>CM076976.1:20848485-21459918 GCA_039105355.1 Benthosema pterotum
GCAGGGGCGGATATAGGCATGGGCATGGGGGGGCAATGCCCCCCTAAATGCCCTGACTGCCCCACCAAACAGGATGGCATGCAAAACAACAAGATACCCAAGAAATGAAAGTGCTTATATTAAAAAAAAAAAAAAGATATGAAACACTACTACTGCTGCTAACTAACTACAGCTGTGTCACCACTAAACCAACAGCATTTCATCATTGAAAACAGAAAACTCTCTGAGTCAGACCTTTAGCTTTATGCATGCTGCATGTCTGTTGCAACTTCAACAACAATAACTGATGTTATTATTAATGCTTTACTTGACTAATAAAAGTCCTGGCTGTAACTGAAAATGGTATGGGTGCGGCTTCATGATGAAGCCGCCCCCGTGAGCTCCCATTCTAAGGACTACAGTGAAAATACTGTAAGTCTGGAGACATTCTTGCGTATAAATTACATCCTTGACACTTCTAGACGAACATAACTTTTTTTTCTCCCTGCACAAGTTCAAACTAAATCAAAAGTAATGCCACATGCAGGAAGTCCAGCCCATTCACTCAGCTCAGTCATGTCAACTCTGCCTCTGATCAGTACTACTGCAAGTGCTATCAGCTAAGATGGAGTAAGTGAACTAAGTGAGCATAATGATACACTTGACAATAGGGCTGGGGCGATATTGGTACCTCACGATACGATAGATGGCAATGTTAGGCCTTTGTTAATGAATATATAACAATATTTGATATATTGCGATATATCAATATGTTGCATGAAATTCATCAACGATATATCATGCTACTGTAACTGCAGCTGAAAAACAAAAAAAACAATAAATGAATGAATAAAAAAACTAAAAGGCAAAAATCAGAACTCACAAATGTATATCCTCAGTTATTAATCTTAGCTTTTATTTGTCTCAACTGATTCTCATACCGGGCTTTTTGTTTTTATATTATGTTTGTTTTTTGGGAATGAAGCAGCTATAGAAGTCCTTTAACATTTTAGTTCTGCGACCTGTTTTTCTTCCCAGAATTATCCCTGTTGTGGATGCTCTGCAACATGTTTTTCATCACAATATTTGCTGAGGAATATACGATATATATTGTGGGAGGAAGTATACAATATTATCGCGATAACCATATTTCAGCACACCCCTACTTGACAACTTGTACACATCCATCTGCATCACATTCACTCATGTATACGTACAGGAGTCTCCAGCTATTCAAAATCATTGTTTGAAGATTCAAGTAAGTGAACTAAATGAACATACGGTAACTAAGTGAACTTAATGACAAACTTGACAACATCTTACTTACAACGTCCAACTGCTTCACATTCACTCATGTATGTTTACAGTCTACGTACAGTTTACAGCTATTTGAAATCATTGTTTGAAGAATCAAACATAATTTTACACAAATCAACCTAGATTAAACCTTTAATTGATAGTAATGATGGCAGCCAATCAATGCCATAGCAAAAATGGAATGTATAGACTAACCGGAACTGTTATTAGATCAACGTCAGATTTTATTTATTTTTTATCAATAACATTTGTTTCCCGACGTGCTTTGACAGAGAGAAAGAAAAATTCACCTAATGTAGCCATTTCTCAGCATCAGAGACAAGAATGTTGTAAAGGTCACAGCCGAAAGGCTTGTGGCCGTAATGATTGTCGTAAGTTGAAGGGGAGGAAAATCTCTCATTGGCCTGATTCCTTTAAAGGTCACAAATGTACAGTACAAAGGCCTCCCTATACCCCCGGCCAGGGGGGGGGGGGGGGGGATTTAGGCATGGGCATGGAGGGGGGGCAATGCCCCCCTAAATGCCCTTACTGCCCCACCAAACACGATCGCATGCAAAACAATCCAAGACATTGGGTTGGCCACAAGATATTTCAAATTAATGTGCCTATATTTAAAATGATTTGAAACACTACTACTGCTACTAACTAACTACAGCTGTGTCACCACTAAACCAACACCATTTCATCATTCAAAACTGAAAACTCTGTTATTATCGATGCTTAATAAAAGTTCTGTAACCTGCCCCCCATTGGGAAATGTTCCATCCGCCCCTGCCCTACCCCCTGCACTCTCTACAAAGACCAATGGTGGATAGTACACTTGAAAAGTACAGTTACTTGAGCACATACTTTTTTTGTACACACTTTCACTCCAGTACACTCCAATGGCAAAAATACTACTTTTCATTCCGCAGCTATAGTATTTGTTGATGTATTATTTCTGGGAAAACGTGGAAAATGGCCAATACAGGAATAAATTGAAAATGTGTTGTGTGGTTGGATCCAATCCTGTTGTTTTCTGCAAGTGCTCGACAAAAAACGACTTGCTGGCTGGTGCCATGGCGATAATAGGAAATGTTTCATGAATGAGCAACACAGTCACAGCCCCATTCATGCCATTTTATGTGGCATATCTTCCAATAATAAATCTAATAACCATGCATTAACGATGAGATCAGAGTCTATTTTAATCACAGATAAGGATTTTATCAGCATTTTTGATACTTTATCAAAAATCCTCATCTGACGGATATTAAAGGGGGAAAAGGCAAGGAGAACTAACTGACTCGTGTTCATTATGAAAACACTGTTTCATTTGTTTGGGATAGCAAGTATTAGCAACAGCAGCCAGATGCTATAATCCGATGTGCTGCAACCCCATTTAAATCATTACATTGATTTAGTCTTAATAACTAAGTATTCTGTAGAAATACACATATTTTCTCTTTTTATTATAGATTCCTCTACATTTCTTTCTATCAGGAACACCACCCAAGCCTCTAATCAAGACACATTACCACCTAACAGGTTACTTCAATTATTACCCACCAGGATATTACAATTACCGGTATATTGAGAACCATGTGAGAGCAGTGTGTAGCTATATGGAAACTACATTTCCAATTTAATGCTTTTAGGGAAAGGGGCGCATCTAGGCATGGGGGGGCAATTTGACAGGGGTGGTTGGCAATCTCCAGCTTGAGAAAGTAAATACATTTGACAGTATTCCAGCGTGGTCCAAGTTTTAGATATTTCTAGTTTGTAGGCCTGGTACTTGCTGTGGAATTTGTCTTGCTTGATATGTCGCTTGATATGGCACCAAGTTAAAACTGAGGACTTGTGGACAGTCCAAAGATACAATATGCATGACCTAGCTCTGGTCCAGAGCTCCACTGCTTCTGAGTCTGACTTGCATTGGAGCTCTGTTGGTCTCTGTGCATTCGGCCATTACTGCACCCGACCAGCCTCTCTTCTCTAGTGGATATATAAAGAACGTTTTACCTACTCACCAAAATAAACACGTCTTGTGTCATTAGAAAGCCTACTTACCTTGGTGGTCGCACTCTTAGCCTCCCACCACACGGATAAAATGGACTTTTTGGCCAGAACGCGATCGTTTTTCACTCAAGGAAAAATATTTCCTATGGAACTTTTCTATTGGCAATATCGGTAGAGGGCGCAAATCCTGGTTGTTTTTCCGGTGAAAAACGATCGCGTTCTGGCCAAAAAGTCCAATTTATCCGTGTGGTGGGGGGGCTAAGAGTGCGACCACCAAGGTAAGTAGGCTTTCTAATGACACAAGACGTGTTTATTTTGGTGAGTAGGTAAAACGTTCTTTATATATCCAGTAGAGAAGAGAGGCTGGTCGGGTGCAGTAATGGCCGAATGCACGGAGACCAACAGAGCTCCAATGCAAGTCAGACTCAGAACCAGTGGAGCTCTGGACCAGAGCTATGCATGACCTGACGAAGATGTGACTGATACATAGAAACGTTGTTACTTTTGTACCTGCACCCTGTATTTAAATTAAAAGGCTTGAACTGTCTATGCTGCAGTGCCTCCCTTCTCTACTGCTACAAGTCTCGCTTCTGAGATGCCAGACTGGCCAGGCCTACTATAGGCTTGAGTCGCGGTTGGAACTCCCTGTTGTTCATACAATAGTTCATATTATGTATTTATGACAGTACTACTAACATCACTACCGGTACTACAGGTTTGGTAACAAGTGTATTATGTTAGAGCACCCTCTTGTGGACGATTCCAGAATATCGAGAGCAAAACTTCCATAAGCATTAATCAGCCTACTCCTCCTGTCCCATGGAGCAGGGGGTTTCAACCTTTTTGATACCAGGGACCACCGGTTGAAAACCCCTGCCATAAAGGTCTGGAATAATTCATTTTCACACACTCAAAAGTCAAAACCCACCTCTTTAGGCTAGCATTCCCCACATAGCCTGCTCCCTCTTCTCTTTTTAAACCTATTTTTATTTTCTCTTACATTTCTCAAATAAAATTGTTTTTATTTCTCTTTCCATCTATGTAAAGCGACTTTGGGTATCTTGAAAAGCACTATCGTATGTATTATTATTTTTCCAACCATGGCCACTCAGAGACTCTGTAGTTTCTTGTGTAGGCCATGCCTCTATCAAATTCAGGTTTGTGCACCTAGTACACACTTTTCTGAATTGAGATACTTTCAAAATGACCAGCTCAACAAGATCTACACTACAGAAATGTGATTATTCAATTACTGAAAATCCTTTTCAAGGCCCCCTAGAAAGTTTGAGCTTTGAAATAGTGGTGGTGGTGTTACTGTTCGTGTTTAAGAATAATGTAATTATGAAAAATAGAGGGGGAGAATTGGAAAGTTTTCCTGTATATGCTATTACTGACATTTGAAAACAGTATTTGTGGTTTAAATTGACAGTTTGTGATTAGTTTCTTGCACCCAAAACTAAAAACTCACGTTTTTGTCCACAATTGGGGAAGAACTGGCAAAATGTTGGTCAAAATAAGAATTATTCTCCATTTTCTAATGTGGACTCTTTAAAATGAAACCAAACATCTGAATTATATAATTTTCAAGATGTCGAGAGTTACATATCGATAAGGGTCCAAGTGCTGGGGGGACTGTCATCTACTGGTAGATCACAATCTACCTTTTGGGCACCCCTGACCTAGTACATGCCATGGGCCATATATGTGTATCTTCATAATTGTAGCATTACATTTCCCTCTGACTGCGAATATACACTGAAATCCGACATTGCGCATCAGTCAGCCCTTGTTGTGACACACACTCCATATATGGCCAATACAGAATTCCATTCCCTATACTGGCATGAACTCATCAAACCCAGTACATGACATGCTCCATACGGTATATGGACAATACCAAATTCATTCCTCGCGATGATCCGACTTAATCAAACCCTCCACGTGTCAGACTTTTCAGTGCTTATTTAAAACTATTTGAAACACTACTACTGCTACTAAATAACTACAATCATCTCACCACTAAAACAAACAGAATTTCATCTTTGAAAACTGAGTCAGACCTTTAGCTTTATGCATGCTGTGTGTCTGTTGGAACTTCAACAACTGATAGGCTATTGATGCTTACTTGCCTAATAAAATTCCTGTAATTAAAAATGGTATGGGGGGCGGCTTCCCATAGATCAGAACTCCCATTAGTCCGAACATGCGCTGGATATCCACTATCAGCTGCGATGTGCTTGAGGTTATGGTGAGGATGAGGGTTAGAGAAGGGTTTAGGCATGTTTGTAGCAAAACCCTACCCTTCTCCAACCGTAACCTAAGAGCCTAAACCCCTGACCTTCAACCACCTCACAGGCCGTGAGGTCTGTGACGTTAGGTTGAGGGACGGGAGTTTAGGTTTAGGGTTACGGTTGGAGAAGGGTAGGGTTTTGCATCTCGTAGTTTTGGAACAAAGGGAGGTCACAACAATGGGAGATCGGAATAATGACATGGCACCCCTGCATCAATACCAGGTAAAGTTGCAGTAATGTACATACCCTCCATTTTAGACGTTGCTAGCTCATGGTAATTCATTCATTCATCTGACTCTGCTAAAACATTAAATAGTAATAAATATATAGTCACAAAAAAAACAACATGACAGTATACATTTTATGAAATATTTAATTTAGGTCTTTAGACAGACATGGAACCAAACCCCTCTGGAGTTCATCGACAAATAGACCCGATACCTAAAATACACCATAGTAGTAGTAATGTGACAACTGTAGTAACAGATAACGTTGCCATTGTGACAGTCTACCCCTTCACAAACTTGTACCATTGTTGTTGGCCTTTGCATTGCTGTTACTGGTTCGTGGTGACTTTGACATTAAAAGTAAATGCTATTGTATGGGCCTCTGTTCTGTTTGCATTGTTTCAATGGCTGCAGACGTGGTTGTAGGAGCTGCAGGTGTGGTTATATGAGCTGCTGGGCAAGTGCTTGAAGGGGCCTATATTGTGGGGGCCACAGTTGGAACAAAAGGATCTGGGACAATATCACCAGCAAATCCCCAGTCTGGGAATTCGTCAGCAGTCTTTGTTGTAGTGGCTGCAGGCGTGGTGGTTGGGGCCACTATTGTGGTGGCTGCAGGCGTAGTTGTGGTGGTGATGGAAGTTGGAATGGCTGCAGTTGGAACAAAAGGATCTGGGACCATCTCACCATCAAATCCCCAGTCTGGGAATTCGTCAGTATTCTCCGTTGTGGTTGTCGGGGCCGGCGGGGCCGGCGTGGTTGTCGGGGCCGGCGTGGTTGTCGGAGCCGGCGCTGCAGGCGTGGTTGTCGGGGCCGGCGCTGCAGGCGTGGTTGTCGGGGCCGGCGCTGCAGGCGTGGTTGTCGGGGCCGGCGGGGCCGGTGCTGCAGGCGTGGTTGTCGGAGCCGGCGCTGCAGGCGTGGTTGTCGGGGCAGGCGCTGCAGGCGTGGTGGTCGGGGCCGGCGTGGTTGTCGGGGCCGGCGGGGCCGGCGGGGCCGGCGTGGTTGTCGGGGCCGGCGTGGTTGTCGGAGCCGGCGCTGCAGGCGTGGTTGTCGGGGCCGGCGCTGCAGGCGTGGTTGTCGGGGCCGGCGGGGCCGGTGCTGCAGGCGTGGTTGTCGGAGCCGGCGCTGCAGGCGTGGTTGTCGGGGCCGGCGCTGCAGGCGTGGTTGTCGGGGCCGGCGGGGCCGGCGCTGCAGGCGTGGTTGTCGGGGCCGGCGGGGCAGGCGTGGTTGTCGGGGCCGGCGGGGCAGGCGTGGTTGTCGGAGCAGGCGGGGCAGGCGTGGTTGTCGGAGCCGGCGCTGCAGGCGTGGTTGTCGGGGCCGGCGGGGCCGGCGCTGCAGGCGTGGTTGTCGGAGCCGGCGCTGCAGGCGTGGTTGTCGGGGCCGGCGCTGCAGGCGTGGTTGTCGGGGCCGGCGGGGCCGGCGCTGCAGGCGTGGTTGTCGGGGCCGGCGGGGCCGGCGCTGCAGGCGTGGTTGTCGGGGCCGGCGGGGCAGGCGTGGTTGTCGGGGCCGGCGGGGCAGGCGTGGTTGTCGGAGCAGGCGGGGCAGGCGTGGTTGTCGGAGCCGGCGCTGCAGGCGTGGTTGTCGGAGCCGGCGCTGCAGGCGTGGTTGTCGGAGCCGGCGCTGCAGGCGTGGTTGTCGGGGCCGGCGCTGCAGGCGTGGTTGTCGGGGCCGGCGGGGCCGGCGCTGCAGGCGTGGTTGTCGGGGCCGGCGGGGCAGGCGTGGTTGTCGGGGCCGGCGGGGCAGGCGTGGTTGTCGGAGCAGGCGGGGCAGGCGTGGTTGTCGGAGCCGGCGCTGCAGGCGTGGTTGTCGGGGCCGGCGGGGCCGGCGCTGCAGGCGTGGTTGTCGGAGCCGGCGCTGCAGGCGTGGTTGTCGGGGCCGGCGCTGCAGGCGTGGTTGTCGGGGCCGGCGGGGCCGGCGCTGCAGGCGTGGTTGTCGGGGCCGGCGGGGCCGGCGCTGCAGGCGTGGTTGTCGGGGCCGGCGGGGCAGGCGTGGTTGTCGGGGCCGGCGGGGCAGGCGTGGTTGTCGGAGCAGGCGGGGCAGGCGTGGTTGTCGGAGCCGGCGCTGCAGGCGTGGTTGTCGGAGCCGGCGCTGCAGGCGTGGTTGTCGGAGCCGGCGCTGCAGGCGTGGTTGTCGGGGCCGGCGGGGCAGGCGCTGCAGGCGTGGTTGTCGGGGCCGGCGGGGCAGGCGCTGCAGGCGTGGTTGTCGGGGCCGGCGGGGCAGGCACTGCAGGTGTGGTTGTCGGAGCCGGCGCTGCAGGCGTGGTTGTCGGGGCCGGCGGGGCAGGCGCTGCAGGCGTGGTTGTCGGAGCCGGCGGGGCAGGCGTGGTTGTCGGAGCCGGCGGGGCAGGCGTGGTTGTCGGAGCCGGCGGGGCAGGCGTGGTTGTCGGAGCCGGCGGGGCAGGCGTGGTTGTCGGAGCCGGCGGGGCAGGCGTGGTTGTCGGAGCCGGCGGGGCAGGCGTGGTTGTCGGGGCCGGCGCTGCAGGCGTGGTTGTCGGGGCCGGCGCTGCAGGCGTGGTTGTCGGGGCCGGCGCTGCAGGCGTGGTTGTCGGGGCCGGCGGGGCAGGCGCTGCAGGCGTGGTTGTCGGGGCCGGCGCTGCAGGCGTGGTTGTCGGGGCCGGCGGGGCAGGCGCTGCAGGCGTGGTTGTCGGGGCCGGCGCTGCAGGCGTGGTTGTCGGGGCCGGCGCTGCAGGCGTGGTTGTCGGGGCCGGCGGGGCAGGCGCTGCAGGCGTGGTTGTCGGAGCCGGCGGGGCAGGCGTGGTTGTCGGAGCCGGCGGGGCAGACGTGGTTGTCGGAGCCGGCGGGGCAGGCGTGGTTGTCGGAGCCGGCGGGGCAGGCGTGGTTGTCGGAGCCGGCGGGGCAGGCGTGGTTGTCGGGGCCGGCGGGGCAGGCGTGGTTGTCGGGGCCGGCGCTGCAGGCGTGGTTGTCGGGGCCGGCGCTGCAGGCGTGGTTGTCGGGGCCGGCGGGGCAGGCGCTGCAGGCGTGGTTGTCGGGGCCGGCGCTGCAGGCGTGGTTGTCGGGGCCGGCGGGGCCGGCGCTGCAGGCGTGGTTGTCGGGGCCGGCGCTGCAGGCGTGGTTGTCGGGGCCGGCGCTGCAGGCGTGGTTGTCGGGGCCGGCGCTGCAGGCGTGGTTGTCGGGGCCGGCGCTGCAGGCGTGGTTGTCGGGGCCGGCGGGGCAGGCGTGGTTGTCGGGGCCGGCGCTGCAGGCGTGGTTGTCGGGGCCGGCGCTGCAGGCGTGGTTGTCGGGGCCGGCGCTGCAGGCGTGGTTGTCGGGGCCGGCGCTGCAGGCGTGGTTGTCGGGGCCGGCGCTGCAGGCGTGGTTGTCGGGGCCGGCGCTGCAGGCGTGGTTGTCGGGGCCGGCGCTGCAGGCGTGGTTGTCGGGGCCGGCGCTGCAGGCGTGGTTGTCGGGGCCGGCGCTGCAGGCGTGGTTGTCGGGGCCGGCGCTGCAGGCGTGGTTGTCGGGGCCGGCGGGGCAGGCGTGGTTGTCGGGGCCGGCGGGGCAGGCGTGGTTGTCGGAGCAGGCGGGGCAGGCGTGGTTGTCGGAGCCGGCGCTGCAGGCGTGGTTGTCGGAGCCGGCGCTGCAGGCGTGGTTGTCGGAGCCGGCGCTGCAGGCGTGGTTGTCGGAGCCGGCGCTGCAGGCGTGGTTGTCGGAGCCGGCGGGGCAGGCGCTGCAGGCGTGGTTGTCGGAGCCGGCGGGGCAGGCGCTGCAGGCGTGGTTGTCGGGGCCGGCGGGGCAGGCGTGGTTGTCGGGGCCGGCGGGGCAGGCGTGGTTGTCGGAGCTGGCGGGGCAGGCGTGGTTGTCGGAGCCGGCGGGGCAGGCGTGGTTGTCGGAGCCGGCGGGGCAGGCGTGGTTGTCGGAGCCGGCGGGGCAGGCGTGGTTGTCGGAGCCGGCGCTGCAGGCGTGGTTGTCGGGGCCGGCGCTGCAGGCGTGGTTGTCGGGGCCGGCGCTGCAGGCGTGGTTGTCGGGGCCGGCGCTGCAGGCGTGGTTGTCGGGGCCGGCGGGGCCGGCGCTGCAGGCGTGGTTGTCGGGGCCGGCGCTGCAGGCGTGGTTGTCGGGGCCGGCGCTGCAGGCGTGGTTGTCGGGGCCGGCGCTGCAGGCGTGGTTGTCGGAGCCGGCGCTGCAGGCGTGGTTGTCGGAGCCGGCGCTGCAGGCGTGGTTGTCGGGGCCGGCGCTGCAGGCGTGGTTGTCGGGGCCGGCGGGGCCGGCGCTGCAGGCGTGGTTGTCGGGGCCGGCGGGGCAGGCGTGGTTGTCGGGGCCGGCGGGGCAGGCGTGGTTGTCGGAGCAGGCGGGGCAGGCGTGGTTGTCGGAGCCGGCGCTGCAGGCGTGGTTGTCGGGGCCGGCGGGGCCGGCGCTGCAGGCGTGGTTGTCGGAGCCGGCGCTGCAGGCGTGGTTGTCGGGGCCGGCGCTGCAGGCGTGGTTGTCGGGGCCGGCGGGGCCGGCGCTGCAGGCGTGGTTGTCGGGGCCGGCGGGGCCGGCGCTGCAGGCGTGGTTGTCGGGGCCGGCGGGGCAGGCGTGGTTGTCGGGGCCGGCGGGGCAGGCGTGGTTGTCGGAGCAGGCGGGGCAGGCGTGGTTGTCGGAGCCGGCGCTGCAGGCGTGGTTGTCGGAGCCGGCGCTGCAGGCGTGGTTGTCGGAGCCGGCGCTGCAGGCGTGGTTGTCGGGGCCGGCGGGGCAGGCGCTGCAGGCGTGGTTGTCGGGGCCGGCGGGGCAGGCGCTGCAGGCGTGGTTGTCGGGGCCGGCGGGGCAGGCACTGCAGGTGTGGTTGTCGGAGCCGGCGCTGCAGGCGTGGTTGTCGGGGCCGGCGGGGCAGGCGCTGCAGGCGTGGTTGTCGGAGCCGGCGGGGCAGGCGTGGTTGTCGGAGCCGGCGGGGCAGGCGTGGTTGTCGGAGCCGGCGGGGCAGGCGTGGTTGTCGGAGCCGGCGGGGCAGGCGTGGTTGTCGGAGCCGGCGGGGCAGGCGTGGTTGTCGGAGCCGGCGGGGCAGGCGTGGTTGTCGGGGCCGGCGCTGCAGGCGTGGTTGTCGGGGCCGGCGCTGCAGGCGTGGTTGTCGGGGCCGGCGCTGCAGGCGTGGTTGTCGGGGCCGGCGGGGCAGGCGCTGCAGGCGTGGTTGTCGGGGCCGGCGCTGCAGGCGTGGTTGTCGGGGCCGGCGGGGCCGGCGCTGCAGGCGTGGTTGTCGGGGCCGGCGCTGCAGGCGTGGTTGTCGGGGCCGGCGCTGCAGGCGTGGTTGTCGGGGCCGGCGGGGCAGGCGCTGCAGGCGTGGTTGTCGGAGCCGGCGGGGCAGGCGTGGTTGTCGGAGCCGGCGGGGCAGACGTGGTTGTCGGAGCCGGCGGGGCAGGCGTGGTTGTCGGAGCCGGCGGGGCAGGCGTGGTTGTCGGAGCCGGCGGGGCAGGCGTGGTTGTCGGGGCCGGCGGGGCAGGCGTGGTTGTCGGGGCCGGCGCTGCAGGCGTGGTTGTCGGGGCCGGCGCTGCAGGCGTGGTTGTCGGGGCCGGCGGGGCAGGCGCTGCAGGCGTGGTTGTCGGGGCCGGCGCTGCAGGCGTGGTTGTCGGGGCCGGCGGGGCCGGCGCTGCAGGCGTGGTTGTCGGGGCCGGCGCTGCAGGCGTGGTTGTCGGGGCCGGCGCTGCAGGCGTGGTTGTCGGGGCCGGCGCTGCAGGCGTGGTTGTCGGGGCCGGCGCTGCAGGCGTGGTTGTCGGGGCCGGCGCTGCAGGCGTGGTTGTCGGGGCCGGCGGGGCAGGCGTGGTTGTCGGGGCCGGCGCTGCAGGCGTGGTTGTCGGGGCCGGCGCTGCAGGCGTGGTTGTCGGGGCCGGCGCTGCAGGCGTGGTTGTCGGGGCCGGCGCTGCAGGCGTGGTTGTCGGGGCCGGCGCTGCAGGCGTGGTTGTCGGGGCCGGCGCTGCAGGCGTGGTTGTCGGGGCCGGCGCTGCAGGCGTGGTTGTCGGGGCCGGCGCTGCAGGCGTGGTTGTCGGGGCCGGCGCTGCAGGCGTGGTTGTCGGGGCCGGCGGGGCAGGCGTGGTTGTCGGGGCCGGCGGGGCAGGCGTGGTTGTCGGAGCAGGCGGGGCAGGCGTGGTTGTCGGAGCCGGCGCTGCAGGCGTGGTTGTCGGAGCCGGCGCTGCAGGCGTGGTTGTCGGAGCCGGCGCTGCAGGCGTGGTTGTCGGAGCCGGCGCTGCAGGCGTGGTTGTCGGAGCCGGCGGGGCAGGCGCTGCAGGCGTGGTTGTCGGAGCCGGCGGGGCAGGCGCTGCAGGCGTGGTTGTCGGGGCCGGCGGGGCAGGCGTGGTTGTCGGGGCCGGCGGGGCAGGCGTGGTTGTCGGAGCCGGCGGGGCAGGCGTGGTTGTCGGAGCCGGCGGGGCAGGCGTGGTTGTCGGAGCCGGCGGGGCAGGCGTGGTTGTCGGAGCCGGCGGGGCAGGCGTGGTTGTCGGAGCCGGCGCTGCAGGCGTGGTTGTCGGGGCCGGCGCTGCAGGCGTGGTTGTCGGGGCCGGCGCTGCAGGCGTGGTTGTCGGGGCCGGCGCTGCAGGCGTGGTTGTCGGGGCCGGCGGGGCCGGCGCTGCAGGCGTGGTTGTCGGGGCCGGCGCTGCAGGCGTGGTTGTCGGGGCCGGCGCTGCAGGCGTGGTTGTCGGGGCCGGCGCTGCAGGCGTGGTTGTCGGGGCCGGCGGGGCAGGCGTGGTTGTCGGGGCCGGCGGGGCAGGCACTGCAGGCGTTGTTGTCGGGGCCGGCGCTGCAGGCGTGGTTGTCGGGGCCGGCGGGGCCGGCGCTGCAGGCGTGGTTGTCGGGGCCGGCGCTGCAGGCGTGGTTGTCGGGGCCGGCGCTGCAGGCGTGGTTGTCGGGGCCGGCGCTGCAGGCGTGGTTGTCGGGGCCGGCGGGGCAGGCGCTGCAGGCGTGGTTGTCGGAGCCGGCGGGGCAGGCGCTGCAGGCGTGGTTGTCGGAGCCGGCGGGGCAGGCGCTGCAGGCGTGGTTGTCGGAGCCGTCGGGGCAGGCGCTGCAGGCGTGGTTGTCGGAGCCGTCGGGGCAGGCGCTGCAGGCGTGGTTGTCGGGGCAGGCGCTGCAGGCGTGGTTGTCGGGGCAGGCGCTGCAGGCGTGGTTGTCGGGGCCGGCGGGGCCGGCGGGGCAGGCGTGGTTGTCGGGGCCGGCGCTGCAGGCGTGGTTGTCGGGGCCGGCGCTGCAGGCGTGGTTGTCGGGGCCGGCGCTGCAGGCGTGGTTGTCGGGGCCGGCGCTGCAGGCGTGGTTGTCGGGGCCGGCGCTGCAGGCGTGGTTGTCGGGGCCGGCGCTGCAGGCGTGGTTGTCGGGGCCGGCGCTGCAGGCGTGGTTGTCGGGGCCGGCGCTGCAGGCGTGGTTGTCGGGGCCGGCGCTGCAGGCGTGGTTGTCGGAGCCGGCGGGGCAGGCGCTGCAGGCGTGGTTGTCGGAGCCGGCGGGGCAGGCGCTGCAGGCGTGGTTGTCGGGGCAGGCGCTGCAGGCGTGGTTGTCGGAGCCGGCGGGGCAGGCGCTGCAGGCGTGGTTGTCGGAGCCGGCGGGGCAGGCGCTGCAGGCGTGGTTGTCGGAGCCGGCGGGGCAGGCGCTGCAGGCGTGGTTGTCGGGGCAGGCGCTGCAGGCGTGGTTGTCGGGGCCGGCGCTGCAGGCGTGGTTGTCGGGGCCGGCGCTGCAGGCGTGGTTGTCGGGGCCGGCGCTGCAGGCGTGGTTGTCGGGGCCGGCGCTGCAGGCGTGGTTGTCGGGGCCGGCGGGGCAGGCGTGGTTGTCGGGGCCGGCGGGGCAGGCGTGGTTGTCGGGGCCGGCGGGGCAGGCGTGGTTGTCGGGGCCGGCGGGGCAGGCGCTGCAGGCGTGGTTGTCGGAGCCGGCGGGGCAGGCGCTGCAGGCGTGGTTGTCGGGGCAGGCGCTGCAGGCGTGGTTGTCGGGGCAGGCGCTGCAGGCGTGGTTGTCGGGGCAGGCGCTGCAGGCGTGGTTGTCGGAGCCGGCGCTGCAGGCGTGGTTGTCGGAGCCGGCGCTGCAGGCGTGGTTGTCGGAGCCGGCGGGGCAGGCGCTGCAGGCGTGGTTGTCGGAGCCGGCGGGGCAGGCGCTGCAGGCGTGGTTGTCGGGGCAGGCGCTGCAGGCGTGGTTGTCGGGGCCGGCGCTGCAGGCGTGGTTGTCGGGGCCGGCGCTGCAGGCGTGGTTGTCGGGGCCGGCGCTGCAGGCGTGGTTGTCGGGGCCGGCGGGGCAGGCGTGGTTGTCGGGGCCGGCGGGGCAGGCGTGGTTGTCGGGGCCGGCGCTGCAGGCGTGGTTGTCGGGGCCGGCGCTGCAGGCGTGGTTGTCGGGGCCGGCGCTGCAGGCGTGGTTGTCGGGGCCGGCGCTGCAGGCGTGGTTGTCGGAGCCGGCGGGGCAGGCGTGGTTGTCGGAGCCGGCGCGGCAGGCGTGGTTGTCGGAGCCGGCGCTGCAGGCGTGGTTGTCGGAGCCGGCGGGGCAGGCGCTGCAGGCGTGGTTGTCGGAGCCGGCGGGGTAGGCGCTGCAGGCGTGGTTGTCGGAGCCGGCGGGGCAGGCGCTGCAGGCGTGGTTGTCGGAGCCGGCGCTGCAGGCGTGGTTGTCGGGGCCGGCGCTGCAGGCGTGGTTGTCGGGGCCGGCGCTGCAGGCGTGGTTGTCGGGGCCGGCGGGGCAGGCGTGGTTGTCGGGGCCGGCGGGGCAGGCGTGGTTGTCGGGGCCGGCGGGGCAGGCGTGGTTGTCGGGGCCGGCGGGGCAGGCGCTGCAGGCGTGGTTGTCGGAGCCGGCGGGGCAGGCGCTGCAGGCGTGGTTGTCGGAGCCGGCGCTGCAGGCGTGGTTGTCGGAGCCGGCGCTGCAGGCGTGGTTGTCGGGGCCGGCGCTGCAGGCGTGGTTGTCGGAGCCGGCGGGGCAGGCGTGGTTGTCGGAGCCGGCGCTGCAGGCGTGGTTGTCGGAGCCGGCGGGGCAGGCGCTGCAGGCGTGGTTGTCGGAGCCGGCGGGGCAGGCGCTGCAGGCGTGGTTGTCGGAGCCGGCGGGGCAGGCGCTGCAGGCGTGGTTGTCGGAGCCGGCGCTGCAGGCGTGGTTGTCGGGGCCGGCGCTGCAGGCGTGGTTGTCGGGGCCGGCGGGGCAGGCGTGGTTGTCGGGGCCGGCGCGGCAGGCGTGGTTGTCGGGGCCGGCGGGGCAGGCGTGGTTGTCGGGGCCGGCGGGGCAGGCGCTGCAGGCGTGGTTGTCGGAGCCGGCGGGGCAGGCGCTGCAGGCGTGGTTGTCGGAGCCGGCGCTGCAGGCGTGGTTGTCGGAGCCGGCGCTGCAGGCGTGGTTGTCGGAGCCGGCGGGGCAGGCGCTGCAGGCGTGGTTGTCGGAGCCGGCGGGGCAGGCGCTGCAGGCGTGGTTGTCGGAGCCGGCGGGGCAGGCGCTGCAGGCGTGGTTGTCGGAGCCGGCGGGGCAGGCGCTGCAGGCGTGGTTGTCGGAGCCGGCGGGGCAGGCGCTGCAGGCGTGGTTGTCGGGGCAGGCGCTGCAGGCGTGGTTGTCGGGGCCGGCGCTGCAGGCGTGGTTGTCGGGGCCGGCGCTGCAGGCGTGGTTGTCGGGGCCGGCGGGGCAGGCGTGGTTGTCGGGGCCGGCGGGGCAGGCGTGGTTGTCGGGGCCGGCGGGGCAGGCGTGGTTGTCGGGGCCGGCGGGGCAGGCGTGGTTGTCGGGGCCGGCGGGGCAGGCGCTGCAGGCGTGGTTGTCGGAGCCGGCGGGGCAGGCGCTGCAGGCGTGGTTGTCGGGGCAGGCGCTGCAGGCGTGGTTGTCGGAGCCGGCGCTGCAGGCGTGGTTGTCGGGGCCGGCGCTGCAGGCGTGGTTGTCGGGGCCGGCGCTGCAGGCGTGGTTGTCGGGGCCGGCGCTGCAGGCGTGGTTGTCGGGGCCGGCGCTGCAGGCGTGGTTGTCGGGGCCGGCGCTGCAGGCGTGGTTGTCGGGGCCGGCGCTGCAGGCGTGGTTGTCGGGGCCGGCGCTGCAGGCGTGGTTGTCGGGGCCGGCGCTGCAGGCGTGGTTGTCGGGGCCGGCGCTGCAGGCGTGGTTGTCGGAGCCGGCGGGGCAGGCGTGGTTGTCGGAGCCGGCGCTGCAGGCGTGGTTGTCGGAGCCGGCGGGGCAGGCGCTGCAGGCGTGGTTGTCGGAGCCGGCGGGGCAGGCGCTGCAGGCGTGGTTGTCGGGGCCGGCGCTGCAGGCGTGGTTGTCGGGGCCGGCGCTGCAGGCGTGGTTGTCGGGGCCGGCGGGGCAGGCGTGGTTGTCGGGGCCGGCGCGGCAGGCGTGGTTGTCGGGGCCGGCGGGGCAGGCGTGGTTGTCGGGGCCGGCGGGGCAGGCGCTGCAGGCGTGGTTGTCGGAGCCGGCGGGGCAGGCGCTGCAGGCGTGGTTGTCGGAGCCGGCGCTGCAGGCGTGGTTGTCGGAGCCGGCGGGGCAGGCGTGGTTGTCGGAGCCGGCGGGGCAGGCGTGGTTGTCGGAGCCGGCGGGGCAGGCGCTGCAGGCGTGGTTGTCGGAGCCGGCGGGGCAGGCGCTGCAGGCGTGGTTGTCGGGGCAGGCGCTGCAGGCGTGGTTGTCGGGGCCGGCGCTGCAGGCGTGGTTGTCGGGGCCGGCGCTGCAGGCGTGGTTGTCGGGGCCGGCGGGGCAGGCGTGGTTGTCGGGGCCGGCGGGGCAGGCGTGGTTGTCGGGGCCGGCGGGGCAGGCGTGGTTGTCGGGGCCGGCGGGGCAGGCGTGGTTGTCGGGGCCGGCGGGGCAGGCGCTGCAGGCGTTGTTGTCGGGGCCGGCGCTGCAGGCGTGGTTGTCGGGGCCGGCGCTGCAGGCGTGGTTGTCGGGGCCGGCGCTGCAGGCGTGGTTGTCGGGGCCGGCGCTGCAGGCGTGGTTGTCGGGGCCGGCGCTGCAGGCGTGGTTGTCGGGGCCGGCGCTGCAGGCGTGGTTGTCGGGGCCGGCGCTGCAGGCGTGGTTGTCGGGGCCGGCGCTGCAGGCGTGGTTGTCGGAGCCGGCGGGGCAGGCGCTGCAGGCGTGGTTGTCGGAGCCGGCGGGGCAGGCGCTGCAGGCGTGGTTGTCGGAGCCGGCGGGGCAGGCGCTGCAGGCGTGGTTGTCGGGGCAGGCGCTGCAGGCGTGGTTGTCGGGGCCGGCGCTGCAGGCGTGGTTGTCGGGGCCGGCGCTGCAGGCGTGGTTGTCGGGGCCGGCGCTGCAGGCGTGGTTGTCGGGGCCGGCGCTGCAGGCGTGGTTGTCGGGGCCGGCGCTGCAGGCGTGGTTGTCGGAGCCGGCGCTGCAGGCGTGGTTGTCGGAGCCGGCGGGGCAGGCGCTGCAGGCGTGGTTGTCGGAGCCGGCGGGGCAGGCGCTGCAGGCGTGGTTGTCGGGGCCGGCGCTGCAGGCGTGGTTGTCGGGGCCGGCGCTGCAGGCGTGGTTGTCGGGGCCGGCGCTGCAGGCGTGGTTGTCGGGGCCGGCGGGGCAGGCGTGGTTGTCGGGGCCGGCGGGGCAGGCGTGGTTGTCGGGGCCGGCGGGGCAGGCGTGGTTGTCGGAGCCGGCGGGGCAGGCGCTGCAGGCGTGGTTGTCGGAGCCGGCGGGGCAGGCGCTGCAGGCGTGGTTGTCGGAGCCGGCGGGGCAGGCGCTGCAGGCGTGGTTGTCGGGGCAGGCGCTGCAGGCGTGGTTGTCGGGGCAGGCGCTGCAGGCGTGGTTGTCGGGGCCGGCGCTGCAGGCGTGGTTGTCGGGGCCGGCGCTGCAGGCGTGGTTGTCGGGGCCGGCGCTGCAGGCGTGGTTGTCGGGGCCGGCGCTGCAGGCGTGGTTGTCGGAGCCGGCGGGGCAGGCGCTGCAGGCGTGGTTGTCGGAGCCGGCGGGGCAGGCGCTGCAGGCGTGGTTGTCGGGGCCGGCGCTGCAGGCGTGGTTGTCGGGGCCGGCGCTGCAGGCGTGGTTGTCGGGGCCGGCGCTGCAGGCGTGGTTGTCGGGGCCGGCGCTGCAGGCGTGGTTGTCGGGGCCGGCGCTGCAGGCGTGGTTGTCGGAGCCGGCGCTGCAGGCGTGGTTGTCGGAGCCGGCGGGGCAGGCGCTGCAGGCGTGGTTGTCGGAGCCGGCGGGGCAGGCGCTGCAGGCGTGGTTGTCGGGGCCGGCGCTGCAGGCGTGGTTGTCGGGGCCGGCGCTGCAGGCGTGGTTGTCGGGGCCGGCGCTGCAGGCGTGGTTGTCGGGGCCGGCGGGGCAGGCGTGGTTGTCGGGGCCGGCGGGGCAGGCGTGGTTGTCGGGGCCGGCGGGGCAGGCGTGGTTGTCGGAGCCGGCGGGGCAGGCGCTGCAGGCGTGGTTGTCGGAGCCGGCGGGGCAGGCGCTGCAGGCGTGGTTGTCGGAGCCGGCGGGGCAGGCGCTGCAGGCGTGGTTGTCGGGGCAGGCGCTGCAGGCGTGGTTGTCGGGGCAGGCGCTGCAGGCGTGGTTGTCGGGGCCGGCGCTGCAGGCGTGGTTGTCGGGGCCGGCGCTGCAGGCGTGGTTGTCGGGGCCGGCGCTGCAGGCGTGGTTGTCGGGGCCGGCGCTGCAGGCGTGGTTGTCGGAGCCGGCGGGGCAGGCGCTGCAGGCGTGGTTGTCGGAGCCGGCGGGGCAGGCGCTGCAGGCGTGGTTGTCGGGGCCGGCGCTGCAGGCGTGGTTGTCGGGGCCGGCGCTGCAGGCGTGGTTGTCGGGGCCGGCGGGGCAGGCGTGGTTGTCGGGGCCGGCGGGGCAGGCGTGGTTGTCGGGGCCGGCGGGGCAGGCGTGGTTGTCGGGGCCGGCGGGGCAGGCGTGGTTGTCGGGGCCGGCGGGGCAGGCGTGGTTGTCGGGGCCGGCGGGGCAGGCGCTGCAGGCGTTGTTGTCGGGGCCGGCGCTGCAGGCGTGGTTGTCGGGGCCGGCGCTGCAGGCGTGGTTGTCGGGGCCGGCGCTGCAGGCGTGGTTGTCGGGGCCGGCGCTGCAGGCGTGGTTGTCGGAGCCGGCGGGGCAGGCGTGGTTGTCGGGGCCGGCGCTGCAGGCGTGGTTGTCGGAGCCGGCGGGGCAGGCGCTGCAGGCGTGGTTGTCGGAGCCGGCGGGGCAGGCGCTGCAGGCGTGGTTGTCGGGGCAGGCGCTGCAGGCGTGGTTGTCGGGGCCGGCGCTGCAGGCGTGGTTGTCGGGGCCGGCGCTGCAGGCGTGGTTGCCGGCGGGGCCGGCGGGGCAGGCGCTGCAGGCGTGGTTGTCGGAGCCGGCGGGGCAGGCGCTGCAGGCGTGGTTGTCGGAGCCGGCGCTGCAGGCGTGGTTGTCGGGGCCGGCGCTGCAGGCGTGGTTGTCGGAGCCGGCGGGGCAGGCGCTGCAGGCGTGGTTGTCGGAGCCGGCGGGGCAGGCGCTGCAGGCGTGGTTGTCGGGGCAGGCGCTGCAGGCGTGGTTGTCGGGGCCGGCGCTGCAGGCGTGGTTGTCGGGGCCGGCGCTGCAGGCGTGGTTGTCGGGGCCGGCGGGGCAGGCGTGGTTGTCGGGGCCGGCGGGGCAGGCGTGGTTGTCGGGGCCGGCGGGGCAGGCGTGGTTGTCGGGGCCGGCGGGGCAGGCGTGGTTGTCGGGGCCGGCGGGGCAGGCGCTGCAGGCGTTGTTGTCGGGGCCGGCGCTGCAGGCGTGGTTGTCGGGGCCGGCGCTGCAGGCGTGGTTGTCGGGGCCGGCGCTGCAGGCGTGGTTGTCGGGGCCGGCGCTGCAGGCGTGGTTGTCGGGGCCGGCGCTGCAGGCGTGGTTGTCGGGGCCGGCGCTGCAGGCGTGGTTGTCGGGGCCGGCGGGGCCGGCGCTGCAGGCGTGGTTGTCGGGGCAGGCGCTGCAGGCGTGGTTGTCGGGGCCGGCGCTGCAGGCGTGGTTGTCGGGGCCGGCGCTGCAGGCGTGGTTGTCGGGGCCGGCGCTGCAGGCGTGGTTGTCGGGGCCGGCGGGGCAGGCGCTGCAGGCGTGGTTGTCGGGGCCGGCGGGGCAGGCGTGGTTGTCGGGGCCGGCGGGGCAGGCGTGGTTGTCGGGGCCGGCGGGGCAGGCGTGGTTGTCGGGGCCGGCGGGGCAGGCGTGGTTGTCGGGGCCGGCGGGGCAGGCGTGGTTGTCGGGGCCGGCGGGGCAGGCGCTGCAGGCGTGGTTGTCGGGGCCGGCGCTGCAGGCGTGGTTGTCGGAGCAGGCGCTGCAGGCGTGGTTGTCGGGGCCGGCGCTGCAGGCGTGGTTGTCGGGGCCGGCGCTGCAGGCGTGGTTGTCGGGGCCGGCGCTGCAGGCGTGGTTGTCGGGGCCGGCGGGGCCGGCGCTGCAGGCGTGGTTGTCGGGGCCGGCGCTGCAGGCGTGGTTGTCGGGGCCGGCGCTGCAGGCGTGGTTGTCGGGGCCGGCGCTGCAGGCGTGGTTGTCGGGGCCGGCGCTGCAGGCGTGGTTGTCGGAGCCGGCGGGGCAGGCGCTGCAGGCGTGGTTGTCGGGGCCGGCGCTGCAGGCGTGGTTGTCGGAGCCGGCGGGGCAGGCGCTGCAGGCGTGGTTGTCGGAGCCGGCGGGGCAGGCGCTGCAGGCGTGGTTGTCGGGGCAGGCGCTGCAGGCGTGGTTGTCGGGGCCGGCGGGGCAGGCGTGGTTGTCGGGGCCGGCGGGGCAGGCGCTGCAGGCGTTGTTGTCGGGGCCGGCGCTGCAGGCGTGGTTGTCGGAGCCGGCGGGGCAGGCGCTGCAGGCGTGGTTGTCGGAGCCGGCGGGGCAGGCGCTGCAGGCGTGGTTGTCGGAGCCGGCGGGGCAGGCGCTGCAGGCGTGGTTGTCGGAGCCGGCGGGGCAGGCGCTGCAGGCGTGGTTGTCGGGGCAGGCGCTGCAGGCGTGGTTGTCGGGGCAGGCGCTGCAGGCGTGGTTGTCGGGGCCGGCGCTGCAGGCGTGGTTGTCGGGGCCGGCGCTGCAGGCGTGGTTGTCGGGGCCGGCGCTGCAGGCGTGGTTGTCGGGGCCGGCGCTGCAGGCGTGGTTGTCGGGGCCGGCGCTGCAGGCGTGGTTGTCGGGGCCGGCGCTGCAGGCGTGGTTGTCGGGGCCGGCGCTGCAGGCGTGGTTGTCGGGGCCGGCGCTGCAGGCGTGGTTGTCGGGGCCGGCGCTGCAGGCGTGGTTGTCGGAGCCGGCGCTGCAGGCGTGGTTGTCGGAGCCGGCGGGGCAGGCGCTGCAGGCGTGGTTGTCGGAGCCGGCGGGGCAGGCGCTGCAGGCGTGGTTGTCGGAGCCGGCGGGGCAGGCGCTGCAGGCGTGGTTGTCGGAGCCGGCGGGGCAGGCGCTGCAGGCGTGGTTGTCGGAGCAGGCGCTGCAGGCGTGGTTGTCGGGGCCGGCGCTGCAGGCGTGGTTGTCGGGGCCGGCGCTGCAGGCGTGGTTGTCGGGGCCGGCGGGGCAGGCGTGGTTGTCGGAGCCGGCGGGGCAGGCGCTGCAGGCGTGGTTGTCGGGGCCGGCGCTGCAGGCGTGGTTGTCGGGGCCGGCGCTGCAGGCGTGGTTGTCGGGGCCGGCGCTGCAGGCGTGGTTGTCGGGGCCGGCGCTGCAGGCGTGGTTGTCGGGGCCGGCGCTGCAGGCGTGGTTGTCGGGGCCGGCGCTGCAGGCGTGGTTGTCGGAGCCGGCGGGGCAGGCGCTGCAGGCGTGGTTGTCGGGGCAGGCGCTGCAGGCGTGGTTGTCGGGGCCGGCGCTGCAGGCGTGGTTGTCGGGGCCGGCGCAGCAGGCGTGGTTGTCGGGGCCGGCGCTGCAGGCGTGGTTGTCGGGGCCGGCGCTGCAGGCGTGGTTGTCGGGGCCGGCGCTGCAGGCGTGGTTGTCGGGGCCGGCGCTGCAGGCGTGGTTGTCGGGGCCGGCGCTGCAGGCGTGGTTGTCGGGGCCGGCGGGGCAGGCGCTGCAGGCGTGGTTGTCGGAGCCGGCGGGGCAGGCGCTGCAGGCGTGGTTGTCGGGGCAGGCGCTGCAGGCGTGGTTGTCGGGGCCGGCGCTGCAGGCGTGGTTGTCGGGGCCGGCGCTGCAGGCGTGGTTGTCGGGGCCGGCGCTGCAGGCGTGGTTGTCGGAGCCGGCGGGGCAGGCGCTGCAGGCGTGGTTGTCGGGGCAGGCGCTGCAGGCGTGGTTGTCGGGGCAGGCGCTGCAGGCGTGGTTGTCGGGGCCGGCGCTGCAGGCGTGGTTGTCGGGGCCGGCGCTGCAGGCGTGGTTGTCGGGGCCGGCGCTGCAGGCGTGGTTGTCGGGGCCGGCGCTGCAGGCGTGGTTGTCGGGGCCGGCGCTGCAGGCGTGGTTGTCGGGGCCGGCGCTGCAGGCGTGGTTGTCGGAGCCGGCGGGGCAGGCGCTGCAGGCGTGGTTGTCGGGGCAGGCGCTGCAGGCGTGGTTGTCGGGGCCGGCGCTGCAGGCGTGGTTGTCGGGGCCGGCGCTGCAGGCGTGGTTGTCGGGGCCGGCGCTGCAGGCGTGGTTGTCGGGGCCGGCGCTGCAGGCGTGGTTGTCGGGGCCGGCGCTGCAGGCGTGGTTGTCGGGGCCGGCGCTGCAGGCGTGGTTGTCGGGGCCGGCGCTGCAGGCGTGGTTGTCGGGGCCGGCGCTGCAGGCGTGGTTGTCGGGGCCGGCGCTGCAGGCGTGGTTGTCGGGGCCGGCGCTGCAGGCGTGGTTGTCGGGGCCGGCGCTGCAGGCGTGGTTGTCGGGGCCGGCGCTGCAGGCGTGGTTGTCGGGGCCGGCGCTGCAGGCGTGGTTGTCGGGGCCGGCGCTGCAGGCGTGGTTGTCGGGGCCGGCGCTGCAGGCGTGGTTGTCGGGGCCGGCGCTGCAGGCGTGGTTGTCGGAGCCGGCGCTGCAGGCGTGGTTGTCGGAGCCGGCGGGGCAGGCGCTGCAGGCGTGGTTGTCGGAGCCGGCGGGGCAGGCGCTGCAGGCGTGGTTGTCGGAGCCGGCGGGGCAGGCGCTGCAGGCGTGGTTGTCGGGGCCGGCGGGGCAGGCGTGGTTGTCGGAGCCGGCGGGGCAGGCGCTGCAGGCGTGGTTGTCGGGGCAGGCGCTGCAGGCGTGGTTGTCGGGGCCGGCGCTGCAGGCGTGGTTGTCGGGGCCGGCGCTGCAGGCGTGGTTGTCGGGGCCGGCGGGGCAGGCGCTGCAGGCGTGGTTGTCGGGGCAGGCGCTGCAGGCGTGGTTGTCGGGGCAGGCGCTGCAGGCGTGGTTGTCGGGGCAGGCGCAGCAGGCGTGGTTGTCGGGGCAGGCGCTGCAGGCGTGGTTGTCGGGGCCGGCGCTGCAGGCGTGGTTGTCGGGGCCGGCGGGGCCGGCGTGGTTGTCGGGGCCGGCGGGGCCGGCGCGGCAGGCGTGGTTGTCGGGGCCGGCGCGGCAGGCGTGGTTGTCGGGGCCGGCGCGGCAGGCGTGGTTGTCGGGGCCGGCGCGGCAGGCGTGGTTGTCGGGGCCGGCGCGGCAGGCGTGGTTGTCGGGGCCGGCGGGGCCGGTTGTCGGGGCCGGCGGGCCGGCGGTGCAGCCGTGGTTGTCGGGGCCGGCAGGGCCGGCGCTGCAGGCGTGGTTGTAGGGGCCACTGTTGCTGCAGGCGTGGTTGTAGGGGCCACTGTTGCTGCAGGCGTGGTAGTGGTGGCTGCAGGCGTCGTTGGAACATAAGGACCAGGGAGGATATCGTCGTCAAATCCCCAATCTGGGAATTCGTCAACAGCAGTCGCCGCCATCGTCGTCAGTGCGGCAGTCATCGTCGTCGGGGGTGGCGACGGCACAAAAACGTAAGGAGGGAGATCATCTTCGCCAAATCCAAATTGATCACCCCAATTCATGTCCCAAGTCTCTCTGGCAACACGACGTGACCTTTGCCAGGACGCAAAGGAACACGATTCAACTAGATTTGAGAATTCTCCAGTATTTCCAAGATAATCCAGGCGAAAGTTGAGAATGCCATGCTGTGAACAAAAAGGAGAAGTTGCTTTAAAAAAAAAAAAAAAAAAAAAAAAAAAAAAAAATCACTTCACTCATTGGGCCTCAGCATTTCAGCAATTCAACATTCAACCTCCCATCTAAGTAGAGGACCTGGCAAAAATATCTACAGTATGTGCAGTTTAGAACTGTTCTTCGAAATGTGAGAAATTGTCTATCCTGGATGAAATTCCCAAACATTAACGCCCTCTTCAAACGACTGTTTTTTCCAACCAAGGTTCACATTTTAGTTTGTTATTAGAGATTTTTTTTTCATTCATTTTTTTTAATCTGGCTGTTTTTTTTTAGTTTTAGGGATTTGTGCTGTTTTTGACAGGGGCCAGGGGCATTAAACATGGGGCTGAATACCAATGTGTTACACAATTTTAAAGTGAGTTTTACTACTATTATTATTATTATTATTATCATTCACTATTGTCCTAATAAATGTACTTAATGTTTCGTCCACAAAGTTAATGACAGTCATAGTCCATGAGTGGTATTAATAGTTCAATGCAGAACAAGCGGGCATTAAGCGTTTTCACTTTACCTTTTTTGGGATAGAAAGCTTTACAATCGAAGCATCAGCAGTCCTCTGATGTCTTACAAAATATCTTTGTTCAGCATGCAACAGGGCGCCAGGTGCTGCAAACACATTAACAATGTGGGTTTAAAAATATATACTGATTAAGTTGCCACACACTGTACACACTGTACACTCCTTTGTGTAACGTTGAACCTTTGATCTGTATTTTTCATTCCAGCTTTTTATAGCGCCATCAGGAGATCATTTATGCAACACTTTTTTCGTATTACCCATCCAAAAATCCCATAATTCATTACACAATATCTCTAGACCCATGTGCTCATGACAGATGTCCCATATTTCATATTCCATCCCAACTGGCTCCAATTCACTGACAAAGTTTACACGATTGGCCCGTTTAGAAAAAAACCAAAAACTAATCATGAACACAGCAGGCAATTTACATAAAACCTTTGACACTTTCCTACTGTGAAAAATATCCCACTCTTTTCACAATGGTGTGTTATGGCATCACCAACAGCTGGAGAACACATTTTTTCCCGGACAAAATGCATCAAATCATCCAAATGCCCAAGTCCTAAGAAGAAATGACACCCTTTTAAGGATGATTCTGATTCTAACCCAGAAGACTGTGACCCTTACCAAGCACTTGAACCTTCTTCAGTACACTTCCAGCAGGTAGTTTCACAGTGATTTCTCTTCTCCCACAGGTAATCTGGGGCAGCGCAGGTAGTCCAGAGGCTGGAGAGGTGATGGGACTCTTACAAAGGGCTGTACTTGTCACGTTCTTCATCAGCAGTCGGTCAAAGAACTGCAGATCCACTGCATTATATTTGACTCCATCTAGAGTCTATGGAGAGATGCATATACCACCCTTTTGTTATGACAACTTTTATTGAATGAAGTTTCAATCATTCCATCAATTTAATTAGTAAGGCTGTTGAAAATGAGTTGGTTAAATTAGTTTTGATTAATATTAAACATTTCAACTAGGGCTGTTGAATGATTAATTTTTTTAATCAAATTAAAGGTAGGGGAAGTGATTTGAAATTCATGGTGTAGTACCAGCCTGGTGCACTAGGGGCCCCCAAAAGTAGCTACACTATGTGAACCTGCTGCTCGCTCCTGATTGGAGGAGAATTGGTGGTGACCTGGGGAACTTTTATTAGCTCCTCTGCTAACGTGGGGGAGGGGGAAACTCCATATGTGGTTTCCACACCTTATAATAGAGCATTTTAACAGAAAAAAAATATTTTTGGGTGATATCTGACAAAAGTGAAATCACTTCCCCTACCTTTAATCACAACTTCAAAATTAATTTAATCTTGATTAATCACCATTCAAACTATGTCCAAAATATGCATGCTTTCCTCTACAGGATTTCAACATTTAATAATAATAAAAAAAAACATTTATCTTCAAAATAGGTGATCTACAAGCACTCTATGCTTGTAGATCCTCCGCTATACTCTATGGCTCTGGTTACAGGGAGACACAGCTATTATGTCTCTGCAAAACCGTGCTCTACCCATTTCTTTCAATGAGAAAATGCTCAGTGGGTTAAGTTAGTGTACACATGAGTTAATTGCGTTAAAAATTCAGATCAAACAACAAAATTAATTTAATCCCATTAATTAACTATTTTCAACAGCCTTAATTTTTAATGCAATTAACTCATGTGCACACTGACTCAACCCACCATTTTCCATGTCCATTTTCTCATTGTTTTGAAAATGGACATGTTTTACGGAGACAGCTGTGTGACTCCCTGTAACCAGAGCCATAAAGTATAGATGGAGGATCTGCAAGCATTGGGGGCTCTTGATGAATATTAAAAAAAAGATTCCTAGGTTAGTTTTCTTGTTTAAATGTTCAAATCCTACACAGAAAAGGTCATATTTTGGACATAGTTCAAATGGTGATTAATCATGATTAAATTACTTACTGGAGCTGTGATTAATCAGATTACATTTTTTAATCATTCAGCCCTAATAATCAGTAGGATCATTTCTAGCAGAGATGCTGGTCGTTTACCCAGTGTGTGAAGTTGCAGCCACTGAAGGGAAACGCCAGCAGCCTCCAAGGCCCACCGGTCACCGAGTCAGTGCGATTGTGACAGCGTGCGGGGAGACTGGTCAGTCGCTTTAGCTGCTTCCCAACTGTGGAGATATTCAATTTGGTTAAACAAAGTGCTCTCTAAAGCAGACATCATCATCAAAACAAATTAAGAAAATCCCAGTGGAGGCAGCGTAAAGTGACGTGGATGCATGCTGCCCCGTGTGGGGGTCCTCAAGTGTGCCTAAATGAGTTAAGGCAAAATGTTGGTATTCCTGTCACAGTATGTTCCTGTACCTGCTGTTTGAAAAAAGAACCATGGTGAATTCTGCAAACGAGTATTAACCAGTGTTGCAAGATGCTGTTTGGATCATTCTACACAAAAACAGCAAATATATATGGGTATTGAAAATGTCAAGGGGTGGGAGCCTGACTTATATACTGTGCGACCACATTAACTTTAGATTTATAATGCTAGTACGTGTGAATTTCTGATGGAGTAGTACTTGTGGGTTGTATAGAGACAGGAGCAGAAACGCCCCCTTTGGGCATAAACATGATGTGGGGCAAGTAGGGCAGTAGGAGAGACAGAGCAATCACTTTGCCTAGCGACATGACGAGCTTGTAAACTGTGACTTTTCCATGTGATTATAGGCTACTTTATTTAGCCTACTTACAATGGTGCAGAAGATTTGCTCAGTGCCATAACAGAAGGACTTTAAAAGAAAGGGTTTTACTGTCTGGACTTTCTATTAAACAGTTAAGTAGGCTCTACTAGGCTGTCAATTAAATTCACATGTGACAGCGCACAGAACCGTGGATGCATGAATAGCCAGCTCTCCCCATTTAATTAAGCCATGCACATATACACCTACAATCTAAAAAGGTTTCCATTTTTGACTTGCTGTCTGCAACGATTTTACTTATCCTACAACCGAATAGTGAGCTTGCAGGTCGGCTATTTTCACTGAACAAACAAGATTAACTAGGCTACCACAATAATAAAATAAAAAAAGACAACCTGCAGGCAAGGTAGGCCTAGATTATATATATATATCACACACACAGAATTTGAGCCATGGACCACCATCTATTTTGTTTGTTTTTTCCACACAATTCCAGGATTTCCGAAACAAAACAGGCAAACATACAGATCCAAACGACCATTCTTCATTCTCTAGTTGTGTATAAAAGGGCTAATTCAGATCAGACGATGAATATTTTAACTCTTGAGAGTTTAAACATGAAACCAAATGGACCCACAAGCTCTCAAAGAGTTACATCTGGTAAACCAATGTTCCATCATTCAGCTGGGGACCACCTGTGTTAATATCGCATTGCGTTGGGTAGGGAAACATATTATATTAAATTACTTTTGAATTATATTCAAAAGTGGTAATTATTTGCAAATAGTGAGAATTATTACATCTACATGCACACAGACCTGCTGAGGTTGTAGATCTGGCATTTTCACCATTTTCAATGGGGCTTTTTCTGGCGGTTTAAAACAAAATGCCGCAATGTTTTAATTCAATGCATTTTGTATACATTTAGGCTGATGGTAAATAGAGTCATGACCAATAGTAAATGAGTCCGCTGCGACTCACGACTGATGGTCCATCGGAAGCGGCCGTCTGCCCCGGTCACAAAATGATTTTGCGCCCTGTCCCTGGTGCACCGGTGGTCCAGGGACCACCAATGGTCCTTGAGGGGGTTCCAGGTGGTCCCCAGCTAAATGGAGAGATATAGATCCTTACATTGTTAAAAATCTACATTACTTATTTTTCATGAATGTACACAATTTGAGAATGTACAGTAGAAGAATTGTTATTTTTGAACATTTTGGGTCCAAGAGACTAAACTCAAAATCAAATGGTGGTCCGTGACTAAAATGCAGAATAGATGGCAGGCCCTGGCATCAAATGTTTGAAAACCACTGCTCTAACGGACTATATTCACTCGGCTGCCATCTTGTCGGCAAGGTGGTGCAATTATTAAATACAGGACTTTGGATGATCTATGAGAAGTTGTGGCTAGTTAAGTTGTGACTACTACTCACCCTGCTGGCAAGATGGTAGCCGTGTGAATTATAGTTTGCACTTATAAAGCTTCATGACGTCGCTCGTGGTCCAGAAATTAATTCCTCATTAATTTTCATCATAGACTTGAAAATGATCCATGTCAAATGATAAATACACACCGGACCATAATAGGAAAAAAAAAATGGTACCAGTCAACGACTGTGTTTCAACATTCACATGCTCCTGTCACTAGGACGGAAAGTCAAACAGAAAAAACAATGTCTTAACAGCAAAATAAATGCAAATAGGAAACTCTTATATTAAATGGCAATGCATTATTAAAGCTCAGTTTCCAGTTCCTATGATCCTCACCAAGCACTGCTTTTATAGTCAAATGTGAAGTAAAATGTGTGCAATATACCAAAGGGCCATTTCTAATTCCAATTCAGTTTCATCCCCCGGGCCAGATAAATTCATTCACGGCCTTGATTTGACCCCCAAGCCTTGCCATATTTGAAATAAACGATTGGATTGTGACTGATCGTGCAGGGATTTGTTCCTACAAGAGATTTGCTACCATCACAGACTAGGCGAAAACAAAACTGCTATTTTATCACGAACATCAAGGACCAATTATATGAAGAGTGGTTAAGTGGTCAAGTGGTTAAATGTTATTTGTAAATAAATTATAAAATACCATATAAAATAAAATATTCGCAGGCCATCGTTACCAAAGTTGAAGAGTACACAGAAAACACAGTGCCCAGAAACATTAAACCCACCTTTCCAGGCTATTGCAGAATATCTGGTCTTTGAAAAGGTAAAAGTGACTGATTCGTTACTGCAGTAATAGTTCAACGGCTGGTTGACATGGGTTGGTTCACGGCCATCAGCTCTGAAACGGTTTTGATCATCTGAAATAACAAATTCGACAAGGTAGTGTCAAATGTAATGTTAGATTCATATGCTGGCAAACTAACCAAAATGAAACTTGAAATGGAAAGAAATGGCTATATTGGGTGATTAGTATTCTTAATTTCTGTAGGCCTATGCCTAAAACCCTAAATAGTCTGGGTATGTTGTCAGGTTAATGTCAAATCTTTGAATCATTTCTAAAAGAATTGCTTCCTTGTGTTCATACAAGGTGTGAGCAGTCATTGCCAACATCTCCCATATTAGTTTCTATTCAACTACCCAGGGGTTGGGGTACCATCGACAGTTCCATAATCATTATTCCGACCTCCCATTGTTGCAACTTTCCATTGTTCCAAATTTACTAAACCCATCTTCTAACTTTCACCCTCAACATAACCGCGAGCAGGTAACAGTGTGAACACAGGGCTTAAAACAAGGCAGCAACAGGCAGCATTGATACTGGATTTCCAGTGCATGTTCACATTAATGGGTCTTCTGGTGTATGGGACTTAGTAGCTGCAATGCAACTCCAGATTATTTTTTAATTGGAGAGAATGTAGAGTTGCAATAAAGTCCATTGACTCCCCCACAACAAGATTTTTCATCTGCGATCTGCTTGTATCAAAACATTAAACTCAATATTGCAGCTGTATGAAAAGGTTGAATTATCCTCCATCTGCAAAGTGTTTGATAAAAATCCACCATAGGCAATATAGATACTTTGTCAGTAAATGAAAGTGCTGGTATTTGGAGGCACTCATTTCGTATTAACAGGTCAGGCTGGTGCCTCATGCATTATGTGCAAAATCTAACCTGGTCCGTTCAGTGAATAATAAGCACTTCCAAACTCTAGTACTTATCACCTGCAGGGAATCTGTTGACAGAAAGTAGCTCTATGGTGGATTTTTATCATACAAATGCTTTGCAGATAGGATAATTACAGATTAAGGCTAATTTAATCTCAACAACGCAAGCAAAACACAGTTGAAATGGAGAGTCAATGGAGACTGCATTGCAACTCTAAATTCAGCCCAATAAAAATAATAATCCCCCCCCCCCCCCCCCCCCCCCCTACCTTTCATTTAAATACATATGACGTAAAAATGGGTAATTTCATGGTCTGGGCCCCTTAGTATAATCTGTCCAATTACTGGGAATTTACTTTAGAATAACAACTTCTGTTTTTTGATGTTTGTTGTGATTTATTTTAGGGGCTAGAAAATTGGTAAACCAAAGCAAAATTGAATATTTGTTCAGAAACAATGGTTCATTTTTGGACACCATAATGGTTTAGCTTAACCTAATCATGAACAGTAGGAAAGTAACTTTAAATAACACGTTTGTTTTTTATGTTTGTTCATGAACAAATATTCAATTTTGCTTCGGTTTCCTAATTTTCTATTTTCTATCTATCTAGACCAACTTCTGTTTTGATGTTTGATTCTGATCAAATATTGAATATTGGTTTGTTTTCCTAATATTCTAGCACCTATAACAGATATGGACAATATGCAACAGTTTTATGACCCAATGGAGGAATCCTAGTACAATGTGATATTTCTGATATTTGTTTAGAACAAAACAAACATTCGGTCATTTTTTTTTACATTTCAAACTGACATTGGTTTCCATCGCGATACAAAAATACAAACAGGCACAATATTCAATGTTCTACCTCATAAACAAATTGAATATTGAAACCACGTGACTTAAGTGTTTGGGTCACATGGTCATCTACTGCCCCAGACAGGCAGGGAGGCGGACGCACAGACAGACAGATCCACACTGTGCTGTCTGTCTGTCTGTCTGTCTGCCAGCTTTTAATGTCAAGTAGAAGACCATGTGACCTAAGAACTTAGGTGACATGGTTTCAATATTCAATTTGATTGTGGGATAAAACATTGAATATTGTGCCTTTTTTGTTTTCTGTATTGCAATGAAGCCATTACCCACTCCAAATAAAAAAATACACAATGTTTGGTATTTTGTTCTGAAACAAATTATCAGATTATACTAAGATCCCTCCAGTGGGTCAGAAAACTGTAGCATATTTTCCTGATCGTTTGTGGCTGGTAGATTAGGAAAACAATCTTGTATTCAATATTTGACCAGAATCAAGCATCAAAAAACAAAAAAGGTGATAATTAAAATTCAATTCTTACTGTGCATCAGATTATACCAACATACCGAGGACAATCTAGAAAACTGAAGCATGGTCTTGAGTTCTTTTGAAGAATAGCAAATTAGGAAACCAAAGCAAACTCGAATATTGGATAAAAAACAACAAAAACAGAAAAATGTGTTATTTAAAGTTCATTTCATATTGTTGATCAGGTTAAGCCAGAATGCCAATGATGTGGTCCAAAAACTGAAGCATTATGCAGAGTTATTTTGCTACAAATGCATGAAACTGAACCAAAATTGATTATTGGTTCCGAAACAAACATGAGAAAAAATGTGTTTAAAATTCAATTCCTACTGTGGATCAGATCAACATACCGAGGACAATGAAGAAAATTGAAGCATGGTTTTGAGTTCTTTTGGTGGCTAGAAAATTAAGAAACCAAAGCAAAATTGAATATTTGTTCAGAAAACATAAAGCTGTTTTTCTAAAGTAAATTCCCGGTTGTCGGTCAGATTATACTAAGGGGGCCCAGTCCTTTCACCTTTCAGTTTTTCACACACAAAAAGAGAAATATGGCGATTTATTTTTTTATCATTTACTATAGACCCAATAGACTCCCAAGAAATGACATCTGGTCACAGATCACCCATTCTACCGATAGGCTACTGAAGGCCACTGGGCTTAACAGGTAGGACTACCTCTACCATTCAGTGGGTCTTGTTCAGTAAACTTTTGTGGCCAGAAATAATTGGGGTTCATTAGGAGGGCTATAGCAGGTAGGACACACACACACACACACACACACACACACACACACACACACACACACACACACACACACACACACACACGCACACAGCTGATGAAGTTTGAAACATTGTTGATGGAACCCCGACTGTCACCAGATCTCACCAGACAGTAGACTAGACTACACACCAAATACACACAGTTGGTGAAGAACACACATCTCACCTTTAAAGTTCTTCCAAGGGGGCACAAGCAATGTTTTACTATTACTACTACTACTACTGGAGGGATCGACCGAGTCTGAAGCTTTAAGCCCAAAATAACCATCAAACTCTCGATGCCGCCCAGCAGAAAAACCTCCGTTGGGTCCGTCGGCGTCTTTAAGCGTGCTGAACCGGGCTAGTGTCAAACTACCACAAACCCAAGCCATCATCAACACAGACACACTGAACGGAGTGGTTACTCTGCTGCCCATGGTACTAGCAGCATACAGGGCAGACTGGCGGAGACAACGCTGGAGCAGACGCCACACAGCGCCTCAAATAAACAATCAGTCCACTAATGAGCTCAATTAAGGGCGGCCATCTCTTAAGAGTAATTGCGACATTGAGGGGGAAGAAACGCCGCTCGCGCGCTGTTCGTGCAGCTTTGAACGGTAACAAATTGGAGCTGTAAATACTGGTACGTTGTTTTCAACGAGGGCGGCGTAAATATGAGCTATTTTGCATGTGTGCAACATGTCAATTGTATTATGCATACAAGTAGGCCTATCTCATTTATGTTTGTAATGTTGTGCAGTGCTATGTTTGTGCTACAAAACGTAAATCTAAAAAGGGATTTAAGACCATTAAAGCTGGGCTGTTGCATGAATCCTTCTTCTGCCTACTTCAGGTCCAGGAATTGTCCCTATTTGTTGGCTCCATTCTCAATAGAAGTCTACGCAGAAGAGCCGCCATTAGACTGGCCCCATGAAGTGAATGCAGTTTGCGGATCAGTGGGCTCTGGTGTGGATGAAGTGGCCCGCGTGTACGTCAACTGCAGAGACTCACTGGGGCGTGCACGCGCATACAGTTCGCACGTCTACTCTGCACCCCAAAATCATGACAAAAAGAGACAAGACAAAAACAAAAGGCAAAAACAAGGGCTTAATACAGAAATTATACAATACGCAATGACATCAAAGTACAGGGAATAATTAATCATATGGCCTACTGTATAATGTAAGCCACTTAAAAGTGGCACACACACACACACACACACACACACACACACACACACACACACACACACACACACACACACACACACACACATATATATATATATATATATATATATATATATATATATATATATATATATATATATATATATATATATATATATATATATATATATATATATATATATATATGATTACATTTACATGTACATGTAGCACACCACAGACAATAAACAGCAACAACCAAGCAGTGACAAACCAGACAGCCAGACCAGACAGATCAGCAGGGCCTATATTGTTTAAGGCGGCTATAGCTGCAGGGATCAGAGACTCTTCCCACAGCGGGCCCTTCCTGAACTGAATGGTTCCGTACCTGCGCCCTGAGGGTAGGGGATGATGTACTGGGATGATGTACTGAGCGTAAAAATGACAAAAAAAAAATGACGTAAAAATGATGATAATCAACTGCCTGTGTGTTTATGATGGTGGGGTGCTGGGGTGAGTTGAGCTTGAACCTTCAAGACAGCTGGCTGTGCATGACTCTGTGAAATGTTCGACTGTGTTGTTAGGGTCACACGAGAAGTCGGGCCGCCGCGAAGTCGGCCCAAATCGTAAAGAGAGGTCGGCCCATGCGTGTGGAGAGGTCGGGCCGGGCCTGTGGAGAGGTCGGGCCGGGCCTGTGGAGAGGTCGGCCCATGTCTGTGGAATAGTTAGTTACTTAGTGAGCTAGTGTCAACTGTTTTAGGCCCTTGTATATTATTATCCTTATTATTGTGCACTTTTTAATTCTACATAACAGAATGTAGAAGTGTACGAAAAAGTCTTTGAGTGTGGAATAATAAGGAATTCTGTTTTCTTATAACAATCAATGACACGTACACAGCTGGAGCTTTATTTATAGCCTTTACAATATAAAGCAATAGAGAAAAGAAAATAGGAAAACAGAACATAAACGGCATGTTACTTTTCCATACTAAAAAAAGTCTTTGAGTGTGGAAGATTAAGAAATTGTAAACTGTTTCCTCAATAAACAACATGTTTCTTCAGATTGGTTTATAGCAGGCGTGCCTGAAATTGTGGTGATTGTGTTATTGTGTTAGTTACTGTTTCCCACAATTGGGAAATGAAAATTACGTAATTCAAATGTTTAAATATAATTTAACATTTGGTTTCGTTTTTGCGCTCTCAAGAGTTACAGATCTATAAGGGTGCCCCCCATAAAATCATGTGATCTACCTATATCAAGCATAAATGGCTTGAAATGGCTTGATAATGACTGGTATGCATGTCACAACAGCAAGCTATATCAAGGGTATATGGCCTGGGCAGGGCTTGATAATGGCTTGGTATGCAGTGATAATGGTTGGTATGCATGTCTATTGAACATGCATATGGCTTGATAATGGTTGTTATGCAGTGATAATGGTGCCTATGCATGTCTATTGTCACAACAGCAAGCAATATCAAGCATAAATGGCTTGATGATGGTTGGTATGGCCCGGGCCGACCTTTCCACAGCCCCTGGCCGACCTCTCCACAGCCCCTGGCCAACTTCTCCACAGCCCCTGGCCGACCTCTAGACAGCTCCGGGCCAAACTCTCCGCACTTTTGCTTGTTCCGAGTTCGCGGCGGCCCGACTTCTCCGGTCCCCGTTGTTAGAGTGGTCACACGAGAAGTCGAGCCGCCGCAAAGTCGGCCCGAATCGTAAAGAGAGGTCAGCCCATGTGTGTGGAGAGGTCGGCCCGGAGCTGTGGAGAGGTCGGCCCATGTCTGTGGAATAGTTAGTTACTTAGTGAGCTAGTGTCAACTGTTTTAGGCCTTGTATATTATTATCCTTATTATCCTTGTTATTGTGCACTTTTTAAGAATAAGGAATTCTGTTTTCTCAATAACAATCAACAACATGTACACAGCTAGAGGTTTATTTATAGCCTTTACAATATCAAGCAATGGGGAACAGAAAATAGGAAAACCGAACATGAACAGCATGTTACTTTTCCATACTAAAATGTCTTTGAGTGTGGAAGAATAATGAATTCTGTTTTCTCAATAACAATCAACGACATGTACGAGGCTAGAGCTTTATTTATAGCATTTATAATATCAAGCAATAGAGAAAAGAAAATAGGAAAACATAACTTAAACGGCATGTTACTTTTCCATACTTAAAAAAAAAGTCTTTGAGTGTGGAAGAATAAGAAATTGTAAACTGTTTCCTCAACAAACGACATGTTCCTTCAGATTGGTTTATAGCAGGGGTGCCCACACTTTTTTGAAATTGTGGTGATTGTGTTATTGTGTTACTTACTGTTTCCCACAATTGGGAAATGAAAATTACGTAATTCAGGTAAATATAATTCAACATTTGGTTTCGTTTTCGTGCTCTCAAGAGTTACAGATCTATAAGGGTGCCCCCCTTAAAATCATGTGATCTACATATCAGTAAAATGGCTTGATAATGGTTGGTATGCATGTCTATTGTCACAACAGCAAGCAATATCAAGCATAAATGGCTTGGTATTTTTTATTTATTTATTTTATTTTATTTTTAGAAAAATACATTTTATTAATAAATGCAGATACAGTACTGTTAGGGTTTAAAGTTCTAAATGGAGCCACAAACTACCAGGACACAAGGGTATACAATTATCCACTTTTATTTTAGGATAATGATGGTCAAAGATGAATGGCAAATGGTTCTATGAACAGAAAACAGAGAAAAGAAAACAAATTATAATATTTATATTCACAAGTATGGGCTTTAAATAATAATAATAATAATAATAATAATAATAATAATAATAATAATAATAATAATAATAATAATAATATTTACTTCATCAAATCATAATCATAATTAAAGCTGCAAGCAGCGATTTACGGGCCCTCGATCGTGCAAGTTTCGGGCAAATATCGGCCAATCAGAAAAGGGGACGCGGCTAAGTCACAAGGAGCCAAAACATAGTCCAATGATACCACCCATATGTCTCTATGACATAGCATTGAGGAGTTATGGCAGGAAATAGTATTGACCAATCAGGTGAGGGGGCGGGGCTAAGTTACACCAATCAACGTCAGGGACGCGTCAGGGACTCATTACCCAGTCCATTGCTACCACCCATATGTCTCTATGACTTAGCATTGAGGAGTTATGGCAGAAAATAGTATCGACCAATCAGGTGCAAGTACAGGGGGCGGGGCCCCTCTTCTGATTGGTCGATACCAATCAGAACGTCAGGGACTCATTACCGGGTCCTATGATGCCAGCCATATGTCTCTATGACATAGCATTGAGGAGTTATGGCAGAAAATAGTATCGACCAATCAGAGGAGGGGGCGGGGCTAAGTTACACCAATCAACGTCTGGGACGCGTCAGGGACTCATTACCGGGTCCCATGATGCCAGCCATATGTCTCTATGACATAGCATTGAGGAGTTAAGGCAGGAAATAGTATCGACCAATCAGGTGCAAGTACAGGTGGCGGGGTCCCTCTTCTGATTGGTCAATACCAATCAGGACGTCAGGGACTCATTACCGGGTCCCATGATGCCAGCCATATGTCTCTATGACATAGCATTGAGGAGTTATGGCAGAAAATAGTATCGACCAATCAGGTGCAAGTACCACTTCCTGTTTGGCGGCGAAGTTTTGCGCTCCGCCACGGTGGCGCCGTTTTACGAAAACTCACGATTTTAATAACTTTTCATCGTCAACGTCTTTTCTGTTTGCCGAGCGATTTTTTTTCCCGAACGGACCCCCCCGCTCCGACGGGTTCGCCAAAATGCGACATGTGGAAATGGCCTAAATTGCACCAAAACGCAGCCTTTATTTTGAAATAACCCACTTCCTGTTCGGTTTCGGACGCGGCACCAAGAGACTTTTTTTTAAGTTGCGACATGATACAGGTGCGTGCCGATTTTCGTTGATGTACGTCAAACCGTATGGCGGGGCTTGAGGCACGAAGTTTTCTAGGGGGCGCTGTTGCACAATTAGGCCACGCCCACCTTTAACAATTTTAAAATACGAAATTTTTCGCCACTAGGAACGTGCGTGCCAATTTTCGCAACTTTTCGTGTACGTTATGCGGCCGAAAAACGCAATTTATTTCGGTTAAGAAAAAAGAAGAATAATAATTAAAGCTGCAAGCAGCGATTTACGGGCCCTCGATCGTGCAAGTTTCGGGCAAATATCGGCCAATCAGAAAAGGGGACGCGGCTAAGTCACAAGGAGCCAAAACATAGTTCAATGATACCACCCATATGTCTCTATGACATAGCATTGAGGAGTTATGGCAGGAAATAGTATTGACCAATCAGAGGAGGGGGCGGGGATAAGTTACACCAATCAACGTCAGGGACGCGTCAAGGACTCCTTACCGAGTTCATTGCTATCACCCATATGTCTCTATGACATAGCATTGTGGAGTTATGGCAGAAAATAGTATCGACCAATCAGAGGAAGGGGCGGGGCTAAGTTACACCAATCAACGTCTGGGACGCGTCAGGGACTCATTACCGGGTCCCATGATGCCACCCATATGTCTCTATGACATAGCATTGAGGAGTTATGGCAGAAAATAGTATCGACCAATCAGGTCCAAGTACAGGGGGCGGGGCCCCTCTTCTGATTGGTCGATACCAATCAGGACGTCAGGGACTCAATACCGGGTCCCATGATGCCAGCCATATGTCTCTATGACATAGCATTGAGGAGTTATGGCAGGAAATAGTATCGACCAATCAGGTGCAAGTACCACTTCCTGTTTGGCGGCGAAGTTTGGCGCTCCGCCACGGTGGCGCCGTTTCACGAAAACTCACGATTTTAGTAACTTTTCATCGTCAACGTCTTTTCTGCTTGCCGAGCGATTTTTTTTCCGAACCGACCCCCCTGCTCCGACGAGTTCGCCAAAATGCGACATGTGGAAATTGCCTAAATTGCACCAAAACTCAGCCTTTATTTTGAAATAACCGACTTCCTGTTCGGTTTCGGACGCGGCACCAAGAGACTTTTTTTAAAGTTGCGACATGATACAGGTGCGTGCCGATTTTCGTGGATGTACGTCAAACCGTTTGGTGGGGCTTGAGGCACGAACTTTTCTAGGGGGCGCTGTTGCACAATTAGGCCACGCCCACTTTTAACAGTTTTACCATACGTAAATTTTTCGCACTAGTAACGTGCTTGCCAATTTTCGCAACTTTTCGTCGACGTTATGCGGCCGAAAAACGCGATTTATTCTCGGGAATAATAATAATAATAATAATTAAAGCTGCAAGCAGCGATTTACGGGCCCTCGATCGTGCAAGTTTCGGGCAAATATCGGCCAATCAGAAAAGGGGACGCGGCTAAGTCACAAGGAGCCAAAACATAGTCCAATGATACCACCCATATGTCTCTATGACATAGCATTGAGGAGTTATGGCAGGAAATAGTATCGACCAATCAGAGGAGGGGGCGGGGCTAAGTTACACCAATCAACATCAGGGACGCGTCAGGGACTTATTACCGAGTCCAATGATACCACCCATATGTCTCTATGACATAGCATTGAGGAGTTATGGCAGAAAATAGTATCAGCCAATCAGAGGAGGGGGCGGGGCTAAGTTACACCAATCAACGTCAGGGACGCGTCAGGGACTCATTACCGAGTCTATTGCTACCACCCATATGTCTCTATGACATAGCATTGAGGAGTTATGGCAGAAAATAGTATCGACCAATCAGGTGCAAGTACAGGGGGCGGGGCCCCTCTTCTGATTGGTCAATACCAATCAGAACGTCAGGGACTCATTACCGGGTCCCATGATGCCAGCCATATGTCTCTATGACATAGCATTGAGGAGTTATGGCAGGAAATAGTATCGACCAATCAGGTGCAAGTACCACTTCCTGTTTGGCGGCGAAGTTTGGCGCTCCGCCACGGTGGCGCCGTTTCACGAAAACTCACGATTTCCATAACTTTTCATCGTCAACGTCTTTTCTGCTTGCCGAGCGATTTTTTTTCCGAACGGACACCCCTGCTCCGACGAGTTGGCCAAAATGCGACATGTGGAAATGGCCTAAATTGCACCAAAACGCAGCCTTTATTTTGAAATAACCGACTTCCTGTTCGGTTTCGGACGCGGCACCAAGAGACTTTTTTTTAAGTTGCGACATGATACAGGTGCGTGCCGATTTTCGTGGATGTACGTCAAACCGTATGGTGGGGCTTGAGGCACGAAGTTTTCTAGGGGGCGCTGTTGCACAATTAGGCCACGCCCACTTTTAACAATTTTAAAATACGAAATTTTTCGCCACTAGTAACGTGCGTGCCAAGTTTCGCAACTTTTCGTGTACGTTATGCGGCCGAAAAACGCGATTTATTTCGGCTAAAGAATAATAATAATTAAAGCTGCAAGCAGCGATTAACGGGCCCTCGATCGTGCAAGTTTCGGGCAAATATCGGCCAATCAGAAAAGGGGACGCGGCTAAGTCACAAGGAGCCAAAACATAGTCCAATGATACCACCATTATGTCTCTATGACATAGCATTGAGGAGTTATGGCAGGAAATAGTATCGACCAATCAGAAGAGGGGGCGGGGCTAAGTTACACCAATCAACGTCAGGGACGCGTCAGGGACGCCATACCGAGTTGAATGCTACCACCCATATGTCTCTATGACATAGCATTGAGGAGTTATGGCAGGAAATAGTATCGACCAATCAGAAGAGGGGGCGGGGCTAAGTTACACCAATCACGTCAGGGACGGGTCAGGGACGCCATACCAAGTTGAATGCTACCACCCATATGTCTCTATGACATAGCATTGAGGAGTTATGGCAGGAAATAGTATCGACCAATCAGGTGCAAGTACCACTTCCTGTTTGGCGGCGAAGTTTGGCGCTCCGCCACGGTGGCGCCGTTTTACGAAAACTCACGATTTGCACAAATTTTCATCGCCAACGTCTTTTCTGCTTGCCGAGCGATTTTTTTTCCGAACGGACCCCCCCGCTCCGACGAGTTGGCCAAAATGCGACATGTGGAAATGGCCTAAATTGCACCAAAACGCAGCCTTTATTTTGAAATAACCGACTTCCTGTTCGGTTTCGGACGCGGCACCAAGAGACTTTTTTTTAAGTTGCGACATGATACAGGTGCGTGCCGATTTTCGTGGATGTACGTCAAACCGTATGGTGGGGCTCGAGGCACGAAGTTTTCTAGGGGGCGCTGTTGCACAAGTAGGCCACGCCCACTTTTAACAATTTTGAAATACGAAATTTTTCGCCACTAGTAACGTGCGTGCCAATTTTCGCAACTTTTCGTGTACGTTATGCGGCCGAAAAACGTGATTTATTTCGGGTAAGAAAAAGAAAGAAAGAATAATAACCCTAACGGTTTCAATAGGGCTTCGCACATGCGTTGCAGTGCTCGGGCCCTAATAATAATCCTTACGGTTTCAATAGGGCTTCGCACATGCGTTGCAGTGCTCGGGCCCTAATTATAGTTCAATTAAATCAAATATCAATTTCCATGAATCACATCATGTCAATGGGGTGAACTTACATTGACATAAGTCAAAAGACGCATAGGCAGTCATCTCACACACAACAATGTGGCTGTGCGTTTATAGGCAAAAGGACCTTCAGACCATCTATGACCTCCTTTATAGGGAGGAAGTAGGAAGCAGGAAGTGATGGAGGAAGTGACTCACTGCCACAGATTCCTCCTATAGGCTAGGGCTCTGGTCTCCTGCTGGACTGGAGGGGAATACTTTGCAGAATACTTTGCAGTTTGTAACAGCCGCCCCCAGATTTGTGCAGCATGTTTAGTCAATTTCTTCCTTGATTTTGGGCACAGTCGGGAAACAGGGCGTATGTATCCTCGTCCTTGGATGGTGACCTTCGCACTGCGAACCTTTCCATCCTTTCTGGGATAGGCTTCAGTGATCCTTCCAATAGGCCATGATGCTCGGGGAAGTTGAGGGTCAATTAACATCACAACCTGTCCTGAGTCCACGTTCACTTTGTCCGTCTCCCATTTTTGCCTGGATTGAAGGGTTGGTAGATAATATTTGATAAAGGCTGACCAAAATTGATCAGCCAGGATTTGGCGAGAGGTTTTGAGTTTAGAATACCTTCCACTTCGATCAGGACGGTGTGTAGAACCGTTTCTGTTGTAGGTTGATTTCCTATAACAACACAGAGGGCCATTTTTATTGATTTGATTTCTTGTTCCCAACTTCCACCAAAATGTGGGGCAGATGGAGGATTGAATTGGAAGTTGACTTGTGCATGAGCCAATTGGGTTTTTAAATCTGGTGCCATGGCCTGGAAGGCATTTTTCAGTTCTGCCTCTCCTGCCTTGAAATTCGTCCCACAATCGCATAACAATTCAAATGGTTTACCTCTGCGTGAGACAAATCTACTAAACGCCATTAGAAATGCATCTGCATCCATACTGTTGAGCAGCTCGAGGTGTATGCAGCGTGTTGTTAGGCATTTAAATAGCAATCCCCACCTTTTTTCTGTGCGGCGGCCAATATTGACAGTGAAAGGTCTGAAACAGTCTATACCTGTGGACCAAAAGGGGGGCTTAAAGAGCCTTAGACGGGCTGGAGGAATGTCCGCCATTTTGGGGATGACTGGATTTGCTCTCCATCTTTGACAGTCTCTGCATTGGTGCTGATGTTGCCGAATGGCTTGACGGCCACACAGGATCCAGTACCTGTGTCTTATTTCTCCCAGAACACGCTCAGAGCCTGGATGGAGGAATTTCTCGTCATAATGTTTAATAATGAGTTTGGTTATATGGTGTTTAGGGCAGAAATCACATCGCGTCAACACCCGCTGTGGGCCATCACGATGCTCTGTTTTAATTAAACAGTCGGATTCCCCTGCATGGTCCGCACCAGTTCTAAGTCAGCTGCTAGGCGCCAGCCGAGGCAGCCCCCCGAGGCGGCCGGCGGACAAGCCGCCGGCACCCGCGGGGGGAACCGTAGCTGAGGAGATCCGCGAGTAGGGCCCGGCGCGCGTCCAGAGTCGCCGCCAACCGCCGCCACCCGACCCCCGCGGCTCGACGCGGCTCCCCGGGCGGAACGGACGCGCGCCACACGACCACCACGCACCCGCCATGAGGACAGGCACGAGGGCAACCGCGCGACGCGAGCCCGCCCGACGCCGGCTCGCCGCGCCGACGCGAGAGAGGCGACGGGGCGACCGCTCCTCCAGCCGCGGCGCGAGCCCAGGCCCGCTTCGCTCCACAGCCCGACCGACCCAGCCCTTAGAGCCAATCCTTATCCCGAAGTTACGGATCTGACTTGCCGACTTCCCTTACCCGCCCTGTTCTAACATGCCAGAGGCTGTTCACCTTGGAGACCTGCTGCGGATATGGGTACGGCCTGGCGCGAGATTTACACCTTCTGGCCCGGATTTTCAAGGGCCGGCGAGAGCTCACCGGACGTCGCCGGAACCGCGACGCTTTCCAGGGCGCGGGCCCCTCTCTCGGGACGAACCCATTCCAGGGCGCCCTGCCCTTCACAAAGAAAAGAGAACTCTTCCCGGGGCTGCCGCCGGCTTCTCCGGGGTCGTTTGCGTTGCCGCCAACCACCAACCTGACTTAGAATCAACATGGGGACCACCACAATTACCTTTAATCAATTCTGTTACTTTATTCAACCTTCCATTAAAACTTAGGCTAAGCAATATACAGTACTGTATATTGGTGGTCCCTGGTTCACAATTAGTTGAAACCCCATGTCATAGACCATGGTTGCTTATTTCTCTCACACAATCTGGAACATTGTACTTGCTCCGGTGTTGCCAGATTGTGTGAGACAGATAAGCAGTCAATCATGAGCTATACATACAGTATATACATTACAGTACATATTATGCATTATACTCTAAGCCTATACATTGGCAGCTACTTGAGAATAGCAGATCTGCAAACTCAAATTGTGCCACTGTGAGCTGGTGCATCTGATATTTTCCAAAATAGTTCTTGTTGTATACAGATGAAAAATATAAACCTGGCTGGCACAAAATTTTACAGATGGGAATTGTGTGCACAGATACACAGAACATGGGGGTCCTTTGACTCATTGTTCATTTGAGCAGAATCACAGCTATGGAACAAGCCTTAAAAATCCTGCAAATAGTAAACTGTCATTATTTTCAAGCAAATGTAAAGGGAAAAGGGTTGCTTATAAAAAGCAGACATGGCAACACTTGGAGAAATCCATGAAGTACTCATGATTTTAGCTGAAGATTTTAGACATTTCTAACTCATGTTATCATGTCAACAGCACACCACAGATAATACAAACTATGAAGAACTAGGAAATGGTATTATCAAATGGAAAAGTGTGGTTTAAAGAACTGAATTTTATTCCAAGAAATTCACAACCAATACATTCACAGTGAATGGGAGTCTGCCGACAGGAAGGATCCCTTACCACCAACACAACCAGGAAGTGTTTGGCTGCACAAAGGCCATTAGTGCATTAGTTAGTGCCCAGCATTGCCTTTTCTCTGGATTGAAATAGTTAATTTAGCAATTAGTCAATGGAGGCTGTTGGTTTATGGGGTATTTCACTTTAAAAAAAGAACTTTTTGTCATTATATGGTCTACTACTCAGTCTCATGTGAACACACCAGACAGTCTGTAAGTTACTACATTCACCATTTAGATATTTGATGTTCATTTTAGCGTATCTGGCTCCTTCCTATCCTATACAAACCCATTATGACTTAAAACTTCATTTTAACCAAGATAGATTCATCAAAAACACCCAGTTATTTTTCTGGTAGCTCATATTGTCCTCCTAATACCTGAGAAGATCGTGGAATTTCATTTACTAACAGCTTAGAGGCATGGAAATCACAAGCTAAAGGAGTACTTGTTTGAGCTAGTAGTCTGCTGACAGTGATGCTTAAGTCTCACACACTACTGGTAAACACAGATAAAAGCTGCTAACCATGATGGCAACCTAACAGTAATGATGTTTGTCAAAATCAAAACATTGCCATGATTCATGCATATTTGTAATGTAATCCATTATTAATTCAGTTGATTTTTTTTACCTCACGTAACAAAAGGTCTTCATCCAGTAGCTGACATTTCAATCATACCGGGTTTGGGCTGCTAAAGCCTTAGAGCAGAGTTGGGCAATTATTTTTGACAAGGGGCCAAATGAGATACATGAAATATTGTGGAGGGCCAAGACTAAAGGCTGAACTAAAGTCTGCATAATATTAATTTAATTTCAAGATAAAAGTAAGAGTAAGACCAACCAGTCCGACACCAGGGTCCTCTATTTATTCAATATTTGAGCCAGAGGACCACCATTTGATGACATTTCAGCCCCACAGACCCAAAACTAAAGATTTCTTTTGTTTTTGTCCACAATTCCAGGCTGGATTTGGGGAAACAAAACAGTCAAACATACACATCAAAATGACCATTAATCTTCTACATCCTCTAGTTGTGTAGACTTGGGCTAATTCACATGGTGAATTTTTAACTCTTGAGAGTGTAAAAATGAAACCAAATGGACCCGCAAGGGTCCATTTGGTTTCATTTTTACGCTCTCAAAGAGTTACATCTGGTTAACCAACTTTCCATATTTAACTGGAACTCTCTCAAGGACCACTGGTGGTCCCCGGAACACTGGTTGAAAACCATGGTACCCTTTCAGGGGCCGGTCAGAGTCAGCCAAAGGGCCGCATTTGGCCCGCGGGCCGCATAATGCCCAGGTATGCCTTAGAGTATACACAGAGTTGCGACAACTCCATTCATTTCATGGGGCCAGTCAATGGTGCCTATGGTGGCTCTTTTACATAGACTTGTATGTAGAATGGGGACAACAAATGGGGGCAACCCATATAACTCTATGGGACAACCAGAGCCTTTTCTGACCCCTCAATGCCTCAACAGCGCGCCTCTTCTAGCGCGATTCTTTCTATAGAGACACACAGGGACTACAAATTTCATGAAACAGCGGCCACCCAAAAGGGTTCGTTAGAAACAGGGTACTGCAGGCAGCCCATAAAGTCCACTGAAATTCCACTGTAGTTAGCCTACCCTGAAAACAATATGAACTGAACAGTTAATTTAATTTCACATTTAATTTACCACTTGAATAAGTTACCCATAATGTTAACAGAGCAGAGAGGAGACGCCAGACAGAGATCCTGTCGCTTTTAAATGACATCACTGTCTTTACGAGGCTACAATCGCCGACTTTGAAGAGTCGAATTCTCAACAATACATACCAATCCCGACTGACTTTGTTCATTCATGTCTATATTTGGTACATGTCACAGGTTATTATGTTTTACCTACCTCGGAGCTCTGAGTTTTTTTTACTGTTGTCAGCTTGTTGTATTAATAAATGTGGCTGATTAATTGGGAAAATAAGCCAGCTATATTTGGAGGAGTGACATATACTGACATTTTCAACTACCATAGTGAATTCTGCAGAGGAGTATTAACTGGTCTTGTAAAATGCCGTTTGGATCATTATAAACAAACACATAGATATATTTATAAACAAACACAGATATATTAGCTGTGTTTTGTTTCATATGCTGAGTATTGAAAATCTCAAGGGATGGGACCATGACGCATATACTGTGCGACCACATTAAGTTGAGATTTATAATGCTAGTACATGTGAATTCCTGATGGAGTATATTATAGTACATTGTGGGCTGTATATTTAGATGTCAGGTGTGTCACACACCTGACATCTAAATATACAGCTCACAATGTACTATAATATACTAATAAGGACAGTAATAAGGACAAATACATCATTTTACACATAAGAACACAATAAATTGCTACAGCCTCAGTAATAAATTAGTGAAATTAGTGAATACTCTGTTCTAACGAACCCTTTTGGGTGGCCGCTGTTTCATTTGGGGGCATGAAATTTGTAGTCCCCATGTGTCTCTATTGGCTCTGGTCTGGTCTCACTCGGTGTTGCCAGATTTGGAGAGAGAAACCCGCAAACGGTTACTGAAACTTGCCCATTAGACATTATAGACAACACTAGCACAGTGCCGTGAGAGATGGGACGTGGGAGAGTGTGAATGACATCAAATGCGTTACTCTCACGGTCATTGCGTAACGGTTTGCAACCCTGTTGGTGGATGCAATCTCAGTTGGAGTTTCTTGTCCAGGTCTGCCAGCAGCTTCCAGTCCCGTGTTCTGCCCAGCTGCCGGGTGTCAGCTCTTATGGTGGTGAGGCTGGCTTGTCCCTCTCAGACAAATGGTGTTCGCTGCCAATGGGATGACAAGAGAGGAAGGCCATTCACACTTGTTCTTTGATGCTGCAAGGCACTTTAGCACGTAGTTGTGCCACCTCGTTGTGCCAGCCTTGGGTGAGGCTGGTCAAGTGGGATCATCGTCATACTACTGGCTTAGGTTTGCAGGAGAGGGCAACACATCATCGGCAGCCCTGATGGTAAAACTTGCCCTGAATGCCTCCATATCCCACAGATCTTTCCAGGAGAGCTTCCTCTTCTCCACTCCTTCCCATGCCATCCACTGTCCTTGCTTTGCCTGTGCCACAGCTTGTGTGTGCCTCCCTGCTTCATATTTCCGCCGTACCTCCTGGACCACCAGCTTGCGTCTCTCAGGCAGATGGTCCAGGCCGGTATACTGGGCCCAAGATCAAGACCACTCCTCCCTTCCTGAACTCTGCCCCCGATGTCCCTGTGTCTGAGTGTACACAGGTGTGTGCCACTCATGTGTGGCACATAAGCATGAGTCCTGTCACTTTCCTGACTATTGCTACTGCTTAAAGATGAGTATAAACAAAGATGCTTTGTTCGTCCCTTCAGGATAAGGCCCGTCCAATAGGACAATTGAAAGCTGGTGTTTCAGCACACACAGTGGCAGCATCATTTGGTGTAATTCCTGGTACCTTTCACAATTTAAGACGAAGTTTTGTGAGAGCCCATATCTTCAGAATCCGGGCCTAGTGACCCTCAAATGCAAGGGTTGATGCAAGCCATTAGCCATTTTGGCAAATGTTTGGGGGGTGCATCCCACATGTTTAGCAACGTTAATCATTCCAGGAATGTCCAATCTCTATATGCCATACCTTGTTGTAAAGGTCATTGATTAAAACAATATACTGTAAGATGCAATACCAATTGGTATTATTAGGGTGGAGAGAATAATTCCCCAAGGTAGGTTTCTGAACTGATATGGGCCACTTTACTATTACTGGACATTTACAAAATGACCATGACATTGACCTTTGACACATGACCCTGAACTTGAATTGCTTTGGTCACCTCATAAATCAACACAGCACCCAAGAAAATGTATGCTTTGATGTCAAAATCATGAAAATCTGCTCATTAGTTACCAAGTTCACTATATACTGTATCAATTTTTATCGGATATGAGGGCCAAAAACCATGTACTCAGCTATTCTTCTGAAACTGCTATCACACATTTTTGAATTCATGGATGTCATATGAACGTAATGATACCACATATGTGTTATAGGATAGATCCAAATGGTAGGCGCGCTCTACTCAAAGTCCACCTTGTATTCTCAAGTAGCTGATGGGTGCAGATTCTTGCAGATTAATGTACAGTTGTGTTCAAAATAATAGAAGTGTGTTTAAAAAATGAATAAAGTCCAAAATCCTTATAGTGGTTTTTGTTTCCATGCATTGGGAACACTGCACATTATATTCTAAATCAAAACATGAATAAAAAAAGCAGAAATTATTTAATTACTTCACAGAAAATGAAGAAAAATGAACATTGGGCTGTTCAAAAAAATAGCAGTGTCTGCATTTTACTTTACAAATATTTACAAATATTTACTGTATTAACTGAAAAATATCCAAGATTCAGCATTCCTGTGAATCACTAAACTAATATTTAGTTGTATAGCCACTGTTTTTGAGAACCGCTTCACATCTGTGTTGCATGGAGTCGACCAACTTCTGGCATCTGTGAACAGGTATTCCAGCCCAGGATGATTTGACAACGTTCCATAATTCCTCTGCATTTCTTGGTTTTGCCTCAGAAACAGCATTTTTAATGTCACCCCACAAGTTTTCTATCGGATTAAGGTCCGGGAATTGGGCTGGCCACTTCATGACTTTAATTTTGTTGGTCTAGAACCAAGAAGCTGCTCGCTTACTGGTGTGTTTGGGGTCGTTGTCTTGCTGAAACACCCATTTCAAGGTCATTTCCTCTTCAGCATAAGGCAACATGACCTCTTCAAGTATTTTGATGTATCCAAACTGATCCATGATCCCTGGTATGCGATAAATAGGCCCGACACCATAGTAAGAGTATCAGGATGCTTGCACCACCATGCTTTACTATGGGGATGTTTCTCTTACTATGGTGTCAGGCCTATTTATCGCATACCAGGGATCATGGATCAGTTTGGATACATCAAAATACTTGAAGAGGTCATGTTGCCTTATGCTGAAGAGGAAATGCCCTTGAAATGGGTGTTTGAACAAGACAACGACCCCAAACACACCATGAAGCGAGCAGCTTCTTGGTTCCAGACCAACAAAATTAAAGTCATGGAGTGGCCAGCCCAATTCCCGGACCTTAATCCGATAGAAGACTTGTGGGGTGACATTAAAAAAGCTGTTTCTGAGGCAAAACCAAGAAATGCAGGGGAATTATGGAACGTTGTCAAATCATCCTGGGCTGGAATACCTGTTCACAGATGCCAGAAGTTGGTCGACTCCATACAACACAGATGTGAAGCGGTTCTCAAAAACAGTGGCTATACAACTAAATATTAGTTTAGTGATTCACAGATTCACAGGAATGCTGAATCCTGATATTTTTCAGTTAATACAGTAAATATTTGAGTTTGTAAAGTAAAGTGCTGACACTGCTATTTTTTTTTTTTTTGAACAGCCCAATGTTCATTTTTCTTCATTGTCTGTAAAGTAATTAAATAATTTCTGCTTTTTTCTTCATGTTTTGATTTAAAATACGATGTGCAGTTTCAGAAGAATAGCTGAGTACATGGTTTTTGGCCCTCATATCCGATAAAAATTGATACAGTATATAGTGAACTTGGTAACTAATGAGCAGTTTTTTAAACAGACTGCGATTATTTTGAACACAACTGTATAGAGGAAATATCCACACTCGCATATAGTTCACTGCGCAAGTAGAATTGTGTAGTCTCCATGTTACCGTACATGACAGTTCATGAGTTTTCTTTTATTTCATTTCACAGCAGCATAGTCTACCTAGAGAAACGAATGCGTTTCGGCGCTCACGCCTTCATCAGCGTTTCAAACTAGGGTTTGTCTCGCCGAGACTCCATATATAGCTTAGTTAGGCGGTAATCACAGCTGCGGCTTGTTATAGAAAATATGTGCCGTCCCTTTTGATGGCAATGGATTGCCATCAAGGCAATTTAGGCCGGTGGCCCACAGCCTACAAGTCCTAAGAAGAAATGGCACCCTTTTAAGGATGATTCTGATTCTAACCCAGAAGACTGTGACCCTTACCAAGCACTTGAACCTTCTTCAGTACACTTCCAGCAGGTAGTTTCACAGTGATTTCTCTTCTCCCACAGGTAATCTGGGGCAGCGCAGGTAGTCCAGAGGCTGGAGAGGTGATGGGACTCTTACAAAGGGCTGTACTTGTCACGTTCTTCATCAGCAGTCGGTCAAAGAACTGCAGATCCACTGCATTATATTTGACTCCATCTAGAGTCTATGGAGAGATGCATATACCACCCTTTTGTTATGACAACTTTTATTGAATGAAGTTTCATTCAACAGCCCTAGTTAAAATGTTTAATATTAATCAACAAAACTAATTTAACCAACTCATTTTCAACAGCCTTACTACTAGTATTATGCACTGCACTGCTTGGCGACACGCTCAGTACAACCTGGGTATCCCCCCAGCAAGAATTCCAATTCAACTTGTTGAAATGGCAAATGAAAACCTTGAACCTAGTTAAGTATGAAAAATTTATTTGCCGAAAGTGTACTTATTTCTTAGACGGACCAATTAGGGGGAAAAAGACAACTTGAAATAGTATATATTTAAGAAATATATATTTTAGCTCTGTAGGCAGGCAAATGGGACCAAACCCCTCAGAGATTTAATTCAAGCATCATCATTCATGCGCTGGCTGACAAGGTGGTTGTTGCGGTTCTTGGCGCCTCTGTCGTTGCATCATCAAACATCAAAGCGCAAGGGGCCGGCGCTGCAGGCGTGGTTGTCGGGGCCGGCGCTGCAGGCGTGGTTGTCGGGGCTGGCGCTGCAGGCGTTATTGTCGGGGCCGCCGGGGCCGGCGCTGCAGGCGTGGTTGTCAAGGCAGGCGCTTCAGGCGTGGTTGTCGGGGCAGGCGCTTCAGGCGTGGTTGTCGGGGCCGGCGCTGGAGGCGTGGTTGTCGGGGCCGGCGGGGCCGGCGCTGCAAGCGTGGTTGTCGGAGCCGGCGCTGCAGGCGTGGTTGTCAGGGCCGCCGGGGCCGGCGCTGCAGGCGTGGTTGTCGGGGCAGGCGCTGCAGGCGTGACTGTCGGGGCCGCCGGGGACGGCGCTGCAGGCGTGGTTGTCGGGGCAGGCGGGGCCGGCGCTGCAGGCGTGGTTGTCGGGGCCGGCGCTGCAGGCGTGGTTGTCAGGGCAGGCGCTGCAGGCGTGGTTGTCGGGGCTGGCGCTACAGGTGTGGTTGTCGGGGCCGCCGGGGCCGGCGCTGCAGGCGTGGCTGTCGGGGCAGGCGCTGCAGGCGTGGTTGTCGGGGCCGCCGGGGCCGGCGCTGCAGGCGTGGTTGTCGGGGCAGGCGCTGCAGGCGTGATTGTCGGGGCCGCCGGGGCCGGCGCTGCAGGCGTGGTTGTCGGGGCAGGCGGGGCCGGTGCTGCAGGCGTGGTTGTCGGGGCAGGCGCTTCAGGCGTGGTTGTCGGGGCAGGCGCTTCAGCCGTGGTTGTCGGGGCCGGCGCTGGAGGCGTGGTTGTCGGGGCCGGCGCTGCAAGCGTGGTTGTCGGAGCCGGCGCTGCAGGCGTGGTTGTCGGGGCCGCCGGGGCCGGCGCTGCAGGCGTGGTTGTCGGGGCAGGCGCTGCAGGCGTGACTGTCGGGGCCGCCGGGGCCGGCGCTGCAGGCGTGGTTGTCGGGGCAGGCGGGTCCGGCGCTGCAGGCGTGGTTGTCGGGGCCGGCGCTGCAGGTGTGGTTGTCAGGGCAGGCGCTGCAGGCGTGGTTGTCGAGGCTGGCGCTGCAGGTGTGGTTGTCGGGGCTGGCGCTGCAGGCGTGATTGTCGGGGCCGCCGGGGCCGGCGCTGCAGGCGTGATTGTCGGGGCCGCCGGGGCCGGCGCTGCAGGCGTGGTTGTCGGGGCCGGCGCTGCAGGCGTGATTGTCGGGGCCGGCGCCACAGGCGTGGTTGTCGGGGCAGGCGCCGCAGGCGTGGTTGTCGGGGCTGGCGCTGCAGGCGTTGTTGTCAGGGCCGCCGGGGCCGGCGCTGCAGGTGTGGTTGTCGGGGCAGGCGCTGCAGGCGTGGTTGTCGGGGCAGGCGCTGCAGGCGTGGTTGTCGGGGCCGGCGCTGCAGGCGTGGTTGTCGGGGCCGCCGGGGCCGGCGCTGCAGGCGTGGTTGTCGGGGCCGGCGCTGCAGGCGTGGTTGTCGGGGCGGGCGCTGCAGGCGTGGTTGTCGGGGCAGGCGCTGCAGGCGTGGTTGTCGGGGCAGGCGCTGCAGGCGTGGTTGTCGGGGCAGGCGCTGCAGGCGTGGTTGTCGGGGCAGGCGGGGCCGGTGCTGCAGGCGTGGTTGTCGGGGCCGGCGCTGCAGGCGTGATTGTCGGGGCCGCCGGGGCCGGCGCTGCAGGCGTGGTTGTCGGGGCAGGCGGGGCCGGTGCAGGCGTGATTGTCGGGGCCGCCGGGGCCGGCGCTTCAGGCGTGGTTGTCGGGGCAGGCGCTTCAGGCGTGGTTGTCCGGGCCGGCGCTGGAGGCGTGGTTGTCGGGGCCGCCGCTGCAGGCGTGGTTGTCGGGGCAGGCGCTGCAGGCGTGGTTGTCGGGGCAGGCGGGGCCGGTGCTGCAGGCGTGGTTGTCGGGGCCGGCGCTGCAGGCGTGATTGTCGGGGTCGCCGGGGCCGGCGCTGCAGGCGTGGTTGTCGGGGCAGGCGCTGCAGGCGTGGTTGTCGGGGCAGGCGCTTCAGGCGTGGTTGTCGGGGCCGGCGCTGGAGGCGTGGTTGTCGGGGCCGCCGCTGCAGGCGTGGTTGTCGGGGCAGGCGCTGCAGGCGTGGTTGTCGGGGCAGGCGCTGCAGGCGTGGTTGTCGGGGCCGGCGCTGCAGGCGTGGTTGTCGGGGCCGGCGCTGCAGGCGTGGTTGTCGGGGCAGGCGCTGCAGGCGTGGTTGTCGGGGCCGGCGCTGCAGGCGTGGTTGTCGGGGCAGGCGCTGCAGGCGTGGTTGTCGGGGCCGGCGCTGCAGGCGTGGTTGTCGGGGCTGGCGCTGCAGGCGTTATTGTCGGGGCCGGCGCTGCAGGCGTGGTTGTCGGGGCCGGCGCTGCAGGCGTGGTTGTCGGGGCCGGCGCTGCAGGCGTGGTTGTCGGGGCAGGCGCTGCAGGCGTGGTTGTCGGGGCCGGCGCTGCAGGCGTGGTTGTCGGGGCAGGCGCTTCAGGCGTGGTTGTCGGGGCAGGCGCTTCAGGCGTGGTTGTCGGGGCCGGCGCTGGAGGCGTGGTTGTCGGGGCCGCCGCTGCAGGCGTGGTTGTCGGGGCAGGCGCTGCAGGCGTGGTTGTCAGGGCAGGCGCTGCAGGCGTGGTTGTCGGGGCAGGCGCTGCAGGCGTGGTTGTCGGGGCAGGCGGGGCCGGTGCTGCAGGCGTGGTTGTCGGGGCCGGCGCTGCAGGCGTGATTGTCGGGGCCGCCGGGGCCGGCGCTGCAGGCGTGGTTGTCGGGGCAGGCGGGGCCGGCGCTGCAGGCGTGGTTGTCGGGGTCGCCGGGGCAGGCGCCGCAGGCGTGGTTGTCGGGGCCGGCGCTGCAGGCGTGGTTGTCGGGGCCGGCGCTGCAGGCGTGATTGTCGGGGCCGGCGCTGCAGGCGTGGTTGTCGGGGCCGGCGCTTCAGGCGTGGTTGTCGGGGCAGGCGCTTCAGGCGTGGTTGTCGGGGCCGGCGCTGGAGGCGTGGTTGTCGGGGCCGCCGCTGCAGGCGTGGTTGTCGGGGCAGGCGCTGCAGGCGTGGTTGTCAGGGCAGGCGCTGCAGGCGTGGTTGTCGGGGCCGGCGCTGCAGGCGTGGTTGTCGGGGCTGGCGCTGCAGGCGTTATTGTCGGGGCCGGCGCTGCAGGCGTGGTTGTCGGGGCCGGCGCTGCAGGCGTGGTTGTCGGGGCCGGCGCTGCAGGCGTGGTTGTCGGGGCAGGCGCTGCAGGCGTGATTGTCGGGGCCGGCGCTGCAGGCGTGGTTGTCGGGGCAGGCGCTTCAGGCGTGGTTGTCGGGGCAGGCGCTTCAGGCGTGGTTGTCGGGGCCGGCGCTGGAGGCGTGGTTGTCGGGGCCGCCGCTGCAGGCGTGGTTGTCGGGGCAGGCGGGGCCGGCGCTGCAGGCGTGGTTGTCGGGGCAGGCGGGGCCGGTGCTGCAGGCGTGGTTGTCGGGGCCGGCGCTGCAGGCGTGATTGTCGGGGCCGCCGGGGCCGGCGCTGCAGGCGTGGTTGTCGGGGCAGGCGGGGCCGGTGCTGCAGGCGTGGTTGTCGGGGCCGGCGCTGCAGGCGTGATTGTCGGGGTCGCCGGGGCCGGCGCTGCAGGCGTGGTTGTCGGGGCCGGCGCTGCAGGCGTGGTTGTCGGGGCCGGCGCTGCAGGCGTGATTGTCGGGGCCGGCGCTGCAGGCGTGGTTGTCGGGGCCGGCGCTTCAGGCGTGGTTGTCGGGGCAGGCGCTTCAGGCGTGGTTGTCGGGGCCGGCGCTGGAGGCGTGGTTGTCGGGGCCGCCGCTGCAGGCGTGGTTGTCGGGGCAGGCGCTGCAGGCGTGGTTGTCGGGGCAGGCGCTGCAGGCGTGGTTGTCGGGGCAGGCGCTGCAGGCGTGGTTGTCGGGGCAGGCGCTGCAGGCGTGGTTGTCGGGGCCGGCACTGCAGGCGTGGTTGGCGGGGCCGGCACTGCAGGCGTGGTTGTCGGGGCAGGCGCTGCAGGCGTGGTTGTCAGGGCCGGCGCTGCAGGCGTGATTGTCGGGGCCGCCGGGGCCGGCGCTGCAGGCGTGGTTGTCGGGGCCGGCGCTGCAGGCGTGGTTGTCGGGGCTGGCGCTGCAGGCGTTATTGTCGGGGCCGGCGCTGCAGGCGTGGTTGTCGGGGCCGGCGCTGCAGGCGTGGTTGTCGGGGCAGGCGCTGCAGGCGTGGTTGTCGGGGCAGGCGCTGCAGGCGTGGTTGTCGGGGCAGGCGCTGCAGGCGTGGTTGTCGGGGCAGGCGGGGCCGGTGCTGCAGGCGTGGTTGTCGGGGCCGGCGCTGCAGGCGTGATTGTCGGGGCCGCCGGGGCCGGCGCTGCAGGCGTGGTTGTCGGGGCAGGCGGGGCCGGTGCTGCAGGCGTGGTTGTCGGGGCCGGCGCTGCAGGCGTGATTGTCGGGGTCGCCGGGGCCGGCGCTGCAGGCGTGGTTGTCGGGGCAGGCGCTGCAGGCGTGGTTGTCGGGGCAGGCGCTTCAGGCGTGGTTGTCGGGGCAGGCGCTTCAGGCGTGGTTGGCGGGGCCGGCACTGCAGGCGTGGTTGTCGGGGCAGGCGCTGCAGGCGTGGTTGTCGGGGCCGGCGCTGCAGGCGTGGTTGTCGGGGCTGGCGCTGCAGGCGTTATTGTCGGGGCCGGCGCTGCAGGCGTGGTTGTCGGGGCCGGCGCTGCAGGCGTGGTTGTCGGGGCCGGCGCTGCAGGCGTGGTTGTCGGGGCAGGCGCTGCAGGCGTGGTTGTCAGGGCAGGCGCTGCAGGCGTGGTTGTCGGGGCCGGCGCTGCAGGCGTGGTTGTCGGGGCAGGCGGGGCCGGTGCTGCAGGCGTGGTTGTCGGGGCTGGCGCTGCAGGCGTTATTGTCGGGGCCGGCGCTGCAGGCGTGGTTGTCGGGGCCGGCGCTGCAGGCGTGGTTGTCGGGGCCGGCGCTGCAGGCGTGGTTGTCGGGGCAGGCGCTGCAGGCGTGGTTGTCGGGGCAGGCGCTGCAGGCGTGGTTGTCGGGGCAGGCGCTGCAGGCGTGGTTGTCGGGGCAGGCGGGGCCGGTGCTGCAGGCGTGGTTGTCGGGGCCGGCGCTGCAGGCGTGATTGTCGGGGTCGCCGGGGCCGGCGCTGCAGGCGTGGTTGTCGGGGCAGGCGCTGCAGGCGTGGTTGTCGGGGCAGGCGCTTCAGGCGTGGTTGTCGGGGCAGGCGCTTCAGGCGTGGTTGTCGGGGCAGGCGCTTCAGGCGTGGTTGTCGGGGCCGGCGCTGGAGGCGTGGTTGTCGGGGCCGGCGCTGCAGGCGTGGTTGTCGGGGCAGGCGCTGCAGGCGTGGTTGTCGGGGCAGGCGGGGCCGGTGCTGCAGGCGTGGTTGTCGGGGCCGGCGCTGCAGGCGTGATTGTCGGGGCCGCCGGGGCCGGCGCTGCAGGCGTGGTTGTCGGGGCAGGCGGGGCCGGTGCTGCAGGCGTGGTTGTCGGGGCCGGCGCTGCAGGCGTGATTGTCGGGGTCGCCGGGGCCGGCGCTGCAGGCGTGGTTGTCGGGGCAGGCGCTGCAGGCGTGGTTGTCGGGGCAGGCGCTTCAGGCGTGGTTGTCGGGGCAGGCGCTTCAGGCGTGGTTGTCGGGGCAGGCGCTGGAGGCGTGGTTGTCGGGGCCGGCGCTGGAGGCGTGGTTGTCGGGGCCGCCGCTGCAGGCGTGGTTGTCGGGGCAGGCGCTGCAGGCGTGGTTGTCGGGGCAGGCGCTGCAGGCGTGGTTGTCGGGGCAGGCGGGGCCGGTGCTGCAGGCGTGGTTGTCGGGGCCGGCGCTGCAGGCGTGATTGTCGGGGTCGCCGGGGCCGGCGCTGCAGGCGTGGTTGTCGGGGCAGGCGCTGCAGGCGTGGTTGTCGGGGCAGGCGCTGCAGGCGTGGTTGTCGGGGCAGGCGCTGCAGGCGGGGTTGTCGGGGCCGGCGCTGCAGGCGTGGTTGTCGGGGCAGGCGCTGCAGGCGTGGTTGTCAGGGCCGGCGCTGCAGGCGTGATTGTCGGGGCCGCCGGGGCCGGCGCTGCAGGCGTGGTTGTCGGGGCAGGCGCCGCAGGCGTGGTTGTCGGGGCCGGCGCTGCAGGCGTGGTTGTCGGAGCCGGCGCTGCAGGCGTGGTTGTCGGGGCAGGCGCTACAGGCGTGGTTGTCGGGGCCGGCACTGCAGGCGTGGTTGTCGGGGCCGGCACTGCAGGCGTGGTTGTCGGGGCTGGCGCTGCAGGCATGATTGTCGGGGCCGCCGGGGCCGGCGCTGCAGGCGTGGTTGTCGGGGCAGGCGCTGCAGGCGTGATTGTCGGGGCCGCCGGGGCCGGCGCTGCAGGCGTGGTTGTCGGGGCAGGCGCTGCAGGCGTGATTGTCGGGGCCGCCGGGGCCGGCGCTGCAGGCGTGGTTGTCGGGGCAGGCGGGGCCGGTGCTGCAGGCGTGGTTGTCGGGGCAGGCGGGGCCGGTGCTGCAGGCGTGATTGTCGGGGTCGCCGGGGCCGGCGCTGCAGGCGTGGTTGTCGGGGCAGGCGCTGCAGGCGTGGTTGTCGGGGCAGGCGCTTCAGGCGTGGTTGTCGGGGCAGGCGCTTCAGGCGTGGTTGTCGGGGCCGGCGCTGCAGGCGTGGTTGTCGGGGCAGGCGCTTCAGGCGTGGTTGTCGGGGCAGGCGCTTCAGGCGTGGTTGTCGGGGCCGGCGCTGGAGGCGTGGTTGTCGGGGCAGGCGCTGCAGGCGTGGTTGTCGGGGCCGGCGCTGCAGGCGTGGTTGTCGGGGCAGGCGCTGCAGGCGTGATTGTCGGGGCCGCCGGGGCCGGCGCTGCAGGCGTGGTTGTCGGGGCAGGCGGGGCCGGTGCTGCAGGCGTGGTTGTCGGGGCCGGCGCTGCAGGCGTGATTGTCGGGGCCGCCGGGGCCGGCGCTGCAGGCGTGGTTGTCGGGGCAGGCGGGGCCGGTGCTGCAGGCGTGGTTGTCGGGGCCGGCGCTGCAGGCGTGGTTGTCGGGGCTGGCGCTGCAGGCGTTATTGTCGGGGCCGCCGGGGCCGGCGCTGCAGGCGTGGTTGTCGGGGCAGGCGCTGCAGGCGTGGTTGTCGGGGCAGGCGCTGCAGGCGTGGTTGTCGGGGCTGGCGCTGCAGGCGTGGTTGTCGGGGCCGCCGGGGCCGGCGCTGCAGGCGTGGTTGTCGGGGCCGGCGCTGCAGGCGTGGTTGTCGGGGCAGGCGCTGCAGGCGTGGTTGTCGGGGCCGGCGCTGCAGGCGTGGTTGTCGGAGCCGGCGCTGCAGGCGTGGTTGTCGGAGCCGGCGCTGCAGGCGTGGTTGTCGGCGCTGGCGCTGCAGGCGTGATTGTCGGGGCCGCCGGGGCCGGCGCTGCAGGCGTGGTTGTCGGGGCCGGCGCTGCAGGCGTGGTTGTCGGGGCAGGCGCTGCAGGCGTGATTGTCGGGGCCGCCGGGGCCGGCGCTGCAGGCGTGGTTGTCGGGGCAGGCGGGGCCGGTGCTGCAGGCGTGGTTGTCGGGGCCGGCGCTGCAGGCGTGATTGTCGGGGCCGCCGGGGCCGGCGCTGCAGGCGTGGTTGTCGGGGCAGGCGGGGCCGGTGCTGCAGGCGTGGTTGTCGGGGCCGGCGCTGCAGGCGTGGTTGTCGGGGCCGCCGGGGCCGGCGCTGCAGGCGTGGTTGTCGGGGCCGGCGCTGCAGGCGTGGTTGTCGGGGCAGGCGCTGCAGGCGTGGTTGTCGGGGCCGGCGCTGCAGGCGTGGTTGTCGGAGCCGGCGCTGCAGGCGTGGTTGTCGGAGCCGGCGCTGCAGGCGTGGTTGTCGGCGCTGGCGCTGCAGGCGTGATTGTCGGGGCCGCCGGGGCCGGCGCTGCAGGCGTGGTTGTCGGGGCCGGCGCTGCAGGCGTGGTTGTCGGGGCTGGCGCTGCAGGCGTTATTGTCGGGGCCGCCGGGGCCGGCGCTGCAGGCGTGGTTGTCGGGGCAGGCGCTGCAGGCGTGATTGTCGGGGCCGCCGGGGCCGGCGCTGCAGGCGTGGTTGTCGGGGCAGGCGCTGCAGGCGTGGTTGTCGGGGCTGGTGCTGCAGGTGTGGTTGTCGGGGCCGCCGGGGCCGGCGCTGCAGGCGTGGTTGTCGGGGCAGGCGCTGCAGGCGTGGTTGTCGGGGCTGGTGCTGCAGGTGTGGTTGTCGGGGCCGCCGGGGCCGGCGCTGCAGGCGTGGTTGTCGGGGCCGGCGCTGCAGGCGTGGTTGTCGGGGCAGGCGCTGCAGGCGTGGTTGTCGGGGCAGGCGCTGCAGGCGTGGTTGTCGGGGCCGGCGCTGCAGGCGTGGTTGTCGGGGCCGGCGCTGCAGGCGTGGTTGTCGGGGCCGGCGCTGCAGGCGTGGTTGTCGGAGCCGGCGCTGCAGGCGTGGTTGTCGGGGCTGGCGCTGCAGGCGTGATTGTCGGGGCCGCCGGGGCCGGCGCTGCAGGCGTGGTTGTCGGGGCAGGCGCTGCAGGCGTGGTTGTCAGGGCAGGCGCTGCAGGCGTGGTTGTCGGGGCAGGCGCTGCAGGCGTGGTTGTCGGGGCAGGCGCTGCAGGCGTGGTTGTCGGGGCAGGCGCTGCAGGCGTGGTTGTCGGGGCAGGCGCTTCAGGCGTGGTTGGCGGGGCCGGCACTGCAGGCGTGGTTGTCGGGGCAGGCGCTTCAGGCGTGGTTGGCGGGGCCGGCACTGCAGGCGTGGTTGTCGGGGCAGGCGCTGCAGGCGTGGTTGTCGGGGCAGGCGCTGCAGGCGTGGTTGTCGGGGCCGGCGCTGCAGGCGTGGTTGTCGGGGCCGGCGCTGCAGGCGTGATTGTCGGGGCCGGCGCCGCAGGCGTGGTTGTCGGGGCAGGCGCCGCAGGCGTGGTTGTCGGGGCTGGCGCTGCAGGCGTTGTTGTCAGGGCCGCCGGGGCCGGCGCTGCAGGTGTGGTTGTCGGGGCAGGCGCTGCAGGCGTGGTTGTCGGGGCAGGCGCTGCAGGCGTGGTTGTCGGGGCCGGCGCTGCAGGCGTGGTTGTCGGAGCCGGCGCTGCAGGCGTGGTTGTCGGAGCCGGCGCTGCAGGCGTGGTTGTCGGCGCTGGCGCTGCAGGCGTGATTGTCGGGGCCGCCGGGGCCGGCGCTGCAGGCGTGGTTGTCGGGGCAGGCGCTGCAGGCGTGGTTGTTTGGGCTGGTGCTGCAGGTGTGGTTGTCGGGGCAGGCGCTGCAGGCGTGGTTGTCGGGGCCGGCGCTGCAGGCGTGGTTGTCGGAGCCGGCGCTGCAGGCGTGGTTGTCGGGGCCGGCGCTGCAGGCGTGATTGTCGGGGCCGGCGCCGCAGGCGTGGTTGTCGGGGCAGGCGCCGCAGGCGTGGTTGTCGGGGCTGGCGCTGCAGGCGTGGTTGTCGGGGCAGGCGCTGCAGGCGTGGTTGTCGGGGCCGGCGCTGCAGGCGTGGTTGTCGGGGCCGGCGCTGCAGGCGTGGTTGTCGGAGCCGGCGCTGCAGGCGTGGTTGTCGGAGCCGGCGCTGCAGGCGTGGTTGTCGGAGCCGGCGCTGCAGGCGTGGTTGTCGGAGCCGGCGCTGCAGGCGTGGTTGTCGGGGCCGGCGCTGCAGGCGTGATTGTCGGGGCCGCCGGGGCCGGCGCTGCAGGCGTGGTTGTCGGGGCAGGCGCTGCAGGCGTGGTTGTCGGGGCCGCCGGGGCCGGCGCTGCAGGCGTGGTTGTCGGGGCAGGTGCTGCAGGCGTGGTTGTTTGGGCTGGTGCTGCAGGTGTGGTTGTCGGGGCAGGCGCTGCAGGCGTGGTTGTCGGGGCAGGCGCTGCAGGCGTGGTTGTCGGGGCCGCCGGGGCCGGCGCTGCAGGTGTGGTTGTCGGGGCAGGCGCTGCAGGCGTGGTTGTCGGGGCAGGCGCTGCAGGCGTGGTTGTCGGGGCAGGCGCTGCAGGCGTGGTTGTCGGGGCCGGCGCTGCAGGCGTGGTTGTCGGGGCCGGCGCTGCAGGCGTGGTTGTCGGAGCCGGCGCTGCAGGCGTGGTTGTCGGAGCCGGCGCTGCAGGCGTGGTTGTCGGCGCTGGCGCTGCAGGCGTGATTGTCGGGGCCGCCGGGGCCGGCGCTGCAGGCGTGGTTGTCGGGGCCGGCGCTGCAGGCGTGGTTGTCGGGGCTGGCGCTGCAGGCGTTATTGTCGGGGCCGCCGGGGCCGGCGCTGCAGGCGTGGTTGTCGGGGCAGGCGCTGCAGGCGTGGTTGTCGGGGCAGGCGCTGCAGGCGTGGTTGTCGGGGCTGGCGCTGCAGGCGTGGTTGTCGGGGCCGCCGGGGCCGGCGCTGCAGGCGTGGTTGTCGGGGCCGGCGCTGCAGGCGTGGTTGTCGGAGCCGGCGCTGCAGGCGTGGTTGTCGGGGCCGGCGCTGCAGGCGTGGTTGTCGGGGCTGGCGCTGCAGGCGTTATTGTCGGGGCCGCCGGGGCCGGCGCTGCAGGCGTGGTTGTCGGGGCAGGCGCTGCAGGCGTGATTGTCGGGGCCGCCGGGGCCGGCGCTGCAGGCGTGGTTGTCGGGGCAGGCGCTGCAGGCGTGGTTGTCGGGGCCGGCGCTGCAGGCGTGGTTGTCGGGGCTGGCGCTGCAGGCGTGGTTGTCGGGGCAGGCGGGGCCGGTGCTGCAGGCGTGGTTGTCGGGGCCGCCGGGGCCGGCGCTGCAGGCGTGGTTGTCGGGGCAGGCGCTGCAGGCGTGGTTGTCGGGGCAGGCGCTGCAGGCGTGGTTGTCGGGGCCGGCGCTGCAGGCGTGGTTGTCGGAGCCGGCGCTGCAGGCGTGGTTGTCGGAGCCGGCGGTGCAGGCGTGGTTGTCGGCGCTGGCGCTGCAGGCGTGATTGTCGGGGCCGCCGGGGCCGGCGCTGCAGGCGTGGTTGTCGGGGCAGGCGCTGCAGGCGTGGTTGTTTGGGCTGGTGCTGCAGGTGTGGTTGTCGGGGCAGGCGCTGCAGGCGTGGTTGTCGGGGCCGGCGCTGCAGGCGTGGTTGTCGGAGCCGGCGCTGCAGGCGTGGTTGTCGGGGCCGGCGCTGCAGGCGTGATTGTCGGGGCCGGCGCCGCAGGCGTGGTTGTCGGGGCAGGCGCCGCAGGCGTGGTTGTCGGGCTGGCGCTGCAGGCGTGGTTGTGGGGGCAGGCGCTGCAGGCGTGGTTGTCGGGGCCGGCGCTGCAGGCGTGGTTGTCGGGGCCGGCGCTGCAGGCGTGGTTGTCGGAGCCGGCGCTGCAGGCGTGGTTGTCGGAGCCGGCGCTGCAGGCGTGATTGTCGGGGCCGGCGCCGCAGGCGTGGTTGTCGGGGCAGGCGCCGCAGGCGTGGTTGTCGGGGCTGGCGCTGCAGGCGTTGTTGTCAGGGCCGCCGGGGCCGGCGCTGCAGGTGTGGTTGTCGGGGCAGGCGCTGCAGGCGTGGTTGTCGGGGCAGGCGCTGCAGGCGTGGTTGTCGGGGCCGGCGCTGCAGGCGTGGTTGTCGGAGCCGGCGCTGCAGGCGTGGTTGTCGGAGCCGGCGCTGCAGGCGTGGTTGTCGGCGCTGGCGCTGCAGGCGTGATTGTCGGGGCCGCCGGGGCCGGCGCTGCAGGCGTGGTTGTCGGGGCAGGCGCTGCAGGCGTGGTTGTTTGGGCTGGTGCTGCAGGTGTGGTTGTCGGGGCAGGCGCTGCAGGCGTGGTTGTCGGGGCCGGCGCTGCAGGCGTGGTTGTCGGAGCCGGCGCTGCAGGCGTGGTTGTCGGGGCCGGCGCTGCAGGCGTGATTGTCGGGGCCGGCGCCGCAGGCGTGGTTGTCGGGGCAGGCGCCGCAGGCGTGGTTGTCGGGGCTGGCGCTGCAGGCGTTGTTGTCAGGGCCGCCGGGGCCGGCGCTGCAGGTGTGGTTGTCGGGGCAGGCGCTGCAGGCGTGGTTGTCGGGGCAGGCGCTGCAGGCGTGGTTGTCGGGGCAGGCGCTGCAGGCGTGGTTGTCGGGGCCGGCGCTGCAGGCGTGGTTGTCGGGGCCGGCGCTGCAGGCGTGGTTGTCGGAGCCGGCGCTGCAGGCGTGGTTGTCGGAGCCGGCGCTGCAGGCGTGGTTGTCGGCGCTGGCGCTGCAGGCGTGATTGTCGGGGCCGCCGGGGCCGGCGCCGCAGGCGTGGTTGTCGGGGCAGGCGCCGCAGGCGTGGTTGTCGGGGCTGGCGCTGCAGGCGTTGTTGTCAGGGCCGCCGGGGCCGGCGCTGCAGGTGTGGTTGTCGGGGCAGGCGCTGCAGGCGTGGTTGTCGGGGCAGGCGCTGCAGGCGTGGTTGTCGGGGCAGGCGCTGCAGGCGTGGTTGTCGGGGCCGGCGCTGCAGGCGTGGTTGTCGGGGCCGGCGCTGCAGGCGTGGTTGTCGGAGCCGGCGTGGTTGTCGGGGCTGGCGCTGCAGGCGTGATTGTCGGGGCCGGCGCTGCAGGCGTGGTTGTCGGGGCCGGCGCTGCAGGCGTGGTTGTCGGAGCCGGCGCTGCAGGCGTGGTTGTCGGAGCCGGCGCTGCAGGCGTGGTTGTCGGCGCTGGCGCTGCAGGCGTGATTGTCGGGGCCGCCGGGGCCGGCGCTGCAGGCGTGGTTGTCGGGGCCGGCGCTGCAGGCGTGGTTGTCGGGGCCGGCGCTGCAGGCGTGGTTGTCGGGGCCGGCGCTGCAGGCGTGGTTGTCGGGGCTGGCGCTGCAGGCGTTATTGTCGGGGCCGCCGGGGCCGGCGCTGCAGGCGTGGTTGTCGGGGCAGGCGCTGCAGGCGTGGTTGTCGGGGCTGGTGCTGCAGGTGTGGTTGTCGGGGCCGCCGGGGCCGGCGCTGCAGGCGTGGTTGTCGGGGCAGGCGCTACAGGCGTGGTTGTCGGGGCCGGCACTGCAGGCGTGGTTGTCGGGGCTGGCGCTGCAGGCATGATTGTCGGGGCCGCCGGGGCCGGCGCTGCAGGCGTGGTTGTCGGGGCAGGCGCTGCAGGCGTGGTTGTCGGGGCCGGCGCTGCAGGCGTGGTTGTCGGGGCCGGCGCTGCAGGCGTGGTTGTCGGGGCAGGCGGGGCCGGTGCTGCAGGCGTGGTTGTCGGGGCCGGCGCTGCAGGCGTGGTTGTCGGGGCAGGCGCTGCAGGCGTGGTTGTCGGGGCCGGCGCTGCAGGCGTGGTTGTCGGGGCTGGCGCTGCAGGCGTTATTGTCGGGGCCGCCGGGGCCGGCGCTGCAGGCGTGGTTGTCGGGGCAGGCGCTGCAGGCGTGGTTGTCGGGGCTGGTGCTGCAGGTGTGGTTGTCGGGGCCGCCGGGGCCGGCGCTGCAGGCGTGGTTGTCGGGGCAGGCGCTACAGGCGTGGTTGTCGGGGCCGGCACTGCAGGCGTGGTTGTCGGGGCTGGCGCTGCAGGCGTGATTGTCGGGGCCGCCGGGGCCGGCGCTGCAGGCGTGGTTGTCGGGGCAGGCGCTGCAGGCGTGGTTGTCGGGGCCGGCGCTGCAGGCGTGGTTGTCGGGGCAGGCGCTGCAGGCGTGGTTGTCGGGGCAGGCGGGGCCGGTGCTGCAGGCGTGGTTGTCGGGGCCGGCGCTACAGGCGTGATTGTCGGGGTCGCCGGGGCCGGCGCTGCAGGCGTGGTTGTCGGGGCAGGCGCTGCAGGCGTGGTTGTCGGGGCTGGCGCTGCAGGTGTGGTTGTCGGGGCCGCCGGGGCCGGCGCTGCAGGCGTGGTTGTCGGGGCAGGCGCTACAGGCGTGGTTGTCGGGGCCGGCACTGCAGGCGTGGTTGTCGGGGCTGGCGCTGCAGGCATGATTGTCGGGGCCGCCGGGGCCGGCGCTGCAGGCGTGGTTGTCGGGGCAGGCGCTGCAGGCGTGGTTGTCGGGGCCGGCGCTGCAGGCGTGGTTGTCGGGGCAGGCGCTGCAGGCGTGGTTGTCGGGGCAGGCGGGGCCGGTGCTGCAGGCGTGGTTGTCGGGGCCGGCGCTGCAGGCGTGATTGTCGGGGTCGCCGGGGCCGGCGCTGCAGGCGTGGTTGTCGGGGCAGGCGCTTCAGGCGTGGTTGTCGGGGCAGGCGCTTCAGGCGTGGTTGTCGGGGCCGGCGCTGGAGGCGTGGTTGTCGGGGCCGCCGCTGCAGGCGTGGTTGTCGGGGCCGCCGCTGCAGGCGTGGTTGTCGGGGCAGGCGCTGCAGGCGTGGTTGTCGGGGCAGGCGCTGCAGGCGTGGTTGTCGGGGCAGGCGCTGCAGGCGTGGTTGTCGGGGCAGGCGCTGCAGGCGTGGTTGTCGGGGCAGGCGCTTCAGGCGTGGTTGGCGGGGCCGGCACTGCAGGCGTGGTTGTCGGGGCCGGCGCTGCAGGCGTGGTTGTCGGGGCCGGCGCTGCAGGCGTGGTTGTCGGAGCCGGCGCTGCAGGCGTGGTTGTCGGAGCCGGCGCTGCAGGCGTGGTTGTCGGCGCTGGCGCTGCAGGCGTGATTGTCGGGGCCGCCGGGGCCGGCGCTGCAGGCGTGGTTGTCGGGGCCGGCGCTGCAGGCGTGGTTGTCGGGGCTGGCGCTGCAGGCGTTATTGTCGGGGCCGCCGGGGCCGGCGCTGCAGGCGTGGTTGTCGGGGCAGGCGCTGCAGGCGTGGTTGTCGGGGCAGGCGCTGCAGGCGTGGTTGTCGGGGCCGGCGCTGCAGGCGTGGTTGTCGGGGCCGGCGCTGCAGGCGTGGTTGTCGGGGCCGGCGCTGCAGGCGTGGTTGTCGGGGCTGGCGCTGCAGGCGTTATTGTCGGGGCCGCCGGGGCCGGCGCTGCAGGCGTGGTTGTCGGGGCAGGCGCTGCAGGCGTGATTGTCGGGGCCGCCGGGGCCGGCGCTGCAGGCGTGGTTGTCGGGGCAGGCGCTGCAGGCGTGGTTGTCGGGGCTGGTGCTGCAGGTGTGGTTGTCGGGGCCGCCGGGGCCGGCGCTGCAGGCGTGGTTGTCGGGGCAGGCGCTACAGGCGTGGTTGTCGGGGCCGGCACTGCAGGCGTGGTTGTCGGGGCTGGCGCTGCAGGCATGATTGTCGGGGCCGCCGGGGCCGGCGCTGCAGGCGTGGTTGTCGGGGCAGGCGCTGCAGGCGTGGTTGTCGGGGCCGGCGCTGCAGGCGTGGTTGTCGGGGCAGGCGCTGCAGGCGTGGTTGTCGGGGCAGGCGGGGCCGGTGCTGCAGGCGTGGTTGTCGGGGCCGGCGCTGCAGGCGTGATTGTCGGGGTCGCCGGGGCAGGTGCTACAGGCGTGGTTGTCGGGGCCGGCACTGCAGGCGTGGTTGTCGGGGCTGGCGCTGCAGGCATGATTGTCGGGGCCGCCGGGGCCGGCGCTGCAGGCGTGGTTGTCGGGGCAGGCGCTGCAGGCGTGGTTGTCGGGGCCGGCGCTGCAGGCGTGGTTGTCGGGGCAGGCGCTGCAGGCGTGGTTGTCGGGGCCGGCGCTGCAGGCGTGGTTGTCGGGGCCGGCGCTGCAGGCGTGGTTGTCGGAGCCGGCGCTGCAGGCGTGGTTGTCGGCGCCGGCGCTGCAGGCGTGATTGTCGGGGCCGCCGGGGCCGGTGCTGCAGGCGTGGTTGTCGGGGCCGGCGCTGCAGGCGTGATTGTCGGGGTCGCCGGGGCCGGCGCTGCAGGCGTGGTTGTCGGGGCAGGCGCTGCAGGCGTGGTTGTCGGGGCAGGCGCTTCAGGCGTGGTTGTCGGGGCAGGCGCTTCAGGCGTGGTTGTCGGGGCCGGCGCTGGAGGCGTGGTTGTCGGGGCCGCCGCTGCAGGCGTGGTTGTCGGGGCCGGCGCTGCAGGCGTGGTTGTCGGGGCAGGCGCTGCAGGCGTGGTTGTCAGGGCAGGCGCTGCAGGCGTGGTTGTCGGGGCAGGCGCTGCAGGCGTGGTTGTCGGGGCAGGCGCTGCAGGCGTGGTTGTCGGGGCAGGCGCTTCAGGCGTGGTTGGCGGGGCCGGCGCTGCAGGCGTGGTTGTCGGGGCAGGCGCTGCAGGCGTGGTTGTCGGGGCCGGCGCTGCAGGCGTGGTTGTCGGGGCTGGCGCTGCAGGCGTGATTGTCGGGGCCGCCGGGGCCGGCGCTGCAGGCGTGGTTGTCGGGGCAGGCGCTGCAGGCGTGATTGTCGGGGCCGCCGGGGCCGGCGCTGCAGGCGTGGTTGTCGGGGCAGGCGCTGCAGGCGTGGTTGTCGGGGCTGGTGCTGCAGGTGTGGTTGTCGGGGCCGCCGGGGCCGGCGCTGCAGGCGTGGTTGTCGGGGCAGGCGCCGCAGGCGTGGTTGTCGGGGCCGGCGCTGCAGGCGTGGTTGTCGGGGCCGGCGCTGCAGGCGTGGTTGTCGGGGCCGGCGCTGCAGGCGTGGTTGTCGGGGCCGGCGCTGCAGGCGTGGTTGTCGGGGCAGGCGCTGCAGGCGTGGTTGTCGGGGCCGGCGCTGCAGGCGTGGTTGTCGGGGCCGGCGCTGCAGGCGTGGTTGTCGGAGCCGGCGCTGCAGGCGTGGTTGTCGGAGCCGGCGCTGCAGGCGTGGTTGTCGGCGCTGGCGCTGCAGGCGTGATTGTCGGGGCCGCCGGGGCCGGCGCTGCAGGCGTGGTTGTCGGGGCAGGCGCTGCAGGCGTTATTGTCGGGGCCGCCGGGGCCGGCGCTGCAGGCGTGGTTGTCGGGGCCGGCGCTGCAGGCGTGGTTGTCGGGGCAGGCGCTGCAGGCGTGGTTGTCGGGGCTGGTGCTGCAGGTGTGGTTGTCGGGGCCGCCGGGGCCGGCGCTGCAGGCGTGGTTGTCGGGGCAGGCGCTACAGGCGTGGTTGTCGGGGCCGGCGCTGCAGGCGTGGTTGTCGGGGCCGGCGCTGCAGGCGTGATTGTCGGGGCCGCCGGGGCCGGCGCTGCAGGCGTGGTTGTCGGGGCCGGCGCTGCAGGCGTGGTTGTCGGGGCCGGCGCTGCAGGCGTGGTTGTCGGGGCCGGCGCTGCAGGCGTGGTTGTCGGGGCCGGCGCTGCAGGCGTGGTTGTCGGGGCCGGCGCTGCAGGCGTGATTGTCGGGGCCGGCGCCGCAGGCGTGGTTGTCGGGGCAGGCGCCGCAGGCGTGGTTGTCGGGGCTGGCGCTGCAGGCGTTGTTGTCAGGGCCGCCGGGGCCGGCGCTGCAGGTGTGGTTGTCGGGGCAGGCGCTGCAGGCGTGGTTGTCGGGGCAGGCGCTGCAGGCGTGGTTGTCGGGGCAGGCGCTGCAGGCGTGGTTGTCGGGGCTGGCGCTGCAGGCGTGATTGTCGGGGCCGCCGGGGCCGGCGCTGCAGGCGTGGTTGTCGGGGCCGGCGCTGCAGGCGTGGTTGTCGGGGCTGGCGCTGCAGGCGTGGTTGTCGGGGCCGGCGCTGCAGGCGTGGTTGTCGGGGCTGGCGCTGCAGGCGTTATTGTCGGGGCCGCCGGGGCCGGCGCTGCAGGCGTGGTTGTCGGGGCAGGCGCTGCAGGCGTGGTTGTCGGGGCAGGCGCTGCAGGCGTGGTTGTCGGGGCTGGCGCTGCAGGCGTGGTTGTCGGGGCCGCCGGGGCCGGCGCTGCAGGCGTGGTTGTCGGGGCCGGCGCTGCAGGCGTGGTTGTCGGGGCAGGCGCTGCAGGCGTGGTTGTCGGGGCCGGCGCTGCAGGCGTGGTTGTCGGGGCCGGCGCTGCAGGCGTGGTTGTCGGGGCCGGCGCTGCAGGCGTGGTTGTCGGGGCTGGCGCTGCAGGCGTTATTGTCGGGGCCGCCGGGGCCGGCGCTACAGGCGTGATTGTCGGGGTCGCCGGGGCCGGCGCTGCAGGCGTGGTTGTCGGGGCAGGCGCTGCAGGCGTGGTTGTCGGGGCTGGTGCTGCAGGTGTGGTTGTCGGGGCCGCCGGGGCCGGCGCTTCAGGCGTGGTTGTCGGGGCAGGCGCTACAGGCGTGGTTGTCGGGGCCGGCACTGCAGGCGTGGTTGTCGGGGCTGGCGCTGCAGGCATGATTGTCGGGGCCGCCGGGGCCGGCGCTGCAGGCGTGGTTGTCGGGGCAGGCGCTGCAGGCGTGGTTGTCGGGGCCGGCGCTGCAGGCGTGGTTGTCGGGGCAGGCGCTGCAGGCGTGGTTGTCGGGGCAGGCGGGGCCGGTGCTGCAGGCGTGGTTGTCGGGGCCGGCGCTGCAGGCGTGATTGTCGGGGTCGCCGGGGCCGGCGCTGCAGGCGTGGTTGTCGGGGCAGGCGCTGCAGGCGTGGTTGTCGGGGCAGGCGCTTCAGGCGTGGTTGTCGGGGCAGGCGCTTCAGGCGTGGTTGTCGGGGCCGGCGCTGGAGGCGTGGTTGTCGGGGCCGCCGCTGCAGGCGTGGTTGTCGGGGCCGCCGCTGCAGGCGTGGTTGTCGGGGCAGGCGCTGCAGGCGTGGTTGTCAGGGCAGGCGCTGCAGGCGTGGTTGTCGGGGCAGGCGCTGCAGGCGTGGTTGTCGGGGCAGGCGCTGCAGGCGTGGTTGTCGGGGCAGGCGCTGCAGGCGTGGTTGTCGGGGCAGGCGCTTCAGGCGTGGTTGGCGGGGCCGGCACTGCAGGCGTGGTTGTCGGGGCCGGCGCTGCAGGCGTGGTTGTCGGGGCCGGCGCTGCAGGCGTGGTTGTCGGGGCAGGCGCTGCAGGCGTGGTTGTCGGGGCCGGCGCTGCAGGCGTGGTTGTCGGGGCCGGCGCTGCAGGCGTGGTTGTCGGGGCCGGCGCTGCAGGCGTGGTTGTCGGGGCTGGCGCTGCAGGCGTTATTGTCGGGGCCGCCGGGGCCGGCGCTGCAGGCGTGGTTGTCGGGGCAGGCGCTGCAGGCGTGATTGTCGGGGCCGCCGGGGCCGGCGCTGCAGGCGTGGTTGTCGGGGCAGGCGCTGCAGGCGTGGTTGTCGGGGCTGGTGCTGCAGGTGTGGTTGTCGGGGCCGCCGGGGCCGGCGCTGCAGGCGTGGTTGTCGGGGCAGGCGCTACAGGCGTGGTTGTCGGGGCCGGCACTGCAGGCGTGGTTGTCGGGGCTGGCGCTGCAGGCATGATTGTCGGGGCCGCCGGGGCCGGCGCTGCAGGCGTGGTTGTCGGGGCAGGCGCTGCAGGCGTGGTTGTCGGGGCCGGCGCTGCAGGCGTGGTTGTCGGGGCAGGCGCTGCAGGCGTGGTTGTCGGGGCAGGCGCTGCAGGCGTGGTTGTCGGGGCAGGCGGGGCCGGTGCTGCAGGCGTGGTTGTCGGGGCCGGCGCTACAGGCGTGATTGTCGGGGTCGCCGGGGCCGGCGCTGCAGGCGTGGTTGTCGGGGCAGGCGCTGCAGGCGTGGTTGTCGGGGGTGGTGCTGCAGGTGTGGTTGTCGGGGCCGCCGGGGCCGGCGCTGCAGGCGTGGTTGTCGGGGCAGGCGCTACAGGCGTGGTTGTCGGGGCCGGCACTGCAGGCGTGGTTGTCGGGGCTGGCGCTGCAGGCGTGATTGTCGGGGCCGCCGGGGCCGGCGCTGCAGGCGTGGTTGTCGGGGCAGGCGCTGCAGGCGTGGTTGTCGGGGCCGGCGCTGCAGGCGTGGTTGTCGGGGCAGGCGCTGCAGGCGTGGTTGTCGGGGCAGGCGGGGCCGGTGCTGCAGGCGTGGTTGTCGGGGCCGGCGCTGCAGGCGTGATTGTCGGGGTCGCCGGGGCCGGCGCTGCAGGCGTGGTTGTCGGGGCAGGCGCTGCAGGCGTGGTTGTCGGGGCAGGCGCTTCAGGCGTGGTTGTCGGGGCAGGCGCTTCAGGCGTGGTTGTCGGGGCCGGCGCTGGAGGCGTGGTTGTCGGGGCCGCCGCTGCAGGCGTGGTTGTCGGGGCCGCCGCTGCAGGCGTGGTTGTCAGGGCAGGCGCTGCAGGCGTGGTTGTCAGGGCAGGCGCTGCAGGCGTGGTTGTCGGGGCAGGCGCTGCAGGCGTGGTTGTCGGGGCAGGCGCTGCAGGCGTGGTTGTCGGGGCAGGCGCTGCAGGCGTGGTTGTCGGGGCAGGCGCTTCAGGCGTGGTTGGCGGGGCCGGCACTGCAGGCGTGGTTGTCGGGGCAGGCGCTGCAGGCGTGGTTGTCGGGGCAGGCGCTGCAGGCGTGGTTGTCGGGGCCGGCGCTGCAGGCGTGGTTGTCGGGGCCGGCGCTGCAGGCGTGGTTGTCGGGGCAGGCGCCGCAGGCGTGGTTGTCGGGGCAGGCGCTGCAGGCGTTGTTGTCAGGGCCGCCGGGGCCGGCGCTGCAGGTGTGGTTGTCGGGGCAGGCGCTGCAGGCGTGGTTGTCGGGGCAGGCGCTGCAGGCGTGGTTGTCGGAGCCGGCGCTGCAGGCGTGGTTGTCGGAGCCGGCGCTGCAGGCGTGGTTGTCGGCGCTGGCGCTGCAGGCGTGATTGTCGGGGCCGCCGGGGCCGGCGCTGCAGGCGTGGTTGTCGGGGCAGGCGCTGCAGGCGTGGTTGTTTGGGCTGGTGCTGCAGGTGTGGTTGTCGGGGCAGGCGCTGCAGGCGTGGTTGTCGGGGCCGGCGCTGCAGGCGTGGTTGTCGGAGCCGGCGCTGCAGGCGTGGTTGTCGGGGCCGGCGCTGCAGGCGTGATTGTCGGGGCCGGCGCCGCAGGCGTGATTGTCGGGGCCGGCGCCGCAGGCGTGGTTGTCGGGGCAGGCGCCGCAGGCGTGGTTGTCGGGGCTGGCGCTGCAGGCGTTGTTGTCAGGGCCGCCGGGGCCGGCGCTGCAGGTGTGGTTGTCGGGGCAGGCGCTGCAGGCGTGGTTGTCGGGGCCGGCGCTGCAGGCGTGGTTGTCGGAGCCGGCGCTGCAGGCGTGGTTGTCGGGGCCGGCGCTGCAGGCGTGATTGTCGGGGCCGGCGCCGCAGGCGTGATTGTCGGGGCCGGCGCCGCAGGCGTGGTTGTCGGGGCAGGCGCCGCAGGCGTGGTTGTCGGGGCTGGCGCTGCAGGCGTTGTTGTCAGGGCCGCCGGGCCGGCGCTGCAGGTGTGGTTGTCGGGGCAGGCGCTGCAGGCGTGGTTGTCGGGGCAGGCGCTGCAGGCGTGGTTGTCGGGGCAGGCGCTGCAGGCGTGGTTGTCGGGGCCGGCGCTGCAGGCGTGGTTGTCGGGGCCGGCGCTGCAGGCGTGGTTGTCGGAGCCGGCGCTGCAGGCGTGGTTGTCGGAGCCGGCGCTGCAGGCGTGGTTGTCGGGGCCGGCGCTGCAGGCGTGATTGTCGGGGCCGCCGGGGCCGGCGCTGCAGGCGTGGTTGTCGGGGCCGGCGCTGCAGGCGTGGTTGTCGGGGCTGGCGCTGCAGGCGTTATTGTCGGGGCCGCCGGGGCCGGCGCTGCAGGCGTGGTTGTCGGGGCAGGCGCTGCAGGCGTGGTTGTCGGGGCAGGCGCTGCAGGCGTGGTTGTCGGGGCAGGCGCTGCAGGCGTGGTTGTCGGGGCTGGCGCTGCAGGCGTTATTGTCGGGGCCGCCGGGGCCGGCGCTGCAGGCGTGGTTGTCGGGGCAGGCGCTGCAGGCGTGGTTGTCGGGGCAGGCGGGGCCGGTGCTGCAGGCGTGGTTGTCGGGGCCGGCGCTGCAGGCGTGATTGTCGGGGTCGCCGGGGCCGGCGCTGCAGGCGTGGTTGTCGGGGCAGGCGCTGCAGGCGTGGTTGTCGGGGCAGGCGCTGCAGGCGTGGTTGTCGGGGCAGGCGCTGCAGGCGTGGTTGTCAGGGCAGGCGCTGCAGGCGTGGTTGTCGGGGCAGGCGCTGCAGGCGTGGTTGTCGGGGCAGGCGCTGCAGGCGTGGTTGTCGGGGCCGGCGCTGCAGGCGTGGTTGTCGGGGCCGGCGCTGCAGGCGTGGTTGTCGGAGCCGGCGCTGCAGGCGTGGTTGTCGGAGCCGGCGCTGCAGGCGTGGTTGTCGGCGCTGGCGCTGCAGGCGTGATTGTCGGGGCCGCCGGGGCCGGCGCTGCAGGCGTGGTTGTCGGGGCAGGCGCTGCAGGCGTGGTTGTCGGGGCAGGCGCTGCAGGCGTGGTTGTCGGGGCCGGCGCTGCAGGCGTGGTTGTCGGGGCCGGCGCTGCAGGCGTGGTTGTCGGGGCCGGCGCTGCAGGCGTGGTTGTCGGGGCTGGCGCTGCAGGCGTTATTGTCGGGGCCGCCGGGGCCGGCGCTGCAGGCGTGGTTGTCGGGGCAGGCGCTGCAGGCGTGATTGTCGGGGCCGCCGGGGCCGGCGCTGCAGGCGTGGTTGTCGGGGCCGGCGCTGCAGGCGTGGTTGTCGGGGCAGGCGCTACAGGCGTGGTTGTCGGGGCAGGCGCTGCAGGCGTGGTTGTCGGGGCAGGCGCTGCAGGCGTGGTTGTCGGGGCCGGCGCTGCAGGCGTGGTTGTCGGGGCCGGCGCTGCAGGCGTGGTTGTCGGGGCCGGCGCTGCAGGCGTGGTTGTCGGGGCAGGCGCTGCAGGCGTGGTTGTCGGGGCCGGCGCTGCAGGCGTGGTTGTCGGGGCCGGCGCTGCAGGCGTGGTTGTCGGGGCCGGCGCTGCAGGCGTGGTTGTCGGGGCTGGCGCTGCAGGCGTTATTGTCGGGGCCGCCGGGGCCGGCGCTGCAGGCGTGGTTGTCGGGGCAGGCGCTGCAGGCGTGATTGTCGGGGCCGCCGGGGCCGGCGCTGCAGGCGTGGTTGTCGGGGCAGGCGCTGCAGGCGTGGTTGTCGGGGCTGGTGCTGCAGGTGTGGTTGTCGGGGCCGCCGGGGCCGGCGCTGCAGGCGTGGTTGTCGGGGCAGGCGCTACAGGCGTGGTTGTCGGGGCCGGCACTGCAGGCGTGGTTGTCGGGGCTGGCGCTGCAGGCGTGATTGTCGGGGCCGCCGGGGCCGGCGCTGCAGGCGTGGTTGTCGGGGCAGGCGCTGCAGGCGTGGTTGTCGGGGCCGGCGCTGCAGGCGTGGTTGTCGGGGCAGGCGCTGCAGGCGTGGTTGTCGGGGCAGGCGGGGCCGGTGCTGCAGGCGTGGTTGTCGGGGCCGGCGCTACAGGCGTGATTGTCGGGGTCGCCGGGGCCGGCGCTGCAGGCGTGGTTGTCGGGGCAGGCGCTGCAGGCGTGGTTGTCGGGGCTGGTGCTGCAGGTGTGGTTGTCGGGGCCGCCGGGGCCGGCGCTGCAGGCGTGGTTGTCGGGGCAGGCGCTACAGGCGTGGTTGTCGGGGCCGGCACTGCAGGCGTGGTTGTCGGGGCTGGCGCTGCAGGCATGATTGTCGGGGCCGCCGGGGCCGGCGCTGCAGGCGTGGTTGTCAGGGCAGGCGCTGCAGGCGTGGTTGTCGGGGCCGGCGCTGCAGGCGTGGTTGTCGGGGCAGGCGCTGCAGGCGTGGTTGTCGGGGCAGGCGGGGCCGGTGCTGCAGGCGTGGTTGTCGGGGCCGGCGCTGCAGGCGTGATTGTCGGGGTCGCCGGGGCCGGCGCTGCAGGCGTGGTTGTCGGGGCAGGCGCTGCAGGCGTGGTTGTCGGGGCAGGCGCTTCAGGCGTGGTTGTCGGGGCAGGCGCTTCAGGCGTGGTTGTCGGGGCCGGCGCTGGAGGCGTGGTTGTCGGGGCCGCCGCTGCAGGCGTGGTTGTCGGGGCCGCCGCTGCAGGCGTGGTTGTCGGGGCAGGCGCTGCAGGCGTGGTTGTCAGGGCAGGCGCTGCAGGCGTGGTTGTCGGGGCCGGCGCTGCAGGCGTGGTTGTCGGGGCAGGCGCTGCAGGCGTGGTTGTCGGGGCAGGCGCTGCAGGCGTGGTTGTCGGGGCAGGCGCTTCAGGCGTGGTTGGCGGGGCCGGCACTGCAGGCGTGGTTGTCGGGGCAGGCGCTGCAGGCGTGGTTGTCGGGGCAGGCGCCGCAGGCGTGGTTGTCGGGACCGGCGCTGCAGGCGTGGTTGTCGGGGCCGGCGCCGCAGGCGTGGTTGTCGGGGCAGGCGCCGCAGGCGTGGTTGTCGGGGCTGGTGCTGCAGGCGTTGTTGTCAGGGCCGCCGGGGCCGGCGCTGCAGGTGTGGTTGTCGGGGCAGGCGCTGCAGGCGTGGTTGTCGGGGCAGGCGCTGCAGGCGTGGTTGTCGGGGCCGGCGCTGCAGGCGTGGTTGTCGGAGCCGGCGCTGCAGGCGTGGTTGTCGGAGCCGGCGCTGCAGGCGTGGTTGTCGGCGCTGGCGCTGCAGGCGTGATTGTCGGGGCCGCCGGGGCCGGCGCTGCAGGCGTGGTTGTCGGGGCAGGCGCTGCAGGCGTGGTTGTTTGGGCTGGTGCTGCAGGTGTGGTTGTCGGGGCAGGCGCTGCAGGCGTGGTTGTCGGGGCCGGCGCTGCAGGCGTGGTTGTCGGAGCCGGCGCTGCAGGCGTGGTTGTCGGGGCCGGCGCTGCAGGCGTGATTGTCGGGGCCGGCGCCGCAGGCGTGATTGTCGGGGCCGGCGCCGCAGGCGTGGTTGTCGGGGCAGGCGCCGCAGGCGTGGTTGTCGGGGCTGGCGCTGCAGGCGTTGTTGTCAGGGCCGCCGGGGCCGGCGCTGCAGGTGTGGTTGTCGGGGCAGGCGCTGCAGGCGTGGTTGTCGGGGCAGGCGCTGCAGGCGTGGTTGTCGGGGCAGGCGCTGCAGGCGTGGTTGTCGGGGCCGGCGCTGCAGGCGTGGTTGTCGGGGCCGGCGCTGCAGGCGTGGTTGTCGGAGCCGGCGCTGCAGGCGTGGTTGTCGGAGCCGGCGCTGCAGGCGTGGTTGTCGGCGCTGGCGCTGCAGGCGTGATTGTCGGGGCCGCCGGGGCCGGCGCTGCAGGCGTGGTTGTCGGGGCCGGCGCTGCAGGCGTGGTTGTCGGGGCTGGCGCTGCAGGCGTTATTGTCGGGGCCGCCGGGGCCGGCGCTGCAGGCGTGGTTGTCGGGGCAGGCGCTGCAGGCGTGGTTGTCGGGGCAGGCGCTGCAGGCGTGGTTGTCGGGGCTGGCGCTGCAGGCGTTATTGTCGGGGCCGCCGGGGCCGGCGCTGCAGGCGTGGTTGTCGGGGCAGGCGCTGCAGGCGTGGTTGTCGGGGCAGGCGGGGCCGGTGCTGCAGGCGTGGTTGTCGGGGCCGGCGCTGCAGGCGTGATTGTCGGGGTCGCCGGGGCCGGCGCTGCAGGCGTGGTTGTCGGGGCAGGCGCTGCAGGCGTGGTTGTCGGGGCAGGCGCTTCAGGCGTGGTTGTCGGGGCAGGCGCTGCAGGCGTGGTTGTCAGGGCAGGCGCTGCAGGCGTGGTTGTCGGGGCAGGCGCTGCAGGCGTGGTTGTCGGGGCAGGCGCTGCAGGCGTGGTTGTCGGGGCCGGCGCTGCAGGCGTGGTTGTCGGGGCCGGCGCTGCAGGCGTGGTTGTCGGAGCCGGCGCTGCAGGCGTGGTTGTCGGAGCCGGCGCTGCAGGCGTGGTTGTCGGCGCTGGCGCTGCAGGCGTGATTGTCGGGGCCGCCGGGGCCGGCGCTGCAGGCGTGGTTGTCGGGGCAGGCGCTGCAGGCGTGGTTGTCGGGGCAGGCGCTGCAGGCGTGGTTGTCGGGGCCGGCGCTGCAGGCGTGGTTGTCGGGGCCGGCGCTGCAGGCGTGGTTGTCGGGGCCGGCGCTGCAGGCGTGGTTGTCGGGGCTGGCGCTGCAGGCGTTATTGTCGGGGCCGCCGGGGCCGGCGCTGCAGGCGTGGTTGTCGGGGCAGGCGCTGCAGGCGTGATTGTCGGGGCCGCCGGGGCCGGCGCTGCAGGCGTGGTTGTCGGGGCCGGCGCTGCAGGCGTGGTTGTCGGGGCAGGCGCTACAGGCGTGGTTGTCGGGGCCGGCACTGCAGGCGTGGTTGTCGGGGCTGGCGCTGCAGGCATGATTGTCGGGGCCGCCGGGGCCGGCGCTGCAGGCGTGGTTGTCGGGGCAGGCGCTGCAGGCGTGGTTGTCGGGGCCGGCGCTGCAGGCGTGGTTGTCGGGGCAGGCGCTGCAGGCGTGGTTGTCGGGGCAGGCGGGGCCGGTGCTGCAGGCGTGGTTGTCGGGGCCGGCGCTGCAGGCGTGATTGTCGGGGTCGCCGGGGCCGGCGCTGCAGGCGTGGTTGTCGGGGCAGGCGCTGCAGGCGTGGTTGTCGGGGCAGGCGCTTCAGGCGTGGTTGTCGGGGCAGGCGCTTCAGGCGTGGTTGTCGGGGCCGGTGCTGGAGGCGTGGTTGTCGGGGCCGCCGCTGCAGGCGTGGTTGTCGGGGCCGCCGCTGCAGGCGTGGTTGTCGGGGCAGGCGCTGCAGGCGTGGTTGTCAGGGCAGGCGCTGCAGGCGTGGTTGTCGGGGCAGGCGCTGCAGGCGTGGTTGTCGGGGCAGGCGCTGCAGGCGTGGTTGTCGGGGCAGGCGCTTCAGGCGTGGTTGTCGGGGCCGGCGCTGCAGGCGTGGTTGTCGGGGCAGGCGCTGCAGGCGTGGTTGTCGGGGCAGGCGCTGCAGGCGTGGTTGTCGGGGCCGGCGCTGCAGGCGTGGTTGTCGGGGCTGGCGCTGCAGGCGTGATTGTCGGGGCCGCCGGGGCCGGCGCTGCAGGCGTGGTTGTCGGGGCAGGCGCTGCAGGCGTGATTGTCGGGGCCGCCGGGGCCGGCGCTGCAGGCGTGGTTGTCGGGGCAGGCGCTGCAGGCGTGGTTGTCGGGGCTGGTGCTGCAGGTGTGGTTGTCGGGGCCGCCGGGGCCGGCGCTGCAGGCGTGGTTGTCGGGGCAGGCGCCGCAGGCGTGGTTGTCGGGGCCGGCGCTGCAGGCGTGGTTGTCGGGGCCGGCGCTGCAGGCGTGGTTGTCGGGGCCGGCGCTGCAGGCGTGGTTGTCGGGGCCGGCGCTGCAGGCGTGATTGTCGGGGCCGGCGCCGCAGGCGTGGTTGTCGGGGCAGGCGCCGCAGGCGTGGTTGTCGGGGCTGGCGCTGCAGGCGTTGTTGTCAGGGCCGCCGGGGCCGGCGCTGCAGGTGTGGTTGTCGGGGCAGGCGCTGCAGGCGTGGTTGTCGGGGCAGGCGTTGTCGGGGCAGGGGCTGTCGGGGCAGGCGCTGCAGGCGTGGTTGTCGGGGCTGGCGCTGCAGGCGTGGTTGTCGGGGCCGCCGGGGCCGGCGCTGCAGGCGTGGTTGTCGGGGCCGGCGCTGCAGGCGTGGTTGTCGGGGCAGGCGCTGCAGGCGTGGTTGTCGGGGCCGGCGCTGCAGGCGTGGTTGTCGGGGCAGGCGCTGCAGGCGTGGTTGTCGGGGCAGGCGCTGCAGGCGTGGTTGTCGGGGCAGGCGCTTCAGGCGTGGTTGGCGGGGCCGGCACTGCAGGCGTGGTTGTCGGGGCAGGCGCTGCAGGCGTGGTTGTCGGGGCAGGCGCTGCAGGCGTGATTGTCGGGGCCGCCGGGGCCGGCGCTGCAGGCGTGGTTGTCGGGGCAGGCGCTGCAGGCGTGGTTGTCGGGGCTGGTGCTGCAGGTGTGGTTGTCGGGGCCGCCGGGGCCGGCGCTGCAGGCGTGGTTGTCGGGGCAGGCGCTACAGGCGTGGTTGTCGGGGCCGGCACTGCAGGCGTGGTTGTCGGGGCAGGCGCTGCAGGCGTGGTTGTCGGGGCAGGCGGGGCCGGTGCTGCAGGCGTGGTTGTCGGGGCCGGCGCTGCAGGCGTGATTGTCGGGGTCGCCGGGGCCGGCGCTGCAGGCGTGGTTGTCGGGGCAGGCGCTGCAGGCGTGGTTGTCGGGGCAGGCGCTTCAGGCGTGGTTGTCGGGGCAGGCGCTTCAGGCGTGGTTGTCGGGGCCGGCGCTGGAGGCGTGGTTGTCGGGGCCGCCGCTGCAGGCGTGGTTGTCGGGGCCGGCGCTGCAGGCGTGGTTGTCGGGGCAGGCGCTGCAGGCGTGGTTGTCGGGGCAGGCGCTGCAGGCGTGGTTGTCGGGGCAGGCGCTGCAGGCGTGGTTGTCGGGGCAGGCGCTGCAGGCGTGGTTGTCGGGGCAGGCGCTGCAGGCGTGGTTGTCGGGGCAGGCGCTTCAGGCGTGGTTGGCGGGGCCGGCACTGCAGGCGTGGTTGTCGGGGCAGGCGCTGCAGGCGTGGTTGTCGGGGCAGGCGCCGCAGGCGTGGTTGTCGGGGCAGGCGCTGCAGGCGTGGTTGTCGGGGCCGGCGCTGCAGGCGTGGTTGTCGGGGCCGGCGCTGCAGGCGTGATTGTCGGGGCCGGCGCCGCAGGCGTGGTTGTCGGGGCAGGCGCCGCAGGCGTGGTTGTCGGGGCCGGCGCTGCAGGCGTGGTTGTCGGGGCCGGCGCTGCAGGCGTGATTGTCGGGGCCGGCGCCGCAGGCGTGGTTGTCGGGGCAGGCGCCGCAGGCGTGGTTGTCGGGGCTGGCGCTGCAGGCGTTGTTGTCAGGGCCGCCGGGGCCGGCGCTGCAGGTGTGGTTGTCGGGGCAGGCGCTGCAGGCGTGGTTGTCGGGGCAGGCGCTGCAGGCGTGGTTGTCGGCGCTGGCGCTGCAGGCGTGATTGTCGGGGCCGCCGGGGCCGGCGCTGCAGGCGTGGTTGTCGGGGCCGGCGCTGCAGGCGTGGTTGTCGGGGCTGGCGCTGCAGGCGTTATTGTCGGGGCCGCCGGGGCCGGCGCTGCAGGCGTGGTTGTCGGGGCAGGCGCTGCAGGCGTGATTGTCGGGGCCGCCGGGGCCGGCGCTGCAGGCGTGGTTGTCGGGGCAGGCGCTGCAGGCGTGGTTGTTTGGGCTGGTGCTGCAGGTGTGGTTGTCGGGGCAGGCGCTGCAGGCGTGGTTGTCGGGGCCGGCGCTGCAGGCGTGGTTGTCGGAGCCGGCGCTGCAGGCGTGGTTGTCGGGGCCGGCGCTGCAGGCGTGATTGTCGGGGCCGGCGCCGCAGGCGTGGTTGTCGGGGCAGGCGCCGCAGGCGTGGTTGTCGGGGCTGGCGCTGCAGGCGTTGTTGTCAGGGCCGCCGGGGCCGGCGCTGCAGGTGTGGTTGTCGGGGCAGGCGCTGCAGGCGTGGTTGTCGGGGCAGGCGCTGCAGGCGTGGTTGTCGGGGCAGGCGCTGCAGGCGTGGTTGTCGGGGCAGGCGCCGCAGGCGTGGTTGTCGGGGCTGGCGCTGCAGGCGTTGTTGTCAGGGCCGCCGGGGCCGGCGCTGCAGGTGTGGTTGTCGGGGCAGGCGCTGCAGGCGTGGTTGTCGGGGCAGGCGCTGCAGGCGTGGTTGTCGGGGCAGGCGCTGCAGGCGTGGTTGTCGGGGCCGGCGCTGCAGGCGTGGTTGTCGGGGCCGGCGCTGCAGGCGTGGTTGTCGGAGCCGGCGCTGCAGGCGTGGTTGTCGGAGCCGGCGCTGCAGGCGTGGTTGTCGGCGCTGGCGCTGCAGGCGTGATTGTCGGGGCCGCCGGGGCCGGCGCTGCAGGCGTGGTTGTCGGGGCCGGCGCTGCAGGCGTGGTTGTCGGGGCTGGCGCTGCAGGCGTTATTGTCGGGGCCGCCGGGGCCGGCGCTGCAGGCGTGGTTGTCGGGGCAGGCGCTGCAGGCGTGGTTGTCGGGGCAGGCGCTGCAGGCGTGGTTGTCGGGGCTGGCGCTGCAGGCGTGGTTGTCGGGGCCGCCGGGGCCGGCGCTGCAGGCGTGGTTGTCGGGGCCGGCGCTGCAGGCGTGGTTGTCGGGGCAGGCGCTGCAGGCGTGGTTGTCGGGGCCGGCGCTGCAGGCGTGGTTGTCGGGGCCGGCGCTGCAGGCGTGGTTGTCGGGGCCGGCGCTGCAGGCGTGGTTGTCGGGGCTGGCGCTGCAGGCGTTATTGTCGGGGCCGCCGGGGCCGGCGCTGCAGGCGTGGTTGTCGGGGCAGGCGCTGCAGGCGTGATTGTCGGGGCCGCCGGGGCCGGCGCTGCAGGCGTGGTTGTCGGGGCAGGCGCTGCAGGCGTGGTTGTCGGGGCTGGTGCTGCAGGTGTGGTTGTCGGGGCCGCCGGGGCCGGCGCTGCAGGCGTGGTTGTCGGGGCAGGCGCTACAGGCGTGGTTGTCGGGGCCGGCACTGCAGGCGTGGTTGTCGGGGCCGGCGCTGCAGGCGTGGTTGTCGGGGCTGGTGCTGCAGGCGTGGTTGTCGGGGCCGCCGGGGCCGGTGCTGCAGGCGTGGTTGTCGGGGCAGGCGCTGCAGGCGTGGTTGTCGGGGCCGGCGCTGCAGGCGTGGTTGTCGGGGCCGGCGGGGCCAGCGCTGCAGGCGTGGTTGTCGGGGAAGGCGCTACAGGCGTGGTTGTCGGGGCCGCCGGGGCCAGCGCTGCAGCCGTGGTTGTCGGGGAAGGCGCTACAGGCGTGGTTGTCGGGGAAGGCGCTACAGGCGTGGTTGTCGGGGCCGGCGCTGCAGGCGTGGTTGTCGGGGCCGGCGGGAAAGTCGGGGCCGGCGCTGCAGGCGTGATTGTCGGGGCCGGCGCTGCAGGCGTGATTGTCGGGGCCGCCGGGGCCGGCGCGGTTGTCGGGGCAGGCGGGGCTGGCGCTGCAGGCGTGGTTGTCGGGGCCGGCGCTGCAGGCGTGGTTGTCGGGGCCGGCGCTGCAGGCGTGGTTGTCGGCGCTGGCGCTGCAGGCGTGATTGTCGGGGCTGGCGCTGCAGGCGTTATTGTCGGGGCCGCCGGGGCCGGCGCTGCAGGCGTGGTTGTCGGGGCAGGCGCTGCAGGCGTGATTGTCGGGGCCGCCGGGGCCGGCGCTGCAGGCGTGGTTGTCGGGGCAGGCGCTGCAGGCGTGATTGTCGGGGCCGCCGGGGCCGGCGCTGCAGGCGTGGTTGTCGGGGCAGGCGGGGCCGGCGCTGCAGGCGTGGTTGTCGGGGCCGGCGCTGCAGGCGTGGTTGTCGGGGCCGGCGCTGCAGGCGTGATTGTCGGGGCCGCCGGGGCCGGCGCTGCAGGCGTGGTTGTCGGGGCAGGCGCTGCAGGCGTGGTTGTCGGGGCAGGCGGGGCCGGCGCTGCAGGCGTGGTTGTCGGGGCCGGCGCTGCAGGCGTGGTTGTCAGGGCAGGCGCTGCAGGCGTGGTTGTCAGGGCAGGCGCTGCAGGCGTGGTTGTCGGGGCTGGCGCTGCAGGTGTGGTTGTCGGGGCCGGCGCTGCAGGCGTGGTTGTCGGGGCAGGCGCTACAGGCGTGGTTGTCAGGGCTGGCGCTGCAGGCGTTATTGTCGGGGCCGCCGGGGCCGGCGCTGCAGGCGTGGTTGTCGGGGCCGGCACTGCAGGCGTGGTTGTCGGGGCCGGCACTGCAGGCGTGGTTGTCGGCGCTGGCGCTGCAGGCGTGATTGTCGGGGCTGGCGCTGCAGGCGTGATTGTCGGGGCCGCCGGGGCCGGCGCTGCAGGCGTGGTTGTCGGGGCAGGCGCTGCAGGCGTGGTTGTCGGGGCCGGCACTGCAGGCGTGGTTGTCGGCGCTGGCGCTGCAGGCGTGATTGTCGGGGCCGCCGGGGCCGGCGCTGCAGGCGTGGTTGTCGGGGCAGGCGCTGCAGGCGTGGTTGTCGGGGCAGGCGCTGCAGGCGTGGTTGTCGGGGCCGGCGCTGCAGGCGTGGTTGTCGGGGCTGGTGCTGCAGGCGTTATTGTTGGGGCCGCCGGGGCCGGCGCTGCAGGCGTGGTTGTCGGGGCCGAAGCTGCAGGCGTGATTGTCAGGGCCGCCGGGGCCGGCGCTGCAGGCGTGGTTGTCGGGGCAGGCGCTTCAGGCGTGGTTGTCGGGGCAGGCGCTGCAGGCGTGGTTGTCGGGGCCGGCGCTGCAGGCGTGGTTCTCGGGGCCGGCGGGGCCGGCGCTGCAGGCGTGGTTGTCGGAGCCGGCGCTGCAGGCATGGTTGTCGGGGCCGCCGGGGCCGCCACTGCAGGCGTGGTTGTCGGGGCCGGCGGGGCCGGCGCTGCAGGCGTGGTTGTCAGGGCCGGCGGGGCCGGCGCTGCAGGCGTGGTTGTCGGAGCCGGCGCTGCAGGCGTGGTTGTCTGAGCCGGCGCTGCAGGCGTGGTTGTAGGGGCCACTGTTGCTGCAGGCGTGGGAGTAGGGGCCACTGTTGCTGCAGGCGTGGTAGTGGTGGCTGCAGGCGTCGTTGAAACATAAGGACCAGTGAGGATATTGTCGTAAAATCCCCAATCTGGGAATTCGTCAGCAGCAGTCGCCGCCATCGTCGTCAGTGAGGCAGTCATCGTCGTCAGGGGTGGCGACGGCACAAAAACGTAAAGCGTGGTTGTAGGGGCCACTGTGGTTGCTGCTGCAGGCGTGGTTGTCGGGGCCCCTGTGGTTGCTGCTGCAGGCGTGGTTGTCGGGGCCACTGTGGTTGCTGCTGCAGGCGTGATTGTCGGGGCCACTGTTGCTGCAGGCGTGGTTGTAGGGGCCACTGTTGCTGCAGGCGTGGTTGTAGGGGCCACTGTTGCTGCAGGCGTGGTTGTAGGGGCCACTGTTGCTGCAGGCGTGGTAGTGGTGGCTGCAGGCGTCGTTGAAACATAAGGACCAGTGAGGATATCGTCGTAAAATCCCCAATCTGGGAATTCGTCATCAGCAGTCGCCGCCATCGTCGTCAGTGCGGCAGTCATCGTCGTCAGGGGTGGCGACGGCACAAAAACGTATGGCGTGGTTGTAGGGGCCACTGTGGTTGCTGCTGCAGGCGTGGTTGTAGGGGCCACTGTTCCTGCAGGCGTGGTTGTAGGGGCCACTGTGGTTGCTGCTGTAGGCGTGGTTGTAGGGGCCCTTGTGGTTGCTGCTGCAGGCGTGGTTGTCGGGGCCACTGTTGCTGCAGGCTTGGTTGTAGGGGCCACTGTTGCTGCAGGCGTGGTTGTAGGGGCCACTGTTGCTGCAGGCGTGGTAGTGGTGGCTGCAGGCGTCGTTGAAACATAAGGACCAGTGAGGATATTGTCGTAAAATCCCCAATCTGGGAATTCGTCAGCAGCAGTCGCCGCCATCATCGTCAGTGCATCAGTCATCGTCGTCGGGGCTGGCGACGGCACAAAAACGTACGGCGTGGTTGTAGGGGCCACTGTGGTTGCTGCTGCAGGCGTGGTTGTAGGGGCCACTGTGGTTGCTGCTGCAGGCGTGGTTGTAGGGGCCACTGTGGTTGCTGCTGCAGGCGTGGTTGTAGGGGCCACTGTTGCTTCAGGCGTGGGAGTAGGGGCCACTGTTGCTGCAGGCGTGGGAGTGGTGGCTGCAGGCGTCGTTGAAACATAAGGACCAGTGAGGATATTGTTGTAAAATCCCCAATCTGGGAATTCGTCAGCAGCAGTCGCCGCCATCGTCGTCAGTGCGGCAGTCATCGTCGTCAGGGGTGGCGACGGCACAAAAACGTACGCCGTGGTTGTAGGGGCCACTGTGGTTGCTGCTGCAGGCGTGGTTGTAGGGGCCACTGTTCCTGCAGGCGTGGTTGTAGGGGCCACTGTGGTTGCTGCTGTAGGCGTGGTTGTAGGGGCCCTTGTGGTTGCTGCTGCAGGCCTGGTTGTCGGGGCCACTGTTGCTGCAGGCTTGGTTGTAGGGGCCACTGTTGCTGCAGGCGTGGTTGTAGGGGCCACTGTTGCTGCAGGCGTGGTAGTGGTGGCTGCAGGCGTCGTTGAAACATAAGGACCAGTGAGGATATTGTCGTAAAATCCCCAATCTGGGAATTCGTCAGCAGCAGTTGCCGCCATCATCGTCAGTGCATCAGTCATCGTCGTCGGGGCTGGCGACGGCACAAAAACGTACGGCGTGGTTGTAGGGGCCACTGTGGTTGCTGCTGCAGGCGTGGTTGTAGGGGCCACTGTGGTTGCTGCTGCAGGCGTGGTTGTAGGGGCCACTGTGGTTGCTGCTGCAGGCGTGGTTGTAGGGGCCACTGTTGCTTCATGCGTGGGAGTAGGGGCCACTGTTGCTGCAGGCGTGGGAGTGGTGGCTGCAGGCGTCGTTGAAACATAAGGACCAGTGAGGATATTGTTGTAAAATCCCCAATCTGGGAATTCGTCAGCAGCAGTCGCCGCCATCGTCGTCAGTGCGGCAGTCATCGTTGTCGGGGGTGGCGACGTCACAAAAACGTAAGGCGTGGTTGTAGGGGCCACTGTGGTTGCTGCTGCAGGCGTGGTTGTAGGGGCCACTGTGGTTGCTGCTGCAGGCGTGGTTGTAGGGGCCCTTGTGGTTGCTGCAGGCGTGGTTGTAGGGGCCACTGTTGCTGCATGCGTGGTTGTAGGGGCCACTGTTGCTGCAGGCGTGGTTGTAGGGGCCACTGTTGCTGCAGGCGTGGTTGTAGGGGCCACTGTTGCTGCAGGCGTGGTTGTAGGGGCCACTGTTGCTGCTGGCGTGGTTGTAGGGGCCACTGTTGCTGCAGGCGTGGTTGTAGGGGCCACTGTTGCTGCAGGCGTGGTTGTAGGGGCCACTGTTGCTGCAGGCGATGTTGTAGGGGTCACTGTTGCTGCAGGCGTGGTAGTGGTGGCTGCAGGCGTCGTTGAAACATAAGGACCAGTGAGGATATCGTCGTAAAATCCCCAATCTGGGAATTCGTCAGCAGCAGTCGCCGCCATCGTCGTCAGTGCGGCAGTCATCGTCGTCGGGGGTGGCGACGGCACAAAAACGTACGCCGTGGTTGTAGGGGCCACTGTGGTTGCTGCTGCAGGCGTGGTTGTAGGGGCCACTGTTCCTGCAGGCGTGGTTGTAGGGGACACTGTTACTGCAGGCGTGGGAGTAGGGGCCACTGTTGCTTCAGGCGTGGGAGTAGGGGCCACTGTTGCTTCAGGCGTGGGAGTAGGGGCCACTGTTGCTGCAGGCGTGGTAGTGGTGGCTGCAGGCGTCGTTGAAACATAAGGACCAGTGAGGATATTGTCGTAAAATCCCCAATCTGGGAATTCGTCAGCAGCAGTCGCCGCCATCGTCGTCAGTGCGGCAGTCATCCTTGTCGGGGCCACCGTGGTTGCTGCTGCAGGCCTGGTTGTAGGGGCCACTGTTGCTGCAGGCGTGGTTGTAGGGGCCACTGTTGCTTCAGGCGTGGTTGTAGGGGCCACTGTTGCTTCAGGCGTGGGAGTAGGGGCCACTGTTGCTGCAGGCGTGGGAGTAGGGGCCACTGTTGCTGCAGGCGTGGTAGTGGTGGCTGCAGGCGTCGTTGAAACATAAGGACCAGTGAGGATATTGTCGTAAAATCCCCAATCTGGGAATTCATCAGCAGCAGTCGCCGCCATCGTCGTCAGTGCGGCAGTCATCGTCGTCAGGGGTGGCGACGGCACAAAAACGTAAGGCGTGGTTGTAGGGGCCACTGTGGTTGCTGCTGCAGGCGTGGTTGTAGGGGCCACTGTGGTTGCTGCTGCAGGCGTGGTTGTAGGGGCCACTGTGGTTGCTGCTGCAGGCGTGGTTGTCGGTGCCACTGTTGCTGCAGGCATGGTTGTAGGGGCCACTGTTGCTGCAGGCGTGGTTGTAGGGGCCACTGTTGCGGCAGGCGTGGTTGTAGGGGCCACTGTTGCTGCAGGCGTGGTAGTGGGTAGTGGTAGTGGCGTTGAAACATAAGGACCAGCGAGGATATTGTCGTAAAATCCCCAATCTGGGAATTCGCCAGCAGCAGTCGCCGCCATCGTCGTCAGTGCGGCAGTCATCGTCGTCGGGGGTGGCGACGGCACAAAAACGTACGGTGTGGTTGTAGGGGCCACTGTGGTTGCTGCTGCAGGCGTGGTTGTAGGGGCCACTGTTCCTGCAGGCGTGGTTGTAGGGGACACCGTTACTGCAGGCGTGGGAGTAGGGGCCACTGTTGCTGCAGGCGTGGTTGTAGGGGACACCGTTACTGCAGGCGTGGGAGTAGGGGCCACTGTTGCTGCAGGCGTGGTAGTGGTGGCTGCAGGCGTCGTTGAAACATAAGGACCAGTGAGGATATTGTCGTAAAATCCCCAATCTGGGAATTCGTCAGCAGCAGTCGCCGCCATCGTCGTCAGTGCGGCAGTCATCGTTGTCGGGGCCACCGTGGTTGCTGCTGCAGGCCTGGTTGTAGGGGCCACTGTTGCTGCAGGCGTGGTTCTAGGGGCCACTGTTGCTGCAGGCGTGGTTGTAGGGGCCACTGTTGCTGCACGTGTGGTAGTGGTGGCTGCAGGCGTCGTTGAAACATAAGGACCAGTGAGGATATTGTCGTAAAATCCCCAATCTGGGAATTCGTCAGCAGCAGTCGCCGCCATCGTCGTCAGTGCGGCAGTCATCGTTGTCGGGGCCACCGTGGTTGCTGCTGCAGGCCTGGTTGTAGGGGCCACTGTTGCTGCAGGCGTGGTTCTAGGGGCCACTGTTGCTGCAGGCGTGGTTGTAGGGGCCACTGTTGCTTCAGGCGTGGGAGTAGGGGCCACTGTTGCTGCAGGCGTGGTAGTGGTGGCTGCAGGCGTCGTTGAAACATAAGGACCAGTGAGGATATTGTCGTAAAATCCCCAATCTGGAAATTCATCAGCAGCAGTCGCCGCCATCGTCGTCAGTGCGGCAGTCATCGTCGTCAGGGGTGGCGACGGCACAAAAACGTAAGGCGTGGTTGTAGGGGCCACTGTGGTTGCTGCTGCAGGCGTGGTTGTAGGGGCCACTGTGGTTGCTGCTGCAGGCGTGGTTGTAGGGGCCACTGTGGTTGCTGCTGCAGGCGTGGTTGTCGGTGTCACTGTTGCTGCAGACGTGGTTGTAGGGGCCACTGTTGCTGCAGGCGTGGTTGTAGGGGCCACTGTTGCTGCAGGCGTGGTAGTGGTGGCTGCAGGCGTCGTTGAAACATAAGGACCAGTGAGGATATCGTCGTAAAATCCCCAATCTGGGAATTCGTCAGCAGCAGTCGCCGCCATCGTCGTCAGTGCGGCAGTCATCGTCGTCGGGGGTGGCGACGGCACAAAAACGTAAGGCGTGGTTGTAGGGGCCCCTGTGGTTGCTGCTGCAGGCGTGGTTGTCGGGGCCACTGTTGCTGCAGGCATGGTTGTAGGGGCCACTGTTGCTGCAGGCGTGGTTGTAGGGGCCACTGTTGCGGCAGGCGTGGTTGTAGGGGCCACTGTTGCTGCAGGCGTGGTAGTGGGTAGTGGTAGTGGCGTTGAAACATAAGGACCAGTGAGGATATCGTCGTAAAATCCCCAATCTGGGAATTCGTCAGCAGCAGTCGCCGCCATCGTCGTCAGTGCGGCAGTCATCGTCGTCGGGGGTGGCGACGGCACAAAAACGTACGGCGTGGTTGTAGGGGCCACTGTGGTTGCTGCTGCAGGCGTGGTTGTAGGGGCCACTGTTCCTGCAGGCGTGGTTGTAGGGGATACTGTTACTGCAGGCGTGGGAGTAGGGGCCACTGTTGCTGCAGGCGTGGTAGTGGTGGCTGCAGGCGTCGTTGAAACATAAGGACCAGTGAGGATATTGTCGTAAAATCCCCAATCTGGGAATTCGTCAGCAGCAGTCGCCGCCATCGTCGTCAGTGCGGCAGTCATCGTTGTCGGGGCCACCGTGGTTGCTGCTGCAGGCCTGGTTGTAGGGGCCACTGTTGCTGCAGGCGTGGTTCTAGGGGCCACTGTTGCTGCAGGCGTGGTTGTAGGGGCCACTGTTGCTTCAGGCGTGGTTGTAGGGGCCACTGTTGCTTCAGGCGTGGGAGTAGGGGCCACTGTTGCTGCAGGCGTGGTAGTGGTGGCTGCAGGCGTCGTTGAAACATAAGGACCAGTGAGGATATTGTCGTAAAATCCCCAATCTGGGAATTCATCAGCAGCAGTCGCCGCCATCGTCGTCAGTGCGGCAGTCATCGTCGTCAGGGGTGGCGACGGCACAAAAACGTAAGGCGTGGTTGTAGGGGCCACTGTGGTTGCTGCTGCAGGCGTGGTTGTAGGGGCCACTGTGGTTGCTGCTGCAGGCGTGGTTGTAGGGGCCACTGTGGTTGCTGCAGGCGTGGTTGTCGGTGCCACTGTTGCTGCAGGCGTGGTTGTAGGGGCCACTGTGGTTGCTGCTGCAGGCGTGGTTGTAGGGGCCACTGTTGCTGCAGGCGTGGTTGTAGGGGCCACTGTTGCTGCAGGCGTGGTTGTAGGGGCCACTGTTGCTGCAGGCGTGGTTGTAGGGGCCACTGTTGCTGCAGGCGTGGTAGTGGTGGCTGCAGGCGTCGTTGAAACATAAGGACCAGTGAGGATATCGTCGTAAAATCCCCAATCTGGGAATTCGTCAGCAGCAGTCGCCGCCATCGTCGTCAGTGCGGCAGTCATCGTCGTCGGGGGTGGCGACGGCACAAAAACGTAAGGCGTGGTTGTAGGGGCCCCTGTGGTTGCTGCTGCAGGCGTGGTTGTCGGGGCCACTGTTGCTGCAGGCGTGGTTGTAGGGGCCACTGTTGCTGCAGGCGTGGTTGTAGGGGCCACTGTTGCTGCAAGCGTGGTTGTAGGGGCTACTGTTGCTGCAGGCGTGGTTGTAGGGGCTACTGTTGCTGCAGGCGTGGTTGTAGGGGCCACTGTTGCTGCAGGCGTGGTAGTGGTGGCTGCAGGTGTCGTTGAAACATAAGGACCAGTGAGGATATCGTCGTAAAATCCCCAATCTGGGAATTCGTCAGCAGCAGTCGCCGCCATCGTAGTCAGTGCGGCAGTCATCGTCGTCGGGGGTGGCGACGGCACAAAAACGTACGGCGTGGTTGTAGGGGCCACTGTGGTTGCTGCTGCAGGCGTGGTTGTCGGGGCCCCTGTGGTTGCTGCTGCAGGCGTGGTTGTCGGGGCCACTGTTGCAGCAGGCGTGGTTGTAGGGGCCACTGTTGCAGCAGGCGTGGTTGTAGGGGCCACTGTTGCTGCAGGCGTGGTTGTAGGGGCCACTGTTGCTGCAGGCGTGGTTGTAGGGGCCACTGTTGCTGCAGGCGTGGTTGTAGGGGCCACTGTTGCTGCAGGCGTGGTTGTAGGGGCCACTGTTGCTGCAGGCGTGGTAGTGGTGGCTGCAGGCGTCGTTGAAACATAAGGACCAGAGAGGATATCGTCGTAAAATCCCCAATCTGGGAATTCGTCAGCAGCAGTCGCCGCCATCGTCGTCAGTGCGGCAGTCATCGTCGTCAGGGTTGGCGACGGCACAAAAACGTAAGGCGTGGTTGTAGGGGCCACTGTGGTTGCTGCTGCAGGCGTGGTTGTAGGGGCCACTGTTGCTGCAGGCGTGGTTGTGGTGGCTGCAGGCGTCGTTGGAACATAAGGACCAGGGAGGATATCGTCGTCAAATCCCCAATCTGGGAATTTGTCTGCAGCAGTCGCCGCCATCGTCGTCAGTGCGGCAGTCATCGTCGTCGGGGGTGGCAACGGCACAAAAACATAAGGAGGGAGATCATATTCGCCAAATCCAAATTGATCACCCCAAGTCTGTCTGGCAACACGACGTGACCTTTGCCAGGACGCAAAGGAACACGATTCAACTAGATTTGAGAATTTTCCAGTATTTCCAAGATAATCCAGGCGAAAGTTGAGAATGCCATGCTGTGAACAAAAAGGAGAAGTTGCTTTAAAAAAAAAAAAAAAATCACTCCACTCATTGGGCCTCAGCATTTCAGCAATTCAACATTCAACCTCTCATCTAAGTAGAGGACCTGGCAAAAATATCTACAGTATGTGCAGTTTAGGATTAGGAGAACATCCAAACTGTTCTTGGCGAAATGTGAGAAATTGTCTATCCTGGATGAAATTCCCAAACATTACGCCCTCTTCAAAACGACATTTTTTTTCCCAACCAAGGTTCACATTTTAGTTTGTTAGAGATGTTTTATTCATTTTTTTTTAATTTGTCTGTTTTTTAGTTTTAGGGATTTTAGCTAGGGAAAATTATATTTGGACCATCTGTGAAAAAATTTACTACCAATAGCTTTCTTCATCAATGTGTTCTGATAGGTGTCTAGAATCACCTCTCAATTAGTGCAAGCCCAAATCCCATGGGAAAATCCTGGAGAGCCAATCAAAGTTATGGAGCACAGAGTGCTCGGTTGAAAAATATGAACAAAAATTAAAAGTCTAAAATTAAATTGTGGGGTGTCTAACTAGGGGTTTTCAGGGGTGCTGAATCCATTCCAAACATTAGTTTTGGATAAAAATGTATCCCTGGCCATATAACCTATATATGTTGGTTATTAAGATGTAAAAACACCCAAAAAATGCTGTCCGCTTGACAAATAACCATTTAATATTAATATCTTTCACTTTAGAGTGGATATTACTGCCTCAAATGTACCTACAAAACTGCCCAACCTCATAAGCTATGATTTGAGCCCAAGATGACCTCTCTGTTTAGAGAATTGCTCTTTCTGTGGCCAAAAGTCTGCACTATACCTCAAATCGAAGATGATAACATTTTCAGTCACTACCCTTCCAGATGCCTAGAATAGCTTGTGTTCTCCAACTACTGCCATCTCAAGGTAGAAACATGAATTGTAAATAGTACAGAAGGAAAACAATTGCTTTTCATTGATATTCACACAATATATAAAGTCAAATATGCACATATTCACTAGTAAAAGACCACACCAACTTGTTCAGGTTTGAGAGTATTTATTGTGCGAACGAAAGTACGTGTATGAGGAGACCGAGGAGGGCGAGACTTAGGGTGGGGGCGGAGTCTCGGAGCCTGACGATCGTTGGTGCTCGGCCGGGAGCCTACGGTTGCGATGACCGCCGTGCTCGGCCCGGGAGCGTTCGATCGCTTCGACTCAGACGATGCCCCCCTCGAGACTCCTAGGAGAAAAGAGAACGAACGTTAGTCGGGAAGGCTGAGGAAGAAGGGGGATAGATGGGGAGGAGGGAGGGGGAATTTGACGGCGTGAAGCAGTAACGAACGGGAGTTGACAGCACGAAGCAGTATCAAACAGGTAAGAGGGAGAGAGGAGGTGTATTTAAGCTGTGGGAAAGTTAACGTGATTGGTTGGACATGATCGGGAGAAGGGGAACGGGAGAGATTGGCTGAACGTGGTCATGAGATTAGAGTGACGGTGTGAATGGGTTGAACAGTGGGTGGTCTCTTCTCCTGAACCTACGTTGAACACAACTTCATTTATAGCCGTTTCAGAATTATTGTTATGCCATGGCATATTTGACACCTTCACTATCATTGTTTACCTATCAACTACTTTAGGATTAATCATCATATTCATGTTCCTCATCCTCTTCATCATCATGTATATGAATTTCTTCTACATCATCCTTGTCTGTCCCCTCTTCAGACAATATCAATGAGGGCGTTGGGATGACGTCACCTTCTTCAAACCATAAAGGCTCTAGCTTTCTGAGTTCAAATGAAACCCCTGGTCAAGAGATGATTTGCATTTCTGGGTTGTTCTCATGATCCCTCTTTCAGATACATACCTGAAAGTTAAATCTTTTAACATACTGAAAGAGGACCCTCTTGCATAATAGAGCAAAATTAAGAAAATGTCAGTCTTTTGCTCTGACTCAGTTTTGATGTGAGGCATTGTGTTTTTGATGTGATTGATGTAGATGATCACCCTCACATCGGTAGAATGTGAATTATGTGAATCGGTTGAAGCAGAATTATGCGAAATTCCTCACAGGTTTCCTGTGAGGAACCCAAAGGTTTCCCTTTTGGGTAGATGCAAGAGTACAAGCTGTAGAAGGCCATCACTACGTCTGTGCAATTTGACTGCATAGACAGTATTTTGAGGCAAGATATTGAATCCAGACTATGGAAGAGGATTTAATTGTTTGGATCAGAATTCAGACATTCACTGGAATTGAAATGAGAATTCGAATGACCTTCTGGCAGTCTCACTCTAGCGCCATCCAGGTGGCCAGTGTAGTGTAGTGTACTGTACTGTACATACAGTATGGTGTGGGTATATAGTGCAATATGCTACAGTAAAGTATGCTACATTACACAACAGTGCAGTCTGCTGCAGTACAGCATGATACAGTACAGCATGGTACAGTACAGTACAGTACGGTACAGTACAGTACAGTACAGTACAGTACAGTACAGTACAGTACAGTACAGTACAGTACAGTACGGTACAGTACAGTACAGTACAGTACAGTGTGGTACAGTACTGTACTGTACTGCAGCAGGCCGTACTGCTACTTACTGCACTGTACTTTAATGCACTAGACAACTGTACTGTAACTGTAATGTACTAACTAGACTGCAATGCATGTTCATTTGATGGGTGATTATTATGGCAGTAGTTAGAGAACACAACCTATTCTAGGCATCTGGAAGGCTATAGACTGAAAATGTCGATTTGAGGTATAGTGCAGACTTTTGGCCACAGAGTGGCCAAGAGTAATTCTCTAGACAGAGAGGTCATCTTGGGCTCAAATCGTAGCTTATGAGTTTGGGCAGTTTTGTAGGTACATTTGAGGCAGTAATATCCACTCTAAAGTGAAAGATATTCATATTAAATGGTTATTTGTCAAGCGGACAGCATTTTTTGGGTGTTTTTACAGGTTAATAACCAACATATATAGGTTATATGGCCAGGGATACATTTTTATCCAAAACTAATGTTTGGAATGGATTCAGCACCCCTGAAAACCACTAGTTAGACACCCCACAATTTCATTTTAGACTTTCAATTTTTGTTCATATTTTTCAACCGAGCACTCTGTGCTCCATAACTTTGATTGGCTCTCCAGGATTTTCCCATGGGATTTGGGCTTGCACTAATTGAGAGGTGATTCTAGACACCTATCAGAACACATTGGTGAAGAAAGCTATTGGTAGTAATTTTTTTCACAGATGGTCCAAATATATTGCTAAATTTCCCTAGCTACAATGGGAGCCCCATGCGATTTTCTTGAAATGGACTCGTCACTTTCCGAGCTAATTGTGCGGTGCTTCGGGGGTTGGACCACCTTTATTCTGATCGCTCCAAAACCAAGTACACGCAGTACTGTTGTATTGGCAAATGTGTGCATAATTATTACACAATTAGATTAGATAACTGCTGGTGTTGCTGTTCTGCCTTCTGACGGTTAAGTCCACTTAGTACAGCAGAATAGTGAAACGATACTTCACTTTGGTATAGAAGCATGAAAATTGGCACAGATACTCTCCAAGGTCTACTCATTAGGAAAAAGGCGCGTGCCACTCAAAATTCCAAGATGGCGGCCCCAAAATCCAAAATGTCCGCCCAAAAATGTGTTTTATAAAAAAATGTATTGAACATTAATACAAAGTTGGGCATTACGGACGATTTGGTACGTGTCTGTATCTCCTATGGTTCTTGAGATACAGCATATAGGTACTTTCACAGATTGAGGAGAGCAAGACATTTGTAACATTGATTCTTAAGTCAATCAAATGGTGATACAGGCATGAGAATTGGTACACACACTCTTCAAACCCCACTATTTCTAAAAGTACTGCGTGCCCTGCAAAATTCCAAGTAGGGTAATAGTGCAATATACGCAATCATGTAATAGTGTAATATATGCAATTGTGTAACAGCGTAATAGTGTAATATATGTAATAGTGTAATAGGGTAATGTATATAATGGTGTAATAGTGAAATATATGTGCATTAGGGTAATAGTGTAATATATGTAATAGTGGTCTAGTGAAATTGTCCTATTACACCATTACACGTGATACACATATTTGCCTATTACACATGTCACAATGACACTATTACACACATTACGCTATTATGCTATACCAATATTACAGTAATATATTACACTCTTACACTATTACCATAATGCACAGACATTACACTAGTATCCCTATTACACTATTGCATATATTACACTATTACCCTATTACACATGTTACACTATGACACTATTACACATATTACCCTATTATGCTATTACACATGTTACACTATGCCACTATTACACATATCAACCTATTACACTATTACACATGTTACACTATTACACACATTACCCTATTATGCTATTACAACATGTTACACTATGCCACTATTACGCATATCAACCCATTACACTATTACACATGTTACACACAAATATTACACTGTTACACTTATTACCCTATTACACATGTTACACTATGACACTATTGAACATATTACCCTATTACACATGTTACACTATGACACTATTACACATATTACACTATTACACATGTTACACTGTGACACTTATTACATACATTAGCCTATTACAGTATACCGCTATATACTACACCACTACGCAACAGAAATTCGAGTCCAGCGGCTCCTTGCCAAACTGATTTGGAGGTGGAAACTTTAACGTTCATATTGAACGTTTATGTTGCCAATGCCAACGACAAATTAGTGTGGTACCAGGCTAAATGTGTTACACAATTTTAAAGTGAGTTATACTACTATTATTATCATTATTATTCGCTATTGTCCTAATAAATGTACTTAATGTTTCGTCCACAAAGTTAATAACAGTCATAGTCTATGAGCGGTATTAATAGTTCAATTCTGAACATGCTGGCATTAAGCGTTTTCTCTTTACCTTTTTTGGAATAGAAATCTTTACAATCGAAGCATCAGCAGTCCTCTGATGTCTTACAAAATATCTTTGTTCAGCATGCAACAGGGCGCCAGGTGCTGCAAACACATTACCAATGTGGGTTTAAAAATATATACTGATTAAGTTGCCACACACTGTACACACTGTACACTCCTTTGTGTAACGTTGAACCTTTGATCTGTATTTTTCATTCCAGCTTTTTATAGCGCCATCAGATCATCATTTATGCAACACTTTTTTCTAATTACCCATCCAAAAATCCCACAATTCATTACACAATATCTCTAGACCCATGTGCTCATGACAGATGTTCCATATTTCATATTCCATCCCAACTGGCTCTAATAATAATAATAATCTTTATTTGTATAGCACCTTTCATGACATAAAATGCAGCTCAAAGTGCTTTACATTGCAATAGAGAAGACAAAAAAAGAAAAAAAAAGTGGGTATAAATTAAAGAGATCATTAAAATACATCAAAGAAGCAGTACAGTGAGGACCTGAAATAAGGCATAAAATATAAAATCATAAAATATAGAATCACAGAGAATCAGTTAAAAGCAAGTGCATAGAAGTACGTCTTGAGTTGTGCTTTAAAAATGTCTACAGAGGCTGCCTGTCGAATGTATAATGGGAGTTTGTTCCACGCCGTCGGTCCATAGAAGCAAAAGGCTGCTTCACCGTGTTTTTTAGTTGCCATTTTAGGCACCGCAAGCAGGCCTGCAGTGGAAGACCTGAGGGGACGGCCTGGGACATACTTAGGCAGGCAGTCATGTAGGTAGGAAGGTGCAAGACCATTAAGCGCTTTATAGACAAGTAAAAGAATTTTAAAATCAATTCTAAACACAACCGGTAGCCAATGTAGTGAGGCTAGGACAGGAGTAATATGTTCTCTCATCTTAGTTTTAGTTAAAACTCTGGCTGCCGCGTTTTGGACTAGTTGTAATCTGTCAGTTGTTTTCTTGGGGAGGCCAGAGAAGAGTGCATTGCAGTAGTCAAGCCGGGAAAATACAAAGGCGTGGATCAGGGTTTTAGCATCATCCATTGACAGATAGGCCCTGATTCGTGCAATGTTTCTAAGGTGAAAAAAGGCAGTCTTGGTGACATGATTAATGTGTGAATTAAAATTCAATTCGGAGTCAATGAAGACCCCCAAGTTCTTTACAGTGCTATTACTTTCTACAATCAGATTGCCAAGTCTGCTTAGTATTGATTCTTTCTGGTCGCTGGAGCCAATTATGAGAACTTCTGTTTTATCCTCGTTTAGTTTAAGAAAGTTCTCACTCATCCAGCATTTGATGCTAGACAGACAGGTCAGCAATGGATCTAAGGCACAGGGATCATTTGGGGCTACGGAAAGATATAGCTGGGTATCATCTGCATAGAAATGGTAATTCACTTTGTGATTTGTAATAAGTTCTCCTAGCGGCAGTATGTATAGGGAGAACAAAAGGGGACCGAGTATTGAGCCCTGTGGGATACCAGAACTGATGTCATGTTTGTCAGAGTCAAACTCAGCTAGCTTTACATAATAGTTCCTGTTTGATAGATAGGAGGAGAACCAAGACAGGGCTGACCCCGATAGACCTACCCAGTGCTCCAGCCGGTGAATTAAAATTGAATGATCGATTGTGTCAAATGCAGCCGTAAGATCGAGAAGTAAAAGTACAGATATATTTTTCTTGTCAGCAGATACCCTGAGATCATTGATTACTTTTACAAGAGCTGTTTCTGTGCTGTGACCTTGCCTGAAGCCGGATTGGAATTTGTTATGCACCTTATTTATCTGTAGAAACACATCCAACTGATGAAAGACACATTTTTCTAAAACCTTGCCCAGGAAGGGCAGATTAGAGATGGGTCTATAGTTACCCAGCACAGAGGGATCGAGATTGTGCTTCTTGAGTAAGGGCCTTACTACAGCTGTCTTCAGTGAGTCAGGGAAGACACCTGATTGCAGAGAGTTGTTTACAATCTTTAGAATATCACTGATCACACTGTCTAGAACCTCTTTGAGAAAAGTGGTGGGAATTATATCTAATGAGCAAGAGGAGGATGTCATCTGTGATATGGTTTTACGGAGTTCGTCTTCATCAATTGCGCAGAATGACGATAAGCTCCCCCTGGAGGGCTCTATCCTGGCTGCATTAGCTGCAGTTTGAGGATTTAGGGTAGTGGCAGCATTCATAATATCAGCTCTAATATTGCAAATTTTGTTATCAAAGAAGCAAGCAAACTCATTGCACTTAGTTTTAGAGGCAGGGAACGACTGCTTGTAGAACTGAGGGGGGGTTAAAAGTCGTTCAATGGTAGAGAAAAGGACTTTGGCATTTTTCTTGTTGTCATTAATAATGCCAGAGAAATAAGCCTGTCTTGCCAGACGCAATGCTTTGTTATAGACTACAGTTGACTTTTTAAGAATTTCTAGGTGGATGGTGAGTTTGCTTTTTCTCCATATTCTCTCGGCTCTACGGCATTCTTTTTTCAGTGAATGCGTGTGGTCATTTAACCAGGGTGTTACTTTAGTGTTCTGTTTCTTTTTAGTTTTAAATGGAGCAACTAAATTAAGAGCTGACTCTAGTTTAAGGTTAAAATGTTCAACCATTTCATTCACTGAGGAAGTGATGGACAGTGGGGGGCCCAGATGAAGAGGGAACTCGTTGGCTGCTGATGAGCTGAAAAAACGTTTTTTTACAGTGTATTCAGTGTTGTTTTTCTCAAGGTCAGAGACCGACATATTAAAACACAGCAAGTAGTGGTCTGATAATTCAGGCCTTTCGATAATCCTTTCCACATTAATGATCAGACCTCTAGAAATTACCAGATCCAGAGTGTGGCCATGTTTATGTGTGGGCCCGATGACATGTTGAGTAAACCCAAAGGAGTGGAGCAGTTCTATCAAACCCGAGGACACAGAGTCAGAGGCAACCTCCACATGTACGTTAGCATCCCCTGAGATAAGCGTGCTATCGTAATTTGTGGAGCAGATAGATAAGAGTTCTGAGAATTCTGTTAGAAATGCCGCTTTGCTGGACTTGGGGGGGGCGGTAGATAGTAATCATTGGAATCGCTGATTTACCCTGGAGTATTGTGGCCTGGTATTCAAAGGATGAAAAGGTGCCGAGAGAGAGAGCTTTAAATTTTAAAGTGTCTGAGAAAATATTTGCCAGTCCACCTCCTTTTTTGGCCTCGCGGACCGAGTGAATAAAGCTATAGTTTGTGGGGCAGGCTGGTGCTAAGAGAACCGCTCCATCCGAGCCGAGCCATGTCTCTGTTAAAAACATTATATCTAACTTCTCTTTACAGATAATATCATTTACAGAGGCGGACTTATTTGTCAGTGACCTGATGTTAAATAGGGCAAGTTTTAGATTGCTAACACTTTTTGGGGGGCTGTGGCGAGTGGGGGGTACAGAGGCCAAGAAGCATTCTCTCTTTAGACTCCTCCTAGACACTCTGTTTGAGATAACAGTAGGGATGATATAAACCTGATCGTGGACAGTGGGTGAGATATCGGGCATACTAGAAGCATGGGGTCCATTTGTTGCTACCCGTATTGGACCCTGTTGATATCAGTTATCAAACGTGTTTTCAAGGTCAGGGCGGCCTGCCTCCCTCCATTCCTGGAGGACATGGAGGGATGCCTCCCTCCATTCCTGGAGGGACGGTTGATGGTGTTTAGGGGGTAGCGGTGCACAGCGTTTTTTAGGGGGTAGTGGTGCACGGCGTTTGGTTGATGGGGTCCTCTCTGCTCCGGAGAACATCATTGCCGGGGTTAGGGGGGACTCTACTCCAGAGATCACATAGTCCATCATTGCCGGGGAGAATGTGAGGAACTGTACGGGCGATGGAGTTGGAAATTCGTCGATGGGTCTCCCTGAGTCCTTGGTATCTTCTTCCTCCTTGTCCTTGTCGTCCTGCTCCATGGTCACGTCCATCTGCTCCTCCTCATCAAAGGATGGAGACTTCAGGGGCGGATCGGATGCATCCACCTGCTCCTCTTCATCAAGGGTTGGAGATTTCTGGGCCGGATCGGATGGATCAATACGCTCCTCCTCACCAAGGGTTGGAGATTTCAGGGCCGGATCGGATGCATCAATCTGCACCTCCTTGTGCTCCTCCTCATCAGAAGTTGGAGATTCCAGTGCCGGATCGGCTTTGTGGCCTTGGTGTATTTCTGGAACAGGGGCAGCCTCTTCCATGTCCACATGTGTAAATGCGTATGTGGCGCCAGTCCTGGGCACTGTCTCGAGCGCACATGTGGGCACATCAACAATGAGTGCATGTGCGTACGCAGGCTCAGCCAAAACTTCAGTTACAGGCGCACGCACACACGCATGCTCAACAACAATACCTATAGCAGGCACAGCCGTGGCTTCCCACATGGAAGAAACATATATGGTGCATATATGTTTGTGATATAGGTCCGCATACTAAAAATTGGCACCTTTCCTATATGTATATGTGCATATATGTGCATATATGTACCATATATGTGCATATATGTACCATATATGGTGCATATATGCACCTATACATATAGGAAAGGTGCCAATTTTTAGTATGCGAACATATATGTGTATGTAGCATATATGTACATATATGACCTATATGTACCTATATCTACATACATGCAATGAAAATACCCATACATTAATAAAATCCAATAGAAGCCCAAATGTAGAACTTAAACACTTTATTAACAAGTTAGCCAATATTACGCAAAGATGAAACATTTTAAAGTGCATGAAAAGTGGCAAACAGAAACAAAACAAATCTAACACATTTAATAAAAAAAAATCTTACAAATTTTGTAAACAAGTTAGCCTATAACATGGAAAAAATTAAACATTTCTAATTGCACAAAATATTATGGCTTTAAAGTGGCAAACAGAAACAAAACAAATCTAATACATTGTAAAACCCAATGTGTTGTTTCACTCATAATTCCGAGTGTCCATGCTGCGATAAAATTATACAAGACAACAAACATAATTAAGGTAACTCAAATATATGTTAGTTGATAGAAGTCGACACCTTTAGTTGATATGACTATTGTTAGTATTAGTTGATACAACCATCATTGTAGTGTGACAGTGTCATTTACTTTCATAGATACAATTGTAAGCCATTTTTCTCAATATGTTATACTTGTCTGTATGTTTTTTTCTGAAAGTCCCACTACAACACTGTATGCAGATATTGTACAGTAACACAGAAAGGAATTCAGACTACACAAGTTTCATTAGGAATATTCACTCGGAGAGCAGAAGAAATTTATGCTGCACATCTAGATGCTATCAGGCCAATAACGTGGATAGTTGTCATTATGGTGTAAAATGTGCATATGTTAATATCAGATAAGCTGTCTCACTTCAATATACACTCAACAAAAATATAAACGCAACACTTTTGTTTTTGCTCCCATTTTTCAGGGGATGGACTTAAAGCCCTAAAATTCATTCCAGATATACAGTATAACCATTTCTCTCAAACACTGTTCACAAATCTGCCTAAATGTGTGATATTGAGCACTTCTGCTTTGTTAAGATAATCCATCCCACCTCACAGGTGTGCAACATTAAGATGCAGATGTGACATCATGATTAGTGCACAGGTGTACCTCAGACTCTCCACAATAAAAAGACCCTGAAATATTCAATTTTCTTTTGCCTTATTGGGTGTATGGGCCTCCGAACCAGTCAGTATCTGGTGTGACCAACATTTGCCTCATGCAGTGCAACACATCTTCTTCACATAGAGTTTATCAGATTGTCAATTGTGGTCTGTGGAATGTAGGTCCACTGCTCTTCAATGGCTATGTGAAGTTGCTGGATATTAGTGGGAACTGGTATGCGCTGTTGAAATGGTAATAATGTGGTAATATTGTGTTATTACCATTTTTACAGTGTGTACCAGTTCCCACTAATATCCAGCAACTTCCCATAGCCATTGAAGAGGAGTGGACCAACATTCCACAGGCCACAATTGACAATCTGATAAACTCTATGCGAAGAAGATGTGTTGCACTGCATGAGGCAAATGGTGGTCACACCAGATACTGACTGGTTCGGAGGCCCATACACCCAATAAAGGCAAAAGAAAATTGCACATTTCAGGGCGTCTTTTTATTGTGGAGAGTCTGAGGTACACCTGTGCACTAACCACGATGTCACATCTGCATCTTGTTGTGGCACACCTGTGAGGTGGGATGGATTATCTTCTTAACAAAGCAGAAGTGCTCAATATCACACATTTAGGCAGATTTGTGAACAGTGTTTGAGAGAAATGGTTATATTGTATATCTGGAATGAATTTTAGGGCTTTAAGTCCATCCCCTAAAAAATGGGAGCAAAAACAAAAGTGTTGCGTTTATATTTTTGCTGAGTGTATATTCACACAAAAGGCTTGAAAAAGTTCAGCTTGGTCAGTGGTACATCGAGTGTGACTGCTCGTCAAATGAGTCTTAAGGGAATTCCAGGTACTATAAGCAAGGGCAGGTTGAATACATGCGTGGATATTTACTGCCACACCCAAACAGTATATGATCAAGTATAATGTTTGAGAAGTGCCAACCTTCTTGATTTGCTAACCCCAGTCTTTGCATTTCAACATTCCACACTTACTTTGCGCCAAGTGGTCAATCAGTCCAGAGTAGCGAGTTTAAGATCCCTCCGGCACCACACGTGAATGATCGGTGCTCGATATATAAGCCTCACGGCGGTCAGAGCCTCTCCTCCGACGGCAGAATGCAGCTCTTGGCATCTTGTTAGCAACGTGGGCAAGGGGTACGCTGTAGAAGACCACCTCCATGTAAACCAAAGACGCCAGTGGAAGAGGTGGACCCCATCAGCATCGCCTGTTTTCTTAACTATGCTGGGCTTCTGTGGCGACTGTGACGGAGCCCACATCCTCGTCGAAGTCGTAGAGACGGCGTTCTTGAAGTCCCTAATGACATGCAGGTGGAGGGGATCAGAGTTCCATGTTGGAATGGGATGATTGCAGAGCGTCGACACAGCATGGCGGCCTACAGAGAAAGAGGCGGAAGTTGTGAGCTTGTAGATTTGCTAATTTCTCAATACAAGCAGTTTTAAATCAGCTGACCACCTGCTCTGCATTTTGATTTCACTGACACATTCAATAATCTACTTCAAAGAACATCTAATGCAACTAATGATTGTTTTCATAATCAAATCATTGGCCCATTAATAACCAATCACTAAATAGAAATAAATTATGAATTATTTATTTTATTTTTTAAAATATATTTTATCCCACGATTTTTGTAACCCATTTTTTCACCCAGTGCCAATTCCTAATGTGATCCTGGGCTCTACACATCCTCTGCCAACCTGGGGAGGCAGCGGACTGCCCTCATGCTTCCCTCAATGCATGAGGAGTCCAAGCTGCCTTCTTTTCACCCGACAGGGGGGAGTTTCCCTGGTTGGACGTAGCGCGTGGAAGGAACACGTTATTCCAACCAGTTCCAGTCCCCTCCATCAGGCGCCCCGGCTGGCCAGGGGGAGGTACTTCAGCGCTCAGGATTACTGCATGTTTTTGTGAGGGTATCTACCCTAGGGGACACGGGGAGAACATGCAAACTCCACACAGAAAGGCCCTTTCATCAATCCCACCTCATGGGCACTGATGACGCGGAGGAGCAGACACGCCGCCAGCACCCACAGCAGCGCCCCTAGCGGGAAACGAACCCAGGACCTTCTAGCTGTGAGGCGACAGCACTAACCACTGTGCCACCGTGCCCCAATTCTACTACAATTAATCGTCACAGCTCTAATAGCAATGTATTGTAATGTTTTGTAAAACCTGCCTTAGGTAGATGAGTAGTAGAATTTGTAGATGAACGAGTAGGTGGGGGGTGAACAGTGGTCCTCCAGTCTAAGACAGCTTCAGAGCCTGCCGACAAAGAGACAGCATAATGTGAGTGTAGATCAGCTACTACATCATACAACCACAATCAAAACAAGTGAGACACCATAAAGGCAACAAGCAATGCATGGCATGGGGAAACGGACCTTAAAAAAGTATCTGCGCACCATTAAAAAAAAAAAAAAAAAAGTGTGTGTGTGCGCAAACACTTTTCACTTCATGGGGCCAATGGAGGGTCTTCTACACGGACTGGTCGTCCTGCTGGCCACACCGCTCCAAACCATGCACAGATGTTGACTCGAGCTCTGGACTAGTAGCTCACCATCAGATAGACTGGGTTCTGGGTTGTCAGAGCGTACAAATGGAGCAGGGCTTGACACTAACACAGGGGTTGACACTAAGGTCTCCGAGGCACTTGCCCATCGGGCAAGTGCAAGTCAGGTTCTACTTGCCCTCAGGTCATGGTCACTTGCCCCCCCAAAAATATATTGTAAATTTTGCATTTAAGTTTACTTCCTACTTGGGTGCTTTAAACCAGGGGTTTTCAACACGTGGTCCCTGAGAGGGTTCCAGGTGGTCCCCAGCTAAGTTGTTTAACCAGATAGACCTGCAAGGGTCCATTTGGTTTCATTTTTACACTCTCAAGAGTTAAAATTCATCATCTTAATTAGCCCAGGTCGCAATGACTGCCTTCAAGACAAATTTGTCTTGTGTAGTGTTATAGTGCACTAAGTCTTTTTTTTACTTGCCCCGGGCAAGCGGGCAAACACTTGCGCGCTTGCCCGGGGCAAGAAAAAAAAAATGGTGGGGCAAGTGAAGACTGCTACCTGGTTGCCCGATCGGGCAAGTGTGCAACTTTCCCTGCTTTCTAGCTTTCCACAATTCCAGGCTGGATTTGGGAAGCAAAACAGGCAAAATAACATACACACCAAAATGACCTAATCTTCTACATTCTCTAGTTGTGTAGACCTGGGCTAATTAAGATGATGAATTTTAACTCTTGAGAGTGTAAAAATGAAACCAAATGGACCCGCAAGGGTTTATTTGGTTTCATTTTTACGTTCTCAAGAGTTACATCTGGTTAACCAACTTAACTGGCGACCACCTGAAACCCTCTCAGGGACCACTGGTGGTCCCTGGACCACTTGTTGAAAACCCCTGGTTTAAAGCACCCAAGTAGGAAGTAAACTTAAATGCAAAATTTACAATATATTTTTGGGGGGCAAGTGACCATGACATGAGGGCAAGTAGAACCTGACTTGCACTTGCCCGATGGGCAAGTGCATCGGAGACTTTAGTGTCAACCCCTGTGGAACCAAATGAACCCGTATGCGTACAAATGGAACCAAATGAACCCGTTAGGGTTCATTTTGTTGCATTTGTACACGCTCAGAAAAATGTTGAAAATGGGTGGAATTCCCCTTTAAACACAATGGCTTTAGTGCACTGCAAACATCATATATACAACACTCTGTAAAGTATGCTTGGGTGCATATCCCTACTAGTGCATTGCTATTGAGTGTATACTGTTAGCAGCACAGTGGTTTTCAACCTTTTTGACACCAGGGACCACCGTTTATTCAGCATTTGAGCCACAGACCACCATTTGATGACATTTTCACCCAAAGCCCTACAGCTACAGCTTTTGGTTTTGTCCACAATTCTTGGTTTGGTTTTGCAAACAAAACAGTGTAGACTTCTTAATTAAGTGGTGCTAATTCAGATGATGAATATTTTAACTCTTGAGGGTGTAAAAATGAAACCAAATGGACCCGCAAGGTTTTCATTTGGTTTTCATTTAAAAATGAAACCAAATGGACCTGCAAGGGTCCATTTGGTTTCATTTTTACACTCTCAAGAGTTACATCTGGTACATAAGCTTTCCATCATTTAGCCTGGGGACCACCTGGAACCCTCTCAAGACCCCTGTGTTAGCATATATGCTAGTCGCGATTAGCATCATTCTTTTATCTTACAGACTTACACCATAGAGTGGTACAAAGTGCACCAAAGTGTACTCAAATGCTGGGCATAACAAATTCAAACCCCTGCTTGTTTTTTAAAAAGAGTGAAGGAGGGTGAAATAATCAATACAGCATTCTACATGCTAGACTAAAAGAAAACATCTATGATGTTCTACTGTAGAACATTTTTTTTTAGTAACAGCAGCAGCAGCCTGAAGCCTCACGAGGTGTTTCAACACATTATACTCTCTCAACTCTTTATCCTTCAAGACCCAGTTGTCATTCTAATAAGGATACACTTAAGACAACACTTAAGATATAAATATGAAGTAATAAGCAAACATACCTTCGTCTCTAAATCTGTTTCGTTGCGTTTTTTTCCATCCCACAACAGCAGTTGTTGTTGTGCTGTGAAGAACCGCTTGCTGTGGTTTGAAATGTCCCCGCCCCCCTGGAGCAGTAGAGTGGCCAATGAGAGTGCAGTACAAGGGGATATCCAATGAGTATAGGTTAGTGGTTGCTAGGGAAACCATTAGAGCCAATGGTAGGCGGCGCTTGCTTTTTAGGCAATGGGAATGGAATGAAAAACAAAACAAAACAAAACAAAAAACCTTTAAAGGGTAATTCCACAGATTTTCAACATTTTACATCAGGGGTTTTCAACCTTTTTGATGCCAGGGCCCACCATTTGAGGACATTTTAGCCCCACCGACCCCAAAACTAAAGATTTCTTTTGCTTTTGTACATCTTCTAGTTGTGTAGACTGTAGAGCTAATTCACATGATGAATATTTTAACTCTTGAGAGCGTAAAAATGAAACCAAATGGACCCGCAAGGGTGCATTTGGTTTCATTTTTACATTCTCAAGAGTTACATCTGGTTAACTAACTTAGCTGGGGACCACCTGGAACCCTCTCAGGGACCACTGGTGGTCCCCGGACCACCTGTTGAAAACCCCTGTTTTACATCATTAATACTGTATATACCTTATAGGTGTTGTACAATTAAAAAGCTTTCCTGGAAATTAAGGCCTTCAATTCATTAACTTTAAAGGGCTATTCCACTTGAAAAAAAAAAAAAAAAAAAAAAAAAAAAAACTTTTGGTCATTATGGTCTACTCGGTCTCATGTGAACAACCCAGACGGTTTATAAATACTCTTTTCAGTATTTAGGGCTGTAGAGATTTTATTTTATTTTTTGAATGGCTGGAAATGGAAAGTTGGATGCCAACGATGAACCTCTGCTCCAAAGTCTACAGAAGGGCCTATTATAGCGCCACCAGGAGGCAGATTCTTGCAATTATTTGGCAAAAATCTGTGTGTGTGTGTGTGTGTGTGTGTGTGTGTGTGTGTGTGTGTGTGTGTGTGTGTGTGTGTGTGTCCGTCTGTTACCAGCTAATCTCCCAAACCATTAACCTGATCAATGCCACAATTTGCAGACACACTCCTTGGATGCCAACCATGAACCTCTGTCCCAAATTTTCCACAACAGCCTGTTATAGCGCCACCAGGAGGTTGATTTTTGCCTTTTTATTTGTAAAAATCTGTGCGTGTGTCTGTTACCAGCTAATTTCCCAAACCGTTAACCCGATCGATGCCACAATTTGCACACATATTTTCTGGCTACTAACAATGAACCTTTGCCCCAAATCTTGCACAAAAGCCTGTTATAGCGCCACCAGGAGGCTTTTTCTTGCCTTTTTTTTTTTTTTTTTTTTTTACCAAAAATCTATTTGTGTGTCTGTCTGTTACCAGCTAATCTCCCAAACCGTTAACCTGATCTAAGCCACAATTTGCACACACACACTCCCTGGATGCCAACCTCTGTCCCTAACGGACTGTTAGAGCGCCACCAGGAGGAAGATTTTATAAAGATTTTGAACACAGCAGGAAATTTACATAAAATCTTTAACGCACTATAATACTAGCCTGAGAAAAATATTCCACTCTTTTCAAAATGGCTTGTTATATCGCCACCAACAGGTGGACATTTGTAAAACACATTTTTTGCACAAAATGCCTCAAATCATCAAAATTCTAAATACAACAATAAATGGCACCCTTTTAACATTGGCTTTTTATAGCGCCACCAGGAGGCCACAATCTGACCGGGCCTGGTGGAGACCTGTGCCCAGAAAGGCACTTTTTGTAGTTGTACATTGTGCTTGTTGTGCTGAAAACGGGAGGTTGATGGCGATGCGCCGATGTGATATTAATATCCCCGCGACGCCAACGGTAATAATTATTATTATGACAGCTGGTACAATGCAGTGCAAGCATTGCCAATGCAATGCTTTGGCAATGCAGTAGCAATTCCTATCCTGGGCTCTACACACCCTCTGCCAACCTGGCAGCAGACTGGATATGCTTCCTTCAAGGAATGAGGAGTAGCGCCGCCTTCTTTTTAGCTGGGGGGAGTTTCCCTGGTTGGACATAGCGCGTGGAAGGATGTCAGGAGGAGACCAAATCCACCATGATGAACAACTCACTCATACGTGCACACATACAGAAGGACAATAATATACCAAGTTTCTAATATACCACAGCTCTGTGGGTAAAGACGCTGCCTATAGCTGGGAATGGGAAGGTTCACAGGGTCACTCACACCCCTGACCTGCCCAATCTGTATGACGAAGGGCCTCTGAGCAAAACCCTTAACCCCTAACTGTGCTGTATTAATAGCGCCAGTTCCGCTGCTGCTAATTCTACCACGGGTAGGTGCAGACCATGCGAAATGAGTTTCAACCTGAGTGTTTCGAGAGGAGAGTGGGAAAAGGGAGGGGAGCGGAGGAGAGTAGGAGGAATGCATTACCTCTGAGATTACATGTAAAGGCTCCACCAGAGTGACATAAAACACATGCATGAGTGTCAGTGGATACTATTATATGTGGGGAAAAAAATAAGTTTGGAGCTACAAAAATACCGTTATAGAACAGAGACAACCTGCAGCAATGCAAACTGTGGGAAGGGAGGGGAACCTCAGGGGTGAAATGTGTATATTTGTACCCTCTCAGGAAAAAGGGCTCCGAAAGAAAAATCATTAACATGGTGAAATACATGATGTCATCAGTTGTATTTCACCATGTCAATGATTTTTTCAGACCTCCATTTTTTAGGAAATACAGAATTGGGGGAACTTTTTTTTTATCATATCCACACAACATCTCTAAGGTATATTAATGACATATTAAAATGTTGAAAATGGGTGGAGTTCCTCTTTAAGTAAATTCACTTAGTTACTTCCTGCCACTGGTTTTAGGTCCAGATGTGGTCTTTGCTGGACAGGACATCCCACCTCAGCAGGGGCGGATTGGCCATCTGGAGTACAGGGAGTTTTCTTGGTGGCCTGCGCCACCTAGTGGCCTGGACAAGATCCAAAATGCACTAGTGGCACTTCCAAAATGCACTAGAATGCGCTAGATGCTCGTCTGGAACATACAGATCAAAATGGCCGTTAATCTTCTACATTCTCTGGTTGTCTAGACTAAGTTGGGCTAATTCACATGATGAATATTTTAACTCTTGAGGGTGTAAAAATGAAACCAAATGGACCCGCAAGGGTCCATTTGGGTCCCCCAAGGGTCCCCCAAGGCCCCCCCCCCCCCCCCCCCCAGCGGTAATAATTATTATTATGACAGCTGGTACAATGCAGTGCAAGCATTGCCAATGCAATGCTTTGGCAATGCAGTACCAATTCCTAATGTGATCCTGGGCTCTACACACCCTCTGCCAACCTGGCAGCAGACTGGATATGCTTCCTTCAAGGAATGAGGAGTAGCGCCGCCTTCTTTTTAGCTGGGGGGAGTTTCCCTGGTTGGACATAGCGCGTGGAAGGAACACGTTATTCCAACCAATTCCTGTCCCCTCCATCAGGCTGGCCAGGGGGAGGCAGTTCAGAGCCCAGGATTACCGGATGTTTTTGTGAGGGTATCTACCCTAGGGGACACGGGGAGAACATGCAAACTCCACACAGAAAGGCCCTTAATTTCGCCAACCCCGCCTCGGGTATCGGCACTGATGACGCGGAGGAGGAGACAGATCCGCCAGCACCCACAGCAGCGCCCCTAGCAGGAATCGAGCCCAGGACCTTCTAGCTGTGAGGCAACAGCACTAACCACTGTGCCAACGTATGATATGTACTTTCGTAGTGGTCCGGTGTATGGGAATAATAATAATAATGAATAATAATATTTTCATAATAATATCAGCACTACACATTTAAACCATGTCAAATCATCAGAGGGAAATTCAACATTGAAAATAGATTATCTATACCACGTTAAAACAACGTAGGGAAATTCAATATTGAAAATACAACATGCTGTAGGACTATATACCTGCATGTCAAATCAGTGTAGGCAAATTCAACAATGAACCTCTATACTAAATAGATTCAACAATAGTTTTTCAATTGTTGAAATAGTAACTGTAATTAAATATTGAATCAAGAAAATAACCAGTCTGACCAAAATCCAACATTGAATCAATGCATTTGGGATATGTTCTGTATTATAGGGCCTATATATGGATATGGGTGCCTTATATGTACATACATGACCTATATGAGGGTATAAAGAAGCTATATAGGATCCCATATAGGTCCTATATGGCCTTTATGTGCACATATATGCACCTGATTTCGACCTATATGTGAGATGTATGCAGCCTATATGGAGCATATATGTGGTAGGTATGCACATATATGTACCTGATTTTGACCTATATGTGAGATGTATGCAGCCTATATGGAGCATATATGTGGTATGTATGCGCATATATGTACCTGATTTTGACCTATATGTGAGATGTATGCAGCCTATATGGAGCATATATGTGGTATATATGCACATATATGATCCTTATATGGAGAATATAGGTTTGATATAGGTGCCTATATGCCACATATATGTTTCTTTCATGTGGGTTTAGTTTCAGGTGCACGTGCACAGGCATGCTCATCAACAATCATGACTTCTGCTTCACACGCATGCATGCACGCACGTCTCTCCAAGGCTGCTGGCATGCTGCCACTCGGAGGTTTTATCTTGGCGGCCTTGGATTGATCCAACAGAGAGTGGAAGAGATTACTAACATAAAGACGGACACCCTTTCTGTTCAAATGAGTTCTGTCCGCAAAAAGGTGCCTTCTGTCATAAAAAAAGGAGAAATTGTCTATAAACCCGAGAGATTCTCCAGCACAGGCATTAGACAGCCAGTTAGTAAGTGCATACAGTCTACTGAAACTTTCACTTCCTCCCATTGGAGGGAGGGGCCCACTGATGTGTGCCTCTATGTTGTTCATAGAGCGCAGGGTGTGAAATAATGCCACAAAGTCTTTTTTCATTGTCTCTGATTCTCGTCTTTCTGTGTCTTGCGTACCAATATGGAGTATCAGTGTTTTCACTGAGGGGTGTGCGGCAACAAGGTCACGGATTTTCTCATTCATGAGAGAGACTGTGTCTTTGGGAAAACACAACACTTTAGCTTTTCTCTTGCTTTTAACGTGTTTTACAGCCTCGTCACCAACAATGAGGAATTCAAATTCATTCTCTCCTTGCCTTTCAGTGCCAGTGTTGGTCTTGGGTCTTACCCTGGTAGGAGAGACATTCTCTCTGTCACCTGATGGGCATCTTGATTCCAACTGAAGCAGGGGGGTAAATCTATTACTTAGCTCCACTTGTCCCGTTACGGGGGGGGTGTCCCTCGTTCTATTTCTCGCTGCTTTCCGTTGTTGAAGGGGGGTGGAGGAGGATAGTTTCTGCCGGGTTGGGAGCGGTGGCCAGTCGTTCTCATACACACTCCGGGTCCGACCAGATAGACGCCTTTTGGGGTCCTGTACACTGTCCACTCTGTTTGTAATCACAGTGGGAATGCTGTAAACGTCAGCAGTTTTCAGACCTTTCTTTGCCTGTCCCTCGGCCTGTCCTTTGTCTCTGGGCTTTGCGCCAAGATAGTTCCAGACAGATGTCTTATCCTGGGTGCGGTTCTCCTTATTACCGTCTAGTTGTTTTACTTCCATATTTCCTCTTAGATGGTGTAATTCCGTTTCTAGCACTGCGATCTTTTGTAGCAGTTTATGGTAGTCCTCTGCTGACGGAGCCATCTCGGTGCTGGAAATTTACCAGTGCTAATCAGCTATGGCTATGTGCCACTTATCCAAGCACTGAAGGTGAAAAAAGACTATTTTGAGCGTGGAAAACACTACTATCTATTGACTAAACAGTCACATCAGTTTACGAGAATCCACGATCGACTTGTCGTTTCTCAAAGAAAAATAAAACACGGGTATCAGCGAAAAATGCAAGCATAAGCGGGAGCAAGCAGCAAACACGTCCTCACTGTGCGAAAGCAGGAAGCAGAAAAAGACACCATGTCATTGTGTTTGGATTCATTCAAGTGACAAAGATTCATTCAACTGACAAAGTTTACACGATTGGCCGGTTTAGAAAAAAACAAAAACTAATCATGAACACAGCAGGCAATTTAGCAAAACTATTGCGCACTTTTTGAGAAAAGCGTGAAAATTGGTACATGCATAGCCAAAGACATTCTAAAAATATTTGGATGTGGAGGTATCTTGAATTCCAAGATGGCGGCCCCCAACATCCAAGATGTCTGCCCAGAAATGTGTTTTTTCTTTCATAACTTGAAATGCATTGATTTTATGCCCCATATATGTATTGAAAGTTAATACAAAGTTGGCCATTACGGACACGTCTGTATCTCCTACGGTTCTTGAGATACAGCATATAGGTACTTTTACAGATTGAGGAGAGCAAGACATTTGTAACATTGATTCTTAAGTCAATCAAATGGTCATACAGACATGAAAATTGGAAGACATTTCTTAGAAAGACACGAAAAATGGGACAAAATACGCACTCCATCTATACTAGAATCTTTCTTGTTAGATATTCAGAGAGGAGCTTCAGTAGGGAAAGTCATATCTATCTTATATCAACACCTGTTGTCAATGCTCTCCAGCGAGTCCCTTTACATAAAATCAAAGTGGGAAGATGAATCACAACTAGAGATTACACAAGAGGAGTGGGATGTAGCATGCGAAGAAGCTCACGGTGTCACCAATTCCAACTCGTGGAGGGAATAGCAGTGGAAAATATTAACAAGGTTTTTTAAAAACCCCTTATTGACAGCCAGAGCTGGTTCCACTCCCACAAGTGAATGCTGGAGACAATGCGGTGAACAGGTCGGCAATCATTTCCATATCTTTTGGTCATGTCCTAAATTACAGCAGTTTTGGATCGCAGTTTTTAATGATATTAATAGGGCTTTTAATACTAACCGTCCACTTGACTTCGGCATTGTCCCAGCAGGTTTTGAAGGAAGAGCAAAAATTTATCTCCTTCAGATATTTTTGGCGGCAGCCAAAAAAATGATCACAATTCATTGGCTAGATGTACATCCCCCAACCTGCCTACAATGGCTAAACAAGGTCAAGGAAATTAGAGACATGGAACAATTGACCTATCTAGTTAGGTTACGGAATGATCTTTTTTATTAAGAGGTGGACTCCCTTTGTGAGCCTGGAGGCGTAGCAGACCCCCCCTTCTTTCCTTCTTTCTCTTCCTCTTTATTTATTCTGATCTTTCTTGCTTTTCTTTTTTCTTTCTCTTCTTCACTTTTATTTATCTATTATTAGTTTTCTTTTCTTTCTCACTCTCAAATGTTGCTGATTTTTTTTGTATATGAAATGTGAATATGTTCACTATTATACAAGGTTAAGACCGGTGTTGCACGCTTTATATTTGTTTTATATTTCCCTGATGTAGCTTTTCACTTGCTGTCAATTTTACATGCTAATTCTGTAAAAATAATATAGTACCGTTGACCTGTAACAACAACAACAATAAAAACAATAAGTTGAAAAAAAAAAGACATGAAAATCGGTACACACACTCTGCAAACCCCACTATTTCTAAAAGTACTGCATGCCCTACAAAATTCCAAGATGGCAGCCCACCAAGTACATGCCTCTATGTACTTCGGTTCTTGAGTTACAACATATACGTAGTGATGAGGCACCATAAGTGTAACATTTTGGCACATTTCACTATTTAACTCAAAGATCCCTTCATCACCCTATCTTCTATTTTCAGGAAATGGACCTACATGTATCTGCCATCATAAACCACTTCAAGTTTCTCAATTGATGAAACGGGTCAGGAGTTATTAAACCGATCGTAAAGGGCTGTTTCAGTGCTACATTTGCTGCGTATAGTTAGCGAACATAAGCCACCCAGAAATGTCTGTCTGTGCATCTGCCCTTCACAATAAGTGTATATGTGAAGCGGACACACCAAGTGTAGCATGTATCTAGTATAATGGTATAATATGCTAATAGGCGTAATAGTGTGATATATGCAATAGTGTAATAGGGCTAATAGTGTAATATATGCAATAGAGGTATACTGTATTAGGGTAATATATGTAATAGTGTCATAGTGTAACATGTGTAATAGTGTAATAGGGTAATAGTGTCATAGTGCGTAATAGGGTAACATGTGAAATAGTGTCATAGTGCAACATGTGTAATAGTTTCATAGTGTAACATGTGTAATAGGGTAATAGGGTAATATGTGTAATAGTCTCATAGTGTAACATGTGTAATAGTGTCATAGTGTAACATGTGTAATGTCATAGTGTAACATGTGTAATAGTGTAACATGTGTCATAATGTCATAGGGAATATGTATAATAGTGTAATAGGGTAATATGTGTAACAGGATAATATGTGTAATAGTGTCATAGTGTAACATCTGTAATAGTGTAATAGGGTAACATGTGAAATAGTGTCATAGTGTAACATGTGTAATAGGGTAATATGTGAAATAGTGTCATAGTGTAACATGTGTAATAGCGTAATAGGGTGATATGTGTAATAGTGTAATAAATGTTGATTAGGGTAATCATGCATGTAATATATGCAATAGTGGTAATAGGATAATGCTGTTGTGTAATATCTGTAATAGGTGTAATAGGCTAATACATGTAATAGTATAATAAATGTGCAATAGTGTAATAGGACAATTACACTATACGGCCATTTCATATACCACACTCTTACCTTAATGCACATATATTACACTATTACACATATTAACCTATTAACCTATTACCCTATTACACATGTTACCAGGGCTGTCCCCGACTAAGGATTTCTATAGTCGAAATTAATATGAATAAATGTGGCGGAGTTTCTGGTCAAATCCAGAGCCGGATATACATGGGACAGGGGAGGGCAGTCCCCACCCGTGCGTCTTTCTCCTCAAATCAAAGGTTACGGGGATCAAATAGCTTCTCTCATGACGTTTCTGACATCTCATCAAATGAGGATAATTCCGGTTCCCTGGTGTGGAAAACCTTGGAGTTGCCCCGCCTGGCAATCTTCCAGCCCCTCCTAGCCATGGCTCGATGAGTCCGGGTCTCTTTTACACTGGGGCGCAGACGAATGTTAAAGGCCTATGCAAAAAAGAAGAACGGCTTTCTGTCTTTTTAATGGATTAACACGGGCAGAAAATTGACTATAGCAATTACGTTTATTAATCATACCTGTGCTTTATGAAGAACATTGCACGGAGGAGGGCCTGTTGAATACGCCGGTCGGTGAGAAAAGAAAGCTTTATAACGGGCGGCAAACTGGATGTAAATGCTGCTCGGGATGACTGGATCTTTTAGATCCCACCGTCTGTCAATCTCCCGGACCAGTGTTTTCTTGAGAGTTGTAATGACAGTGTTTCGTCCGCGCCGGACAGCGATGCATTCATATCCTGCGATAAGCGCTGCGTCTGGGTTATCATTGGCTTGCACGGTTGGACTTTTTACCGACAGTTACATCTGACAGCACTTCAACAATAGGCTCTCTCTGTTCATTTGTTTATGTTAGACATTAACCACCCCAACCCCGCAAGTGGAATGATAAAAAAACGAGTACAAAAAAAAAAAAAAAAAAAAAAACGACATTCGACTGGGAGGTTGTCAGTCGACAGCGCCCCCTACCGACTGACTAGTCGACTAGTTGAGGTCAGGCCTACATGTTACACTACGACACTATAACACATATTGACCTATTACACATGTTGCACTATGACACTATTACACATTAAGCTATTACGGTCTTACACATGTTACACTATGACACTATTATATATTGCCCTATTACACTATTACACATGTTACTTTAAGATACTATTACACATATTACCCTATTACACTATTACAACTATTGCCCTATTACACTATTACACATGTTACACTACGACACTATTACACATGTTACACTACGACACTATTACACATATTACCCTACGACACTATTACACATATTATCCTATTGCACTATTACACATGTTACCCTATGACACTATTACACATGTTACCCTATGACACTATTACACATGTTACCCTATGACACTATTACACGTGTTACCCTATGACACTATTACACGTGTTACCCTATGACACTATTACACATGTTACCCTATGACACTATTACACATGTTACCCTATTACACTATTACACATGTTACCCTATTACGCTATTACACATGTTACCCTATTACGCTATTACACATGTTACCCTATTACGCTATTACCAGGGGTGCACATAAGTGGTGCTCCGGTGCTCAGGAGCACCAAAAATCCTACAATGAGCTGTCAATCCAGGGGTGGAAAGCTCCTTTGAGCACCACACAGCTGGGCTCATAATGACTGCCCGACTGGGCCCGTTAAAAAAAGCCTTGAAAATGAAATAATTCTAACTAATTCTGACCTCTAAGTCTAAAATACTACTAGTATTTTTAATGGATGTAGTATGCAGGTAGTAGTACTACTACTAGGCTACTATTGAACGCCCAAACTATCACCCTGTACTGTAATACTGTACATTGATCGGGCTGTACGGAGTGGAAAAAGGGGTCCCAGGGCCCGGCGATGCGGGTCGCCGCATTTTGGGAGCACCAAGTAACATCCCCAGGTGCTCCTCTGAGTACTGGACTAAAATAGTTATGTGCAGCCCTGGCTATTACACATGTTACCCTATGACGCTATTACACATGTTGCCCTATGACGCTATTACACATGTTGCCCTATGACGCTATTACACATGTTGCCCTATGACGCTATTACACATATTGCCCTATGACGCTATTACACATATTGCCCTATTCCGCTATTACACATATTGCCCTATTACGCTATTACACATGTTACACTATGACACTATTACATATATTACCCTATTATAGTATACCGCTATTGCATATATTACACTATTAGTCCTATTATACTATTGCACTATTACGCCTATTAGCATATTATACCATTATACTAGGACACATGCTGCACTTGGTGCGTCCGCTTCAAATATACACTTATTGTGAAGGGCAGATGCACAGACAGACATTTCTGGGTGGCTTATGTTCGCTAACTATACACAGCAAATGTAGCACTGAAACAGCCCTTTACGATCGGTTTAATAACTCCTGACCCGTTTCATTAATTGAGAAACTTGAAGTGGTTTATGATAGCAGATACATGTAGGTCCATTTCCTGAAAATAGAAGATATGGTGATGAAGGGATCTTTGAGTTAAATAGTGAAATGTGCCAAAATGTTACACTTATGGTGCCTCATGAATACGTATATGTTGTAACTCAAGAACCGTAGTACATAGAGACATGTACTTGGTATCAAGATGTCCGTAATGCCCAACTTTATATTAACATCCAATACATCTATGGGGCTTAAGATCTTCGTATTTTGAGTTATGAAGGAAAAACCATATTTTTGGACAGACATCTTGGATTTTGGGGGCTGCCATCTTGGAATTTTGCAGGGCATGCAGTACTTTTAGAAATAGTGGGGTTTGCAGAGTGTGTGTACCAATTTTCATGTCTGTATGACCATTTGATTGACTTAAGAATCAATGTTACAAATGTCTTGCTCTCCTCAATCTGTGAAAGTATATGCGGTATCTCAAGAACCATAGGAGATACAGACACATATTTGGTACCAAATCGTCCGTAATGGCCAACTTTGTATTAACGTTCAATTCAATACATCTATGGGGTGTAAAATCAATGCATTTCAAGTTATGAAGGCAGACATCTTGGATTTTGGGGGCCGCCATCTTGGAATTCAAGATACCTCCACATTCAAATATTTTTAGAATGTCTCTGGCTATGCGTGTACCAATTTTCACGCTTTTCTCAAAAAGTGCACAATCCCTCCTAATAAGAGAGCTAACCCGCTCCACTACAAGTCCTAAGAAGAAATGACACCCTTTTAAGGATGATTCTGATTCTAACCCAAAAGACTGTGACCCTTACCAAGCACTTGAACCTTCTTCAGTACACTTCCAGCAGGTAGTTTCACAGTGATTTCTCTTCTCCCACAGGTAATCTGGGGCAGCGCAGGTAGTCCAGAGGCTGGAGAGGTGATGGGACTCTTACAAAGGGCTGTACTTGTCACGTTCTTCATCAGCAGTCGGTCAAAGAACTGCAGATCCACTGCATTATATTTGACTCCATCTAGAGTCTATGGAGAGATGCATATACCACCCTTTTGTTATGACAACTTTTATTGAATGAAGTTTCATTCATTCCATCAATATAATTAGTAAGGCTGTTGAAAATGAGTTGGTTAAATTAGTTTTGTTGATTAATATTAAACATTTTAACTAGGGCTGTTGAATGATTAAAAATTTGAATCAAATTAATCACAACTTCAAAATTAATTTAATCTTGATTAATCACCATTCGTACTATGTCCAAAATATGCATGCTTTCCTCTACAGGATTTCAACATTTAAAAAAGAAACAGAATCTGCGGGGGAAAAATACATTTATCTTCAAAATAGGTGATCTACAAGCACTCAATGCTTATAGATCCTCCAGCTATACTCTATGGCTCTGGTTACAGGGAGAGACACAGCTATACGTCTCCGCAAAACCGCGCTCTACCCATTTCTTTTAATGAGAAAATGCTCAGTGGGTTAAGTTAGTGTACACATGAGTTAATTGCGTTAAAATTTTTAATCAGATCAATCAACAAAATTAATTTAATCCCATTAATTAACTATTTTCAACAGCCTTAATTTTAACGAAATTAACTCAGGTTTTACGGAGACAGCTGTGTGACTCCCTGTAACCAGAGCCATAAAGTATAGATTGAGGATCTGCAAGCATTGGGGGCTTGCAGATCACCCATCTTGATGAATATTAAAAAAAAAAAAATAAAAATAAAAAAAAAAAAAGAATCCTAGGTTAGTTTTCTTGTTTAAATGTTCAAATCCTACACAGAAAAGGTCATATTTGCACATAGTTCAAATGGTGATTAATCATGATTAAATTACTTACTGGAGCTGTGATTAATCCGATTACAATTTTTAATCATTCAACAGCCCTAATAATCAGTAGGATAATTTCTAGCAGAGATTCTGGTCGTTTACCCAGTGTGTGAAGTTGCAGCCACTGAAGGGAAACGCCAGCAGCCTCCAAGGCCCACCGGTCACTGAGTCAGTGTGATTGTGACAGCGTGCGGGGAGACTGGTCAGTCGCTTTAGCTGCTTCCCAACTGTGGAGATATTTAATTTGGTTAAAAACAAAGTGCTCTCTAAAGCAGACATCATCATCAAAACAAATTAAGAAAAGCCCAGTGGAGGCAGCGTAAACCGTAAAGTGAAAAAAAAAAAGTCACACCCGTGTGACGTGGATGCATGCTGCCCCGTGTGGGGGTCCTCAAGCGTGCCTAAATGAGTTAAGGCAAAATGTTGGTATTCCTGTCACAGTATGTTCCTGTACCTGCTGTTTGAAAAAAGAACCATGGTGAATTCTGCAAATGAGTATTAACCAGTGTTGCAAGATGCTGTTTGGATCATTCTACACAAAAACAGCAAATGTATATGGGTATTGAAAATGTCAAGGGGTGGGAGCCTGACGTATATACTGTGTGACCACATTAACTTTAGATTTATAATGCTAGTACGTGTGAATTTCTGATGGAGTAGTACTTGTGGGTTGTATAGAGACAGGAGCAGAAACGCCCCCTTTGGGCATAAACATTTTTCGCTTCTAGCCCCAGTCCCTGATGTGGGGCAAGTAGGGCAGTAGGAGAGACAGAGCAATCACTTTGCCTATCGACATGACAAGCTTGTAAACGGTGACTTTTCCATGTGATTATAGGCTACTTTATTTAGCCTACTTACAATGGTGCAGAAGATTTGCTCAGTGCCATAACAGAAGGACTTTAAAAGAAAGGGTTTTACTGTCTGGACTTTCTGGTTAAGTAGGCTCTACTAGGCTGTCAATTAAATTCACATGTGACAGCGCACAGAACCGTGGATGCATGAATAGCCAGCTCTCCCCATTTAATTAAGCCATGCACATATACACCTACAATCTAAAAAGGTTTCCATTTTTGACTTGCTGTCTGCAACGATTTTACTTATCCTACAACCGAATAGTGAGCTTGCAGGTCGGCTATTTTCACTGAACAAAGTTAACATAAAAAAAGACAACAACAACAAACTGCAGGCAAGCTAGGCTATTTTATATATATATATATATATATATATATATATATATATATATATATATATATATATATATATATATATATATATATATATATATATATATATATATATTCAGAATTTGAGCCATGGACCACCATTTATTTTGTTTGTTTTTTCCACACAATTCAAGGATTTCCAAAACAAAACAGGCAAACATACAGATCCAAACGACCATTCTTCATTCTCTAGTTGTGTATAAAAGGGCTAATTCAGATCAGATGATGAATATTTTAACTCTTGAGAGTTTAAACGTGAAACCAAATGGACCCACAAGCTCTCAAAGAGTTACATCTGGTTAACCAATGTTCCATCATTCAGCTGGGGACCACCTGTGTTAATATCGCCTTGTGTTGGGTAGGGAAACATATTAAATTACTTTTGAATTATATTCAAAAGTGGTAATTATTTGCAAAAAGTGAGAATTAAGGCATTTCTCAAGTGGCTATTTACGTCATATTTCCCATACTCTAGGTGGACACCGCCATCTTGGAAGAGCAGCGGGCTGAGGCATTTCAGCCAGCCGTGGCTGTGATGTCAAAATATAGAACTGAACTAAGAGCAAGGGGATGTTCGGGTGGCCACTGTAAATATTGTGTAGAATACCCAAGGAGTTACACTCCCAACGAGTGGAGGGCAGCAATGTATCAATAAGGCGTCCAGTCTGCCGAAAGAAGAAGCAAGCTAAGGCATTGTTTATAACAACACACAGCAGCAGTGAATCCAGTACCCAGACATCGTGTTTTCACACAGTGCTAAAACTCGGAGTAGGCATGGCAGGTTGTGTCAGAGCCACTGGTGACCACTTCTAAACCACCTACATCTTGTCTGTGCAGGGGTAAGTTTAGTTTTATTTATTTAGTTTCTTAGCCGATGCCACTGAACACTATAAATGGACAATCGCACTAACAAGCAAAAGTTTAGCCATGTAGGCTATAGCACATTTGCTGCATGATTTGGTCATGAATGATCACGGTGACAGGACACTTAACTATTCAATCATCAAATGGCCCATTTGATTATAACATCTACAAGTGTGGCATTGTGCGGTTGTAAATGTGCTATTTTCAGCTAATGTCGACTCATAATGGCACATCCACAAGCTTAACAATATCTTGGAGGAAGGCTTTGTCTGCATGTCCAAAATAATAATAAATACACTGACATGCAGTCATGTTGTGTGTGTCCCTCCTGTTTTTGTTCATGATGTGACTTAAACTGTGGAGAAAAAAAATCCACTGGGCAGCAGCACATCTCAAAAATGTGTCATTATTTTTGAGATGTGCGTGCTGCCCAGTGGATTTTTTGGTGCTGGACAATATATGTACATACTTGAAAGGGAGAGGATGTCCGCACACTGTTCTTAAGCTCCAAAATATATATTTATTAGTGGGATTCAACGTTTCGACCCCTTCGGGTCTTTAACACACACACACACCCACACACCCACACACAGCAGCACCAAGCCACCAGTCACCCCAGGAGAGTGTCATTAAGGGCAGAATGTTAAAATTGTCTCCAGCTATAAATACCTGGGTACAATCATTGATTGCAAGCTAAAGTTTGATCTCAAAATGGATGTGATATGCAAAAAGGGTCAGCAATGGTTCTACTGTCTGAGGAAACTGGCCAAGTTCATTGTCGATAAGACACTAATGAAATTATTTCACTGTGCATTTAGAGTCCATCATTTCCTTTTCTATCATATGCTGGTATGGCAATCTCTGTATCAGATACACATTTTATTTTAGCCTGCGCCGCCTATGTGCACCAAAATAAAACAAAATCTTCTGACTGACTGTATTTGAAGTGCTGTGTTTTGCTATGTGAACTGTTTGTATGGCATCAGTTTTTTACTTGTTGTCTACTTGTGCTGCACAACATTTGCCTTTTAGGGACTTGAATGAACATGAACTCGAAGCCTACATCATTCTGCAAGAGTCCCAAAGACAGAACCACCATCACAGGAAGCGTGATTGTAATGTGATTGTTGTGGGGCAAGATGTCTTGAAATAAAATTCCCCTATTGCATTAGATACATTTACAGCCAGGAATGTTGAAGACTTGTGCATAACAGTAAAGATGCATTCATTTGTTTTTATTTTTTGCTTCAGGTTAAATAAAGTAATCTATCAAAAATGTACAGTTTGATGCAGTAATACAAGTGACTTTAAGTTGGAAAATTTGCTAAAACTAAAGACTGAGACTTAATAGTTGCTGCTGGCATTCCATGGATGAATTCAGTCCAGAACATTTTGACAAAGGTTACATATTTCACAGGGCTGCGAAACCATCATGTTCTGATGGCATTATTTGAGTTTGTAAAACCTGTATTAGAACAGATTGGGCCATCTAATGGCTTTTAAAAGGCCAAAGGTTAAATATGCCAGTTACAATGCTTTTACACGTTTCAATGCCAACTCCATTGAAACACTGTACTGCATGTTTATCTTAAGCTATGATTGTTGCACATTTAATCTGCTGCAGTTAGCTGCAGCAACAAACTAAAAGGCAGCAGGGGTCAGTATCCTCATAGAAACAGATCGAACAGAGTAAGGTCAATGATGCTAGCGAGCGACCATGGTTTGCTGCACTGGTTCTATGCTCTATGATGTGATTATGATTAAAAAGCCTGTACAGCCAGAAGGACTTAGGCAGGGGTGTAGTGGAGGGGGGACGCGGGGAACGGCGTCCCACCACTTCTCGTATCTGAAATATTTTTGGGGCAAAAGTATAAAAAAATAACTTAGAGATGTTGTGTGGAGATGATAAAAAAAAAGTTCTGTGTTTCCTAGAAGTGGAGGTCTGAAAAAAATCATTAGCATGGTGAAATACATCATCGGTGACATCAAGATGTGTTTCACCATGTTAATGAGTTTATTTTTTTCTGAGAGTGTATATACGGAACCAAATGGACCCGCTAGGGTCCATTTGGTTCACATTTGTACAGAAAAAAATGAAAATGGGTGGAATTACCCTTTAAGAGGCATCCCCCACTTCTAAAAGTGTACAAATGTACAAATGTGAACCAAATGGACCCTAGCCCAGGCTTTCATTTTCATTCGCCTTGCGCGAAAACGGAAAGCCTGGACTAACGCACGTTGGAAAGTGGCCTTGAGGGGGGGAGTGAACCTTCCGGGGTGGGCGTTGCTCTAAATGATGTGACGTAGAACAGCAGTGGACGGGAGGGGGAGGGGCCGGAGATGACGACACGTTAGTGAGATCAAATCAGAGCGCAGCACTTCCGCCGTGTGGATCCCACGACACCCCCGCCCCCCAAGGCCAAAATCATTGAGGGCTAGACCAGGCTAAATGGACCCTAGCCCATTTGGTTCCATTTATACACTCTCAGAAAAAAAATGAAAATGGGTGGAATTCCCCTTTAAGAGGCATCCCCCCCACTTCTAAAAGTCCCACCACAACACTGGACTTAGGTATCCTTAGGTATACTATATAAGGGTCAGACTCAACACTGATTAAATTAATCTTTTCTTAGTATCTCCTCTCCGTTTCCATTAAAAGTGCTGTGTGTATCGCTAACCTCCATCCCATTGCACTCTACTCTTCCAGGATGGCGGCGCCCCCCTGTGTCCTCTCAGGGAATGGCAGCCAGAAAATGGTCCATTATTACATCTACATGCACACAGACCTCCTGAGGTTGTAGATCTGGCATTTTCACCATTTTATTGGGGATTTTTCTGGAGTAGATGGCGGTTTAAAACAAAATGCCGCAATGTTTTAATTCAATGCATTTTGTATACTATGTATATTTAGGCTAATGGTAAATAGAGTCGTGACCAATAGTAAATGAGTTCGCTGCGACTCACGACTGATGGTCCATCGGCAGCGGCCGTCTGCCCCGGTCACAAAATGATTTTGGGCCCTGTCCCTGGTGCACCGGTGGTCCAGGGACCATCAATGGTCCTTGAGGGGGTTCCAGGTGGTCCCCAGCTAAATGATGGAGAGATATAGATCCTTACATTGTTAAAAATCTACATTACTTATTTTTCATGAATGTACACAATTTGAGAATGTACAGTAGAAGAATTGTTATTTTTGAACATTTTGGGTCCAAGAGACTAAACTCAAAATCAAATCGTGGTATGTGACTAAAATGCAGAATAGATGGCAGGCCCTGGCATCAAATGTTTGAAAACCACTGCTCTAACGGACTATATTCACTCGGCTGCCATCTTGTCGGCAAGGTGATGCAATTATTAAATACAGGACTTTGGATGATCTATGAGAAGTTGTGGCTAGTTAAGTTGTGCCTACCCTGCTGGCAAGATGGTAGCCGTGTGAATTAGTTTGCACTTATAGAGCTGCCCCCCCTTCATGACGTCGCTCGTGGTCCAGAAATTAATTCCTCATTAATTTTCCTCATAGACTTGAAAATGATCTATGTCAAATGAAAAATTCACACCGGACGAAAATAGGGGGGAAAAAATGGTACCAGTCAAGAGCCGGACTGACTCAACATGCACATGCTCCAGTCACTAGGACGGAAAGTCAAACAGAAAAAACAATCTCTTAACAGCAAAATAAATGCAAATAGGAAACTCCTATATTAAATGGCAATGCATTATTAAAGCTCAGTTTCCAGTTCCTATGATCCTCACCAAGCACTGCTTTTATAGTCAAATGTGAAGTAAAATGTGTGCAATATACCAAAGGGCCATTTCTAATTCCAATTCAGTTTCATCCCCCGGGCCAGATAAATTCATTCACGGCCTTGATTTGACCCCCAGGCCTTGGCATATTTGAAATAAACAATTGGATTGTGACGGATCGCGCAGGGATTTGTTCCTACAAGAGATTTGCTACCATCACAGACTAGGCGAAAACAAAACTGCCATTTTATCACGAACATCAAGGACCAATATGAAGAGTGGTTAAGTGGTCAAGTGGTTAAATGTTATTTGTAAATAAATTATAAAATACCATATAAAATAAAATATTTGCAGGCCATCCTTACCAAAGAGTACACAGAAAACACAGGCCATTGTTACCAAAGTTGAAGAGTACACAGAAAACAGTGCCCAGAAACATTAAACCCACCTTTCCAGGCTATTGCAGAATATCTGGTCTTTGAAAAGGTAAAAGTGACTGATTCGTTACTGCAGTAATAGTTCAACGGCTGGTTGACATGGGTTGGTTCACGGCCATCAGCTCTGAAACGGTTTTGATCATCTGAAATAACAAATTCGACAAGATAGTGTCAAATGTAATGTTAGATTCATATGCTGGCAAACTAACCAAAATGAAACTTGAAATGGAAAGAAATGGCTATATTGGGTGATTAATATTCTTAATTTCTGTAGGCCTATGCCTAAAACCCTAGATAGTCTGGGTACGTTGTCAGGTTAATGTCAAATCTTTGAATCATTTCTAAAAGAATTGCTTCCATGTGTTCATAGAAGGTGTGAGCAGTCATTGCCAAAATCTCCCATATTAGTTTCTATTCAACTACCCAGGGGTTGGGGTACCATCGACAGTTCCATATCATTATTCCCACCTCCCATTGTTGCAACTTTCCATTGTTCCAAATTTACTAAACCCATCTTTAACTTTCGCCCTCAACATAACAGCGAGCAGGTCACAGTGTGAACACAGGGCTTAAAACAAGGCAGCCAACAGGCAGCATTGATACTGGATTTCCAGCGCATGCTCACACTAATGGGACTTCTGGTGTATGGGACTTAGTAGCTGCAATGCAACTCCAGATTATTTTTTAATTGGACAGAATATAGAGTTGCAATAAAGTCCATTGACTCCTCCACAACAAGATTTTTCATCTGCGATCTGCTCCTATTAAAACATTAAACTCAATATTGCAGTTGTGTGAAAAGGATGAATTATCCTCCATCTGCAAAGCGTTTGATAAAAATCCACCATAGGCAATATAGATACTTTTTGTCAGTAAATGAAAGTGCTGGTATTTGGAGGCACTCATTTCGTATTAAAGGTAGGGGAAGTGATTTCACTTTTGTCAGATATCACCCTGTTAAAATGCTCTATTATAAGGTGTGGAAACCACATATGGAGTTTCCCCCTCCCCCACGTTAGCAGAGGAGCTAATAAAAGTTCCCCAGGTCACCACAATTCTCCTCCAATCAGGAGAGAGCAGCAGGATCACATAGTGTAGCTACTTTTGGGGGCCCCTAGTGCACCAGGCTGGTACTACACGATGAATTTCAAATCACTTCCCCTACCTTTAACAGGTCAGACTGGTGCCTCATGCATTATGTGCAAAATCTAAACTGGTCCGTTCAGTGAATAAGCACTTCCAAACTCTATTACTTATCACCTGCAGAGAATCTGTTGACAGAAAGTAGCTCTATGGTGGCTTTTTAATCATACAAATGCTTTGCAGATAGGATAATTACAGATGAAGGCTAATTTAATCTCAACAACGCAAGCAAAACGCATAATATGACATAAAAATGGGTAATTTCATGGTCTGGGCCCCTTAGTATAATCTGTCCAATTACTGGTAATTTACTGGGAATAACAACTTCTGTTTCTTGATCAATTGATCAATTTTGCTTTGGTTTACCAATTTTCTAGCCCCTAAAATAAATCACAACAATGGTTCATTTTTGGACACCATAATGGTTTAGCTTAACCTAATCAACAGTAGGAAAGTAACTTTAAATAACACGTGTTTGTTTTTTATGTTTGTTCATGAACAAATATTCAATTTTGCTTTAGTTTCCTAATTTTCTATTTTCTATCTATCTAGAATAACAACTTCTGTTTTTTGATGTTTGATTCTGATCAAATATTGAATATTGGTTTGTTTTCCTAATATTCTAGCAAATTAGGAAACCAAAGCAAACTCGAATATTGGATAAAAAACAAAACAAAAACAGAAAAATGTGTTATTTAAAGTTCATTTCATATTGTTGATCAGGTTAAGCCAGAATACCAATGATGTGGTCCAAAAACTGAATCATTATGCAGAGTTATTTTGGTGGCTACAAATGCATGAAACTGAACCAAAATTGATTATTGGTTCCGAAACAAACATGAGAAAAAATGTGTTTAAAATTCAATTCCTATGTGGATCAGATCAACATACCAAGGACAATGAAGAAAATTGAAGCATGGTCTTGAGTTCTTTTGGTGGCTAGAAAATTAAGAAACCAAAGCAAAATTGAATATTTGTTCAGAAAACATAAAGTTGTTATTCTAAAGTCATTTCCCGGTCGTCGGTCAGATTATACTAAGGGGGCCCAGACCTTTCATGATTCTGAATCCATTCGTTTTTCACACACAAAAAGAGAAATATGATGATTTATTTTTTTATCATTTACTATAGACCCAATAGACTCCCAAGAAATGACATCTGGTCACAGATCACACATTCTACCGATACTGAAGCCCGCTGGGCTTCACAGGTAGGCCTACCTCTACCATTCAGTGGAAATAATTGGGGTTTATTAGGAGGGCTATAGCAGGTAGGACACACACACACACACACACACACACACACACACACACACACACACACACACACACACACACACACACACACACACACACACACACACACACACACACACACACACACACACACACACACACACACACACAGCTGATGAAGTTAGAAACATTGTTGATGGAAGCCTGACTGTCACCAGATCTCAAAACATCCCCTAAGAATGGTGTGTGTTTTTTTTTTTTTTTTTTTGGGGGGGGGGGGGGGGGGGGGTAGACAGTAGACTAGACTACACACCAAATACACACAGTTGGTGAAGAACACACATCTCACCTTTAAAGTTCTTCCAAGGGGGCACAAGCAATGTTTTACTATTACTACTACTACTACTGGAGGGATCGACCGAGTCTGAAGCTTTAAGCCCAAAATAACCATCAAACTCTCGATGCCGCCCAGCAGAAAAACCTCCGTTGGGTCCGTCGGCGTCTTTAAGCGTGCTGAACCGGGCTAGTGTCAAACTACCACAAACCCAAGCCATCATCAACACAGACACACTGAACGGAGTGGTTACTCTGCTGCCCATGGTACTAGCAGCATACAGGGCAGACTGGCGGAGACAACGCTGGAGCAGACGCCACACAGCGCCTCAAATAAACAATCAATCCACTAATGAGCTCAATTAAGGGCGGCCATCTCTTGAGGGTAATTGCGACATTGAGGGGGAAGAAACGCCGCTCGTGCGCTGTTCGTGCAGCTTTGAACGGTAACAAATTGGAGCTGTAAATACTGGTACGTTGTTTTCAACGAGGGCGGCGTAAATATGAGCTATTTTGCATGTGTGCAACATGTCAATTGTATTAAATTATGCATACAAGTAGCCTATCTCATCTGTAATGTTTATGTTTGTAATGTTGTGCAGTGCTATGTTTGTGCTACAATAAATCTAAAAAGGGATTTAAGACCATTAAAGCTGGGCTGTTGCATGAATCCTTTTTCTGCCTACTTCAGGTCCAGGAATTGTCCCTATTTGTTGGCTCCATTCTCAATAGAAGTCTACGCAGAAGAGCCGCCATTAGACTGGCCCCATGAAGTGAATGGAGTTTGCGGATCAGTGGGCTCTGGTGTGGATGAAGTGGCCCGCGTGTACGTCAACTGCAGAGACTCACTGGGGCGTGCACGCGCATATAAGTTCGCATAGAGTGCTCTAGTTAGTCTGGTAGGAAGGTAGGGGTCCCATGCACCCGAAAGATATATTTTTCTAACCTACTTTTTTAGAATCCCTAAAGCAGGGGTGCCCAACCTTTTTTGACCCAAGATCTACTTTTCAGCAGCCAACCCCTCCAGGATCTACCAGTCCAATATCAACATTTCAAACCACATGCATCGTTGCCAGCCTGCAGTAACTTCACAACAACACAACACTACTTTGTTTTACCACTTTACTTTATGTTACACGTTGCAGAACAATACTGTTGGCATAATTCACAGACAGACACGCAGACACACACACACACACACACACACACACACACACACACACACACACACACACACACACACACACACACACACACACGAAAATCGCTCTTTTTTCTTTTCCACCCCATTTGTTTTTTTCTTTCCCCTCCTACATCTCCCGAGATCTACTCGTGATCAGGCCGAGATCTACCGGTAGATCCCGATCTACTGGTTGGGCTCACCTGCCCTAAAGTGTCTAGTTAATGAATTTTGATGTTAACAATTCCAATTTTTGTCCCACATATGTTTTTTTAAATCATATGTTGCATCCGTCCTGGATTTTTGGCTGTGAAAAAAGACAACTTTAAAGCAGGATATCTACAGAACTGCACATCTGACAGAAACCAGTCACCCCATGGCATGTTCGTCTTCGGATGATGAATTGATTGATATGAAGTTTGCCATATGGGTTCCATCATGCATAGTGCATACAAACCCAAATTAACACAGAATTTGTTATAATTCGTCTATACTCCAATGACAACAACTCCTCCCCCCTGCACCCGGTTGATATATTTTTTCAAACATTTGCATTTTTACAATCTTCAAAAAACACATGTGGGACAAAAATTGGAATTGTTAACATCAAAATTCATTAACTAGACACTTTAGGGATTCTAAAAAAGTAGGTTAGAAAAATATATCTTTCGGGTGCATGGGACCCCTACCTTCCTACCAGACTATTAAGGTCAACTGACTGGGCGGAGACCAAAGAAATCAATTTATTTTGTTTGTGTTCATAAAGTGATCCAAGTGCTTAAAGTGAAAAGTGCAGCAGCAAACATCTGGGTTGTAAGACCATTGTGAGTGCTATATCACAGATCATCAGTATCTGATGTGTGACTCCATCTCAGCCCTTAGCACTTACCAACCCACAGTACTTGCTGTCATGACTTACTGTATATAGGTTGCCTAATATATACAATGTTCTTAGCGCGTCAGTGTATATTGTAAAATGTATTGTAAATCCTGATTAAATTGAACCTTGGTATGTGATGTGGTCGATGAGTCTTAAGGGGCTTACAGACGGCCAGTAACAAATCACGCCTCCTAGTTCATTTTCAACGGGACCGGCGTTTTGTGCTCAGAAAACGACGTGCCATAAAGAGAGCGATGTGACGCCAGGCGTTATTGCGTGGCTTCCAGTGTTGTTTATGGCACGCGTGCTTGTTTCGTGCACACGCACACAATGTTTTTCAAAGCTATATCCAGTGATCTTTTTTTTCTCACTGCGCGATGCAAGCTGGGCGATTCACCGTCTGTAACTCCCCTTATAATGTGGAAGTGGAAAAATTGTGAGGTGACTTTATTGGTAATGTATTGTATTCGGCGGTTGAAATGTCAATCAATGTGATTGATTTTTGGACATGTAAATTACAACAGAACAAACTATGGCACTGGTGTGGGACTTCTGGTTTACCGGAATGGGGTTCAACTCCCTGCAGTGCCCTGCTCAATGTGTTGTATTTGCATGGTCTCTTTATTTTTGGCTCATTGTGTTTGATAGATGATAACGCCCAGATTGTTTACTGCATTTGTACTTCCTACAGTTACCAGATCTATTTAGTAAGGGTATCTTATTGGGTGGTCTAAATTGGAATAATTATGCTGTTTTTCGTAGTTTTTGACAATTTTCAAAAAATGACGAAACCTGGCAAAAACGACAGGCTATAATACACAGTCTTGGACAACATTCTATAGTATGGTGTTTTTCATCATTTTTGAGGATTGCATGGAAAAATGTCATAATCGAGAAAAAACGACATAGTATAGTAGGTTGTTTTTCGTCGTTTTCAATGATTTAAAAAAAATGACGAAACCTGGCAAAAACGACAGGCTATAGTATACTGTCTTGCACAGCATGCAGTTTTTCATCTTTTTGCGGATTTTTGAGGATTTTGGAAAAATCGAGAAAAAACGACAGGCTACAGTATAGTACACGTTCTTGGAAAACATACTATAGTATGCCGTTTTTCAAGCGTTTCAGGCCGTTTTTTGAGGACTTTTGAGAATTTTCGAAAAATGTTGAAATCAAGAAAAAACGACAGTACAGTATGTTGTTACAGTATGTTGTTTTGTCATTTTCGCGATTTTCAAAAAAAAAGTCAAACTACAAAAAAAAAGTCTGACGTTTTTCAGCGTTCTCGGTGATTTTCAAAAAATAACGAAACCTGGCAAAAACGACAGGCTATAGTAGGCTACATGCATGCACAGCATGCCGTTTTTCATCATTCGTTTTGAGGATTTTAGAGGATTTACGAAAAATGTCGAAACCTGGCAAAAACGCTATATAACGCTATATTAAAAAGCTATATTACAGAGTCTTGAATAGCATGCAGTTTTTCAGTGTTTTGAGGATTTTCCAAAAAATGATGAAATCTGGCAAAAACAAAGGCTATAGCCTTACGGTCTTGCCCAGCATGCCATTTTTCATCATTTTGAGGATTTTTGAGGATTTTCGAAAAATGTCAAAATTTTCAAAAAACGCAAGGCTATAGCCTTACCGTGTTTCATCGTTTTGAGGATTTTTGAAGATTTTCAAAAAATGACAAAATCTGGCAAAAACGCAAGGCTATAGCCTTACGGTCTTGCACAGCATGCCGTTTTTCATCATTTTGAGGATTTTTGAGGATTTTCGAAAAATGACGAAAACTGGCAAAAACAAAAGGCTATAGTCCACGGTCTTGCACACCATGCCATTTTTGATCGTTTTGAGGATTTTTGAGGATTCTCGAAAAATGTAGAAATTTTTGAAAAAAAGCAAGGCTATAGCCTTACCGTTTTTCATCATTTTGAGGATTTTCGACAATTTTCAAAAAATGACAAAAACTGGCAAAAACAAAAGGCTATAGTCCACGGTCTTGCACAGCATGCCGTTTTTCATCATCTTGAGGATTCTTGAGGATTTTCAAAAAAAGTTTAAATTTTGGAAAAGCGCAACGCTATAGCCTTACCGTTTTTCATCATTTTGAGTGTTTTCAACGATTTTCAAAAACTGATGAAAACTGGCAAAAATGAAAGGCTATAGTCCACGGTCTTGCACAGCATGCCCTTTCTCATCGTTTTGAGGATTTTTGAGGATTTTCGAAAAATGTCGAATTTTTTAAAAACCGCAAGGCTATAGCCTTACCGTTTCTAATCGTTTTGAGGATTTTTTAATTTTTTCAAAAAATGACGAAATCTGGAAAAAATGCAAGGCTATAGCCTTACAGTCTGACACAGCATGCTGTTTTTCATAGTTTTGAGGATTTTTGAGGATTTTCGAAAAATGTCGAAATTTCCAGAAAACGCAAGGCTATATAGCCTTACCGTTTTGCATCGTTTTGAGGATTGTCAAAAAATGACAAAATCTGGCAAAAACGCAAGGCTATAGCCTTACGGTCTGGCACAGCATGCCGTTTTTCATCGTTTTGAGGATTTTTGAGGATTTTCGAAAAATTTTGAAATGTTGAAAAAAACGCAAGGCTATCGCCTTACCGTTTTCATCATTTTGAGGATTTTCGACGATTTTCAAAAAATGACGAAAACTGCAAAAACAAAAGGCTATAGTCCACGGTTTTGCACAGCATGCCATTTTTCATCGTTTTGAGGATTTTTGAGAATTTTCAGAAAATGATGAAATTTGGAAAAAAAAACGCAAGGCTGGGTTATTCTCACGAAGCAAGATTTCAACGTGCAAATTTTCAAAATGCTTTTTTTGAAAAATTTCTTTTTGAACCATTATTAACAAGATCTTAACTATATTAAAACAATATTTTGCAAATATTTAATGACAATTTATTACCTTTTTTAGCATATTTTCAAAAAATTGTCCAGAAAAATTCTCATTACCGCAACAGTTTAAAAATGGCCATAACTTTAGGAAAGATGATCATTTTGATTTTTTTTAAATGGATTATTAACAGTTATGCACAGTTAACTTAAACTGTAAAATAATATATATATTTACATTTTCTTTTTTATCAGAATTTGACACATTTATCTCATTACCGCAACAACTTTGATAATTTACAACCCAATCTTTGAGATATTTCCTTGAAATCTGAGTTGTTTTCAAAATGATATGGCAATCCTGAAAGAACATATTACATAGATTCTAGACATGTATTTAGCAACAGATCTACATTTTGCATGTGCTGAAAAATTGTTAAATAAACACCTGGTTGCGGTAATGATATGTGTGTTTCGGAAATGAGGTTGATGATTGCGGTAATGATAATTACCATATAGTAGTATAGTATAGTGTAGTTAGTATAGTAGTCTGAGGTTTGTTTAAAACATAAAATGTGAATTTTGATTTGGCAATGTATTTATTATGAATAATAATAACATGCTAACAATGATTCAAACTGCTCACAACTCAGAACATGCACACTATTTAAACTAATAGGCTGTTAGAAAAGAACACACAACCTTAAACATTAAGTTCAAAAGAGAAGTGGCACTCTGTTTCATTGGTATTGAAAATAGCAGATATATCAGCACTTAACATATTTACAACCTCAGAATGACAAAAGACAGTAGCAATGGCTGTGACAGAGGCAAAGCAGTGGGTGTGAACTGTGGGGAAGTTTGGAGAATCCATAGAGAAGGACTTTCTAGCTAAGCTGATTGAGATTGAAGATCTTGTTTCACAAACTACTATTATTTGGAATCACTGTAACAAATCCCTGAAGAAGGCAGGCCTTTTTTTCAAGTTATTTGAAAGATGATTGGCAGCTCCTGCCCGTTGTTGCTGCGGATTGGTCAGAACTATATCCAGTCCATGTCTTTGCAGATTGTGAACTGGTGGAGTCAGGCTACATTTGGAGCAACAAAGTGTTTCTGGAAAACCATCCAACACCTCAGGAAGGGAAAGCAGTGAAACAAAGCTGTGTACAGCAAGGATTGGACATTGTCAACTTAGAATAAGGAAGTCATTGAGTAATGGAAGGAACACTTCAGGAACTCCTGAAATTCTGAAGGCTTGGATGTTGAGGGCCGGTCTTGGTTTCTTAAAGAGTAGCACTACTATTCCAGTCTGCCCAAAGCAAGAGCTGTGTCAGAGTGTTGGGCAGTAAGTCGTTTTTGTTTCGTGTGGGGGTTGGCCACTGCCTTAACTTTTCAACTATCCGGCTTATAATATTCATGGATGGACAGGATCTTGAGACAGTCATGGACAAGAGGGTATACAGTTTGGGGAGCTATGGGTTGTTTTACTGCTTTTTTCAAATGATGTGGTCCTGATGGCACCATCAGCCCTACACCTTAAGCTCTCACTGGAGTGACTTGCATTTGAGTGTGTGCCCACTGGGGTGAGGATCAGCATATCCAAATCTGAGGCCATGGTTCTCAGCAGATGTAAAGTATCCCAGGGTCTTATTTACAAGGGGAGGACGGAGTATAGATCAGCCAATCAGAGTAGCAAGAGCTGTATTGCTCACGTTGTTGTTTAATAAAGAGAGAGCAGAGTAAGTGCAAGTCCAGTTGTGGGGGATTATATCTCCACACTGGCTTAGGAACAAGCTTTAAATGTTGCTCTGGAAAGGGAAGTATGGACTCTGAAGATGGATGGAAGGTGGTTTCCTGATTAGCCAATCTAAACCTACAGCTTCAGGGATTTGTTTATGCTAGAAGTCCCTACTTGGCCACAATGTTCGTTCAGTTTGTCAATAATGTTTTTACTAACGCCTACTAACACTATCATACCAATGAAGCTACAGTGTAAGATGGAGTGTATCAGATCTGCTCAACTGGGGCCAATTATTTGGGAGCACCTGCTCAGTAGGACTTGAATAACACTGCTCTGTATTGCATTTTAAATTAAATACATCCTACCAACCAACCAGAAAGCAACTGTCTACAACTATCTCATGCTAGCCCAATGGTTGTGGCAGTGTAAATACAACACATTCTCTAACGTTTACCACCGACAGTCACCTGTGATTGGAAAATCATGAGTTAACAGTAACGAATATTAGAGTGGGGCCCATAGGCTCCCCCCAATTATTCTGTTTGTGTCCCTTGTATGCCCATAGATTTCTTCTTTGTTCTTTGTTCTTTGTGAGGAATGCCCAAACATGGAACCTATAGATGTCAGAAGAGTTCAAGTGATAGAGTAGTGATCAGGTCCAGAGCCTGGGCAAAGGCCTTTTGTGGCGTTTCTGAACAACCGTGGGTCAGACCGTCACCTAACACTGTACCCTTTGTGGTGGGGTGGAATACATGTGTCAAATTTGGGTCATGGGGTGAACGGTTCCTGAGTTATGTTCATGGTGTATGTGTATATACAGCTGTACAGAGACTTGGTGCATTTATATTTAAAATACACTATGATCCTTGCAAAAGCCACTGAGAGTCCAACAGAAAAGTATAATGTTACATCTCATTATGGCATGCATTTTGCTAAGATGTCTTTAAGAAGAATGTTTGGTGCTTCCTTTGCCATATTATAAATTGATTATATTAGTGCATTGTAGTGGTTTATAATGTATTATAGGCCATTGTCTTCACTAAACAAGTCAGTGATCTCCGAATTTTGACAGCCTAGTCTTTGCTCTAAAACTTTCTTTTTAAGAAAAAGGGAATGCATAAAATATCTAGAATTAATTAATAATACTAGAATTATTTTTTGATCATTATTACATATATTTATGATTAAAAATATAGTCTGACCTTATTAAATTCTCATTACCGAAACAGCCATTCTCTCTACCGCAACTACTTAAAATCATTGCGGAGTATGAGAATGGGTGTTGCGGAGGATGAGCAACTTCAGCATTTTTTGCTCATAATAGAGAAGCCATGATGGCTGAGGCATTTTTTATTCAATGTACAGCACTAGACATTAATAAAGTATATTGTCACCAAAAGAAATCTTTCTAACTATTATCTAAATGTGGAAAAGTGCCTGTTTCGGTAATAATAATCAACAATGCGTTTTCAGACTTTTTTAACAGAGATTTTAACTTTGCACTTGATAAATGTAAAGTTATCTGCTAAACTTTTAGCCATGTTGAATATACTGTCAGATGTATTAAGTTGCTCAAAATCAAAATTTATTTGCAATTCTTTGTTTGAGTTTAAACAGCCTTCAAAAACATTGCGGAGGATGAGAAATTTGCATGTGGACATGATGTTTTTTCCCAATATATATTTAATTGAAATATGTTTTTTCAAATTATTTCAATTTATGATTTTTAAAAACATAATGAATAATTTGAATTTATTTTGAGCAAAATCCATAAAGGTTATCCAATAAAAAATCCAATCTAAACACCACTAAAATGACTGCGGACGCATTGCGGTAATGAGAATTTCAGCTAAAAACGCATAAAAAAACAATAATAATGAATTTTCAGATAAATATAAACCTCTGAACAAGAAAGAGAAAAAAAATATCTTTAAAATGGTAATTTCATTGTATTATAAAGTTGTGTTTTTGATGTTGAAATGTTCACGGACATGCAATTTCATGTTTCGTGAGAATGACCCGGCTATAGCCTTACCGTTTTTCATCATTTTGAGGATTTTTGACGATTTTCAAAAAATGACAAAAACTGGCAAAAACAAAAGGCTATAGTCCACGGTCTTGCACAGCATGCCGTTTTTCATGGTTTTGAGGATTTTCAAAAAATGTCAAAATTTTGAAAAAACGCAAGGCTATAGCCTTACCATTTTTCATCATTTTGAGGATTTTCCACGATTTTCAAAAAATGTTGAAATTTTGGAAGAAAAAAACGCAAGGCTATAGCCTTACCGTTTTTCATCATTTTGAGGATTTTCGACGATTTTCAAAAAATGACAAAAACTGGCAAAAACAAAAGGCTATAGTCCACGGTCTTGCACAGCATGACGTTTTTCATGGTTTTGAGGATTTTTGAGGATTTTCAAAAAATGTTGAAATTTTGGAAAAGCGCAATGCTATAGCCTTACCGTTTTTCATCATTTTGAGGATTTTCAACGATTTTCAAAAAATGACGAAAACTGGCAAAAACGAAAGGCTATAGTCCACGGTCTTGCACAGCATGCCCTTTCTCATCGTTTTGAGGATTTTTGAGGATTTTCGAAAAATGTCGAAATTTTGAAAAACCGCAAGGCTATAGCCTTACCGTTTCTAATCGTTTTGAGGATTTTTGATTTTTTTTTTTCAAAAAATGACAAAATCTGGCAAAAATGCAAGGCTATAGCCTTACAGTCTGACACAGCATGCCGTTTTTCATAGTTTTGAGGATTTTTGAGGATTTTCGAAAAATGTCGAAAATTTCCAAAAAACGCAAGGCTATATAGCCTTACCGTTTTGCATCGTTTTGAGGATTGTCAAAAAATGACAAAATCTGGCAAAAACGCAAGGCTATAGCCTTACGGTCTGGCACAGCATGCCGTTTTTCATCGTTTTGACGATTTTCGAAAAATTTCGAAATTTTGAAAAAAAACGCAAGGCTATAGCTTTACTGTTTTTCATCGTTTTGAGGATTTTTGAAGATTTTCAAAAAATGACGAAATCTGGCTAAAAAAACGCAAGGCTACAGCCTCACGGTCTTGCACAGCATGCCGGTTTTCATCGTTTTGAGGATTTATGAAAAATGTCGAAATTTCAAAAAACGCAAGGCTATAGCCTTACCGTTTCTCATCATTTTGAGGATTTTTGAAGATTTTCAAAATCTAGCCTTACGGTCTTGCACAGCATGCCGTTTTTTCATCGTTTTGAGGATTTTCAAAAAATGTTGAAATAAAAAAAGCGCAGGGCTATAGCCTTAGCGTTTTTCATCATTTTGAGAATTTTCAAAGAATGACGAAATCTGGCAAAAACGCAAGGCTATAGCCTTACGGTCTAGCACGGCATGCCATTTTTCATCGTTTTGAGGATTTTTGAGGATTTTTGAGGATTTTTGAAAAATGTCGAAATTTCAAAAAACGCAGGGCTATAGCCTTACGTTTTTTCATCGTTTTGAGGATTGTCAAAAAATGACGAAATCTGGCAAAAACGCAAGGCTATAGCCTTACGGTCTAGCACGGCATGCCATTTTTCATTGTTTTGAGGATTTTGGGGGATTTTTAAAAAATGTAAAATTTTTGAAAAAACAGGCTAAAAATGGTAAGGCTATAGTCCACGGTCTTGCACAGCATGCCCTTTCTCATCGTTTTGAGGATTTTTGAGGATTTTCGAAAAATGTCGAAATTTTTAAAAACCGCAAGGCTATAGCCTTACCGTTTCTAATCGTTTTGAGGATTTTTTAATTTTTTCAAAAAATGACGAAATCTGGAAAAAATGCAAGGCTATAGCCTTACAGTCTGACACAGCATGCTGTTTTTTCATAGTTTTGAGATTTTTGAGGATTTTCGAAAAATGTCGAAATTTCCAGAAAACGCAAGGCTATATAGCCTTACCGTTTTGCATCGTTTTGAGGATTGTCAAAAAATGACAAAATCTGGCAAAAACGCAAGGCTATAGCCTTACGGTCTGGCACAGCATGCCGTTTTTCATCGTTTTGAGGATTTTTGAGGATTTTCGAAAAATTTTGAAATGTTGAAAAAACGCAAGGCTATCGCCTTACCGTTTTTCATCATTTTGAGGATTTTCGACGATTTTCAAAAAATGACGAAAACTGGCAAAAACAAAAGGCTATAGTCCACGGTTTTGCACAGCATGCCATTTTTCATCGTTTTGAGGATTTTTGAGAATTTTCAGAAAATGACGAAATTTGGAAAAAAAAACGCAAGGCTATAGCCTTACCGTTTTTCATCATTTTGAGGATTTTTGACGATTTTCAAAAAATGACAAAAACTGGCAAAAACAAAAGGCTATAGTCCACGGTCTTGCACAGCATGCCGTTTTTCATGGTTTTGAGGATTTTCAAAAAATGTCAAAATTTTGAAAAAACGCAAGGCTATAGCCTTACCATTTTTCATCATTTTGAGGATTTTCCACGATTTTCAAAAAATGTTGAAATTTTGGAAGAAAAAACGCAAGGCTATAGCCTTACCGTTTTTCATCATTTTGAGGATTTTCGACGATTTTCAAAAAATGACGAAAACTGGCAAAAACAAAAGGCTATAGTCCACGGTCTTGCACAGCATGCCGTTTTTCATCGTTTTGAGGATTCTTGAGGATTTTCAAAAAATGTCGAAATTTTGGAAAAAAAAAAAACGCAAGGCTATAGCCTTACCGTTTTTCATCATTTTGAGGATTTTCGACGATTTTCAAAAAATGACAAAAACTGGCAAAAACAAAAGGCTATAGTCCACGGTCTTGCACAGCATGACGTTTTTCATGGTTTTGAGGATTTTTGAGGATTTTCAAAAAATGTTGAAATTTTGGAAAAGCGCAATGCTATAGCCTTACCGTTTTTCATCATTTTGAGGATTTTCAACGATTTTCAAAAAATGACGAAAACTGGCAAAAACGAAAGGCTATAGTCCACGGTCTTGCACAGCATGCCCTTTCTCATCGTTTTGAGGATTTTTGAGGATTTTCGAAAAATGTCGAAATTTTGAAAAACCGCAAGGCCTTACCGTTTCTAATCGTTTTGAGGATTTTTGATTTTTTTTCAAAAAATGACAAAATCTGGCAAAAATGCAAGGCTATAGCCTTACAGTCTGACACAGCATGCCGTTTTTCATAGTTTTGAGGATTTTTGAGGATTTTCGAAAAATGTCGAAAATTTCCAAAAAACGCAAGGCTATATAGCCTTACCGTTTTGCATCGTTTTGAGGATTGTCAAAAAATGACAAAATCTGGCAAAAACGCAAGGCTATAGCCTTACGGTCTGGCACAGCATGCCGTTTTTCATCGTTTTGACGATTTTCGAAAAATTTCGAAATTTTGAAAAAAAAACGCAAGGCTATAGCCTTACTGTTTTTCATCGTTTTGAGGATTTTTGAAGATTTTCAAAAAATGACGAAATCTGGCTAAAAAAACGCAAGGCTACAGCCTCACGGTCTTGCACAGCATGCCGGTTTTCATCGTTTTGAGGATTTATGAAAAATGTCGAAATTTCAAAAAAACGCAAGGCTATAGCCTTACCGTTTCTCATCATTTTGAGGATTTTTGAAGATTTTCAAAATCTAGCCTTACGGTCTTGCACAGCATGCCGTTTTTCATCGTTTTGAGGATTTTCAAAAAATGTTGAAATAAAAAAAGCGCAGGGCTATAGCCTTAGCGTTTTTCATCATTTTGAGAATTTTCAAAGAATGACGAAATCTGGCAAAAACGCAAGGCTATAGCCTTACGGTCTAGCACGGCATGCCATTTTTCATCGTTTTGAGGATTTTTGAGGATTTTTGAGGATTTTTGAGGATTTTTGAAAAATGTCGAAATTTCAAAAAACGCAGGGCTATAGCCTTACGTTTTTTCATCGTTTTGAGGATTGTCAAAAAATGACGAAATCTGGCAAAAACGCAAGGCTATAGCCTTACGGTCTAGCACGGCATGCCATTTTTCATTGTTTTGAGGATTTTGGGGGATTTTTAAAAAATGTAAAATTTTTGAAAAAACAGGCTAAAAATGGTAAGGCTATAGCCTTACCATTTTTCATCGTTTTGAGGATTTTCTAAGATTTTCAAAAAATGACAAAATCTGGCAAAAACGCATGGCTATAGCCTTATGGTCTTGCACAGCATGTCATTTTTCATCGTTTTGAGGATTTTTGAGGATTTTCAAAAGAAAAAACGAAATTATGAAAAAAAAAACGCAAGGCTATAGCCTTACCGTTTTTCATCGTTTTGAGGATTTTTGAAGATTTTCAAAAAATGACGAAATCTGGCAAAAACGCAAGGCTATAGCCTTACGGTCTTGCACAGCATGCCGGTTTTCATCATTTTGAGAATTTTTGAGGGTTTTTGAGGATTTTTGAAAAATGTCGAAATTTTGAAAAAACGCAAAGCTATAGCCTTACCGTTTTTCATCGTTTTGAGGATTTTCAAAAAATGACGAAATCTGGCAAAAACGCAAGGCTATAGCCTTACGGTCTTGCACGGCATGCCATTTTTCGTCGTTTTGAGGATTTTTGAGGATTTTCAAAAAATGTCGAAATTTCAAAAAAACGCAAGGCCTATAGGCTATAGGAAATTTTAAAAAAGACATAGTATAGTATGTCGTTTTTCGATGTTTTCGTTGATTTTCAAAAAAATACAAAATCGGTCTTTCACAGCATGCCGTTTTTCATAGTTTTGAGGATTTTTGAGGATTTAAAAAAAAACGTAATATATAATATAATATAACGTAACATAATATAGGATAAGCATAATATAGGATGTCTTTTTCGAGGGACAAACGACAGGCTATAGTACACGGCCTTGGAGAACATACAACTATAGTATGCCGTTTTTCTTTGTTTTGGGGAAATTTTGAGTTTATTCGAAAAATGCAAAAATCCAGACAAATGGACCTAGTATAGTATTCTTTTACTACACAGTCAATACACAGTCTTGGCAAATGTATGCCGTTTTTCATCGTTTTTGAGGATTTTAAAGGATTTTCCGTTGTTTAAAGGATTTTTTGTCGTTTTCGACGATTATAAAAAATGATGAAAAATGCAAAAACAACAGGCTATAGTACATGGACTTGGACAACATATAGTATGCCATTTTTCATAGTTTTTGAGGATTTGCAAAAAATGACAAAATCGAGAAAAAACAACCTAGTATAGTATGTCATTTTTTGCCGTTTTTGACAATTTTCAAAAAATGACGAAAACTGGCAAAAACGACAGCTTATTGGAGCACATACTATAGTATGCTGTTTTTCATCGTTTTTTGGGGATTTCAAGGATTTTCAAAAAATGACAAAATTGGGGGGGGGGGGGGGGGGGGGGGGACGCTATAATACCTGATCTCGGATGGCATGCGTGTTGTTTTTAAGGATTTTCAAAAAATGGAAGAAAAACATTAGGCTATAGTACATGGTGTCGGATGATTTAAAAACATTACGCAAACCGGTAAAAAACGACAGGCTACCATAGCATATGGTCTAGGACAACAGTATGCCACTTTTCATCCTTTTCAAGGATTTTTGAGAAAATGACGAAATCGGAGACAAAAGACACGCTGTAGTGCATGGTCTCAGATGACATACTATAGTATTTTTTCAACGTTTTCTAGTTGCTGGCAACATTCATAAGTTGAATGGTGCCAGCTGCAAATGAGGGTTCTAGGCTACAGGAACCTAATAATAAGCCTAATAATAATATTCAAGTTGTACTTGTAGCACTCCAGTATTAAACTATTGGCCATAACAACTGGGATTTGAACATGGAATTTCTGCCATTATATCACTGGATGGACCATCACACTGTCGAAAAGGCGGTCTCTGTAATTTAAAAAAAAAGCATTGAAGTACAGAAGGAATGGGATAATACAGAAGGAACTAGGATTCTTTCTCTAGACTAGAGTAATCATTAGATCACTGTGCTATCACTCAGTCTTCCATAGGCCTAGCTGTTAAGAGTATTTCTACATTGCTACTTGCATTTATTATTGAATTGTTTAAATAGGCTTTGTGAAATCCAAATCCCTTGCCAACAACTTCAGGAGAAAACATTCAAAATATGTTTTTATTCATCTTTTAACAAATCTGTTTAGGAAGCAACATGTCTACCTATATGGTAAATATACAAAAATGTAACAACTCTAGGAATCATTGTAGACTTTACATGTTTATTCTTTGGCCATAGAAGCCTGCTCAAAGCCAGTAACAAACAAGATCTAGTTTCTAACACTGGCAAGATATAAAGGAGAAAAGCTTCAATGTACTGTATAACAACTTTAAAATAAGAGGTATCTGTGTCAAAAAAGTCCCATCCCCTTCTTCCCAATGACAATTTCTTCTCAGCAATCGAAGAAACATCTCCAAAAAGAGATAGTGATTGAATTATTACGTTTTGCATTGAAATACAGCACAAAATGGGGGGATCCAGTGATTTGATTGATTACTTACTCAACATAATAATGGACCACGACTGACTTCGCTCTAATAAAAGCAGCTAGTTTGCAGAGAAATCATGGTCTAAAATAAATGCTACAGTAGGCCTATACTGATACAATCATTGAACATTTTCAATCAATGCCTCTTTTCCACATTACACATGTTGGCGTTGAAAATGATACAGTGATGTTTGAGTAATTATCCTGAGTCTGTTTAAGGTGAGCTTGGCAGTAAAAGCAAACTTTTAAATCTAAGTGCACACTTTTAGGATGAAAAAAATAATAAATAGCACCTCCAATAAAGAAAATGGAAAGCCTGAGTCAGATATCCATATCCAAGTATTAATATAGTAAATGTTGCTGCTGGCTGCTCTCTTTTTCAAGCTAAATAGAGCAATAAAATGACAGAAATATATGTATGTACAAACTAATTCTCTGTAAGGGCAGTTTGCATAGGCAGCTCAAAAGGAAAATAACATTACAGGTCCACGATGTCTACATTTTCTGATTAAGCTGCACTTCACTTATTGGAGTAAATAAAAAAAAATAAACTGTTAACAGTCACTTTAACAATTTCCAATCAAAACACTTTAAATGAGATTATATTTGTTCAAAACAAAGTTACGTATAAAACAAAACAATACTTTAGACAACATCGATATATATATATTTTTTTTTACCATTTCAAAGTAAGCACATGTTTTGTTAAGTAAAGGTTTTACTTGGAAGCACATGCCTAAAAGAGAACTAAATCCCACTGACATTGGACACTTAGGTCTAATTTGTACTTGGTTGTGCATCGCTTCAAAAACAGCTAACCTACAAACTTCTCATTTTAAATGCGCAAAATAAAATAAAACACTAGCACACAACTAAGTATAAATTAGGTTATAGGGAGAAGTAACACTGTTCATTAGAGACAGATTTTCCAGGATATGACACTAATGCTTGGTTATGGGAGACCAAGATGATTTAAAGATAGGAAACGACGACCCCTAGGGGGAGTCCACATTGAAAGGAAAAAGACATGCTTCCATTGCGCATGCCCGTTTCCTTCCAACCATCCTTGGTCGTTTCCTTCCATGGATCAATGTGGACTCGCCCATAGGGGTCATTGTTTGCTATCCTCTTTAAATAATCCTTGACCAACATCAGGAAATTAAAATGGCTAAAGATAAATAAAACGATGGCTGCTGCTTTGAGTGAACCCATGAACTCAGACCAAGCGTCAACGGATGACAACTTATGTGCAATCTAGTAAAAAAAGAAAAAAGAAATATGTATTTCTGGACTGGAGACATACATATTAGAAAACACAAATAGCATTGTTAATAATATAGTAAATGTATATATAAAATAAACAGGTCTGCAGCAGCACATTATTTCTCGTTTTGCATTCTACTTGCAAAAAAAAGCACACGATCATTGAAAAGCCAGGTCCACTCAAGGCAACAAGAGGCATTCATAGCCAAGGACAAGAGAAGATGGGTGCATTAATGAAAGAACAATTCAACCCATTTGGTATCAAGTTAAAGAATTTGTTGATCGGATATCTCTGTACAGGGGTTGACACTAAGGTCTCTGAGGCACTTGCCCATCGGGCAAGAGCAAGTCAGGTTCTACTTGCCCTCAGGTCAAGGTCACTTGCCCCCCAAATATATATTGTAAATTTTGCATTTAAGTTTAGTTCCTACTTGGGTGCTTTAAACCAGGGGTTTTCAACAGGCGGTCCGGGGACCACCAGTGGCCCCTGAGAGGGTTCCAGGTGTCCAAGTTGGTTAACCAGATGCAACTCTTGAGAACGTAAAATTGAAAAACCAAATGGACCCGCAAGGGTCCATTTGGTTTTTCATTTTTACACTCTCAAGAGTTAAAATTCATCATCTTAATTAGCCCATAGTGGTCACAGACCCAGTGGTCCCTGACCCCAGCAAAATGATAGTTTGGAACCAAATGAACCTGGGAGAGAGATAGGTAGAGATAGCTAGAAAGCAGTCAAAGACACAGAGGCAGAGTGCAATGACTGCCTTCAAGACAAATTTATCTTGTGTTATGTTATAGCGCAGTAAGCGCACTAAGTTGCACACTTGCCCGATCGGGCAACCAGGTAGCAGTCTTCACTTGCCCCACCATTTTTTTTACTTGCCCCAGGCAAGTGGGCAAGTGTTAGTGTCAAGCCCTGTCTGTACATCGACTGTTGGCCCAAATTCACAGTGAACAACATTTATATGGTGAGCCTCCTTGATGAAGAATGTCCCCCACTGCTGCTTTTACATTCTGCCAAAAATCAATGTCTGCCATTTTGTTTTATATTCAACTGCTTGGGAACGTGTAAGAAGAAAACAAAATGTCAGTCATAGAAATTAAAGTTTACCTGGGCATGCACTGTAATGGTTCAGTAAAATCTGTCCAAGTCAAAACAAAGAAAACATTCAAAATAAACCCTTTTACCTTAGACTCTTATGCACTGTAATAGCATTGAACTGCTCTTACCCAGAAGGTTTTACCTTAACCATCACTGGTGGCTTTCCATAAGGGGTAGAAGAAAGTCCATAAATGAGTCCTACACCTGTTATAAGAGCTGGTTACAAGTGACGACGATGATGATGATAAGAAAGCTAGGAGGCAGTTACTCCCTCCCATTCCACAAGGTACTGCACCTTTCCATCCAGGGTGACCCGGCGGGCCAGGACCCGGTACTTTTCGCCACAGGCCAGGCGGCCCGCTGCCCCAAAATAGCTGCTGATTGAAGTCTTGAGGTGGGAGAGCTGCATGTCCGGGTCAAGGGCATGCACCAAGTCTGTGGAGTGGAGCCCAGTGAGGGGGCCCGGGGTGTCTGGGGCTGAGAGGTGATGATTGTTGGGATCAGTGTGGCTGGGAGGAGGTGGAACCTCAGTGTTGGAGTGTTGCAAGGCCCGCCGAGGCCTTCCACGTTTTTTCTTTATGGGGGGTGCAGAGATGGGCATCATCCGAGCAGTGGCACGTCTCTTACTGAAGCCACAGGGACTGAACAAAGGGTGGGAATGGGGCAAGGAGTGGGTTAAATGTAAGACAGCAATCAAAAATACATTTCAAAGACAAGCCAATTTAGATCTGAGGTTGCATCAGGTCTACAAGCTTGTAGGTACAAACTTTTTCAGATGGGGGTCGGTGGCGCGATACATACAGTATAATTGTGGGGTTTCTGGACATGCCAGTGGTTATCATGTTTGAGAACCACTGACAAGGAACGACCAGTTTTTCAGGAAAAGACATTTGTAGAATCACTAGTCAAAATATACTTTACCTGGACTGTATTGAAATGCTGGTTGAGGTAGTTTCTGTGGTGCTCAGGGCTCCTACTGACTCTGCATCCGAGGTGCAAGACGACAGTCCAGACCTGTCACTCCTGCTGAGTGGGAATAACATACATTCATTGTACAGTCTCCCCAGCCAAGTTACAAGCACTGTATGGTTTCATTACAAGCCACAGTTATGTGATCCATGTACTGCAGACCCACTTGCTAGAGGTGGAGAAATCCAGAGTATGGGTTTCTGCTGGCACAGGGTCCCTTACTTCCTACGGAAGAATATAGAAAGAAACATTATCCAGTTGATTTCCCCACACACTCCATACAGTCACACTATAATGTTAATACGGTCAGTGTATATCCCCTCCACCACACACACACACACACCTGGGAGAGGAGTTCACTGGAACGTCGTAGTTTTGCCAAAGTCTCCATTGAATGTGTTCCTTGCTTTCGCTTTCTTTTCTTTTCTGTGCCGTTGGTCAACAAGCTGGAAGTTCTGAAAACAAAACACCAAACAAGCAATGACCTTCCTTTGAGTTAACTATTCTGCACAGTGTAGTTAGTGCATTCAAATGGATGACTGACATTTCAAAACAATCGATTGCGAAACTAAAGTAACGAGGCTGGCTCATTGTGTGTGTGAACTCTGAACTGTGTGCCTGCAACAACACTGCATTATCATCAAATCACATCACAAAGGTTTAAAAAATAAAATGCGTATAGTTGGAAGGTAACCACATATCGAACACTAGCATATTGTATTTATTATAAATGTGCAGTGCAGCAATAAAGAACAAGGCCATGAACCCTTGAACCGTCATATATCATATCGGACTCCAACTTTATATGACATGGGGAGGAATTTGGTGATCAAAGGTCAAGATTGAGACACAACTCAGAACAGCACAAGAGATATACAGTAATAAGCCTTCTTGAGGAACAGAAGCCTATGTGCTATTTTTGTAGCGCGCACACACACACACACCCACACCCACACACACACTGTAGGAAAAATGTAGAGAAATTGGCTCAAGCAATGGCGATGTAGCTTGCAAGATTTGTGGATGCAAAAGTGTAGTGCGAGCTCCATCTTTGAACATTTGAATATGAAACCCGAGCACTGAGACCTGTCCTACCTGGTGTTAGGCTGGGGTTTGGAGGACGTGTGTCCCCTCAAGGTGATCTTGTGTGAACCCCTCCCTGCCTCCCGGCTGGTGTGCTCCTCAGAACTCGGCGGAGCAGGGGGGTATCGCACCCTCAAGCCAAAGAGATGTTTTTTCTTCTTTACCTCCTTACCAGACATGAACCTGAATCAGAAAGTAAAACGCCTTCACATCACATGATTACAGGGGTATTAAAAAAACAAAAAAGAAACAGTGGGAGAAATCATGACAGTGAGCACTCCAGTTACAGGAAGAACACAAATGGGGATAGAGAATAGAAGGAAGGGAACACACCAGATCAAGGAATAGGAAGGCATAGTCAAATGAGGCTACGTGAGCCATGATATCAAGTGTTTCACGGATTCCCTGTTCTTCCCATTTACATGGAGAATGGGGGAAACAGATTTCCATAATAAAAGGTGTTTTTACCCTCCGAAGTCGCGTCTAAAATGGACACCTCCAAACAATACTTTGTTTTCTATGGACAGTGTTTTCGTGAAAAGTGGGCGCTTGTGTCTGCAATGGGCAGGCCTCGGCCCTTGTTCGACAATCTGGTGGTTGCCATGTGAAAACTGTTCAGGTGTCAGGGCGGTTTTGGGAGAGGAAAGTGAAATAATGGCCAGAAGAGAGCAGGAAGATTTCAAAATAGGAACATTTTAAATTTAGGAAGCTGACTTGGGCAGATAGTCAAGAACAGGGGTGAGAAGAGCAGGGGGAATATGTACAGTAAGTAACTGTCAACTTAACACCAATCTTTAGGAATAACAACAAAAAAACTCACAAGTCACTATTGTTGGTTAGCGCTTTCAGAACATGGTCATATCGCACTGGCATTGGAGTGTCAGCAAGCTGTAGAGGAGACAGCAAACAGAGATGGCTAAATATGACAAATATTGGAGAAGTCCAACTGTATTGCTTCGAGGCTGAAACAAAATTACATAACTCTCACACGCACACACAGTATTGTGTGTGTTACAGTAAAAGTGAGAAACCTAGTTACCTCTCCCAGTTGCAACAGGTCCCAGTTATCATTGATGTAGTTCATGAGTTCTGTCTCAGAGTCAAAGTACTTCTTCTTGTGGATGACACTCAGATTGTACAAACAAAGGTGGACAACATTCTCCCTGTACAAGATTATATTAGTGCCAAGTCTTGTAGCAAACTACATCCTGCACTCACTACTTGCGTATTGCACACAAGTAGGCCATAGCCAACTTTGGCGTGAGCAGAGCGAGCGACAACAGAGCAAGTACCCTGACAACCCCAGGAAAATACTCATGACTAGATCTCTTAATTCGGTCACCATCACATCACATCATCACCTAAACCAGCCAATAGGACTACTTTGAGGGACTCACTCTGCTCACGCAAGTAGCAAAGTGTCATAATTGATAATTGTGTTTATAATTGATTGCTACAGCACTCACCAACTAAGAGGCAACCGGCTGAGGTACTCTGGTCCACAATTGCAAACTGAACAAACAAACAGATAGAACCTGAGGACATAAGTATAAAATATGTTAACTCTTCAGAATATTTTCTTCATAGTTCATCTAAAAATGCTCAAAAATCAAGACATATTTTAAGGCATATTAAGAACTTTAACCATGGTGTCCTGATTTGGGGTATGATGAGAGGGTATGTATTTTATTTGGCACATTACAGCATCTGTACCTGTCTCCATACAACAAGGGCATTTGTGGGCACTGGAGACATTCCTCATGAAACCACTGCTGACACCTGCAGCACTGCAGCATCTTCTGAAACCACCTAGATGAAGACAGAGAGCTTGTTGTCTGGAAACTCAAATGTTTCCCACCTAATTAATGTCTACATGCATTATGCATACATGTCTTTCTGCAAAGATGTGATCACATTATTGAGCGTGTAGAGAAGGACAGGTATATTACTCACTCTCCTACCACCCCGCAGTAGCAGTAGCACTCCTGCAAATTAGTCTTGTGGCCCTGATCCCAGACCAGCTCTTCCAGGGAGTACGGCAGAGTCAACTGCCATTCCTGCTGCTTCTGACGGGCTTCGGTCCTCCTTGTGCGGCCCCTCTAGAAACCACAAACACAAACTATAATTTAACTTGAGGTAACCCCATTAATCGGTTTTAGTAAGCAGCACTCGCTTCAATATTGATGAATGTTTGCAGCTAAAGCTTTGAGTTTTATTAAGAAGAAGCAGATAATATTTGAAGAGCAATCTGTTAGGATGCACAAATATTTAAAGATGTCAAATATCTAGACGTAAAAAAAACGATTTTGAATCGATGTATCGATCCAACAGCCGACAATACGATGCATCGATACGTCCGCAAGAGAATCGATTCATGTTTAAAACTCAGGGTTCCCGCGGGATCTTAAAAAGTCTTAAAAGCATTGATTTTACGAATTTGAAAATAATACCTTAAAAAGACTTTAAAAAAAAGTATTGAATTTTTATATCTAGGTCTTAAATTTTGCGCAGTTTGTAATAGCCAGAAAACGTTGCGGGGTAAACTTATCAATCATCAAGTAAATGATTTCTCGGTTACGCACCGTCGTACGGCGCAGTGCAGCTGCTACACTACACACACAAACACACCATGCATGTACACACGCACAGAGGAGAGGAGAGAGGAAGAAAAGACTCCGCTGTTGTGACTTTACGATGATCTAAAGTGGTCCGGGCACGGGGACCACTATTATTTGGACTTTAGAGAAATTGGTTCTATGGTTCTATGGCATATGGAACCAAATGGACCCGCGTGCACCAATTCAGAATCAAGACGACTAGTAGCCTTGGCAACAGTCGGCAACTTTTTCTGTGTTGGATGTGGATGCCACGGTCCCACTGTCGGAAGAAAAAAAAACCTGCGAAATGACTTTCTTTTGCTTCGTTTGCCGTTCGCTCTCTCTCTTTCTCTCTCTCTCTCCAGTTCTCCCCCTCTCTCTTTCTTTGCCTCTCTCTCTCTCTCTCTCTCTGTCTCCTCGTATACTTGCGTTGGTGTTGCGTTGGCAGTTATAAACAGGCAGCATCCAGCGGCATCCAAATGGAGTAAACCAAAGGTCTGATAGAACAGACACAACCCCATCCCTAACATGTCAGTATAACCATTCAACCTCTGCACCAGTGCGCCGATGAAACATGACGCTAACTAAAGTCATTCTGTCTGAACTGGCACTTAGCGTTGAATTGCGCTTGTTAGCCAAGTGTGTGTGTGTGTGTGTGTGTGTGTGCGCGTGTGTGTGTGTGTGTGTGTGTGTGTGTGCGCGCGCGCGCGTGCGAATAACAAGGGTGACCAGATGTCCCCCTTTCTGTGGGGGATTTGGGACATTAGTGTTCAAATGCCATAAAGTTGCTGACCCCCTCCTGTGCCAGTTATCAATACTTCTGTGCCTCAAAAAACAGTTTGGATCTGGTCACCTTGGAGATTTTGAGGAGCTGCTCTACAAGCTCAGCATGACTTGTAGATCAGTTATTTAATTAAGATTATTTTTCCATTTGCATTTTTTTTTATGTTCAAAGGCTGTACGCCAAACAATATTCACATATTATGGGACAGGCTAACTTAAAATATATACTTTAATAAATATGGCACTGTTATTTCTGGTGGTGCTGGTAAATGAAAATGTAGGTAAAATGTATAATAGTATTACAGCTTTCATTGATTTATTTCGAATTTGAAACATTGTCTAGCCTGTAAGGTAAAAAAGGGTAAAAAAAAAAAAGCGAAATCGAATCGTGGTGTATTCTTGAGTATCGGAAAAAATCGAATCGTTGGGTCAGGAAATCGATACTGAATCGAATCGCCATGATGGGTGTGATTTACACCCCTACAAATATCCATGGCAGTCTTCACATTTTTCATTTTACTTGCCAATGCCATTTCATATTAAGCATAGGAGAATCTGAAATGACATCTGAGGATTTGAGCAAACTGCAAGATCACACAGAAAGCACTGCAAAGTCAATGACACACTTTCACATGAGAGCAATTCACTACACAATGACATGACCACATTATGAAAAAATACCAAGGTCAAATGTTTTTGTATCAGTGCTATACAAAACCTTACAGCTGGGTTGCATTATGTTGACAAGCATGCATGTGAAAACACAATGCTACTGCTAAGCACAAACATGTATATGCAATGGAATACATTGCCTGGTCCTATAAAATGTTATCATAGAAAAACTCTAGAAGCACACTTGCGCCACTTGCTGGAGACATGGAGAAGCACTTCCTGTCTCCATGGTCCATCATTTGGGAGTATAATACTTGAAGGATTATGCTGCACTACCTTTTCTTATTATGAAGTCTATTATGAGTATTCTGATTACTGGAATGGATGGATGGATAAATAATGCATTTTGAGGTTGGTAGTCGTACCTTAGGAACAGCAGCAAGCTCACACTTTCTGCAGAGCCACTTGTCATCCGAGTCAATGACAGTGGCATCGATGACGGGGGAGTGGCACAGCTGATGATAGCCTAAAGAAAACAATTACAGTTTACCATTGCAACTGTTCAATGAAGTCAGGAACCAGAATGTTCTGGTCGGCGATGTTGCAAATCCTCAGTGTTAGGCTATAATTATTACCTTGGCCACACTTATCACAAATGACAATCTCATTGGGTTCCTCTGAAGTCTCATCCTGGCATATGGAGCAGACTATGTCATCGTCTTCTTCTTCATCATCGTCCTCATCACCTGAAACCAAAATGAAGGATCTTGATGACTAAATTACATCGCTGTCCTCTGGCAGAAAACAGTCAACTCCAACTCAAAATGTTCATTTCTCAATAAAATTAAGAAAACACAATACCCAGTGGTATTGGTCACTAGTTTGTATTGAGATGTTTTGGGTGGGGGTGATAATGGAGTTAACTAGTTCCTGCCGGACGATGATGTGTTACAATTCAAATTTTACTGGTAGAAGGAAGATTATGGAATGGTTCCCATCGCGACCCTTTATCTTTTTTCTCCAAGGGTATTTTTGGGAGTATTCACTATCGACAGGAAGACCTCTGCACACTCGACCTACTATATACAGTGGCTTGCAAAAGTATTTGGCCTTCTTGAACTTTCTGAAGATAAAGATATAAAACTGTAAATTTTTGCGAAGAATCAACACAATGAAGTGGAACAAATATATTGGATATTTCAAACTTTTTTAAAAAATAAACTGAAAAATTGGGCATGCAAAGTTATTCAACCCCCTTAAGTTAATACTTTGTAGCGCCACCTTCGTCCCTTGGGGTATGTCTATCAGTTTTGCACATCGAGAAACTGATATTTTTGCACATTCCTCCTTGCAAAACAGCTCAAGCTTAGTGAGGTTGGATGGAGAGTGTTTGTGAACAGCAGTTTTCAGTTCTTTCCACAGATTCTCGATTGGATTGAGGTCTGGACTTTGACTTGGCCATTCAAACACCTGGATATGTTTTTTTTATGAACCATTCCATTGTAGATTTTGCTTCATGTTTTGGATCATTGTCTTGTTGGAAGACAAATCCGTCCCAGTCTCAGGTATTTTGCAGATTACATCAGGTTTTCTTCCAAAATGGTCATGTATTTGGCTCCATCCATCTTCCCATCAATTTTAACCATGTTGAGGGTGATGAGCTGTGTTGCTTTTACACCAAATATAACGTCTTGCATTGTTTATCAAAAAGTTTGATTTTGGGCTCATCTGACCAGAGCACCTTCTTCCACATGTTTGCTGTTTCTCGCAGGTGGCTTGTGGCAAACTTTAAATGAGACTTTTTATGGATATCTTTAAGAAATGGCTTTCTTCTTGCCACTCTTCCATAAAGGCCAGATTTGTGCAGTATATGCTGAGACTTGATTACACACAGGTGGATTACATTTATCATCATTAGTGATTTAGGTCAACATTGGATCATTCAGTGACCTCACTGAACTTCTGGACAAAGTTTGCTGCCTTGAAAGTAAAGGGGCTGAATAACTTTGCACGTCCAATTTCAGTTTTTTTTTTTATTATTTTAAAAAAAAGTTTGAAATATCCAATAAATTTGTTCCACTCCATGATTGTGTCCCACTTGTTGATTCTTCAAAAATTTACAGTTTTATATCTTTGTTTGAAGCCTGAAATGTGGCAAAAGGTCACAAAGTTCAAGGAGGCCAAATACTTTTGCAAGCCACTGTACTTTAGCAGGTGCGCAGGCGATAACTTAAACATGTAGGAGAAGGAGAAACCTGCACACTGCCACTTGCTGGATCAAGAGCATTTATTAGTGTGTGTGTGTGTGTGTGTGTGTGTGTGTGTGTGTGTGTGTGTGTGACACACACACACACACACACACACACACACACACACACACACACACACACACACACACACACACACACACACACACACACACACACACACACACACACACACACACACACACACACACACACGATGTAACGGTGCTGAACCAAAGCCAGCCAATCTGCAGACAGTTAACTGTCATGGCAAAGGAAGAGAGATGACTGTGCAGGCAGATAGAACAGCAGAAGCCCGCTCAACCAATTTATGTAGAAACTGTAATGAATGCACAAGCTTTCCACTTTTTTTTATCTACTCCAACAGCAAACATTAAACGTGTCAATTTAACAGTAGTTAAATAAAGTTATAAAGCAAAGACACTGAGTGACTTCTGCATGAGTGAATAGTAATCCCTCACTACATGTTAACAACTTTTATTTTGTATAGCAATCACATGATCACTTGATCAATGTGACATGATGTGGGTCAATACATAAATTAATTATCCTGTACTTGGACTCAAAGCTTGACTGATCGGTGAAACTGATGGGCTGGATTTCCAAATAAGGGAAGCCGATGTCAGTAGACACAACAGACTAGATTTTTTTTCTGTCATACAGAGCTCCCGACCAGATCCACCAGGAGAAACTACACACACCTTTTCCTCATGGTATGTTTTCTCATGTCTGCTTCAATTTAATAAGGTCTAGGTCAGTGGTTTTCAACCTTTTTCATACCAGGGTCCACTACTCATTCAGCATTTGAGCCACGGACCAACATTTGATGACATTTTAGCCCCACAGACCTCAGAAGTAAAGATTGCTTTTGCTTTTGTCCAGTAACCCTAACACCAGGCTGGATTTTTGGAGAAAACTAAACAGTCAAACATACAGATCAAAATGACCATTAATCTTCTATATTCTCTAGTTGTGCTAATTCAGACAATGAATATTTTAACCCTTTAACACTATCAAAGAGTTACATCTGGTTAACCAACTTTCCATCATTTAACCTGGGGACCACCTGGAATACTCTCAGGGACCACTGGTGGTCCCCGGGCCACCTGTAGAATCCCCCTGGTGTAGGTGATCAGAAATCAGTCAAGAGTGAGCGATGCACAATGCATCTGTATGCTGAATTTAGGTGGACTGAACGTCTGGGTTTCCGAGGCTACAGACAGACAAACCCTCAGACAGATAACAGAGGATTTATGGGCTGGTCTGACTGATATTCCCAGTTCCCACTCTTTGCAACATATCCCTGGGCATCAGCGACACCAAATCAATTGGTCAGGCGATGCCTGGGCTATCTTCACACAAGGAGAGGCAAAGATTCTGTTCATTTATAGATATAAGGTAATAAAGCAACTAGGAGGTTAATGTATCACAGTACTTGCCTGTCTCGATATCCTTCCAGAGAACCCATGACTTAGACTGGTCTTCAAAAACCACAAAGCATCGCTGTTTGTCCCTATCAATCTGGAAACAAAAACAATGCACAGATCCAGCAACAGTAAACAAAAAACTGAATGGATTAAAAGAAACTGTCAGAAACAAATCAAATATCACAAAATTTGTTACAAACAAAATCATGAAGTTGTCCACAGTTTTCCAGACCTGCGGGCCATGCCCTGGAACTGGAGGATCTGTCCCTACCTCAGAGCCAGAAGATCCACCCACAGTCTATCTAACATACTGTACATTCATCCGTTTTTTACTTTCTTTATATAATGATTTCAATTTTTTAATAGAAGTGTATATATGTACGTTTAACTGCTGATGCATTGAAAATAGAAGGCCCTGGTGTAAACAAGTGCTTTTCAGTCTCATCCTCAAAATAGCAGTTGTTGTATTTACTGGTGCTTTCGTTATTTTTTTTTGTTTGTTTGTTTGTTTATTTAAGTACGTAGTTCTAAGTAAGTAGTTCTGCATCTGTGGGGGGGGGGGGGGGGGGGGGGGGGAATCAATCCAAACCAACCTTGGTGATAGTACCCAGGTAGAACAGACCATCCGACCACCGGGCCAAGACATCTTGTCCGTCTTCGAACCTGTCAGACAACATGGTCTCGTCCCCATACTCTTCCCTGACAGAGAAGCCAGAAGGGGACAGAGGCACCGTGTGCGGCTGCCGCTGTGCTCTTTGATGGACAGATAAGGGGTCCACAGTTTCTCTGGATGTAGGAAATGATGTAGTTAATATTTTAAATGATCTCAAAACAAATTCCCCCATCATGTTTATATTACCTAATTACTTCCAAGACAAGTAATTAATATCAGTTCATGCTAGATTCATGTGGCACTTTTGATTGAATCAATGGAAAAATAATGTGGGACATTTTCCTGTGCAATAGGCTAGTATTATAATTGACCAAATACAATTAGGCCATTCATAATATCTTACAGTGGAAACTCCAGATGAAGATGAAGTCTATGATATAATTTCTTTACCGCATCCAGGCACCAGTTTAACATAATCCCCACAGCATTTTGAGCTGATATGGCATGTAGCTAAACTGACACTTTTGTAATAGAATAACAATTACATTAAAGAAATCCCTGGTGCACATTTAGAAAGATAAATGATTTATGGTGTCGTCAACTCGCGGTTAACAGATTTTGTATTTCAGTTGTACTTGGAATGTAATGCAATTTTCAATGAAACAATTTAGAGAAAGAAACTTTATTGTTTTGGGGAGTGTGTGCAGGGAAATGTTCTTAACGGGAGCTCCACTGTCAGGGCAAATTGTTTAAGTTTTGCACTTAAAACACACATTAAAAATAAAAACACAGCATTAAATGGTGCCACTGTTTGACAAAAACACGATAATTATTTATTTTACCTGCAATGTCCATCAGTACTATTGCTTCCTTTGTTCGTACGCTGGTTGAACATGGTCAAGATTGTGGCCACACACAAGAAAAAACTATAAACTGGACCGTATAACTCTGAAATGTTATGGGGCTGGAAAAAATATAGATATTACAATGTGTGATATAACCGGCCCGTGTGTTATTAGCACGCAAAGTACAACTGTCAAAGCAGGATTAGACATCCAAAGACCCTCTGGAAGGAACCCACGCCTCCCTGAAGGAGAGGAAAAACATGGTGATGGAGAGATGACAACAACAATAACGTTACCTCATTCGGCCACTTCTTCAGCTATAGCCACAAAACGACCTGGTGCAATAACACAGCAGCAGCAGAACCTATAGAACCGGCAGCGGCTACGTCTCCGCCGGAGTCACTTTGAACGGCCAATGCGAAAATATGCGACCCTCACGCGCGCTTCAAAAAATAACAAACGGATCATTTTCTCCTTGTGTGTTCGCCATTTTGGTTTCCCGCTGATGATCTGAGAGGTGCATTGTGGGGGTTGTAGTCGCTGGTCAGGACCCGAGCACTACACTACAAACTGCACATCATTCTTCACAATTCACAGTGAATGCAACGCGTTGTGAGCTTGTACATCGGCTATTTTCAGCCCTCGTCACCGGCAGCCCAACTTATCCAGACCAGGAACAATATATAACTCCTCCACTGGAACAGCCTACGATACATTTAACAAATTAATGCAATTATGGTTAGAGCCACTTGTCGGCGCTAGAATGACATGGCTACATGTGTTTTTTGCTGATCATTCTAGTCACATCACTAGTTATAGATAGTGAAGGAGTTTGTGTGGGAAAACATTTATATTTGCATGTGAGTTTGGATTTAGACTAAATCCAAGTAAAAATGTCACATCTCACTAGCAGGATAACATTTTGTTTAATTCATGGTTTAGGATTAAACGTATCATCAAATGTTAAGTAAACCCCTATTTCAAAACGGCAGCAATGAAATCAAAAATAAGTCAGTGGGTTTTTAAGACACAGTCACACAGCAGAGGCATTATTAATTTATGTCTCATAATTGTTTGTAGTCAGCTGAACGCATTGCGCCTGCGCCCTAGAGACTGTTTTAGCAGTGAGGTATGTGCAGAGCCATCTAGTAGAAGAGTTGCGACAATGGGGGAGTAGAAAGTGAGCGCTCGAGTGGAGCCTGAAAGAGGGACAAGCTGGAGATGGAAATTTCAACGAGGGCGGCGAAATTAAGAGCTATGTTGAGCATGTGCACAACATGACAATGGTTTAAAAGTATTATACAGCAACAACTAAGTCTATTTAGTGTTTATATTATACCATTACTAACAAACGATCTTCAATAGAAGCCTGTTGCCTCAAACCAATTCGTTTTTTTGCGGTCCAGTAGTTGTCCCCATTCTCAATATAATTGTTGTTATAATGCAGTGTAGAAGAGCCGCCATTGGACCCCATGAAGTGAACGGAGTTTGCGTAAACTATAGTATATGGCTCGAAGGCTCTTGGTATGTGTTGCTTGTGATCCCACCGCTCAGTAGACCCACCGCTACAAGTCACCAGCAACAACACGAGAGAAAGTGACATGCCAGCGCTGCCTTCGCCTTCTGCGGGTCATCATACACATTTACACAACCCTCCTGGCTGGGAGACAAGATTCGGCTTGCGATTGCGGTCTGCATGTCGACCATTTGGTTGTTGTAACCATCAAAGGGTTCGAGCCTGCATGGAACAGTCGCATTCTTTCTCCGACAGCAGCGATCGACGTGTATTTTTGGATGAAATCGCACAGCCAGGGGGTCCACACTTACTGAGATGATCTATTTTTGTGATGGCGAAGGGTCTGTTTCCACGGGCCTGGGTGAAGAAGTCATTCTATTTCCAGGTAACATTGCATTTTTTATTTATATAGTGTGATATTAAATGGACGGAACACACACACACACACACACACACACACACACACACACACACACACACACACACACACACACACACACACACACACACACACACACACACACACACACACACACACACACAGATTCTGAAAGGGGTGCTGGTAATATCTACTGTATTACAACTATTACCTACACAGTTATTAGGCTATAAGGTAAATCAACCTCTCTTGCCATCAGATTGACAGCTGCTCCAAGATCCAGTTCACTAACGTGACATTTCTGGTGCATTCTGAGTTCAGAGGTTAATTTGAAAAAACACAGTAATTAAATGAACCTCTACTAATCTCTAGGTTAAACAACTGTATTCGTGTGCGCGCGCGGCTCTCACGTGTACCAGTCTGTTGAGTACAAAAACAGATGGCAAATTAATAAATTAGGGCATGTAATTAATCATGCAGACACTTTGAAAGAGGCAAGTAGACATAGAAATCCATCACCCTGGTTATAGCGAGTGGTTGGCTCCCTTATTACTAGGTCTGTTGGGTCATATGGACTCTTCGTCTATGGACTCTTCATGTTAGTGGCATCAGATCCGTAATTTTCAACTATTGTCATAGGAGAGGTTAGAACTTAGAAGTATAATCCCTGAATAGGTAAAACTTGAAGAGAACTGGTAGTGAGAATTACTTGGGAAGTGGATTTGTATTGAGAAGAAGGGAACAGTTGCTGCATTTGAACTTGAGATTTACTGTATTAACCTACTGATTCCAAATATCTTACAAAAACAAATTCAAACAAAATGTTCTGTATATGTTCTGTTTCATCAACCAACTAACTATTGTCTTAATGAAACACACACACACACGCACACGCACACACACACACACACACACACACACACACACACACACACACACACCTTCTCTATGAAATTTGATTTTCTTGGCAAGTCAATGCTTTCAATTGCTGTAGATAATGTTAATGCTTTCAGTAGCTAAAGCTAATGTTAACATGCTGTGTAAGTCAGGCAGAAATGTCTGTCTGTGTGTGCGTGCATCACGCATACTTGGGTATACCTGTCCCAAGAGCATGTGTGTGTGTGCATGTGCGCACATGTGTGACAGTTGCTACATTGTATACAAATTAGAGCTGTCAATCGATTAAAAAATTTAATCGCGATCAATCGCATGATTGCCCATAGTTAATCTTTAATTAATTGCAATTTAATCACATATTTTTATGAGTTCTAAATATACCTTAAATGAGTGTTTTTCAAGAATATTCATATCAAGGTCAATTATTTAGTCTGCATTTGAGCCACAGACCACTATTTGATGACATTTATTTAGACTTCCAGACCTAAATTAAAGAATTTGTCAACAATTTGATGTTGGTATAATTAGGAACGAACTTGCACATTTTGTAGAAAGTTCTCTATATTGTCTAATTGTGTAGACTTATTTTAAAGTAACATAACTGATGCAGATATTTAAAAATTATTCACCTGCATTTGGCGAAATTGAACCAAATGGACCCACTTGGCTTTTGGTTTTACTGTGAGTTAATCTCACACTAAAAAAATTAATTGAGTTAACTCACGGCTGAGTTAACTCGCGATTAACTAGTTAATTCTGACAGCCTTAATACAAATATATTGTATCATTGTATCATATCCAGGCCTGCCAATCTATGCAAAGCCAGCCAGTATTGCCTACAAGCCCAATTCACTTACAATAGAAAACATCTTTCCGATCAGATCGCTATAACTTAAAAGCGAAACATGCGTTTACTTTTGTGGGCCTCCCAGGTCTGTTGTGTATGTTGTGTGCGATCGTGGCGCCAGTACGATAAAAATGTGGTCATGAGAGTGATTTAAGAATTGGGATTCAACAAGAAATGTGAGAATAAAAAAGGTGGCCTTCTTAATGGTTTTGAATAGGGGACCTGACGGTACATCATCTCGGTTTGAGGCCGATAGCACCGGTTCTGTACGTGTCTGGGCTTTGGTAGTGGCATTGGGTGAAAGGTGACAAGTGTGACTACAAAATGTCTGAAAACCACGCACGTAAAGTGAATACTGTGGCCGGGACGACAATTTGTTCGCTAAAAACAACTGTTAAGAAAATGTGCTCCTCCACTTAAACCAAGCGACATATTCGAATACGGTTTGAACCACCACAAAGTCGAGGATTGTGTGAACGTTTTAAATTTTAAATCACGTTTCTACGACAAAGTATGCCAGAATAATGAGGCTGCAAAAGTTAACTTGGGCAGAAATCAATGCATTGTCTATGGGGGAAAAGAAATATAAACAAATATCTTGAAAAGTTTTTTTTTTCAGTTTTTTTCCAAAATAACCTACTGGACAATGAAAGTTCAAAGATAGCTGAACATTTTGAAGTTGGAACTACATTTCTAGCATAAAGTATTTGGAAGTAGTAGAAGTTCGGGGAAAAAAAAAGTGTACGCATCACACACTTGTGCCGCACACGCCTGAAAAAAGTGAAAAATTGAAATAGTGAAAAAAGTATAAAGAATTATAAAAAATAAAATTTAAGCACACGTGACACCTCACTGCATGAAGCCGAACGTTTTAAAGTTTGACGAAAGTTCTAGCATAAAGTATGTGGAAGTAGTAGATGACCAAAAAAATATATATATATATAAAGTGGAGAACATGGAGGTCTCGCTATAAGCGAGCCCTCAATAATGCATAGCTTTAAATGGAGTCGTCTGTCCTGCTCTACCCAAACTCAGCTGGTGTCAATGTTAAGACAAAGTGGTTTAACTGGCCTCGGTTCTATCAATTGGTGTTTTTCTTGCAGCCAGTTCAAAAGAAGTTTCCCCCTACGACCTCACCGAGCTGCCCCTGTATCTCAAATGGTCAAATAAATATAATAATTCTTTCTGTATATCAACAAAATGTAGATTTTTGATGTTAGACCCTGAGGGAAATTTATATTTTAAAAAATCATATAAAAGAGCTGCTTATCAACTATCCAGTTATTTGATCGATATAAATTAACCTAAGTAATCGATAAATACCATCCCTCTGTGTATTCGACTGCATGCATGCACGCGCACGCACGCACGCACGCACGCACACACACACACACACACACACACACACACACACACACACACACACACAAATAATGTGTGGGGTAGAGTTCCCTTAAAAAAAAAAGAATAAAAACACCTGACCTGATTTGCCAACATTGTAATAGATCATACATATATTACAGTAGTAACAAGCAAGCAACAGCAGCTGTTGGGCCAAAATACGAGACGAGACGGGACGAGAAGTTGTTGAGTAGGGTGGTGTAAGGGATTTGTCATTGTCACTTTACACATTAACACATACACATGACCTTAGAATCCTGTGACAAAGATTACTGTAATTTAATTTATTTTTACCAGTTCTAACCCCCAGGTCTTGAATCACATGTCATGTTAGACTGAATAGAATTTCCTTGGTTTTACCTCTAAACTGAGTCCCCAAATAAAAGGTTGATTGTTGTTAACTGTGGGCTGTTCAGGCACTCACTACATTGTTATGGGACTCCCACGCTGATTTACGAGAGACAGCCAAATCAAGTCCCGACGGATGGTAAAACGGTTGCGACCGTTATAAATTAGTCACGACCAGTGAATATGACCAGCAGTCAACCGTTCCCTACTAAACCTAACCCGTAACCCCTAATCCTAAACAAACAGTAAAGCCTATGCCTAAACCTAACTTTAACCCCCAACCGTTATGCCAATGGTCACGACCATTATACCAAACGACATGTTGTATACTATTATATTCTATTCTTGACTGTCGCGACCATTTGGCCACACAGTGTGACTTATATCGCGTTCGCAAATTGATTTCGCTCCTCCTGTACTGCATCCTGATCCTTATGCCATTAATAAAAATGAATGTGTTATACACAATGTATACTATATGTTGTAATGTATATGTACAAATATGTGTTGTGCTTGGTTTTGCAGGCTCGTATCTCCTTTGTACGGGTAAAGTACCTGTTTTTGACGTGGCTGACGGTTTTAGTTGGAAGCTGGGTGCTCTATGTCCAGTACTCAACGTACACAGAACTCTGCAGGGGACATGAGTGCAAGAACACCATAGTGAGTGATTGATTGCTCACCATACTTTTATGCAAAATGTCTTATTGGGACACTAATTTACTCATTTTGACACACCAATGCAACTACTTGCAACTTGAAACCACTTGCAAGAAACTGCAGGCTGTCTTCTGGAGTCTGGACTTATCTGTTGCAGACTGATACCATTTAGAGATAATGATTGCAAGGAGTTGCGGTTGCAAGGACTTGCACTGGTATGCTTTCCATTACTCTATTCAAAGTAATGGAAATGGCTTGATTACTGCAAGTAATAATCAATAATAATAATCTTTACTTCACAGAGACGAGGCTTTTGCGAGGTCCAAATAAAAACATGACTTTTGGAAACTTGTACAATCCCATTTAATAGAATGTTAATTGAATTCAATAACAGAACCCCCAAACTAACCAAGACCCCTTCCTCCCTCCTTGTGCATCTCAAAGTGTGACAAGTACAGAAGAGGAATTATTGATGGGTCGGCCTGCAGCAGCCTGTGTGACAAAGAGGTTATGTACATGGGCCGGTGCCTTTCCACTTCACCAAACAACCAGGTGGGACTATGTTTTGAGATGAGCTTAACTCTTTTCATACGTCAATTTGAGGAGTTAACCGGGATCAAAATGTATGTACATGCCCTGAGACATTAAAGGCTTTTAATGCGGTGCCCTTGCTCATGGGGTGTGTGCTTGTAGTTTGGCGATCGGGTTTCCTGGATTATTGTTTGGATATTTGCTGGCAGTTTTCAGCCCTCCTTCCTTCACTCCATGATACATTCTTGTGCTGAGGTTCTTTCAACTTCCCAGGTGTACACAGGAAGCTGGGGTGACTCTGATGGTATCATCCGATGTCAACTCGGGGAGGTTCTGCACTATGAGCTAGGAGAAGAGTTGGAGCCACGGAGAGAAGTGCCCATTTTTGATAAACCCACCAGAGGCACATCTGTAGAAAAGTTCCGTGAAATGGTCTTCAATCACCTCAAGGTTTGTAGTAGAGACTTAAGAGACAAACAACCCAGTGTATGTTGTGTGACACCTAAAGTATGAGAGAACGTGTGTGTGGTGTGTGCACTGTAATTACTGTGTACGTACACTATTGGAATCCCTGTAGTGCAGAGGGATTATATTCTGCTTTGCTACATACCTAGTATAAAGTGATAATGCATGTGTGAGCTAAAATAAGTGCTGGTTGCGTCTTTATCTCTCTCTCTCTCTCTCTCTCTCTCTCTCTCTCTCTCTCTCTCTCTCTCTCTCATTCTTTAGCAAATACTAGAAGCAAATGCTACATTATGCACACCCGATCAGTTTAGTAGAAATACATTTGAGTCAATGGATGTTTGAATTGAAGACAGTGTGTGGAAATATGAATCCATAATGGATCACCACAATGTAATACAATCCATTTTAACAGTTACCTGGGGGGTAAAAGGAGTAGCTGACCTGTTATGGTACAAATACAGTGTCAGATTGAGTGACACAATTGCTGCTAGCGGTTTGAAACCTGATCTGTTGGAAGTGAGCATATACTGTAACTGAAATAAGCTATAGTAGTGAGTTTTCCCTCATCCCCGTTTCTCTTTCTACATCCATGCATCAATCCATCCTCAGTCCAAATTGGGAGAGCAGAGTAACATGGCCGGACTAGTCAGCCAGATCCTGTCTGTGGCTGATGGTAATAAGGACGGACGCGTGTCCCTGCCAGAAGCTCGCTCTGCCTGGGCACTCCTCCAGATGGATGAGGTAAAATAAAGTACACTGCAACAAATCAATAAGTAGATAATTACTTCAACATCTTTATACTTGGAAAAAATTGTTACACAGTTATGCAAATAACTGTATTTGCCTTTCCAGATAATCTTACGTAAGACTTAATACTTAGTCCAGAGAATGTAGGGGTGCATTAATTCTGTCTTTTTCTTTATCATTATTTGAGGTGTTGCTGGGCCTGTTGCTCCAGGACCGGGGACATGCTCCGCGACTTCTAGGGTACTGTGGGGACTTGTACATGACAGAACGTGTTCCATATGGGCCCTTGTATGGCCTGGCCTTGCCGTGGCCCCTAGTGTCCTGGGTCCCCAGCGGAGTGCAGCGCAGCATGGACCAGTGGTTCACCCCCTCCTGGCCCCGCAAAGCCAAGATCTCCATGGGTTTGCTGGAACTGGTGGAGGACATTTTCCACGGCACCTATGGCAGCTTCCTCATCTGTGACGTCGCAGCCGCACACTTCGGCTACACTGAACACCACGAGCTGCGGCTCACAGACACACGAGTAGTCATTGCAGAGGACAAGTTCCGCCGTGCAATGCGGGCACTGAAGTGTGAGACTGACGCGGACTGCGTGTACGGGGTCGACTGTAAGACGTCATGCAACGTGGCAGAGAAACGATGCCGGGAGGAGCCGGCGATGCCGAACCTGGCCAAGGCATGTGGTACACTGAAGGACTACCTCCTGCGAGGGGCACCATCAGGGCTGAGCGAGGAGCTGGAGAGGCAGCTGTATGCCTGCATGGCCCTGAAGGGCAATGCTGGTCAGATGAACATGGAACATTCGCTCATCCTGAACAACCTCAAAGCCTTGCTGTGGAAACAGATCTCTCACACCAAGGACTCATAAAGGCAAGCAAGATCGAAGATATTTCTGTTCATGCTCACTAGTCATCAAGAGCTGTAAATTATGGTTGTACCACTGAAAAATACAAGCCGACACTTTGATAAAGCAATTATTTGGTTTTAGCATAAGGTCTTCAGACTGGAAGACGGATCCTACTTTATCTGCCACAAATCTTTGGGATTACATCATATATGTGCACTGTGCAATGAGATGTTCTTACTATTCACACAAAAAATGCATGTTGGAACGGGGGGGTGTAGAACAGGTATAACAATAATAGGTTTCATACCATTGATACATCCATGATCCATATCATAACATTTTCAAACACAGAATCAGAGAAATGATTAACAAAGTGATTATATGATAACTGAGCCCAGGAAACAAAACTGCTGTTAGAACCTAGTAATGCTGTTACACTAAGTTTGAGATTCATGATCTTATTACAGGTATGACATGTTTTGAGCGTTAATTAAGATGGAACATGTAAGTTGATAGACTTGCTGTATGAACTAGTGCTGGGTGATGAAACGTATTAGTAGCCCAAAATGATTTGAAATGGTGCAATTCAATATTAACGTAAATCAACATAAACAATATGTAGATTAAAATCTCTAAAGGAAGGGTCACTGACAGACTCAACAATAGATTAGAAGACAAACCTCCATAACCTGGAAGACTAATTTGGGATAGAGGCTGAATGGGTTAGTGAAGGGTGATTGGGGAATATATTCACCAACTTTCACCTCATTGCAAAATACAAATGGAAATATTGGATTTCTGTATTGAATTTGTAATATTTGTGTAGAACTCTATTGGTACATCACCTAGCACTGGGACACTTTGAGATAATTACATTTTAAAGTTAAAATGGAGCAGTTTGAAGCTCCATATGGAACATTCACAATGATTGTGAATGTTTTGGATTCAGTATTTCATACAAAACTATGTCTGTATAACAGACTGTGCTGGATACTTCACCTTGACAATGCTGCATCAAGACTGAAATGAGACAGTATACACTAAGCTATTAATGTTGCTGAAGAATGGGGGGGGGGGGGGTCACATTTGTATTTGAGTTTTCCCAATGGTGCCAAAAAAGTTAGACTTTGAATGTTTGCCAATGAAGGTACATTTGAGTCTGCAGAGATTTGGACATCTAATGAGAAACCAGTCCATAATTAGGATATCTTGGATGGCACTTTTAATTGATCAATCCTGACACCTATGCATACTGAAGTCTTCAACCACTCTAGATGTTTCGTAGTTACACTAACAGGGATGAATGTCAAATATCATTTCACTTAAAGCATGTCACAGAAGATGGTCTTGACCAATGTGGCTGTTGAAGTTTGCAATATTGTGAACGTGTTTACCACTTTGAAATTGAAACCAGCATGATTTTGCACAATAAAGAAAGGAAAAAAACTCAGTCTTGTGAAAACAAGTCTATATTAAGTAGCCTTGCCAGGCCATGATGTTCAGAGGTCCAGCTGAGCCATTGAGGCCCATATAGGTCAGGAGCCTATCTCCTGTTTCTGTAGCGTGAGGCAGCTTGATGTACAAGTACACCCCCTGGACATGACGTTAGTATATCGCAGGGACTTGCCCCCAATCCAGGCCTTGATGCTGAGTGCCAAGCTGGGAGGCATTGGGTCCCATTTTTGGTATGAACCAGCCAGGAATCGAACCCCGACCTCCTAGTCTTAGGCCGGACACTCTAACCACAACTCCACTGAGCTGGTCCAATTCAATTACCGTAACCATTTTAGATTCATACATTGAATGTGCAAAATATTTATCAGACTACGCTCACCCATGACTAATCCATCTAAAAATAAATTGCACTTGATCAAAAGTTAAAGTACAATATACATAATGTGACAAAGGACACAAATTTTGCATTTGCGATTAATTTATTAGTGTGTGGTTTAGGAGCAGCATCATTATCAGTCCCCTTCCCCTCGTTCTTGCGCTCGTAAGAAGCTGGCCTTTTTCTGGGCAACGCGGTCTTTCCTCTGTGCCAAGGATAACTTGGCGCGGTTCCACCTGCCACGGGAAGAGGCAAAACAATGAGTCCATTAACATTCACAGAGCAGAGGAAGGAGACGGCGATTCATTCTGCATTTTGATCCCTCCCAGTCCCCATTAATCACTCCTTTAACATTTACTTGGAGGAACAGTGTTATTTTGCCCAAGTTTGTAATGAATATTTGATACAGGAATCTGAACATCTGTATCAAATATAAATTACACTTTCCCGTTTTTTGTGTCAATGTTCATTATGATGCATGGTGTTCTGGAGCCAAAAATGTAAAAAAAAACAAAGACAACGCAATTGTCTCTTATGTACAAAACCTCCCAAGACATTTTGTTAAGTCTACAGAGTTCAGAAACCCACCTCTTCTTTTTGACGTCTTTTGGGGGTTTCTTTTCATGTACAGGATTGGCTCTGATTGAAGAATGTGCTTTTTTGTACATCTCTTCTACCTGAAATGGAAGAAATTAATCAGTTATGGTACGAATGCATCATATAGTGCTGGATTCCAACACAAACATGCTTCTTTCAGCCCCGTCTTGAAAGGGACAGTAAACATCAACCAATGCAAATGAAGGACCAACTACATTTTGCTCAGCGTGCTTTGTATAATCATCAAGAAGCAGACAATCTGAACGCATACTGTTGTGAGTGACAAACTGACAACACTGGGTTATGTGGGCAACAGTTGAAAAACAGAACATGAAGGGCATTATTTTTGCAGGTGTCTTACAGTGTCTGGTGTGATGCCATTTTTGATGAAACGTGAAAACTGCTTCTTGTAGGCCTCCTCGTCCTCCTCCATCAGGTAGGACATGTAGTCCTTGATGTTCATGCCCATGATGTGTTTGCGATGCAGCTCGGCATTGAATTCTTTGCTCTCTGAATCGTAACCAGGGAAACGCTTGAGGCTGGGAATAAAATGGGGAGATCGACATTTGTTTATACTTTAAGTTCCAATTATACACCCCCCCCCACTACTGAAATCATTCTGCCATGCTTTGGTTCATGCAGCTTCTCTCAGCCCCGTCTTGAAAGGACAGTAAACATCAGCTAATGCAAATGAAGGACCAACTACATTTTGCTCAGTGTGCTTTTGATCATCATCAAGAAGCAAAGAACCAGCACATAGTTATTAACAAGGTGATAAGTACATTTCACTTTCACCATGTTCAGTTCCAAGGCATTTTCTACCATGCCATGTCTGATTAGAATGACAGTCATTTTTCATATGTGCTAAAATTAGACAATTCAGGTCTATCTTAGTACACACTCAATGGCCTCAACATGCCACACCACCAATATGATACTTTATTAAACTTTCTTTTCACCAACCTGTGAGGGATTGCAAGTCCGCCATCGACAGCTCCCTTCAGTGCTCCAAACACTTTGTTGCCAGTAGTGGTTCTGGCTAGACCTGCATCCAGGAAGCAGGTAAAGGCACCCGGCTGTCCATCAATTGACTCCACATTGAATTCGTCACCCGTCACCTCCACCTGGCCCTCGTACACCTGATCTAGGCCAAACTTATTCAGCAGCTGGTAAAAGGAAGACAAACATCGGATGACTTTACTTATTGAAGGCAGAGAGTTCATGTTGTGTACACATTGTATTGAGTCACCTCAGATACGTTTTGGCAGCTCAAATCCCTTGTTTGATATTCTGCTAAACATTCAACTATACGAAAGCAACATCTGCTGTGCGCCCTCAGCACAAAACCAGTAGCCCTTACTGGGGGCATGGGGCAGCTGATCTAAGCCACCCGAACTGCTGACATAATAAAAAAATGTCACTTGTGTGGGTATCAGAGATAGTGAGCGGAGTGGAGCGCGAGCGGAGCGGTGATCGGAGCACGTGGATTTTTAAGTGAGCACTGAGCTCGTTTTCAAATGGGTCGGAGCGCGCTCTGGAGCGAGAATTATCCTCCGCTCCAGGCCGCTCAGTCCAGACAACGGCACACGTGTTCAGTGCAGAGAACAGCATAAACGTGTGGTATAGGCCTACAGTGCCAGCAGCAACACGATCAAGGCATTTAAAATCCTCCCCGATACTGCGGGAGGAAGGAGATGACCATGATGGAAATTGGAAAAAAGAAAAAGTAAGCCGACTGTCTTGCTGTCTATCTTGCCTTAGATGCGTCACCTCGCTATTATTTTGAAGCACTGCACATCATAAGGGCAACGTATTTGAGCGCAGCGACCCCCCCCCCCCCCAATTATGTCCAATTCCCCCACAGTGTAACATCAATAACCTATTATCCCATATTAGCATTTTGGAAGCAAAATAGCGTGGCATAGATTAATTAGTTATTCGCCGCACCTGTCTGGGTTAATATAGACAGCAGTGTAACTGCACATATAACTCCTGTCTTAAATGTTTATGCTGTGAGGGGGCAATAACCACGATGTGTTTCGACAAAGAAAAAGCAGCAGCCTTTTTTTTCCAGCCGTCAAATTTTGCTCCTGAGCGGGCGGGGCTGAGCGGAGCGGGGAGCGCGACGCTGCCCAGATGAAAATGAGCTGGGAGCGGAGCGGGAGCGGCCTGGGAGGGGGTCCACGTGAGCGGATTGCGAGCGGGACCAAATACGTTGAGAGCGATGAGCGGGATTCTCGGCGGCTCCGCTCACATACTCTGGTGGGTATGCGTAATGCGCGTCATCACTTACCCTCCGAGCTAGCAGCAAGCCGGTACAGTAGGCTGCAGCATAGTTTGTTAGGCCTACAGGAATCCCGTATTTGGGCAGTTCGTGAGAGTATGCCGCAGCCACTATGTGGTCTCCCTCGACCTTTGCATAGGCAATCTGAAATACACAGGTAGAAGGATAGGTTATGTGCCACGGTGAACACTTTAGAGACTTTCCAAGCAAATCAGCACCACAAACCGCAAATAGGGTGAGAAATGCATCTGATGAAACAAGACACTTTAAACAATAGCTTCTCTGAACTAGGTTGTGACCAGGCTTTTCTCTTTGCAGATGAGCAAGCATGGAACTGAGGCAAAATATAGGACACTTTCCTAGGAAGTTTCAGGCAAAACTGATTATTAGCTGACTGAGCAAAAGCGATGACCTTCATACCAATACTAAGAATTACTCTTAAACCACTGGTTTGATGTTTCAAGGAAGAACAGCAGTCATTCACTGACCTGGCAGCAGATATCCCTGTTGGAGAACCTAACAATGAGGCGGTACTTGGGCGTGTTGTACTTGTTCTTCTCCTGAATGACCAGGCGCTTCCTGGCATAGTAGTCTGTCTTCCCCTCTGTCAAAATGGCAATCAAAGTCAGTCTTTTAACATAGCTAAAAAGTAACGCCATGTCACGTGTATGCCGTTTCTAACATGCATTTAGTGATCAACTTACCTCGCCTCCTCCTGAACTTCACCTGGTACCTCTTGAAATATTGCTTGCTTTTTACCACTTTGACAAACCCCTGTAGACACACAAGCATGGTTAAGTTGGAATTTTATGGTAAAAAAAAAAAGAAGAAAAGATTTACGATATTAAAAGGACTAATGATCACGCTATGTCCATTGACTAATGATAGTTAATTGGCGCCATATCCGGGTGAGGGATATTAATAAAGTGGGGTCCGAGCCCCCCCAGGGGTCATTGAGGGAAGGATGATGTGGTCCCCACCCCACTACCCAGGTAAATGATAGTCTGGAACCAAATGAACCCTTTATGGGTACAACTCTGAGTGTGTCCAAATGGAACCAAATGAAGCCTTCCTTGTGGGTCAGTAACTCTGAGTCTACAAAAGGAATCCAAATGGGGCGGCGGAGTTAGTGTCAAGTGTCAATTTGGGAGTCCTTCTTGACATGGAACACTTTGGGAACCACTGCTAAACTAAAGAGCGGAGGGACGGAGCAGAGAGAGTGGTTCCGTCGGAGCTAAACAAATGTATGTTTTTAGAAAATACTGAACTGTTGTGAGCTTGTAGATTAGATTTCCGTAGTTATGCATTTGAAAAGAGCTAGATAAATAGGCCAAAACTAACAAGCGATCTAAATGACATTTTACTCAATGTATACTTTGCCGACAGTTCACATTCAGCGGTGTTTTTGAGGTAGTGCTTTTATTAAAGATAATATAACGACAATATCTCAAGCAGACATGCACAGCCATTTGCGCCACGCTGGAAGTTTTCGCAGAACCGGCGAAACGCAATGCCGCCAGGAATAGATCCCGAGATCCGACACCATCTGACCGGCAAACCACTATTAACATGCATGTGCATTTGAAGTACTTCTTCTATACATCCAGGTGACTCGTTTTAAGAACATATTGGTACTATTTGCTTACCATTTTCAAAGGTTTATCGGGTCCTCCTGGAACAGGACGGCACGATTTCAACGCGGAAAGAAAAGTGCTGACTCTGACTCCACATGGAATCTTTAAGCGGTTCCGCCAGCTGTTTGGAGACCATATCCGGTCCCTTTAGCGCCCTCTACTGCACGGGCTGAACTGGAGTTACACAAATCAGTAGGGGGCAGCAGTGTATTAGAGAAAGGTGTGTGTGTGTGTGTGTGTGTGTGTGTGTGTGTGTGTGTGTGTGTGTGTGTGTGTGTGTGTGTGTGTGTGTGTGTGTGTGTGTGTGTGTGTGTGTGTGTGTGTGTGTGTGTGTGTGTGTGTGTGTGTGTGTGTGTGTGTGTGTGTGTGTGTGTGTGTGTGTGTGTGTGTGTGCGTGCGTGCGCAAGAGATTGATTGATTGATTGAAACCTTTGTTTAACAGTATGTAGAATTATCTTTCAAACAAAAACAGGTTAAAAACTGTTACTCTGGGCACACTGACTCTTGTTCGGTCCAGCATTTTCAATTCATTGACTACCTTCAATTCATCAGAACAACTATGTACAAATATGCACTTCTTTTAAAAAAGCGAAATTGCAAAATTTCACAATTCAAAAGAATGCTGAGGTGGGGTGAATAAGCTGGTTAAGAAATACCTTAACATTGGGTGGGGAAGTCAGGAACTTGGTGATTTTTTCAAAGCATGAATCAGATTTTTTGTCAGTGCATTGTATTCAATATATTATTATCCTCACTCCATGTACTTTCTGGCCACATTGGATGATAACATTCAATATTTTTTACTGGATAGGCAATAGGCATATAATTATTATAATTATATAATTATGAAGAAACATGAATGAACATGGATCTTTATTAATCTTACCAACATGTTCTGATACAATAATATAACTTCCTTTTAATTGATTTGATAGTAGTACATTATAATTGTCGGTGAGCTCTTCTCACTATAAAATCATAGTTTTATAGGCGGGATGATAGTCATGAGAAACCTAAATGAGAGATTGATCTCATGAACTGTTCTTGAACCTAAAAAAAATCTGTTGTCATTCTTTGATCACACCTAACCAACAAATTGTTCATCATTATTATCACAGCAAGGCATTTGACAATGATTGTAAGACTCCTTAATGTGTCATATTCTCTCTTCCCCGAACTAGTGAGAGGGTGTCTAGGCTAGCCGCCACTAAGCCGCCCTATATGACACGTCCTCTGCTGTGATTAATACAATAGATGTGGTCATTCACAGTATTCACCAATCACCATAGCCTCCTGAAGGAGGACTGGACTGGAATGTAAGTATATCAAAATACTATTATGCTGTGACATTGGAAATTGGAATCTTTTTGTAAGTGTCACCTCAGAAATAAATATTCCACACTGAAGTTCCAGACTAATGTAATATCTAAGCAGAGATATCATGCAAGGCCATTTTGGCTGAAGGCCAGGACAGGGTTGAAATGCCTGGACAGTGACTGGATCCACTCCATGCCCAACACATTGCAATAGCAGCATGACAGAGTTCAACATGTAGACCATGAGCTAGGACCCCAAATATGGGATCATCGGTACCACCTGGGGTGAATAATTCTCAGGATATAGGATACACCCCTAGTACTAGGAAAAATGTGATAGCCTTGCATCTGTGGTATAGCTTTATGTGTGTTACTTATCACTCTATGATCACATGCCAAAATACAATTTTCAAAATCCGAATGAATGATTCGACTTCAAACTGATGGTTCTCTCTTATCTACCTCTTATCTACTTTCTCTCTTACCTATCTCAGTCAGAAAATAGTTGGAATAATGTTCAGACTATATAATGACAACATAGTGACATTAAATTATATAACATATAGGGTTTTCATGAAAGATATAACACAAAGATTTATTTTGTACATAGCCTAAACGATTGTAATAAATAAAATAGTTTAATTAATGCTAAATATGTGTATTTGATCAAACATGAATATCACTGGGGGGAGAGGGATTCTGTGACTGAAGTACTGTAGTCACACTCACACCTGGCCTGGCTGTGGGCCAGATGAAATATCGTTGCCATCAAAAGGGCCGAGACATACAGTATGTGCTGTCATTACGTTTGTAAAACATCCAGGAATGCTAAAATGTGTGATAGCAGTTTCAGAAGAGTAGCTGAATACTGGTGGGTGGGGGTACAATCTGATTAACCCATGGGCGAACTCTTGAAAGTTGCACCTTTCATATTAGACAATAAAGTTAATATAAGATGACTATGACTATATAATTAATCATTGTCTGAACTCCAAAATAATTTACCTAGATGAATATTTCTGATGTTTGTACCATGGACATGAGAAATGGCAACCCCTTGAAATTAAACATCATGGAATCATAAGTGACTTAACTAGTTTAACACACACACACACACACACACACACACACACACACACACACACACACACACACACACACACACACACACACACACACATACACATACTATCAGTAATGTGGTGCCGCAAACGGCTTGTGAACAACATACAAAAGTTTGGGACCTTGGTTTGGGAGAAAACCTCTTTGTGGCAGTCTGGTTGCATTACACACAGGATGTGACACTGAGTGCTTTGCTGGTCAACTGAATGCACTGAGGTTAGAAATCAAACAATTTTGACTGAAACTGAGGTTAGAAATCAAACAATTTTCTTGGCTGAACTGAGGATGCTTCGACAGAGCTCTTTGAACACCTGCATGCCACAGTTAACTTGTAGCTGGAATCTCTTTGGAACCACCTCCAGTGACATGAACAAGATCCATTATAGTTTTTCTGATTCCATTCAATCCCATCATGCCTATTTCTCCATGCCCAATATAAAATCAGAATCGATTATGGCGATCCTTCCTGTAAACTCACCCATCTGCACCAGATCCCCTACAGAATGGATGGACTGTTAATGGTGGACAGTTAGCAATCCTGAATATGTGCAGCCACTGTAGTAGTTGAGTTTTGTGCCTGTACAGTAAATGTGCACATGCACACAAACTTCCTGAGATGTACAGACCTTAAACTCCAGAACTGTACAAAGTTTAAACCATGCACCTGAGGAACTCATACCGACAGTTGGAACAGGACAGTTCTGATGAGGTTGCATAGTTCAATATACTGTAGCCATTGACATCTATAGACATGAATATACGAAAAAAGGCTATTTGTAGTAAATAGCTTTCATTGACCCAGTGCAATTTCCGGCTAGTGTTATTTTAACAAAATGCATGACAGCACCATAAAGCACTGGTGCAAGGCTATCACATATTTCTAAATCTAGACACATCTACCATGACAAAAACACTATGAGCATTATTCACCTCAGCCCTGGCTCATGGATTAATGAAGCACTAGGAAATAATATTTTTGTAATTATGCATCTTGTTTTATATCAAGACAAAGGAAGAGTCAGTCAACAGTGTTATGTGTTGCTGTTCATATATTCATGGTCTCATTTGTAGTTCTTCAGTGACCATGTTGAGGACCAACATAGGAGATATAAGCTATGGTCGTCCTCACTATGGCCACTAAAGGACTACAAACGAGACCCATGGATATCAGTGGTATCCATGGGTCCAATATATCAACAAAATCATAATAATTTGTTGTCTTATTAGCCACAGTAGAACAGAACCCATAATCTATCTCCCAGTGTGAGTGGTGAGCTAAGGAAGAAAGAGAACTAGCCTAAACAAAAAGACATCCACACAAGTCCTTTATGTGCTAATCAATGCTCATTACTGGTACTCTAACGGCAATAGAGGCAACTTTACAAACACTGTGTTTGTAAACAGAATTGTTTAAGAACAGAATCTAACTCAACCTCACCTCCGCTCTATTGGCTCATTATGAAATATGAATCTGCTGGAGACTGCTGTGTTGTGATTGGCTAAAATGCTGCCTCACCCCACACAACCCCCCTCCCCCTCATAACTTAGCAAAAAAAATATAGATATATCTATTTTGATTTGTGACTATGAAGTTGACTCTATTAGCTTTAAGGCATCCATTGTACATCCATTTTCTCTCCCTACACAGTCGTTTCTTTCTTTTTTTTTTTTACAAAAGGTGCACATACTTCTGTTTAAGTTCAGGGGATTTGTAAACAAAAGTCCATCAATCAGCTGCATGGGAAGAAAATAACCGGTGAAAGATTGCCTTACAAAAAGTACAAAAAGTTAACTGTCAAAACGAATGTTTGATCAGATTATAAGTAAATTCTATAGAAAAAGGAACCAGAGTCTTCTGCTTTCTGGCCATGTGGGGCAGATAAGATTCTCCTCTGTCATTCTCATTGCAGAATCTGCATATTATCTGCTTGTAGGAAAGTTCAAGTCACTATACTGTAGAACCAGGTGCTATGCTTCTGATTTCACAATGAAGTAAAGCAACCGTCCAGTTGTCCCTGTGCAGTCAACGCCTAAACCCAACCACAGATTCTATGATATGTTGGACAATATACTGCCTACCTGCCACTAGAGTATATGTTACATATTCAGAAGGCAACAACCAAATTGGAGAAACAGAACAGATGTACATATCAACATTCAGTGTAGTGAAATTATAAATTACCGTATTACTCTTCAAATTATTTCAGGGGCCAGAGCACCGGTAGGACTACTGCTATAGCAGCAAACTCTGTTATAACAGAGTTCCAAATGGATAAATGAACACAGAGAGTTTGAGAAAAAAGTATAAGACCATTAGCAAGAACCAACAGAGATCTGGATCTTTGGACCAGAATGATGGGTGAGAGGTACTTTTGAAAGAGATGGCTTATCAACTTATTACTAAAGATTTCTGCTGCTGTGATGACTGCAGTAGAGATCATCAGCAATACCAAATCAGTCTTAACTTAGAACAAAATTTGTTGCGCAGGATTTGACATCATTTGTAAATGCAAGACAGCAGACTGCTGGCTGCTTAGACGTAATTTCATTGTGAAAGCCAAGAGTGTTTCACTCCTACACTGTGCAGTTAACACCCCGTGAAAGCATACAGGCAGACGGAAGTTAGTCAGAGTAAATGCTAATTGAGATTCAAAGAATTTCAGACCACAGATTTCAGCACATTAGAAAAGGGAAACTTGTACTAGTGTGGAGATCTAGAGTATGTAGAAACGTCCAGTGACAAAAGCAACAGCACATTCACAGGATATAAAAGCAATAATATATTCTTAAAATGGCTTGCTCTCAGTGAACAAGTGAATATGTTGCTAGATCACAATGAACACCTAACACAAGAATTATTTAATTAGTACGCCTAAAAGGTTTAAACCTTTAGGGGTTCTAATTTAACTGTTGTGATAGAAAGGCTATAATTAGAACTTCAGAAGCACTGTGTTACAGCAATACTCATATGAAATGAAGCATGCTGTCTAAAGCCGGAAGAGAGGGAGTACTTGAGAAAGTAATCTGATTACAATTGCTTCTTACTCATGAAACCCAGAGGCGTTCAAAACTATAAATCGTTCAAACTACAAAATTGAATTCACATCACATCAAGTGTTCAAATAAAAACCTTTCAGTTGTAATAAACGGAATGAACTCTATCTTATGTGAAAATGTTGCAGAATAAACCTTAAAAGATAATAATGAACCATTAGACAGACCACACAAAGAAACATTCCAGTCACAGTCTATAAGTTTTCTGCAACATGAGTTCCATTTGGGAGAGACAGCATGTTTATTGTAGTCTATACAAACAGCCATCAGCAAAGTCAGCAAAGTCTCTCTCTCTCAACATTAGACAGATAGATTGTGGAGTTTTTATGGTAAAGTTTGTCCTCGTCCCGGAGAGGTGTTCTGCATGTGCTCATGGATCTGCATGTGCTCCCTGCACTGACCACAACATCTAGCCTACAGTATATCTACCAATGACAAGAAGACTTAGGACCAAAATACAGTTGTTGAACTCTAACCTTTCAAATGACCAACTCAACCCCCAACAAATACCCAAAGACACAATGACCAGGAAGCGGTGAGTAGGTCCCTGCATGTCCGCAGGCCACTGCCTACGATGGGGTACTTAGTATTTGGGTTGAATTTACAACCAGAAATGGCCCGGTTGGCTAACAAGGGCACTTGTTGATCAGAGTGATGGATGTTGGATTCTGTCAGAATAATTTGTGGACTGTTTATGGCACATGCTCTGGGGTCTGTTGAGTGTCTAACTAATGGTACTTTTGGCTTTAACCATTTTAAAGTAGTTTCTTAGAAATCACGCAAAGCTGGCATTTTGGCTTTTCTCAAAATAGCAGAACTGACTGATGTATGAGGTATGTTCAGGACCCGTAATCCTTTTGATTTCACAAAAAAAAGTTAAATTACATGTGTAGATAGTTAGGCATGCAGGCAGACAGACAAATAGCTCGCCACACTGAAAAAACTATACCGATCACGCTGTCTAGTCAATGGATCAATGTGTCAGAGACTCAATATGGCAGTTTGTCACATTCAGTATAGATCTTGTGTGATCTTTTGTGGCCAGATATAATTTATTGGAATCTATTAGGTCTATATTAAATAATAACAATAAATTATTATTATTTTTGTAAAACAATACATATTTAGGACCATGTTTGAATGCCCCCGCCCCTGTAAAATATAGCTTAAATGGCAAAAACTAAAGAAAGTAGCAAACATGGTTGTCTAATAATAATATAGAATATGAACCTTGGTTGAAAAAACAAACAAAAAATGTAATTTAAGTGCTTTAAGGATTGTGCAATAACAGCTGCGATTACATGTTTCATTGTGCATTACGCTAGAGGTTGTGCAATAACAAGAAGTATTGTGGAGTGATTGTTGTATGTATATTTAGGCCCTTTGTTTTATAATTTTAGTGATCTGCAATGCACTGATTGGTTTGTGCTTTTAATTTCGTTGCACATGTTATGATGACAATAAAGTTGGTGGGGTATGACCCCTCTGCATGACAAACTATCTTGTGGTCAGTTGGGAGTGGGGGTGTGAGGGTCGCTGCCCAGTAAATCATGCATTGTGTTCACACTCTAGTTCCTATCTGTTGGCTGCAGTTGGTCCACAACGTTGCCATTTTGGCTTATTTCCCGCAACATTTGGTCTGTTTTTCTCTAGTTGCAGTAATCAGTTCTGAGTTGCGTTCTTGTGGCTTGTTTTAAAATGCCGTGGCTTCTATAATCTAACAAGCCAAACTTTCTTTTGGTTTTGGGGAGTGTAAATGACACTGACTGACATCTGTCTGGTGGTATCACTCCTCATCACTAAAGTAATGTGTAATCTTATAATAAACCAAGACATATAATTATATGCATCTGTTTTTTATTGTGAATAAAATACGTGGTGCACATTAGCCTGTCTTTTAAGACTCATCTGAATAGTCAGAGTGTGTGTGCGTGTGTGCTTGAGAACCAAGACCACTGTGAAGAGCTTTTGGCTGAATAAATGAGATTGAGACAGGTATTTATATCCTTCATTAATCAACAGTATGTTCTAATTGTGTTGCCAAAACCAACCATTTTTTGCAAATAGGTAGGCTATATGAAATTAAGAATCTAAAGGCCTGTCCATGCGATGACAGGCCTTTGATTAACTTTGCAACTATTTGCTACCATTTATCCAAATGACAGTCACAATTGATCCGCCTTAAGAATTTTGATTTTTTTTTTTTTTTTTAAGTTCAACAAGGTCACTCTAGGCCCTTGAGTGACCTTGTTGAACTAAATTTCTCAGAAACAATCCGCCAATTGCAACATATATCCCTAGAGTCTAGGGATATATATGTTGTAATTGGCGGATTGTTTCTGAATAGCTGTTGAAATATGGAATATGTTACTGTATGCTACAGTGAAGTGAAACCGATGTGATGCAACCAGTCATCCTTCAAAATAAATGTTCAAGAAGCTATTGTACATTAACCTTCTTGACCTTGAATCATCAACCACTGCTTTGTGTTGTAATTTGGATGATGGCATGTAGACAATGAAAGCAATGTACATTGTACACAGATTGACAGGCTTATAAGAAATATTGTTTTGTCACCTGATGTAATACCATTTTGAAGCTAGGTCTATACTACTACCTACCTACTACTATAACCTAAAAATGTAAGGAGGAACGCTGAATGTGTTGTATACAGTATTAATAAAACTGGTTGGATTTTGGAAGAATTCCAACCCAGCCCCCCCAGAAAAAGCAGTCAATAACAATGAAGTGACCAGCAGAGACTGCTTGGTCCCTTACGATCTCCCTCCTATCTGTGATAACAGCCCGTTTTAGTGTAGGCCTAACACCCTCCAGAGAGGCAGAGGTGTAAATTAACAGTAGGCTACGCTACAACTGATTTTACAACCAGATCAGTGATAGCAACGTGTTCATCTTCTTTCTCTGCCATGCACGACACACAAACTACCTGGAGCGGAAAATACAAAAAAAGGAATCGAACAATCCCTGAGCTTTCATGCTCCGCGTGATTACCCCAACACCCCATGGGGCAGGGGCAGGATATAAGCATTTCATTATTGTTGGCTATCTTGATGTAAAGTTCTATTATCTGTCAGGATCATGTTTTCACATGGATCATCAGTTGCTAAAGTCTGATAACACCATGGACTATTAAAAAAACAAGGGACACGGTACAGATCACGATATCAGCAGCACACGTTTCAGAATGTTGCCAGTCCTGACCCCGGGCACCAGTGAGGCTATGACAGCGCATCGCGCGTCTGTCTCCACTTGCACTCATCAATAAAGGCAAAATGCCGAAAAATTGCATGTCAATCAGTGTCTGCATGCTATAGCTTTAGTGCTTCTCATTTCTCAACCAGTGGTCCTTGAGAGGGTTCGAGGTGGTCCCCAAGCTAAATGATGGAAAGTTTGTTTATACCAGATGTAACTCTCTGAGAGCGTAGAAATGAATGTTTACACTCTCAAGAGTTAAAGGACCACTTCACCACTATTCAATGTATCTTCATATAAAAGGTCCTCACTAATGTACATGATAAAATACCACTATTTTTTCCTATTCAGTCTGTGTCTCACAGGATGGCTGTGGACAGTTCAGAAACTTCTTCCAACTACATCATCATTCTGCAGATTTTGTTTTAAACAATGTGTTTTTGAAAAGATATTTATATGTTTTATTATCAGGAGAACGATGGCTGCCATTTTTGCATTGCGACCTTTCAGGAATAAAATGATGTCATTGGAACTGAACTGTCCACAGCCCTCCTGTGAGACACTAACTGAGTAGGGCCTATAGATCGGGGGGGAAAAAGTGTATGCACGCTCTCATGTAGTCGATCATTCTGGTTCTTCAAACGAATTTCCTGGGCCGGGTGTGTGTGTGTGTGTGTGTGTGTGTGTGTGTGTGTGTGTGTGTGTGTGTGTGTGTGTGTGTGTGTGTGTGTGTGTGTGTGTGTGTGTGTGTGTGTGTGTGTGTGTGTGTGTGTGTGTGTGTGTGTGTGTGTGCGTGTGCGTGGGGGGGTTAGGGGCAGAGATAGGAAGGGAGGGGTGTAAACATCTCTCTTCTTACAGGGAGTGACTGCTTAGATAATAGTCTATAATACTAGGCTATAATACTATAGTGAATGACAGGCAGGACAGGAGCCCCTTAAAAATACAGAATGTAGATTGTGACCATTACAGCTTCTTAAAGGGCCCATACTGAAAGAGTGACTGCATGACTGTTGTGAGTATCGAACATGTGTTTCATTTTGCCTTGGTGTTTATTATCGCAACTTTACGGTTTTAAGCGCAGGTGCATCAAACAGACGTTTTTCTCATGGGCCAGAACTGAAGAAATCGATAACGCTTTGCTTTCACCCAACCTTGAACAGTCAAATAGCCGCAAAGATTTGAGGCTTTCTGATTTCGGAGGGACTTTTCCCCCTTTTTTTAACCCATCAAGCCCTCTGGACATGAGTGTGTAAAACAATAGTGCTAAAGTAAGGGGGTGTACCGTATAAGACAAGGCAGTAGAAGTCTTGTAAGGGATACCTCGGGTCCCCCATCAGCAGGCTGTTGTGCAGACAGGCCGCTCAGCGTGTGCCGTTCGCGTGTCATTCACTGGATACCGTCAGTAGAGATCACCTTACCTTGCTGAAACAAATGGGTCATTATCCAGGGGAGCTTTATTGCGTTCGCAAATCCACAAACTGCACAACCTATAGGCCTACGCCTTAAATCATTTTGATCACGTCTTCCCTGTTATAGCATATTTCTTTACTTTTTTTCTACTGGCTTTTAAAATAAACAATGTAAGCGTGTTATTGTCAGATTGACTTTAGTCAGTTAATGTCATAAATTAAACCTCGACTAGAGATATAGTATAGGCTATTGTAACAGCTGGTAGCCTATCTTAGTAGATGCAGCGGGTTTCAACCAGTGGTCCGGCCGTTCGGGGACCACCAGTGGTTCTTGAGAGGCCCCCAGCTAAGTTGTTTAACCAGACGGGTTAGCCAGATGTAACTCTTGAGAGCGTAAAAAGGTTATAATATTCATCATTTAAATTAGCACCACGTAAAAAGTCTATAGGCTATGCAAAATTAAGAATAGTCATTATGATATGTTTGGCTGTTTTGTTGGCGAAAATCCATCCTGGAATTGTGGACAAAACCTAGCTCTGGTCCAGAGCTCCACTGGTTCTGAGTCTGACTTGCATTGGAGCTCTGCTAGTCTCCGTGCATTCGGCCATTACTGCACCCGACCAGCCTCTCTTCTCTAGTGGATATATAAAGAACGTTTTACCTACTCACCAAAATAAACACGTCTTCTGTCATTAGAAAGCCTACTTACCTTAGTGGTCGCACTCTTAGCCCCCCACCACACGGATAAATTGGACTTTTTGGCCAGAACGCGATCGTTTTTCACTGAAGGAAAAATATTTCCTATGGAACTTTTCTATTGGCAATATCGGTAGAGGGCGCAAATCCTGGTTGTTTTTCGGTGAAAAACGATCGCGTTCTGGCCAAAAAGTCCAATTTATCCATGTGGTGGGGGCTAAGAGTGCAACCACTAAGGTAAGTAGGCTTTCTAATGACACAAGGTGTGTTTATTTTGGTGAGTAGGTAAAACGTTCTTTATATATCCACTAGAGAAGAGAGGCTGGTCGGGTGCAGTAATGGCCGAATGCACGGAGACCAACAGAGCTCCAATGCAAGTCAGACTCAGAAGCAGTGGAGCTCTGGACCAGAGCTAGACAAAACCAAAAGAAATCTTTAGTTTTGGCTCAGTGGGATGAAAATGTCGACAAATGTTGGTCCGTGGCTCAAAATCTGAATAAATAGTGGGCCATGGGATCAAACAGGTGCGCAAAATTCAATCTCGGTTATGTCTGTATTATAATAGACTTCCTTTGACGAGATGACCTATATCACTTCCACTATGTCTTTTTTTTTTTTTTTTTTTTAATAATATCTATCTGTTTCCACTTTTTAGGGCCCATAAGCCCGGTCGGAGACCTTTGGGGACGGACGGTGCTCTGTTTTTGGCCACCTGCCAGACGACACCTGTCAAACGATACAGCCGTGCGGCGCATGCGTAATCGTCCGCCAGAAATCCTAAAGCTTGGGTCGTCTGTCAACCAATGAGCGCCGTTCAAATCTGACCAGAGATAAAGTCAGTGTGTGGAGCGAGAGGATTTCATCACAGACAGACAGACAGACAGACAGACAGACAGACAGACAGTGGCTGACTTACTCTGACAGACAGAGATCACACGTTTCGCGACCCACAAAGGAATAAACTATGCCGAGGTCTTTTTTGGTGAAGAGCAAACGGGCCCACAGCTACCACCAGCCACGATGCCTGGATGACGACCACGTCAGACTGGACGCACTTCTGGCTCACGTATGCGCAGGTATGGGTGACATTCTGTAACGTTATTGTCGTGCGTAATTGCCGCGCGTAATTGGCAAAACAACAGCAACAACAACTAAAAAAATACTATGTCAAAGTGGTACGTGAATTCTTTAGAGCAGTGGTTTTCAACCCTTTTCATACCATGGCCCACTATTTATTCAGCATTTGAGCCACGGACCACCATTTGATGACATTTTAGCCTCACAGACCCAAAACTGAAAAACGTTTTTTTTTTTTTTGTCCACAATTCCAGGCTGGATTTGGGAATCAAAATAGCCAAACATATACTGAGATCAAAATGACATTTTGATCAACTACATTATGTGGTTGTGTAGACGTGGGCTACTTCAGATGATGTCTATTTTAACTCTTGAGGGTGTAAACATTTTACGCTCTCAAAGAGTAACATCTATAACCAACTTTCCATCATTTAGCTGGGGACCATCTGGAACCCTCTCAAGGACCACTGGTGGTCCCCGGACCACTGGTTAAAACCCCTGCTTTATTAGCCGCGATCCTATTCGTAGGCTATAGCAGTGATTCATTATCATTATTCTATACCACTCAAAGTGCGTTAAACAAATTCATCGGCGTTATATCTTAGACTCGCTCTTACATCTTAAATGGAACCTCAAAAAGTCTCTGGCATCATAAACGTGGTGGTATTTATGTATGCGATTCTCCCCCTGTGCGTTCTAAGCAGAGAGCGGCGATCATGAGGATGTGGGCTCGTCTCCAAGGACAGCTGATCTGTCCGCCAGCTCTCCCCTCAGCCTGGAGGGCAGTGTGTGTGACCGCTCTGCGGACTACGACTTCTGGAGACCCCCGTCTCCCTCCTCGTCGCCAGGTATTATGTAATCTACAGTAGTGTTCTTACATTTTCATGAAGGATGGGTCCCGTAATCTTTTCTATCGGCCATTTATTTTCATATGCATTGATCACGAATAAACTATAATTTCGATGGAATTGAAAACTAGTGGAATATTAAATCAGATTTTATGTCTCCCCTGTTCAGATTCAGAGAAATGTTTCACTCCGGCAATAGACAAGGGTCACCATTGCACCGTTCCATTCCGGCCCTACGCGCCGTGGACATACCCGGGCTCTGAGCTCAGGCATCTGGTTCAGCGATCATATCAGCACCGCCACACCGCGGGCCCCACCATGGATCCCGAATCACCACCGTCACTGAGCGGCTACGGAGAGGAAAGCGGCCCAGACTCGCACCTTTACGCGCAGCGGGGCCTCGGTGGCAGATTCTACCAGGAGTATTCCTCAGCCGCCATGCACGAAATGTACAGGACGAGGGACGACGACGACGATGACGACGACGAACTGTATTTGGATCGCAAACACAATCCCAGCAGCTCTGAAACCATGAAGTCAGAGGGATCCAACCACCAGATCAGCTGTTCTAAACTTCAGACAAATGGATCCTACAAGTGTATCAAATGCTGCAAGGTACGAATGGCCTTTAATAGGCTATGTATGGAGTTTCATATCGAAAATAAATGAATAAATAAATAATAATAATAATAATAATAATGGAGACGGATGGTGACACCTGAGTTGCATTGAACTGACAACACGTTTTCTCCGAAGGTATTCTCAACGCCACACGGACTGGAGGTCCACGTGAGACGCTCACACAGCGGGACGCGGCCCTTCGAATGCGAGATCTGTGGCAAAACCTTTGGACACGCAGTGAGCCTGGAGCAGCACAGGGCCGTTCATTCTCAGGTATAGACAGTGTTGTAGTGGTACTTTTAGAAGTGGGGGACGCCTCTTAAAGCGGAATTCCACATTTTCTTTTTTTTCCCTGAGAGTATACAAATGGAACCAAATGGACCCGCTAGAGTCCATTTGGTTCCATTTCTAAAAAAAAAAAAAAAAAGGAAACTCATTAACATCTTGAAACACATCTTGATGATGTCAGCAAGATGTGTTTCACCATGCTAATTATTTTTTTTTCAGACCTTCATTTCTAGGAAACACAGAATGGGGGAACTTTTTTATGTCCACACAACATCTCTAAGGTATATTAATGACATAGTAAAATATTGAAAATGAGATGTGAGAAGTGGGGGATGCCGTCCCCCCGCGTCCCCCTCCACTACATGGGTATAGAAGAGCGCCCCGTCGTGCACAGCACAATCGTCATTATAATACATATGCCTGTGATTAATTATTAACGATTATAACAGAGGAGCAGGAGCGTATGTTTTGATTAATATGGGCCTACTATGCACACATTAAAAACGAAACAAAACAATTGTGTGTACGCAGGAGAGAACCTTCAACTGCAAAATCTGCGGCAAAAGCTTCAAGCGCTCCTCCACGCTGTCCACACACCTGCTCATCCACTCGGACACGCGGCCTTACCCCTGTCAGTACTGCGGCAAGAGGTTCCACCAGAAGTCAGACATGAAGAAACACACGTTTATCCACACAGGTGAAGTGGCTGTGACAAAACCTATAGCTGTCAATTTAAAGGGGAATTCCACATATTTTCAACACCCTAGCGGGTCCATTTGGTCCACATTAGTAATTAATACAGGTCCTAAAAGATAGGCTACTAGGCCTACATCATTAACATGTTAATGATTATCATTTCCACACAGCATCTCTAAGATATATGAATGATAGAGTAAAATGTTGAAAATGGGTGGAACTCCCATTTAACTCCCGTCAGCGGCTGCGTTTGGATCCAAACAGGCCTGGACCTAGCCTGGATACCAGACTGCGTTACATTGAAGTTCAAGTTCAACGCAACTCATTTTGGTGGAAACATGACGTTCAGTTGAATGTTAATGCTGAAAACGGCAAATGAGTGTGGTAGCCTACCAGGCTAGCCTGGACCCATTTATTATGTCTGACTGTGCCATGCATTGATTTGACATTTTCTGCCAATAAAATAGGCAAAACCCAACTCGGCCGGGAACATTTCATTGGTCCCTCCTTTGTACCCTGTGAGTTAAATTAACACCACGGAATAACTGTTCGTTATTTTGACATTTTAATAATTAACCACTGGGATTTTTTTTCTTCGTCTTCAGGCGAGAAGCCACACAAATGCCAGGTTTGCGGGAAGGCGTTCAGCCAGAGCTCCAACCTGATCACACACAGCCGCAAACACACCGGCTTCAAGCCGTTCGGCTGCGAGCTGTGCGGGAAAGGCTTCCAGCGCAAAGTGGATCTGAGGAGGCACAAGGAGACGCAACATGGACTCAAAGTGCAGTGTTGAAATGACAGTTGTTTGTACTGGAGAGACGCACTTTTCTTTGGATGCACTGAATGCAGAAAATTGTATTGTGTGTTGGCATATAATATGTTCCACTTACTACTGCTATTTCGTAGCCTACTTTTGACTGAGGCAGGCCTACAACCAGTGGAGATATATAGGCCTGCGAATTTATTTAGGCTATTGAAAGTATTCTAAGATGTTCTTATATGAAATGTTATTTATAATTATTTTCCGTGTATATAGGCTAGGCTGCAATATTGATGATCATTCTCAAAATGAGTAGGCTAAAGCAGTGATTAAAATAGGTATGACTGCATGCCTGTTTATAAATCAATCACTCATCGTGCATTTCATGATATTATGACCCTTTATATCGAAAACGTAAAATACACATTAAAATATGAAAAACGAAACTGGGCGTAGGCCTACACCCCTGAACGTTTTGTTTTTGTCAAAAAACGCAACAAGACTCATTTTTTCCTGATAGGCAAGAACTGATATAGGCCACGATAAATGTCTTATTTAATTTACTTATTTGTAATTGTAAATGTGCAGAAAGACTTTGGAAATCATTTCAAAAGACTACTTTATACTAGAATCTATATAGTCGATTAAAATGGTCAAAATCCTATGGGAAGCTCAAAGCTTTAAATCAAAGGCAACTTGCTCTTAAAATGCTGCGACAGTTATGTTAGGCCTACATGTAACGCTATACCATTGCTTGCTATAGCAATTAAACAAAATAACTTTCTTCTGCATTGCCTTTTATATCAGGATATACAAACATTGCGACACTCACTCCAGTTAAACATATGTGCACATTGTAAAAATAGAAGCATAATATAACCAATCAATCACGTTTCAAGGCTACAGCCTGCATGTCGAAATAAACCCCGATTTAAAGCCATCTCCCGGATTTAAAAAATAAATACGTAAAAAAAAATCCGGAATTCTCCTAGCGCGGGCCACCTGGTCAAAACCAAATATTTTCACTCACCAACAAATTAAGTTATGATACCATAAACCTTCAAGTGAAGGAAGTCGAGCGAAAATAGCGTCACTTTTATTACTCCACCAGTTCTTTTATAGCATTCATCCTCGTGGCCACATGACGTTGCCTCAGTGGGTGTGATTTATTTGGCTGTTTTAAAACCATCTAGATTGGATCTGATTTAGACCCATCCATCTACCTTTGTATTGTGTATAGGCCTAAGATGTTTGTTTTACAATCTATAGCATGCTTACTTGAGCACATAGTCATAAGGCTTTGTCAATTTCAATACATACAGTACACCCATATGATTGAGATAAATGGGAGTTAGACTGTTATGCAGGGTATCTAAACATGGATAGAATTGAATCTGGATCGATTGTCCAGAAACAGTAGGCCTAAATGCAAAAAATGCATTTTTCAGAAATAGAATGTGAATCACAGACAACAGCAGCCATCAAAAGCCCTTGCAGTCCACCAATGTTCATATGCCAACAAGTTGCAATTTACAGTACCATCACAACGGCTTTCAATCACTTGCAAACAGAATCCCCAAAACTACTGTAACATGGCAATTCAGATCACTGCATGTTAGCAACAGATACCGTTACTGAAGTATTTTGTTGCATCACAGAGGAGGTTTTCAACCAGTGGTCAAGTTATATTTAAACATCTTAATTACTTAATTTTCAAGAACGTTTAGAAAATGTAGAAGAATTGTTATTTGACCAATGATTTGACCAATGATTTGCTAAATCTCCTAAATTGTGGACACAAACTTGAAAATCCTTAGTTTAGGGTCCGAGAAACTAAATTCAACATCAAAACGTTGAAAACCACTAGTGTGGAGGACTAAGTAGACAGAATGCATTTATTTGTATGGTTTGTGGTTATTGTCACTTGCAAAATATGCAAACAAAACATGAGAACCTTTGACATGTGTATAATTTATTAAGACATGTTCATCCTGGACATGTGCATACTTGAGCAAGAAAAAGTGTATTGGAGAGAGCTGATCGGCTGGATTAGAGTCAATAGTCAGGGAGCAACAAACTAACTTCCCATTATATATAAAAAAAAAAATCACTAATCGATTACTAATTAAGTAAAAATCTCGAAATGCTAATTCTGAAATTGTGTCATTCGCACGTCCACAATAATGTATTGAATCAGTTAGTCTAAAAAAAACCAAGGAAATAACGAATGTTGCAGCTCCATAGCCAGGAAATCAAAAAATAGTGTGCATCGGTTATCTGTCAGAGAGCTGAGGTTTTGATGTGCTGGACCAGGGTCAGTAGATCTTGCTGCTGCAGTCTGAGGTCCTGCATAAGAGTGTTGAGGTACTCTACTGATGCTGGCCTCTCCAGGGCCTCACGAACTATCAGAGACACCTCAGACAACCTGAAACACATACCAGAACACACAACTGTATCAAGAGCTCAAATAGCTCATGCGAGAAAACATTTCTTGCTGCATGTTTCTAGTTTGTACTTGTGTGTGCATATGCTTGTAGCACACAACTACACTTTATTTTACATACCGATTTGAGAGTAATAGTAGTGAATATTCCAAGCTGTGAATTCCAGCTCACGGTACTTTTGACTAACATGGTTACCTTGCCTCCTCCCTCCCCCTAGTTCTACCTTTCCAGTACCTGTGTATAGGTGTACTGTTGGCTAATCTCCGGTTCACCACGCGGTCTAGAGTTGCAGGAGGGGGAGGGCAATCCATTATTCAGTTGGTCGCAACAATAGAGGCCAGACCAACTCCACACTCACAGCTGCCAGGCAGTAGATAGATAAGACACCACGCCAAATTATTCATGACAGAGGGATGAAGGACGCACAGGTTAGGGAAGTTGATTTGTGAGACTAATGAAATCATACAGTAAAGACATGCAGTATGTGACTTGATGAGGAAAAAGGATGATGGGGGTTGCAACCTGATGAAAGCCTGCTGAAATGGGTGAAATGTTTACTTGACAGAAGTCAGACATTGGATGCTGAACAGTGGTTTGTACAATTAGCCAGACGCATTTGGGAATATATTCCAAATTTGGACACGATTTGGAGGTTTATACAATTCACTAATCAAAATACGCAGCTGCTGTCAGTGCAATAATTCGAACCCTAGAGGTGTAACAGGATTCCTGTGCCTTTAATGTTCATGTGAAACAAAAATGTTCTGTATGAGTAAGTAGGTTGAAATATTTGTCCAAATGTTATATATTTTTCTTGACCTGACAACAAAACAATGAAGTCAATAAAAACAGATCTAAAAATTATGAATCTATGCAACCTATCTCAATGTTTAGAGTTTGTTAATTGGGCCAAAACAAGGATCTAACCTCATTTGGGGAATTTCACAATGCAAATAGAAGTCAGAACAAAATAAGCAGAATGTTCAAGAATTCCTTGTAGTAGTAAGACTAATACTCCAGATTGTTATAAATCAGAGTTGTCACTTAAATGGTTCATTCATTGTTGTCATCATCTCACTCGAGCATCAGGTGGAATGTTTCCCAGGAGAGTTTACAGTCTCTGTATTTAGATGAGTGTATTTACAGTAGCTTTGAACGTGTACAGGACATGGGCCTGTGTATGTGCTACTCCGTCACGGATATAGAGGGAGCAATCAGAATGAGATAAGGCCAGGAGTTGTCTGTGTGTACTCAGACAGGAGCAGCATGGAACTGTACATAAATTGTACACACACACACACACACACACACACACACACACACACACACACACACACACACACACACACACACACACACACACACACACACACACACACACACACACACACACACACACACACACACACACACACACACACACACACACACACACACACACACACACACACACACACACACACACACACACACACACACACACACACACACAGCTTTGACTGCCACAGAACTCCAGGGACTTTGGAATAAGATATACAGTAGTTGTTGAGCTAAAAGTAAATATTTGTGATGAATCAAGGTTTATTAGAGGAATATGTCCTGGCATATGATATTACAGGGAGACAAAGTTGCCCACATAGGCTAAGCGTGTGCGAATCACCAATCAGCGAGAACAATGTGTAATTGCTTTGATTGAGAGTTTTCTTAACCCGTTTTCCTGAGAAAATATTGCTTTTATAAATGTTGTAAAAAGAAAAGGGGGAAAAACCAGAGCACTAATACACATGTCAGGACCATCCATTCATTATCTACTCTGATTGCATTAACCAATCACGATACTGTATATACATCTGCAAATTAAAGATCCACTGAAAATGACTTTGCTCTGGGTTGTGGTGTTAAGTTTAAAGATTGGATGCCCCCCCCATCCTGCTTTGTTAGGGAACAGGCTGTGCAGCTGTTATCTTATGGAACCATAAGGCACATAATGACAGCTTTAAAAAAAAAACATGCCAGTGAAATGTTCCATTTCTATGTCTGTCACTTTGGCTTGGCAGACATTTAACAGAAAGTTCCATGCTGTTCCAGGCTGAGCACAAATTAGTGCTGCATGCACAATTATTAAAAAAAAAGATCTAAATTCAGACACCTCTCATTTCTGAATTGGAGCAAAATTCATGCAGCACTAGTTGGTTGTCCAATAAATTTTATTTACTCTTTTTCAAATACACAGCCAAAATAGAAAAATTGGTCAAGAACCGGACCGACCCCGCAGAAAATAAGTTCACTAAGTCCCTCCCCTATCAGTGTTTGTCCAATGGACACAACAGAACGTTGGACAGTGACTAAAACCCGCCCCAAAGTGTGTGGTTTAGAGAAGGGCTAATTCTCATTCAAAAATATCCATAGCAAGATAAATGCTAAGTTCCCTGTTCCGTGATCAACATCAAGCACTGCTTTCAAAGTAAAATGAGCAAGTAAATAAATCACTAACTACAGGCAAATATTCTCAAGGAAAAAGACAAGAACCATCACATTTGAGCAAGAATCGTGCATTACGATGGATGCAGGAACACGCACACAATGGAGAAGCATCCATCCATTACCTCAATACGCACATACACACAAAACACTTACAAATGGAGAAGAACTAGTGCTATCAGTGTCCATTCTGGGGTTTTGTGGATTATGTTGGTGTTGGTAAACCTAAAGAAAACAAGAAATGATTCGAGTAAATCTTATGTCCCAGGCTTCTATGCCTTTTCTATACAGTATGTGAACACCTGTAGAGGGATTAAGGTTGACAGAAATTGTTCATGCAGACATTTTTTTCCCAAAATGACAATGCCATTTCTGCTCACATATTGATTCAGATAACTCTAGTGCACAATTAGCAGTTTGGTACCTTGTATAGCTGCATTTGATGTATTTTTTTATAACATTTTGTTATTATTCTTTCTTTATTTCATTTTGCTGGTTCTTCATTTCATTTTTGCTGCCTGGTACTACAGCATGAGGGTGCGACAAACAGTGGCAAAGCACTGCAAACTATGGAGATGTTTGTTCTACAACACTGCTGCATATCAATATGAATCTGGTAAGCACTAAATTCACACAACAGTTTGACACCGACAAGTGAATAAACTAGGAAACTAGAACAATCATTAAATCGGACGAGGTTCTACCAACCGTCGGAAACCTCTCTGTCAATCGAGTGTTGATGAATGGCTCTCTAACAGGACTGTGTACATTATACAACTCTCTTAGTTTACACCTCGGTCCACTGCAGTGGGACCAACGAGCAGCGAAAAGAGAATTCCTGGAAGTAGGCTTCTTACTGGATGTGTTACTGTGCTGCTATTAAATCACTGCCTTGGGAAGTCAACTGCATTCTGCCAGTTAACACTTCCTGCTATATTCAATGTTTTAAAAAGCTTAAAAAAAGTGTAATTTTATTACATCAGTAAATAAATACACATGACGATTTACTAGTTATCTATTATTGCCATGTATTGTATGTGACTTCAAAACATGGACTTTAAAAAAACGAGAATGACAAATTAAAGTCTCAGAGTGGGAATCGAACAGTAAGTCTGTAAGTTCACATGACGTGTAGTGTACTCACCTGAAGGTTCTGACCAGGTTGTTGAGATCCTGTTTGATGTCATACATGGTGAGACGCATCGGGCCCACAACGTTTATGAGACTGAGAAGTGACACAGATAGACAGGTCGGTTAAAAAATAGATCCAGTCCAAGTAAAAAATAAGTCATCATTCATCATTAGTAAAAGCAATTCAACTAGAAATAAATTGAAACCAAATGAATGACGTCTCACCCATCCCATTCATACCTTAGCCACAAGGACAGCATTTGAGTGATAAATGGTTCAGAAATAATTTACACATGTAGGTAGCAGTTTTATAATATCATTGGTTTTAGAGCTTTTTGCAATAGCTAGCCATCAGGTTTATTAAATGTAATTTCTTTGACACATGAATAAAAGAAAATGCATGGATGTGTGGCTTGCCTTCTGGTGAGCTTCTCCATAGTGATGCGTTGCTGAATAAGGTGCTGGGCATTGGAGTCAATGAGAGGCAAAACTGGTTCATTCCAACTCTTCTGCAGAGAAGACAAGACAAAACAGAAAGTGAAGGCCATTAGGGTTGTATCAATTTGCTACAATCTAGTCTAAAAATGTTTCAGCGCCCCCAAGTGGGCAGTGGCAAATTCTACAAATGGATGTTCACTTCTTCCCTCGTTCATCTCATCCACCATCCTTCCTCATAATCTCTCCATGTCATGAGAAAGTTTGGGCATTTCTAAGTCTTCATTTGATAGTGATAGTGAAGAGAGATGAAATAGCAGCATAGATGGGTAAGGAAGGACAGGCAGCAAAGGAACGAGTCAGTCTCCAACAGGCTCAGCTGCACAACAAGATCTGAGCCTTAAACTTTCTGTAATAGCATGTGCTCTACCAAGTGATAACTGGGCAGATGTCGAAATCTTCATTAAAATATGTTTCGCTCAGTAATTATCCAGCACCTCCCTCACCTGAGTGTCTTCTGCAGGCTGTTTGTTCCCCTCAGTTTGCGTCCAGGTGCCCTTGTAAAACTCTGTGACCATTAGCTGCATCTCCTGGGTCTGCTTCCGCAGCCCGTCATAGTCTGGAACTGGAGCCCTCTGCCTCTCCTGCTGCCCTGAAAGACTGGCCTCAACGACCCCGTCTCCCTCTACCACAACCTCCTCATCTGCCAAGTCATCTTCGTCTAACTCCTCTACCTCTTCCTTCACTTTCCTGCTGTCCTCAGGAGGCAGACCGGGGTGGGGGACAGAACCGTAAAGGAATCTCAGCGTCTCCTCCGTCTTCCATTCCAGCAGAGTTCTTTTCAGGCTTTCTAGTAGGTTATGCCGGAAGGTGTCGGGGCCCTCAGCCCGAGCTGAGTGGTGTTTGAGAAGGTTGCGTAGCCCTGCGGCCCCTCTCTGGCTCATGCCCACTTGGGTGATGTCCAGGCCTGGCAGGCCTGTGCTGGTGTTGCCCTGAGTAGCGGGGAGTGGTTGAGATGAAGAGGGGGGTTCCAAATTAATTCTGTTTTCTGACGGAACCACAGGCAGGGCAACTGCAGTTGTGTATTTTTCTTGCAGTCTACCCTGCTTCAGCGCAGGATCTCTGTCTGGCGGTGCACTGTTGGTGGTGGCCTCCGTTTTAGAGCTCAAATTAAGCTTAGTTACACCCTCTTCTACAGAATAAAGGCCAAGAGGACCGCGCTCCTCGCAGACCTCATTCTGCACAGTGGGCTCATCCACCCCTATTGTATTAAGTTGTTTGTGTCTTTCCATGTCTGTGCCTGGTTCCGTTTTAGAGGCAAAACACTCCTTACTAATCTGTTTAGTTGCATTTTCATTGAGTGTCTCTCTTCCTCGATGCTCTCCCTCTACATTCTCCTGCCTCACCCGTTTGCCGAGCTCTCTTTGCTCTCCCTCATCCGTGCGTTTGGGCATTTTGCCCCAGTGCACTCTGGGTCCCTTTCGCTGGGACACCACACTAGAGACAAAGTCCTGTTCCTGTTCTTCGTCACTGCTGTCGCTGTGGACAGGGGCCTGACCCTCTAGAGGTGAAGGGGTCTCGATGTCCTCCTCGCGCAGGGGCAACGCAGAAAGCCTCACCTCCTCACCTGAGCTACCACTGAACACAGGAGAGGAGGTAAATTAGTTTGTTAGTAGTGCCTATTATTTATACAATTTACAATTTAGGCATTTAGCAGACGCTCTTGATCCAGAGCGACTTACAATGGTGAAAAGTTTACAATTTAATCTGGATTTACATTTTACAACATACAATGAAGCGCTAAAAACATTGTAATACATTAGGCAACCTATATAAGTCATTGCAGCAAGTACTGTGGGTTGGTATATAATACAAGTGCTATGGGCTGAGATGGAGTCTGAAGAGGTGTGTCTTAAGACTGCGGCGGAAGATAGGTAGTGAGTCTGAGGTCCTGATTGCAGGGGGAAGTTTATACTATGCACACAATTTTAAATTTAAAATGGTTATCTTCTCAGAGCGATCCCATAGCTCATCTGGAAGTCTATTTCGTATTATAGAAGTATAAATTAGGCCTTATGATACAGCAATTGGTTATAACAAAAAACAGAATGATACAGTATCATGTTCGATAATGGATTAAATAAAATAATACATACGCATCTCCTTTCTCCATCAAAGTGATTTCTGGAGGGCTGTTGGTGGGATATAGAATGAAGACAAGATGATGATTACAAGTTACAAGATTATGGTATAATGGTATGGATAAACATTAAAAATGTAATTAATTTGATAAACTGCCCTCTTGCAGGCAGTCATGATGTTGTATGGCATTTGTTCACCTGTCATGCTGCCTCAGCCACAGGGGTGTCTTTGGTATCTGGAGCTCAAACTCTTTGGATGCCTTGTAGCAGAAGTTACTGCAGAAGCACTGAACAGGGAGGCAATATTATCCATTACTTGATTTGCTTCTACAAAAAGTAACACAATCAATATCTGTGATCCAAACAGGGTAAATAATGAAGCATTAATTAACGGAGGGGTTTGCAGTGTACACAGAACTTACCTTGCGTTCACTGATGTCATATACTTTATTGGTCTTGGTGCTAATTTTGAACTGCTGAGTAGGGATCTATGTGGATTAAAGGGTATAAATTAGTTATAGTTAAACAAATTGTCTTAAAGTGTGGTCATGATAATAGGAAGATTTAGGCCTCTCACCTTTCCTAGTTTATTCTGACATATAGGATAGCCACACAGTTTAATGATGGATCTCTCCTCTATGGCATCTTTATAATTCTCTGCTGTTATGAACCTCGCCTGTAAAAAGAGGGAGAAAGAAAATGGGTGAAAAACACAGAGGCAAACTATACTGCACTATGTTACATGGATGGCTCATGGTTTGAGGGACTACATCTCACTTACTAGGTTTACACTACGTATCTATATTTACAGTCCTATTTGATTGTACTTACACAGTCGATGAGAAAGTCTTCAGTCACACTGTTCTCATCTCCTCCTAGGAGACGTTCTACAACCTGAACAGCTCTCCTCTCTAAATCCAGCTTTTCTCTCAGTGCTTCCTTTACAGCCTCTCTTCTGTCATTGGACAAACAAATGTAATTATATGAGGGTACAGGGAAATAGAGCTGAGCAGTCCTGCCCCTCTCGTGACGTTGCCCTAGCTTCAGAAATGGATTCCACATTGACTTTTTGAAAATGATCTATATAAAAACGATTACGTGGCAGACAAAACTAACTGACAAAGCCTCGGGTGATGACAAGTCAACACAATATTACCATACAATATCTAATTAACAGGGAGAAAAAAAAAACCAAAAAGTTGTGTGTGTGTGTTGTCACGACCTGAGTTCTGTCTGTAGGGTATTTGTCTTTATATAGACCATTTTTGAAAAGTCTATGAGGAAAATGAATGGGGAAAACATTTCTAGAGCCAGGGCGATGTCATGATGAGGGGGTGGGACTGAGAATTATACCCCCCCCACACACACACAGACCTTCTTGCTTCTTCTTCAGCGTTCAGTGCTTGTTTCTTTGCTTTGTCACCTGGCAAATTGATAAAGATTGATTAAATACAATGATCAAGACGGGCAGATAGCCATGTCAGAGTCATACGATCAGTCACACACCTTACTGTTATGTTAAATTGGTTCTGTGCATTTGAACCATCTCTTGGAGTGGTGGGCCACAGCGTGCACTGTGCTTGATTTGACCCCCAATCCACACCTTATGCTGCGTGCCAAGCAGGGAGGCATTGGGTCCCATTTTTAGTCTTTGGTATGACCAGGCCGAGGATGAAAGCCCCAATCTCCCAGTTTCAGGGCAAACACTAACCACGGTGTGTGCGTTTTCTCCAATGTGTTTACTTTTTAGTTTCGATTGATGAATTGATTGATGTTTTATTTTTTAAACAGACATGCAGAGCAGAATGGGTACATTACAAACGAATGTGCAAGTCAATACAAAAACTGTTACTTTGTGGACTATCCATGATGAGGGCATTGCATTACAATTATTTAAACCAGGGTTCACCATTTTCATTTCACCAGAGCATTTAGGGACATACATAATATACATATTTAAAACAGGCATAGATGATAGGACTGCTTTGAATGGCATGCTCGCAAATTTCGCATACAGGAGATGACTGTTGTGGAAAATCTGGAAATATAGCCCTACTGTGTCTGTGAGCTTTCATTGGATCATATCCACATTACAAAAAATATGCCAAGGCAAGGAAATTCATGAGATAAGATTTTTATGGTTCTAGCAGTGATTGTCAACTCGTTTAATTTTAAGGACCCCAAGTTCGACTGTTGACATGAAAATGTTGGGAGAAAAACTATGACACCAACTAAACGATACCACCTACAACAAGTTTTTTTTTTTTTTTTTTATCAAAACGAACAGTAAATGAGAGTTAAATAATTCATCGTTTGACTTTTCGAGATACTTCCAAAAATTAAAGTGAACCTTTTCTAGAGGATTTTGAGGAGCAGCTCCGTCTTCTCGCCCCACTGTCCTCCATGCTGCTTCTCTTCTGCGTTTCAGTCTGTTTTGCTAAATTCACCTCTGAACTATGACGCGTTCCATAAATCTACGGCAAGTCTCTGGGACCAGATTGTAAGGACACGCACATAAGTTTCGACATTGAGCGATCAGAAACCGAGTGCTGTTCCTGCAGGCAGCCTGAATAGGGAAAAATGGAGTTGGCGGCGCCAATAAGAACTGTGTGCAACACGTCAACTGTTTAAAGTATTGTGCAGTAACAACAAAAGTCAATGTTTATGTTACACTACTAGGATGCTACAAAAATCTGACTCAGGCTGTTGCCTGATAGTCCAATGCATTTCTGCCTAATTCTGGACTTGTCCCCATTCGTTGTACCCTCAAGTCTACGTAGAAGAGACACACTTGTTCTGACCCCATGAAGTGAACGGAGTTTGCGCAAGTCTGTGTATACTCTAAGGCGCTGGTGCACACATAGGCATCAAAGGGGGCTTCATCAGCAGCTCCTGCCCCTTTGTCTGTCTGTAAAAACAACTGCCCTTTCCTGGCACGAATGCAGCAATAACTTTGTTTTAATGTGGGTGAATGGAATGCCAAATTCCACGCGAGCTTGTACATGTATGTGCTGTTTTCGCATTTATTTATTTTTTTACCTTCATCCAAAGTGCCCTCTTTCGAGATTTCAGCGCCTACCTCACTATCGAGTGCTCTATGCACGGCCCTGTACAGCAAGTCTCCGCTACCAGAACAGTTCAGTCAATCGCAAAGCACTTCCTAGCTTCTCACAGCCATGCATGTTCACACCAAGTGACCACACAGCCTATCTGACATGTAAGTAATGATCTATTACACACGTTCACCAGCACATTTATTAGCGTTAGCGTTGATGTAAAAGTCCAGTCAGAATTCAGTCCAGTCTCCTTACATTTGAGACAGTTAACCAGGCTGTAATCACTGTGGCTATGTAATGATAACTGGATTTCCATCAGCACAGCGGCACAAAGGCTGGACCAGAATGGAAACTCTTTGTGTTATTCTTTTAACAATCTTTTTAAACTCTGTGCAAACAGAACAGTCGAATAAAGAACATCACTTTTGTGTTAAGACATATTTTACACAGTGTGAACACAAATAGGCTGTCTGTTTGTTGTCCATTAGATTAATACTATACTCTTTCTTCCTAAGTCTACTTCTCAAGGTTTCAGTTTGAAAGGAGACCACAAATCCCTATCTTGTAAAGACCATTTCTGTAAAGCAGTGATGGCTCTGGAGCAGCTCAGTGATGTCGTGCAGAGATGTGTAAGTCACAATAGCAACTAGACTGTTGTCTGTTGGTCTGTTCATCCAGCCATCTATTATCATCCCTCCACTCCATTCTCATCATCACCACATAGAACCACTCTCCTGTCAAATGTTTTTAAAGCAGGGGTTCACGTCCAGTTTTATCCACTCTTTCATACAGCAAACAGTCCAAAGTGATGACTACACCACTGAGGATTATGATGTCTTTATGATTGCCGGGCGGACTTGCATAGAGGAGGGAGAGTGTGCTCAAGTCCTTAGTATTATTGTGGATGATAAAAATCAGGTAAGCCATTCTGTGTTTTGTTTTGTTTTGTTATGTATGTTGTAAATGGGTTCCCAGATTGGCTGAATCCAAATTCTTGGTGGAAAAAAATATGAGTAATTCCCGTTTCCATGCCATGTACTGTATATGGAAATGTAGTATATTTGTTGTCTTCTAGTTATTTGTTTTTCTCTTATTTTCCAAAATAGTATGTCTTTGTTCACCCCATGAAACAGTGTAATATATAATCCCTTCATCCTTCTCAGGCCATTGTGAGATGTATGGGTTGGAACCTGCTGCCTCCTCTTATCCAAGTTCTTCTGAAGAAGGAGGACAAGAATCTTCCTCACTGCCTGGCCATTTTCAAACACTTGATAAATGTCTGTTTCCCACTCTCACATTCCACACATTGATGCTATATCTTCACTTTAAAATATAACAAATTGGGCTTATTTTCCATCTCATCATGTATTTGTGTTTAAATTAAAATGGCACAAGTCGAAGAAACATACAGTATTGATAAAAGATACCTTTATTTAGGGGCAAATGGTCCTGAAGTTAAAAGTTTTTGTGTATTTGGTCAGGTCTGTATTCCCAAGGAGCTGCTGGTTGGCTTGTTGGAGCAACTGGATGAGGCCCACCCAGACAACATAACAGACACCATTGTCCTCCTATGGAAACCGCTACAAGATGGTAAGGAAGATGGCTATCTTTTTACGCATACTAACTATTAGTATCTATTCCACATACATGCATACGTATATGGGCCACAGAACCTTTCGTTCCCAAGGCTAACAGTGAATCATTTGCTGCTCCTTGGTATTCTGTGTAAGGTATATTGATGACAGGTCTTTTTGAGAAGCCACAAAATATGCGCTTGTCTTTTTCACCTCCATGTTTTATTCATTACATCTACTGCCTGATTCATTATTGTACAATGGTGCACACCGCAAATAGCTGAGCTGCGAGCTCACTCCATGACGCTCACAACATATTATACTTAGTACCTATAATAGTTTATTGGTTCACATACTGATCTTAGATTATTATTACCTTGTGTTGTCCTTTCTTACTGTAAATCACTCTTGATTAAGAGCATCTGATAAATGCCTTTAACCTTGACCCACAATTCCACAACAATCCCTGGATATTTCTCTCGTCACTGATATCTCTCTGTCTTTACTCACATCCACAGTGCTTGGGCGACTGGGCAGCCGTAAGGCCTCATCTCTGGGCATGGTTTTGTCCACCCTGCTTGAGCAGGTGGCCAAGCTGCCGGTCCCCAAGACCAAAGAGCAGGAAAAAGACGATAATTTCCCCCTGTGCCGCTGTTGTGCTGTTCTGCGAAGTTTCATCATCCCCCTTGTACACGAGGCCAGGCAGAACATCCTTAAATCACGTAAGGATACAGCAAGCATGGCTGTGGACAGAAAAGACCGACATCTCCTGGTTCAAGAGGATGAGCTGAACACAGAGCTGTTGAAGTTGTAAGTGGGATTTTCTTTGTTCCACTACTCAGGGTTGTTCAATACAGGTTACCAAATCTATACTTTCTCTGTCTTTCTATATTTGAGCTGTATGAAGAGTCTTTGTGAGCCTCTCTTGGGCATTGTGCTGACGGATGCAGACACCCTGCCTGTGTCTCCCATCAGGGACTTCGCTGAAGAGATATTGGTATGATATGAAAGAGCACAAGCCCTTTACAAAATAACTGATAAATGTACAGAAGTGATGCATAATATTTACTGACCAGCATGACAGCCGTTGTGTTTGCGGCACAGGAGTTGTGACTGTGCCCCCTTTCGTCGGGGTGTTTTGTGTGTGTCTGTTTGAAAATGCCTGTTATATGTAGTTCAGTCTTGCACAAATCGGGGAGCTGCTACATACCCTGGTGTTCCACCCTGTGCTGAAGAGGAAAGCGGTGCCAGGGTTTCTAGAAGAGGAGGTGCGCTACCCCAAAGAGTCATTAGCCAGTCTGGCTCATCTCCTGTTTGTCCATCACCTTGCTGCCTTTCCTGCTGTGTTCAGGTAAGTTAATCTTATTCTGGATTTGTGGTTTTGCTGATTTATGCCTATCATATTAATCCTGAACTGGTCACCAATAGCTGCAGATCTACAACAAGTTAACAAAGCATTGCATAATGAGCTAATTTAGCTATTCACCGTACAATAAAGTTTTAACTTTCATGACCTCCAAATATTTAGCACATTTTGGCCTTGAAGCACTCATTAGATTGGCTCCAACTTAATGAGTAGGAAAGAAGGACGTAAGGAAAGAACAGTTTTACCAGCAGCTAAATTTTGCACCTTGCCTTCATTAGCTTCTACTATATGACTAACTAACAAAGGAACTTATAATTTATTTGTATTTATTTGTATTTATTTGTATAATCTTTTCAGCCCTGTGTTTCTCCTACGGTGTAATATGGAACATATCAACCTGCTTTTGTCCAGGTAACTACTGTACATGACTATTCCAATCCAAACCCATTTCCTTAATAATAGGTTGCCTACAGCATTGTAGACGTACCAAGTTTTACCCATGTTTTCTGTTGTTAGAACTGATGAAACATGGATACAAAAAGGATTGGTAAGTTTTCTCCTAAGCATCACGGTACTAACTTAAAACCCACAAAGTCCACTGCCACAGAATGCTGTTTTCAATGTTTTAGTTCCTGCATATTGAAAATGTATGTATTTTCGGTCACCAGGAGTTGTATCAGAAAAGTCTGATGAGGTCTGAGGATGCCAGTCTCTCTGTAAACCTCCTGAACATAAAATCCTTCATCAGTGTCCCACAGGTACAGTACACAAAAATGCACACCCTCAATTTGATTTCAGTATGCATGCATATAGTATTGTTTTAATGCTCTTTTACGGCTCACAAACTACTAGTGTACAGTTGTTTTATTCTTATATACAGTGTTTAATGGTTTTGAATGAATGAATGAATGTCCTACTTACCCTCCATATAAGTGGTGCCACACAAAACAAAAATATATCTGCAACAGCATCTTGTCTGAAGAATTACAGTTTTGGATATGGTTGGTTGATTTCCTCATGATAGATAGCTAAATTACATTTATATATATATAGCACAACTTGCATGTGGTCTCTTTACTCCATTTAGACGTTTCAACACTGGTTTTGGGGACTGGGGAGACACCTACTCAAATGTCAACATCTTCTAATCAGCAGAGGGAGACAATGGACATAAAATTGTAGCTTTAAAATCCTGTCCATCTTTCTGTAATCAATTAAAGAAATTATTATACTACTGCTTTACTGTGGAAAACAAAATTCTGTGGTTTTATTAAACATAACGGGTTGCTCAACTATTGCACATTACTGAAATGGTGGCTTCATTGCTGCTTTGTTTTATTTTCAGAACTTGGTTAAAGTCATGACACTATGTCCAGCACACCATTTGGTAAGTGTTTCAAATGTTTTCACTAAAACCATCTACAAACAGAATTGCCTACATTACACCAAATGTAATTACCAATGGATAGATGCACTGAACATGTGTTAACATTTTTTTAAATTGGCACATTAGTGTGTTATGAAAATATGATTTGTTGCAATCAGTTGACATCTTCTTCTGTTGATGTTAGCGAACTAAAGGTCTACAGGTGTTACAGCTGAGCATTGATAAGTTTGATACTGAGGCCAAGTACAAATTCTTACAGTAAGTATCCAAAATCTGACTCTCCACACTGTCTGCTTCCTTATTGGTTCTTTCTCAGGTCTATGCTCTTTATACATATGTTTGTTGGTTGTCTTGCTTCAGGTCTATGCTCAGGATCAGCAATCACTCAGGAGTGGAGGGATACATAATCAAAAACATCAAAAACCAGATAGACTATTCCCTGAAGGTAAGAGCAATGTGCAAAGGCATAATTTTGCATGAAGTAGCATCAGACCTGCTACATATCTCCTTAACATAGATGTCATGTGAGAAGAAAATATCCTCAGACAAGGCAGTGGTATCTTCTGATTGTCTCCAGACCAGACCATTTCACTCTTTATCTGTCTGTCTCTGTCCTCAGCCAGGAAACGGTAATGAGTGGTTCCAGGGGACACATCTACTCCCACTGCTGCGCCAGGTGCTGTGTCTCCCTGACGGCCCAGAGACAGACCTTTTACACTACATGGACAGGTCCGTACGTACACACACACACACTTGGTAGAATGGCTAGTAAAGCTTATAGTAGCATCACTACTCTGTATGTATTTTTTCCCCACAGAGTAATGGAATCTTTGAACCTCCTGCGCTATTTGGTCATCAGAGACAAAGAGTCAGAGAACCAGGTAGCCATACAGAACACTCACTGACTATCTCCAACTGGTTATTATACATTGAGACATGAATTTTGATTTGTCCATGATGGCAGGACATAAATATGCCTGATGGTATTATACTCTGGATGAGAAACACTGATTTAGATACTATACTACAGTGTTTTTCACGTGATTTGGGGATCAGTGGACCACCAGTGATCCTTTGAGAGTAACGAAATGGACCCTTGTCTTTAACTCTTGAGAGCAGAAGGTTAAACAAAATGGAGTATACGGGTTCATTTTATGCCACATTCATCAAATTATGTCTTCTGTTCCCATGCTTCTAGACCGGCATTTGGACAGAGCTGTGTAAGATCGAGGAGAACTTCCTGAAGCCCCTGCGTGTTGGTGTGAACATGTCTAGAGCTCACTATGAGATGGAGCTCAGAAGCACCATAGAGAACAAGAAGACCAAGGATATAGGTGCAAAATGCTATAGTGTGAAATTATGGATGTTCCTTTTAATTTAGTGTAAATGATTAAATTAAATGAACACGTAGGATCTTACACTAACCCCAATGTATCCTTACTGCTCATAACTAACCTAACTGCACATATGAATCACTTCCACAGGCACTTCAGCGCTTTCTGTAACGGTTGGTGATGAGAAATTGCCAAACATGACGAAAGACTCACAGATACAGGTAATTAGTGAGGTACCTTTTTTCTTTTCAATTTGGACATCTTATCTGCAGTATAAAGCAAAACATGCCGTGATGTACTACTTTTTTGTTTTTTTACAGGCTCTGCACTTGGCCTTGGACACATTTGACATGATGGAGAGTGTTTTGGCACGGATAGTAGAACTGTCCGTAGGAACTTAGGAAGTAACAGTTTGCTTTCAGTCATGTTATTGTAAAATATTGTTGGTATTAGTTACCATGTAATGTATGTTGCTTACATTTGCAATTTTGGAGGACATACCTATTGCATTTTTATGTTTTTTTTTCTCTACAACTTAAAGGGCTTTCTCACATTGTTGATTTGCAAGTATGTTGTCTCATAGTCAATCCTCCAAATCATTTATATTCCATGAAAATAAAGTAACTTTTTATCACCTTGAACCCTAGCGTCCCTACCTCAAAGCTCAGATGTAGAAGCAGCTATTTTCTGCAAAAATCTAGACTTAAACCTCACTATAACAATTTGACTGTGCCACTGCTGTTGAAGGAAGTGCTAACAACGTTTAGAAGATTCAGAACACTTTCCTGTGTGGGTCTTTATGTGTAATGTGTGGTTTTAGATATTATAGTTAGCCCTTAGCCCAGTGTCTGGTGTTGTGGCACAAAACGTCTACTCTTTAGTCAAATATCACCTTTTTCCACAAGATGCACACATGCATCTTTTGGGCAAAGGGGCTCATAATGCCAGCTGCACTTCATTTGAAAACCTGCTGATCGCTCCAAACGTCATCAGGGAAACGCAAAGGTTTGGTGTCTGATGCATTGCGATAGGGCAGGGGTGGCCAACCTGTGGCTCGTGAGCCACATGCGGCTCTTCAGCTGGTCACATGCGGCTCTTAAGGGGCTTCCACATGGAACCGTCAAAAACGCTCGGCCTGGCGCACTCATGCATTCCCTATACCAGTGGTTTTCAACCTTTTTTATACCAGGGCCCACCATTTATTCAGAATTTGAGCCACGGAGGACCACCATTTGATGACATTTTAGCTCCAAAGACCCCAAAGCTAAAGATTTTGTTTACTTTTGTCAACAAATCCAGGCTGGATTTCAAAGAAAACAAAAAAGTCAAACATACAGATCAAAATTACCATTAATCTTCTACATTCTCTAGTTGTGTAGACTTCTGTCTAACCAACTTTACATCATTTAGCCTGGGGACCACCTGGAATCCTCTCAGGGACCACTGGTGGTCTCCGAACCACCTGTTGAAAACCCCTGCCCTATAGAGTGGTGCCCAGCCACTCGACCAAGGACAGATTCCTAGTCCACCGTGGAGGTGTACGTAGGTGTATGTTTTTTGACTTGTCAAATACTTTTTTGGATTGTAAACCCTGTTTCTAAATACATGTCTATATGTTTTAATAGTGTGTCTTTGCATTGTGCACCTGCACACAAACGCACATGTCTTATGGCAGGAGAGGGGAAATCTATTTGCGACCGTGACGGCCGTCCGGCGGTTTTATAACAGTTGTGACCGTTTGATGTGGCTCTTTGCAGTAACATAGTGAAAAACGTGGCTCTTAGTCTGTGACTGGTTGGCCACCCCTGCGATAGGGGCTGGGTAATTAATCACACCACCTGCCAATTGTGCCAACTTTTGTGTTCCCCTGATGACATTTGCAGCAAAGATAAAGCAGAAGAAAGCAAACCGGAGATAAAGCCTAAACCTCTTGAACAGTAGCCCCAGGGGAAAAAAACAAAACAAAACCAGCTGAACATGTAGAACCTTCTGGGACTGACAACTCTTTGCATTGTTGAGACAATGACATCAGTGGTCCTTGAGAGAGTTCCAGTTAAATATGGAAAGTTGGTTAACGAGATGTAACTCTTTGAGAGAGTAAAAATGAAACCAAATGGACCCTCCCACAGGGAACATTACTTGGCTGGGTTCCCACCGTGATGATCAACAAGGTGATGAAGGTACGAGGTATTCCCCAACTGCCTCCATTGCCATCCCCGGCGAGGCTCCCCTTGTGCAACGGTGTCAACTAGCAGCAAATTCACAAAAAGGAAACTGGATGATGCACCCAAGCACCTGGGCTATCTATACGGCAAACTGATAGTGCTTGTCTACCAGCGGGCTTTGGAGGTCCACACCCAGGAGGTGGTCAACAGCAGCAACTTCAGTGAGGTGTCCGCCTTCATGCCCATCCTAAAAAATAGTCATGACTACCGCCAACAAGCTGCGTGTCTAAGACTGTCTAGACTGTAAAGGGTTTTAAATCACAGTAGATAAAATTCAGTGAACTAAATGCCATTATGTCACATGGGCACTGCTTAGTGACGTATCATTGCTGGTGTTGGAATTAAATATCTCCACTCATTTTGGTTCACTGGAATTTTATTTAAAAATGGCTTTCCGTTTTTAACAAACAGCATAAATACACATTAAACACTAATACTAACTGGAGTAAGAACATACAGTTTCAAGTTACACTGCTGTACCACTTATTCAGAATATGAAGTCTCAGACATACAAGTGGCTATAGTTGCACCTGAGCTTATCCAGACCATTTTGCTCTTATCACAGTATTATATAAAAGTGAAATGGCCGGCATATGAATATGGTAGAGGGCTTAACCAGGGGATTTTAAGGGAGCGCGGCCCACCCCAAATGAACATTGATGTTCAGTACTTAATTCATGACACCAACAGTGGCCCTAAAGGTCAGTGAGGTGTTTCCACCATGCTTTTGCCAACAACGTTTCAAATAAAATGATATGTTAAAACTTGTTGATGATGGATATCTGGTCATGTTTTTTCAGATTTCTGTCTGAATGACCACCAACAAGAAATACCACCATTGCCTGCAACAGCGGCTGATGATTATTGCTGCATTATATTCACTGTGCTTTTGCACATTCTTTGGTGCTAGATGTCTAATAATCCACACATACCATGGTTAGTGCTGAGTCTAGCTTATGTGAAATCTCTCCAACGTATACATATAATGCATATAGATTATAACATGCAGCACATGCTATACATGTCTAAACAATGGGACCTGTTAGCGTCACACCCTGTATTCTGAGATGACCTTAAATAAAAATATATTTATAATACGTGGGTTAGTTGGTCATATTAAACAGGGAGCTAGTTAGATCAGAATAAAACTGCATTTACATTTTGTTTTAAGATTAACAAATTAATACCTTCATTGAACGTGGATTATGCAACCTTCCATTTTGAGTCACCCTCCTAGTGGTTTATAGACAAGGATGTTCCGCTGGGAGCCACAAAGGTTTGTGCGCCTGCTTGAAAATGCCAGCAGCCTGGTTGCCATTTTGAAGGATCAGGTAAAGAAATAGTGTCTCCACAGGACCCTTGTCAAATAAATACTCCCTTTTCCCTAGTTATACACTCTCGAGGGTAAATTGGTCAAAAAGTTACTGACGATTTTAACTATGCATTGAAGGTTCAAGGATAGGTCCTGACACTGAAGCATTACGATAGATCTTTGAACAGTGGGTGTTGCAGGGCCTGTGGAGCTGTGATTCTGGTCGCAGGGTTGAGGTCCAAGAGTCTGTCCAGCAGAGCATATGCGTCATCGGGCACCATGTCCCAGCCTCGCGCATCATCACATTCTATGTCAGCAGGGCGAATGGAGGCTTCTGACTCCAGGTGCTGTCTTAACTTTTCAGTCTTTATGTCTTGAAGGATCTTGTTGAGGCGATGCTGGGGAGTAGTCTCTCTGTTAATTGGGGGGCATGGCATGACTTCATCATCTGGCGACGGTCTCAGTCCTCTCAGTGTTTCGCACAGTGTCCTCAGGTCTTGGCGAGGAAGTTCCCGGCTACACACCACCGATTTACCTTTGTGGGAGATAACATGTTGCAATGTGCTTAAATCTGTGCTGTGTAATTAATCATGAGGTTGATGGTAAATTACAGTAAACAGGAAATGGGTGATTCCAGACTGTAATACGCACCAAATTTCTTAGCAGCCTGGATGGTTTCTCGGGAGCCTCGTATCGTCATTATCTGAGCCAGAGCGATCATGTCGTCACTGGCTTTGAAGAAAGGGTAGCGGCCACTAAGCAGGGACAACAGGATGACTCCGGCTGACCACATGTCTATAGCTGCAGATGAGGAGACAGAGAATGAGTAAAACAGTGATTGTCAAACGTTCTCATTTCAAGCAGTCAGCCTCCGTTTTGATATGCAAACATGGAAATGCATTTTTTTGAACCCATTTTGGACTGATGCCAATTAGGGGTTCCCAGCGAGAAGGGTTAAAAAAAGGCGTTCCCGTCTAGAATGAATAAATGCAATGATACCATCTTTATCTATGGGAACCGAAATGTCCACAATCAAAGAATCCACATTGTTAATTGTAAATAACTGTATCCTGTCACTCCCATGTGCAATCCAAATAGAGTCCCCAGGAACATATTGTTTTAATGTTTTGCGCTCAAAGTGTAAATATTAAGGTTGTGTGTCGATACAGTTGTGTTCAAAATAATAGCAGTCTGTTTAAAAAATTGAATAAAGCCCAAAATCCTTATAGTGGTTTTTATTTCCATGCACTGGGAACACTGCACATTATATTCTAAATAAAAACATGAAGAAAAAAGCAGGAATTATTTAATTACTTTACAGTAAATGAAGAAAGATGAACATTGGGCTGTTGCATGGAGTCGACCAACTTCTGGCATCTGTGAACAGGTATTCCAGCCCAGGATGATCAAAGACAGTCTGAAGTTAACTGTGAGTACTGTGACAATTAGAAGACGCCTGTGTGAAGCTAATCTATCAGCAAGAAGCCACCGCAAAGTCCCACTGTTAAGAAAAAGACATGTGCTGAAGAGGATACAATTTGCCAAAGAACACATTGGCTGGCTAAAAGTGAAATGGAGAAACATTTTGTGGACGGATGAGAGTAAGATTGTTCTCTTTGGGTCTAAGGGCCGCAAACAGTTTGTCAGACGACCCCCAAACTGAAGACAGTGAAGCATGGTGGTGCAAGCATCATGATATGGGGATGTTTCTCTTACTATGGTGTCGGGCCTATTTATCGCATACCAGGGATCATGGATCAGTTTGGATACATCAAAATACTTGAAGAGGTCATGTTGCCTTATGCTGAAGAGGAAATGCCCTTGAAATGGGTGTTTCAGCAAGACAACGACCCCAAATACACCAGTAAGCGAGCAGCTTCTTGGTTCCAGATCAACAAAATCAAAGTCATGGAGTGGCCAGCCCAATCCCCGGACCTTAATCCGATAGAAAACTTGTGGGGTGACATTAAAAATGCTGTTTCTGAGGCAAAACCAAGAAATGCAGAGGAATTATGGAATGTTGTCAAATCATCCTGGGCTGGAATACCTGTTCACAGATGCCAGAAGTTGGTCGACTCCATGCAACACAGATGTAAAGCGGTTCTTAAAAACAGTGGCTATACAGCTAAATATTAGTTTAGTGATTCACAGGAATGCTGAATCCTGGATATTTTTCAGTTAATACAGTAAATATTTGAGATTGTAAAGTAAAATGCACAGCCCAATGTTCATTTTTATTCATTTACTGTAAAGTAATTACGGTAAATAATTTCTGCTTTTTTCTTCATGTTTTGATTTAGAATATAATGTGCAGTGTTCCCAAAGCATGGAAATAAAAACCACTATAAAGATTTTGGGCTTTACTCAATTTTTAAACAGACTGCTATTATTTTGAACACAACTGTATGTGTCATTTGCATATTCTTTGTGGTTTGGGTCACCAACCTGTCCCCTGGTTGGGCCACTTGGTGAGGACCTCTGGTGCTCTAAAGCCGGGCGTTCCAGCCCTGGGGGCAACCTGCTGCTTCCTGGGTGGAAGTCGAAGGAGAATAACATCAATAACACAGTGGGAGGTTAGACGAGACCAAGAATGAAACTAAAGTAGGACGTAGCAGACTTACTACAAGTCTGCTTTCTACTGGAGGACAGAACTGGAAAATAACTAGTTTCATGTACTCATGCCTCTTGATTTTATTTTTTAACCTTGACATGCAGCTGTTGCAGACACGGTCTGTTGAGTAACAGTTGCAGGTTTGGCCCAGGTTGATGCCAGCAGTCTTCAGGTGTTTCGCAGTGCTAGACTGGCTCTTGGCAGGCAGGGGGCGCCGGTTGGCTGATGTATACCTCCGTTGAGCTGGGTCCTCTATTTTGCCTGGCTTCACCAACTAAGCAAGAACAGGAAACCAATCAAGAAGCATTTAGATTAAGAAGTGTGTCTAAAATAAGATCGACTCATGTGGATTTCTTTTCAGAGTGAAAAAAATACCACAGATGAGGTTAACCTTTGCTTAATATATGAAACTTTAATATTTTTAATATATGATCAATTTTATAGAAGATCCCTCTGGGCACAAGTCATATCTGATTGTATTACACAATGTCAAACTCAACAGCACTGCAGCTGTATGGAAAGCTTGAATTTTCCTCTTTCTAGTCATTGCAGGTGATTATTTTTTCAAGTATTACCGTTCAGAAGTGCTTGTTAGATATCACTCAACAGCCCATGCGTACCTCCTGTTTTTAATTTCCACATAATGCAGGAAGCAGCCGGATGTTGCTTTACTAAAAATGAGAGCCTCTAAACTCTGAAGGCAAAATGGGCAGTCTGAAAATGGTCAGTGGAATTCACATCAAATCAGTGAATGAAATCAGTCATGACAACTGAGAAATCTATGCACATGACGGAGTCCTAATTTGCGGAAGGTTTCAGCCCGATACCTGTATGAGAATGTTACAATAAACTTATAATGATATTTGTTGGCAGTCTTGTTAAATCTACACAAAATAAACAAAATACAAATCTAATGGCAGTAGGCCTCTGGATGTTCATTAGTGTGTGCCTTGTATTGAGTCCAGAGTGACACGCAATAGTGTAGTACAACTGTGCCAGCAAACCCTCACATCTACTCACATGCACAAATTTATATTGTAATTTCTAATGTTTGTAGCCTGACCACAGTCTGAATTGTCATTTCGTTACACTTCATTATTCAGACTGAAGTCCCTCTCTACCACATCAGTTTCTAGGATGGGAGTTATCAAAGCAGCAGTCTTAACAGTGATTGGTTCATATGAACCCCTAAGAATATTGGGAAAGCAGACGACGCTGGGAACGAAGTGAGTGACAGGGCTGTTGGCCAATCAGGTGCTGGGATTGGATTTCCAAACGGCATAAACGGCCCCGGCAGGGAAGCCAGTCCTTGAATCAAAGGGAAAAAATAAGCTAGTATTTTTTAACGTGCTGATTCAGGGCTGAGCCAGGCTATAATGTTTGTTTTTGGTCTTTATGCCTTATTGATAGCCACAGTGAAGATCGTAGGAAAGAGGGAGAGAAAGACAGGGAGAGATGTGCAGCAAAGGTCGTCATGAGCTGGACTTGAACATGCAACATGCTGTCAGGTCATAGCCTATGTGTGGCATGGGCCTGGACAACTAGGCCAGCAGGCTCTCCTTGTATTGTAATTTCTATGCAATAAAAAGGATAATGAACTATGACGCAATTCTAAAATGGCCTCTACGGTATAGCTACATATTCCAAGGTATATGGTACCAATTATGTACGTACGTAGACATTTTAGTATTATGCAACAGAACATAGATAGCGATAAATAAGTTTTGTTAATAGAAAAAATACTTTAAATGATTGTGAAGTTGCTTACCTCTACCTTCTCAGCAGCTGGTTTAGTGGTGGAGGGAGCTGGAGTGCAGCTGTTGAGGTTTCTCTCTCCAAACACAGGTCGTGTGGCTGCGGCATTACATAATGCTTTCAAATCCTACCCAAATAAGAACATGATGTAGATTTAGAACATAGTGCATGATAACTTACGCCCAACTTTTAGTCAATACTGGAGTTTTACACCATGCAATAATGACAGTTATCTGCAGTGTTGGTCAATATTACTTAGGAAAGTAACTTCTTTACTTTACTCGTTACCCCTTAGACAAAGTAATATCATTACTTTACTTATTACTGAAATCAAAGAGTAATACATATTATGTTATTACTTTCCCAAGTTCTCACCTCCTACATTTGAAAAAATAGAGATGTACAATATAATCTGTTTAGAACTGAATCCAATTTATTGGAATAATAATAGTCTCTTTGCCTCTTTGACTTAAACTTCTTCACAATTGTTTTCAAAGACAGTTGAGGTCTTCTATCTAGTGCACATCTCTGTTGTTACAGTACCTGTCGATAGCTTGTAAATCTGTTCTATTTTTGCATGCAACAACAAGCTCATTTTAAAAGTAACTTGACGTTACTTGCAAAGTAATGCGTTACTTATTACCCATTTTTGCAGAGTAATCTTGTTACTTTACTTTTTGGAGCAAAAGTAATAATATTACAGTAATATGTAATCTAAAATTAGTTACTGCCCAACACTGGTTATCTGTAATATCAATGGTGCTATTTTACAGTTAGATTAACAGGCTCAACCCAGTGCAGACACCTTTGTGTGTTTAGTGCGCGAGGTGGCAGTGACAGACGCTCGCTTAATCAGTGGTTTTCCCAGAGACGAGGAAGAGACAGCAGACGTGCTGGTGGAGGGCGTTGAATGAAGTGTGGCTTTGGAGCGTTGTGCAGACTGTGCAGAGGGTGCTTGTGAGGTGGAAGTGGAGGCAGTGGTAGTGACTGGGGGTTTCGACGGTGCCTTTTTGCTGTGTGCCATCATGTCTTGTTTCCCAGTGGTACCACCACCACCCTTCGGGGAGTTCCTCTGTTTCACCACCTTCAGCAATTCGACCTGGGTGTCGTCTGTGCCCTGCGCCAACCCAAAGTCCACCAGAGCATACCTGGACGTACAAGTGCAAATCTTTATAATATATATATAAAATAAGTAAAGGTACAAAATATAGAACAACGCAGTCTGAAACCTTTTCGTGACGACGAGCAGCCCAGAAGTTAATTCCCCATTCACATTCCCCAACCTCATAACACATTAAAAGTATTTAAAGTATTAAAAGTATTTATTTAAAGACCTTTTTACATCATACAAAGCCAAATAAGGGTCATGCCAAATTATGATGACAAAAGGCCTCAAAAATTGTGTTTGATTTGTCACAATCCAAGTTGCCTTTTTCTGCCGCGTTAACATGTTTATATACAGTAAATCCTTTTACGAATGTGGAAATTCACTGCTGGGTCGCTCAGCAGGTCAGGACTGCGGCACGCGTGCCTGTTCTCCAACAGTTACAAATCGCTTTACAGTTACAAAAATCATACACAGCTAATATTTAGGGATAAACAGACCATTAGGGATTAAAGGTTAAAAATAAAACTATATATACTATACGATACTCACGTCTGGTCCTGACGGTTGTAGAGGAAGTTGTTGGGTTTGATGTCACGGTGGATGATGCCAAACTGGTGAATGTGTTTCAAGGCCTTCAGCAGGTGGTACATGTACTGACGAACTTCCTCAAAGCTCAGCAGACCGATGACATCCTGAGACATCCGATTGCCATTTTAGTTTCCCGTAAACACTTTATTTATACTATGGATGCAGCCACATTATATTCCAATGGTTTTATACATGCACTGATACATGCAAATAATGATACAATATTTGCTATAAAACATTATAATAAATTGGTAACACTCACCACTATGGGTTTGTGCTCCATGTAGGGCATGACAATCACACAATGGTCCTCCTTCCTGAAGCAATAAGTCACACCCATGACATTCTCTTTGCCTCTGTAAAAGAACACATGTGAGATGATGAGATCAGAGTGCAAACTCTAATTTGTGCCAAGAATAAATCTATCACACCACCATTAGTGCCACCACTAATTTATAATCCACGACGTGATGGTGTTGCGTGCTGAGAACTGACAAGAACAGCCGACCTGCAAGCTCACAGCGTGCTGCAGCACAAGACAGTATCTATCAGGCTTTAGCTTGCAAGTACATTTGTTTTGATCAACATAAATATGAATGCATGAGTACATCTACTTTTAGTACACACAAGCTCCCCCCAGGGTACTTCCTCAAGAGGGTGTAAATGATTTATCTTTGAGTGACTTGTGCTCACTGTGAGTCAAACGACAGTCTATTATTATCAGAAGCTTTTGGGGGAACAAAGTCACAGTACTTCAACTTTAAAGCTCTGTGTATGCCGATGTTGTTCGAGATGAACGTGACATGGACGCCAGAGGACTACGACTACAACACGTCGGATTACTACAGCAGCTACACTGAGGAGTATATTTGTGATAGGACAGGGGACAATGACCTGGGAGCGCGCCTGTCCCCTCTCTACTTCATCATGTTCCTCCTCAGTCTGCTGGGAAACGGCCTGGTCCTGGTCATCATCTATAGATTCGAGCAGTTGACCACCGTGACCAACATCTTCCTGCTCAACCTGGTGGTCTCTGACCTGGTCTTCATGTGCAGCCTCCCCTTCTGGGCCATGTACCAAAAGATGTCCTCATGGGTGTTTGGAAGGGTCATGTGTAAGCTAGTCAGCTCCGCCTACTTCCTGGGTTTCTACAGCTCGGTGCTCTTCCTGGCGCTGATGACCTTTGACCGGCACCTGGCCGTGGTCTACTCTCTGGCACCGAGACTGCGCAATCGCAGCTACGCCGTGGCAGCTTGCGCAGTGGTATGGCTGCTCAGCGGCCTGGCGTGCGTGTGTCCCATGATCCTCTACACCACGTATAGGAACCTGGGCACAGTGTTCTGCGAGGAGCACCCCGGCAACGACCTCGCAGCACTGAGGGCGGCCAGGAAATACCTGCAGCTCGGACTCTTCTTCCTGTTCCCACTGGCACTCATCATCTACTGCTACGCCAGGATCTCCATAACGGTGCTGTCCTCCATGATGGTGTCCAAGCTGCGGACGGTGCGTCTCATTCTGCTGATCGTGTTGCTGTTCTTTGTGTGCTGGGCACCCTACAACGTAGTGCTGCTCCTGCTGGACGACGCCACCACCTGCCAGGAGGTCCAAGCGCTGGGCTATTCCCTGCAGGTTACGCGCAACATGGCATACCTCTACTTCTGCGTCAGTCCCATGTTCTACACCTTCGTGGGGAAGAAGTTCCAACGCCACTTCCGACAGCTGTTGACGAGGCATGTCCCGTGTCTGAGGAGGGAGCGGCGCCACAGTGGCCGCGCCATTTCTACCGCCAGCCGGACCAGCAGGTCCGCCGTTGGTCTGTCCAGGAGCACCACAACGCAATGCAGTGGCTCCACCGCTGCATTCACACCTCTGGCGACCGCCAAAGATATGCACTGATGGAGCACTCCCTACATTCACACCTCTGGCGACCGGTAAAGACAGTGTTTCCCAAACCTGTTCATGTCAACGAACCCTGAAGTGACACTGATTAGCCCTGTGGAGCCCCCAATTTGAGAAGATATGTTAGAAACCCCCCTATAAGAGAGGATTTTTATGGCTCTAGCAGTGATTCTCAAGCTCTTTCATTTCAATGGTGAATGTACATGCAAAATCTCTGTTTATCTCTTGGATAAAAGTGGTATATAAATGCAACAATTATTAAATACATGTCTGTTTATAATAATAATAATACTAATTTTGAATTTGGCCTATGGACTGGACTCTGGCATGTCCATCAAAAAAAAAGGGGAAATGTAGAGAAGATCTAGACTGAAATAATCAGAGATTGACTGAAGATTTATTACCAAAAGCTTGCAATAAATGTTATATGCTTTTTAATTTTAAATGAATGATTAAAATGTATATCTACAATGATTAAAATTGAATACCTCTCACAAATAGTAACAAGGTTTGGAGGCGGTGCCTCCCCTCAAATACGCAGCTATGTGTGAACGTCTCCCTTTTGTTTTTGGTATGTTATGCCTTTACAATTGATAAGACAGCAGGCTGACAGAACATGGAGAGACATGACGATTGGGGAGTGACATGCAGCAAAGGCCGGTGGGGATCAGGACTCACACAGATAAATGATAAGAAGAAAATGTGCTCATTTGTTACTTACCCAGCTACTGTGAGACACTGGAGCTCAGCAGCGACTCGTACAGGGTGGCTGGTAGGGATGAGATGCTTCAGAGCAAACCTCTCTCTCGTCCCATCCAGCATCTGAGCCTCACCCAGGTACACTGAACTGAAAGTGCCTGGTATGACAGAAAGTCAAATATTATAATTGATTAATACTTATTATTTCAAATGTTATTGCATTCATTTTGGCCTGGTGGTTAGTATAAGTTGATTGGGAGGCTGGGATTTGATCCCCAGCCAAAAAACAAAAACAACAACAACAAAAAAAAAAAGAACGAGACAATGCCTCTCTACTTGACAATTAGCCCTTCACTAAGTCACTCTCCAATCTGTCCTTGTCCAATAGGCATGTTAGAAGAAGAAGGTTTGACCAGGAAAGCTTGACTTACATAGCAACAGTTGCTAAACTATTTGGATTGGTATTGGAAAATAAACAAATCCCACCCGAAAGGATGGGGTTTTGAGAAAGGGCTCATTCTAAGTGCCATACCATTAGTAGATATTTAGTTGTCATTGTTCGCTGTATTGTCACAATATGCAAATAAAATCATACAGTTCATGTAAAATAGCCAAGCAAAAAAAGAGGAAAAGAGAAAAAAGACAAACTTTCAGTCTCTTGAGCAAATAAGACACATCAACTTGTATTACATCTTTAAACCAATATTATTTTGTGTCAAAGACATCATACAAACAGATACTGATGCAATGGCATAAGAATGCCTGGATCTGTACCCTACTCTAACTCTGAGAACTTAAAAAGGAGAACAAGGGAAAACGACGGAAAAATACTACTGTCATGTGATCTCATGTGATCCGTGGGGTGTGCTTGAACATCAAGCTGTCTCACACTACAGAAACAGAAGGCTCCTGCTCTATGGGCCACATGGCTCGGCAAGGATTACTTGCTTAATGAATTAGAACACTTACCTTCTCCAATTTTGTCGATGATGCGGAAAACCTTAGCAAGCTGAGGTACAGCGTCATAGAGGTACTCAATATCAGTCTCCACATCCCCTACAGGAAGAGTGAGAAAAGACAACACCACGTGTTTATGTCAGGGTCCTGGATTTGAAACTAATCAGAACAATTTTAAAGACATACAAATTTACACTTCGATATAAGAACATAAACCTATGTTGAAAGACCAGTTTGTGGAACTCATTGGACATCATTGACATTAAAGTATATTCCACTTTCAAAAAAACTTTTGGTCATTTTATGTTCTACTCAGTCTCATGTGAACACACCAGACAGTTTATAAGTTACTCTATTCAGTATTTAGATCTTCATTATAGCTGCCCTGCTGCCCTTCCTATACAGACATTGGGTTAGGGTTAGGACATTATAACTTAAACTCCATTTTAACCATGACAGATTATTCAAAAACAACCAATCTTTTTTTCTGGTGACTGATATTGTCCTCCTCATACGTATAATGAACATGACTGAGTAGACCACAAAATTACAAAAAAGAAAAAAGAAAAATGAAAGTGGAATATCCCTTTAAGGAAGTATTTTGACAGGTACATTGGCTTATACTGTAATTGTATCGAAAGCCCATTGCAAGTTGATGTACTCTCTACTCTGTCGTCAACCTGAAGCCATTCCAACCCTATCAAAATGAGTGGGGTGAAGTGGGTTCTGGGAGTGAGGAGAAGTACAGGTCTGACTAGTTTATTTTGGGATGTCTGGACTCTGGAGCCTTGGTTTAGGGACTTTGAGGTGCTGCACCATGAAGTGCTTGTAGTCAAAGAAACCTCCAATGAGGGTCTTCCACATGACCACATCCTTAAATACGCATGTTAACAGTCTGTGACAACAATACAACTCACTTGATATTTTGCTTCTTCTTTGAGCTGATTTTACCAGGCGCCCCTCTGTGACGATGCTGTCATTAGTAAGAGGTGCCAACTCCATGCTGAGAGACATAGGTATCTATATCTAAAAAGAAATGAAATTAAACTACTCAGTTAATGCTACTCGGCTGCCATCATCAACTCATTCATACCAGTGGTTTTCAACTAGTGGTCCATGACAGGGTTCCACCGTTCCAGGTAGTTCCCGGCGAAATGATCCTTGGGGTTAATTAACTATTGAGAACGTAAAATGAAATCATTTATGAGTTTCATAACATCCCCCTTACTTAGTAATGTACAAGAAGTCTACACAATTAGAGAATGTAGAAGTAAAAGTATAATGTAATGTTGCATGAACCTCCCAAATACTTTGTGTGGGTGGGTTTTAGCCCCTGATCAGGGACCCCCCGTTCGTTCTTGTGCGAAACACTGTACGAAATAGTAGTGTACAGTATTTACAGTACAGAAACGATATCTGGGAGTTGCGAAGTGACTTTGCAGTAGGATAACACTGATGGCCGTTACATGAATACCGCATGGTTAACATTTACTTGGGTGATCAACTAACTTTCTGACTTATTACCCAAAACATACTGACCTGTTGCAGTAAGAAACAACCGACCAAAGTTAGAGAGCTTTTACCCCAATAGTATTATTTTTTAACATACATTTTTGTTTGTGCCTTTTCACTAGCAGGGCTAACAAACTAGCAACAGGCTAGTTAAAAACCAGAGCCTTATTATAGTATAGAGTTGCGCAAACTCCGTTCACATCATGGGGCCAGTCCAATGGCGCCTATTCTCCATAGACTTGTATTTAGAATGGAGACAACGTTTTATTTTAACGTTAATACTACAAAATAAACATTACAGAGACTTTAGTCGTTACTGTACAACACTTGTCAACAACTTGTCGTCATGTTGTACACATGCCTAAAATGGCTCTTTCTTGCGCCGCCCAATGTGTTTTCAACTCCAGAGCTTGTCTCCGAGTGTTCAGTTTCGGACCCTTCAATGTCGCAACTCTACTGCTAGTTGGCTCTGGGCCAGTGAGTATATTGCGCTAAACAAATAATTAACTCACCTCTGTTCTTTGATCGTAAAGTTGAACCGTCTCTCAGAAGGACACTAAAGTGCACGACATAAAGTTTAAAAAGTATATATGTGTAAAATATGTATAGTAGAGTTATGTAGTGAGCGCTGCATTCAGAGCACAGCTGTCTTCCAGCAAAACACTAAACAACAAACTCCGCGCTAAAAGTGACGTCAAGACAGACGAGCTTCATTTCCCGGCATAATGTATATTAAGAAGCGCAATGGCGTCCTCTACGGGCCAGGATTTACTCTACACCAGTGGTTTTCAAACATTTTTCATACCGGGCCCCAAAACTAAAGATTTCTTTTGCTTTTGTCCACAATTTCAGGCTGGGTTTTGGAGAAAACAAAACAGTCAAACAAACAGATCAAATGACCATTCGTTTTCTACATTATCTAGGTCTGTAGACTTGGGGCTAATTCAGATTATGAATATTTTAACTCTTGAGAGCGTGCACATGAAACCAAATAGACCTGCAAGGGTCCATTTGGTTTCATGTTCAAGCTCTCAAAGAGTTACGTCTGGTTAACCAACTTTCCATCATTTAGCCTGGGGACCACACAGAATCCTCTCAGCGACCATTGGTGGTCCGCGGACCACCTGTTGAAAACCCCTGCTCTACACCTTTGACCAGTTGACTGGAGAGGATAGCTTCCAAGTCTGTTAATTTTTATTTCATTTTTATTTACTTTATTGCGAACACGAACACATTCTCAATTCCCAACAGAATCCCCCGATATCTTTGTCTCCACCATGCCATGGTATGTTTTGCACTCCATCCGTCTGTGTAAAGCCGAGCTAATCTCTGACACTGTTAAACCAGTCAATGCCAAACTTTGCATACACACTCCCTGGATGTCAAAGATGGACCCCACATTTTCTAGGCGCACACCACTGTAATATGACAGTGAAACTCCATTAGTTTACGCTACATTCTGTTTTAAAAGAAATTAAAATAAATTAAATTTTAATATTTTCCCACATGTATTGTAGAACTATTCACATATTATAAACAACACTGTTACGAAAACAGAATGAACAAGGAACACGCTATATCATGACATATCCACCATGTCGGAATCAGAGAAGCGAGCATGTCTAAAATATTCCATCAAATATCCCCAGAAAACACTCCTCTTCTTTGCTGTTGATGTCAGTCTGCAATCTGAAAAGACAGTCGGAATGCAAAAGCATAATAGCACATTAGTAATATAAAATTGTAGGCCTACTGGATATTTTAAAATTATATAATGTGACTGGCCTAAAAATGCCAACATGGAATTATAAGTACCAGTACAATGGTAATGGCTTATTTCTACCTGTTTATGCCAGATGAGCTCTGTGGGGTTTGGCCACAGTTTGAGAAGAAATTAAATCCTTTAGACTGTGGGGTTCTTCTTGTCAAATTTTGCAATGAAAGTGATTCTGGTGCATTGATTGGTAACTCAGAGCTGAATTTGCTCTGTGCCTGCACAAGATAAAAGACATGTGACACAGACCTTCTAAGTGTGTTATACAAAATATGCACAGTTTTGCACACAAACACATGCATGTGCATGCACACACACGCACGCACGCACGCACGCACGCACACATGCACACACGCACACACGCGCGCGCACACACACACACACACACACACACACACACACACACACACACACACACACACACACACACACACACACACACACACACACACACACACACACACACACACACACACACACACCTTGTTATCCAGCTTGTCCCAGGGACGAGTCAGTATTTTCTGAGGTGTGATTGTGAGTGAGGCAGTTCCTGAATCTCTGATTGCAGGAGTAACAGGTGGTGAGATTGACCTAAAACAATTATAAATCTCACAACATCAAAAACAAAAGTTTTGAAATGGCACTTCACTTTTGACCTACTTGAGGGTGGGTGGCATGTCCTGAAAAGTGTGAAAAGATACCTGAGTGGTGTGTTAGTTGTGTTCACTCGTAGTTCAGAGACAGGTACAACACTGGAGGATAGTGCTGCTGATTTGGAGGCACAGCCTGCACATATGAGATAGGTTTGGTTATTGTTAAGAAGTGCAATAACAATATTGCAGACATCGATTATCACAAAGCAGTTCATACACACAGCTAAACAACATGTGTGGCTGTTAAAAGTGATAGTTCATAAGTAATTCCATTATCTTCATATTGAACAAAGGCCTCATAGAAGCTCTAATGGACTTCCCTCTTCCATGTTTGAGACACAGAAGCACAGTATTGCTACTGTATGAATGTCAGTTTTTCTATGGAATGGCCAGGAACAATAGTGTAATGTGTGGCTAATGTGGCCAGTATTGTGTCTTGAAATCCAAAACAATGTGTCTAGTCAAAAGAAATGTAATCCTTTTTTCCTTTAATGATATTCAAAATGCTATGTACCTTGCACATTGTAACCCACAGCTTGCTGGGCCAAGGACAGAGACGTCTTGTTGGCATGCTCCAAACACTCATCATCAAATTTGTCCCAGTCATCCCAATCACTTCCCAGGTCAAAGTTAATGCTGGGTGATTGTAGGGAAGATCCATAGCCACTTCCCACAGTCTGGTTTGGCACTGCGCTGCCAGAGCTCTTTGAAGAAGCTGGGTAGACTCTATTATTCTGGCTCACAACAGGGTTCAGGTCCCGACTGTTACCAAAACTGTTACCTGGTCTCCTCCACAATGAGGAGCCTGAAAACAGAAACATCCACTGTTAGTCCACCGTCTATTCAGTACCAGTGAGCAAGCACAGTGGGTCACACATTATGGCATTACAAATATCAGGAGAGTGCAAGCTCTTAAGTAACATAGGCCTACAAAATAGGATTCATGTAACTTAAAAAGCAGTTAGCCCTGAGGAATCAACATACTTTGCAAATGAACAAGACGTCCAGCAGAGGTTTGCGCAGGTGGTGGAGCAGCCCCCCTCTGTTCTACCATCTCACACATGTTGTCCAGGTATTCAATATCGTCTCAAAAGAAACACACAAGCAGGAGAATGTAAGAGGACAGAGACGTGCATATATTTAAACAGTTAAAATAAATTTAAATATTTACCATAGCTATATTCATCCTCCAGATAACTGCTGTCTTGTGGAATTATAGAGTCCTCACCAGTCAGATCCACAGTTGGAATTTGTTCAAATGGTTCACAGTAACTTCCGCCATACCTTAAAATTACCGTACCGTAAAATTCAAAAAATGCTCAAATGTAAGTGAGTCCATCATCATGGTATTCCTTCTGTGATATGTATTGTTTTTTTCTCCATCTCTTTTTTTCTAGCTGCGTTTCAGAAGAGTAAATTGTGGACATAATCTGCTGTTTGAGACTTGATTATTCGAATTAAAGTGTGTTTACCTGGAGAGAGATGGCATTATCTCCTTGGGCTTGTAAGAAAACTGCTGCAGATTGCCCCCAACCTCCCCACTCATCTTCATCTAGAAAGATAAAACAGTCAAAACACAATCCAAGCATACTGGTCCACCTTGAGAGCCAATGGTGACACCTATTTCAGTTATCGAATGTCTGCCTGTATTTCCTGGCACCTTGAGTCGTTTGACAGGTGTGTCAGTCAGTGTGTCACTTCTATTCTTCAGGTCTCTTAGGTAGGAAGAGAAGCTGGAGTCCTGGCTCGCTGTTTTCTCAGTTTTCTGTAACACTGTTACTCCTACTTTACCTTAGAAACACAGGAAAGACAACTAAATAGTTTAATCATGTGAGACAAGTAAAGTTTACACACACGCACGCACGCACGCACGCACGCACACACACACACACACACACACACACACACACACACACACACACACACACACACACACACACACACACACACACACACACACACATACTCACAGCAGTCATGGGCACATTGGTCCTTATTCTTGCAGAAATGATTGCACTGTCTCTTAAGGGCATTTGTCTGTGTAGGGTCTGCATATCAAGAGAAAAAGCAACACATGCACAAGAAGGCCATGGCAGGGAACGGAGAGAGCTAATACTTATGACATTAGTTATAAAGGTACTTATGTCACGATTATGTTATCACCTAAACTGGCCAATCAGAGTTTGCTTAACTGGCACCCACTGATTAACCTTTGGGTAAAGCCCATGGTTGACCCATGGGTTTGTATGTACCTCTTGTTTTATGTGTTCATAATGCACTCTATACCGTGTTCTGTAGCTGGCGTAGATTTAACCTGTGCTGTAGGCAGAGGATTTAGTGCTCTCTGATTGGCTCTCTGTCCAGTGCTTTGTGTTCTCTGATTAACAGGAATACGTTGCATCTTCCACTGAGTGTGGTGTGGAGGGTCACTGGGTTCAGCCTCAAACCTCTTGGCCCCAGAGTAGAATGCACAGAACTTCTGCTGGATGTCCAGACCCACTACAAATGTAAAATTCTGTTAACGGAAACAATGCAATAGTCAAAGCTAAAGTGAGACATTTGCTGTGCTTCGTAGGCTGACCATATTCTGAACTGATCAGGTTGACACTGATCTCCTCTCCCTTGGAGGCCTTCAGCACTTCAATCTTCTTTGACCAGCTGCCAGATTTCAACAACACCAGGTCCCTGGGGGAAAATAAAACAAAGAATGCATATGACAAGATACACATACAGTAATGTCGTCATGTGCCTTGACCTAAACATTACAGCTCAGACCATACATGTGAAACCAGTCAAGGTGTGTTGTGGCTGTGTGTGCGTGCGTGCGTGCGTGTGTGTGTGTTAGTGTAGAAACTCACGTGAGTTTTTGTAGGAATACCACATTGTTGTCTGAGTCTCCAATGATAAGAGTGGCATAGTGGTAGTCTGGAGCTGTTCTCTTGGACAGTAGATCCTGCTGGTTCTTCAGGTTAACCGTCACCACAATCTCTGCTACGGAAGAGTTGTACCTCGGCAGCTAAGAAATATGACATAACCACACAGTTTTGTATAGCTAGCTATTCAATTAGTTACAGATGATAGCATTTTAACACCAAGACAAAATGTAAATAAACATGACAACCGTGACCTCTAACAAGCCAATAATAGCAAAATGCTCTGTGTTTATGTACACACAAATAAATTGCTAACTTGTTAAACTTGCTGTTTTGGCAGTATGATTATGTAAGCCTTTTTACCTGTTCCAAAGTAACTTCATACTTGGGGAGATGTAAGACAGAATCTTTAATTTGATTTCCAAATGGCGGGTGTCTGTTGACAATCTGCAAAAAACACAAGTGTACAACAGTAAAAGCCATATCCAGCACACGTGCGTGCGTGCGTGCGTGTGTGTGTGTGTGTACGCGCGCGCGCGTGTGTGTGTGTGCGTGTGATCTCTCCTTTGCATAAATGGAGAAATCCATGAAAGATTCGAACTCTTGTGCCAACTGACCAGCTCTAACTCCCTGGGGTTGGTCTGTTCTATCTTGTTGAAAGTGCTGAGTCCAGCATTCACCATAGCCGTCGATAGGGTTAGGCCTGGAACACATGGTGGTTAATTTATTATGCACATATTGAAGAGCTTACATTTACAAAAAACACACAAATGTGAAGTGAGGGGCACTATTATAGATCTTACATCATTGATTACAACCTAATGTTTGTGTTAGCGACAGATGATAATGTTATTTTTAGCAACTAAACAAAGATTAATTTGTCTTCATTGTCAATGGTGTTATGAAACAAACATTGTTGAAAAACAAACATTAGTTTAGCTACATTAGCTCACCCCCCCAAAAAACGTGTGCATGTTCAGTTCAGTGCTGTGCACAAACACAAGCACACACTCACTTACATTTAGTTTTTATTAAAATCTTCATTCATGCACTAATATAATTAATCATTGTCTCACCTATTTTCTCCAGTTGTTTAGAGACATAGGGTGAGTTCTCCCATAGTTTGGCTCTGAAGCACTTTGCCAGGAGCAACGAGTTGAGTAGAGCTGTGAAACCTGCCTTTGAACGCTGGTTCAGAAACTCTGATAAGCCTGGTGACATTTAAAATCAAATCCTTACCAAACATTCCAAATATCTACAATGATATTACACTACCACTATAATGGCATAGATTATGTAAACAACAAACAAACAAAAAGGAAATATTTTATTGTACATACACTTGCTGATGCGCACTCCATTCCTGAATATCTTTGCAGTGTCCTGCGTGAGGCCGAATTCTTGGATTGGGATGGAGCCCAGCTGAGCCTGAATAAGACTGCATACAAGTACAGAGTTTCACAAAACACGCATATACGGAATGTATTGAGTATATTCATTCAAATTATAAACTGATATCCATTTCCTACTGGGGTTATGCCTACATTCCCTCATGAGAATGTTCCCTTGGTTTAGGGTATGGCTTGTAGTTAGAGTCAACACTGCGGGTGGTGTTGTTATTCTTGAAGTAATCTCTTTTTTACGAATAAATTGTTCCCAGATTGGTCTTGTGGGAACATATTATGTTATGTATGCTCCATCAACTAGTGCACAGCTCAGGAATGTAATGCATCAAAATAAATTAATACCTACCAGTTAACCTTCATATCATTGCTCTTTATCTTTCCCTCCATAGGATACCTGGGGATGTATGTGATAACATTTATTTAATTGCCAGATTGAACAAACAAATGATCTAATCTTGCTCCACAACCTTAAATGCTTGGTTATATTCTGACCTGATGGTGATTCTGTTCTTATCCTTGTTCAGTGTGTTCAGGGTTCTCTTTTCATTCACCCTCAGCTGAACGTCGCTGAACTCTTTGCCCTTTACCACCAGCCCGATCTGTACACAGAGCCATTGATTTTCTAAACAATTTGGCAAATATATGTGCATCCTACATTTTAGTGACATTGAATGCAGGGTGGCACTTTCATGCAAACATGGCAGTTCCAAACATTAAATTAAACAAAGAATGCTGTATTTTATCAGGGGAACCTACCAACTCAGCTAAGGTCTCAGTGCCAACTACGTTGCTGAATTGTTTCATGGTGTCAAAGGCAACACAATACCTGGCCATCAGCCTGCCTGCCTCTGGAGACAAATACAGTCTGTCATTTAAAGATGTTAACAAACCACATATTTTTCTGTATAAATGCAGAAAATGTCCCAATGTGTTTGGCATTGTTTAGAACCAACACAACCCACACAAATCAAAACACTAAATTACTTACTTAAAGAGGGGCTGCCATGATCTTTGTATTTTTTCCAATTTTGTACATGTTTAAGAGGTGACAGTATGTAAATAGACCCCTTGGTGTGTTTTTTATGTGCAATGATGTCTTCCCTTTGTATTTAGGATTTCTTCCTGGGGCTGAACCTTTCCAGTTAACCCATTAAGGGTTAATCCATATTTGGATCCTGTACTGTATGTACAGTATTCAAATATTCAATTTGTTTTTATGCTGATATATACATATTTAAAGTTTTTCAAAAACCTTAGGTCAGGCCTAAATGGGTAACGTGCCAATGAAAAAAACTTCAATATAGTGACATCACGTGTTCAGCCCCTCCCCTAACTCCTCCCCCTTTATCATGCAACTAAAGCTGTGGGTGTGGCTTCAGTTCAGCTGAATCTCCAACCATCACCACCCACCAGGCAAACCAGGCATACTTAATGAACTGGTAGGGTGGAATCATAAAAATGACAGTTTAACAAACACTGTAAACACTGTAATCTTACTTTTCATATAAGATTAATACCTGATGATCATGTTTTAGGGTAGAGAAAAATCCTTGGCACTCTAAGAATACGCATGATTTCATTCATAGCAATATTTACATATGTTCATGATGAGTGTCAAACCATCAGGATTCTCTACCTGTAGGTTTAATATTGATGTCCTCGTCCATGGTAATCAGACCAATGGAAGACAGGGAGTTGAGGTTCTTCAGACACAGCTCTGTGGGATGTAGTTTATGTTGCAATTATTAACTTTTGCACTCAACAAAAATAAACTCTGGTGTAAAATGTCCCAAGGAAGTCATTTATAACCATATTAAAAACATGGAATGCAACATATCTATCACAACCTTGTAATTTGGCCTCGATTCCACATCTATCAAGATCCGTGGAGAAACCTACATTGGGAACAGAATGATGAGAATTAATGTATTGGTGTATACAGTATGTATTAATGTATAAGTGGAATGGAATTACAATTCTGTAAATAACTACAATGGCAACCTAATTCTAATACAGATAGTTTTCTCTGACCGTAGTGTTTGGGGTTCTTGAGCGCTCTTATATAAAGAAAAGTTGAACGTATCCAGTCCAAAGCCATGTTGACATCACTAATGGTCTGGAGGACTATCTCAGCATTCAGGTGCTCTACCAGGTGACCATGTAAGCTGGGTGACAGAGGTGCCGGTATGCTTTTTATTTGTATATTGTTTCGGTTAGATTTAGTATGTGTGTTAGTGTTAAAGAGACATAAGGAGAGGAGTTTTGTTTTTGTACCTGCTTTCAATGATTTCTGCTCTATTCAGAAACGCCATGTACTTGTCCTTGGTCTGGGATTTGGTCATGATCACTGCGGTCGCTGATGTATCAAACTAGAAGTGCAAATTCAAAAAGATGAACAATATATTATACAATTCAGTTACTCGACATTAACAACACTATTGTTGGCACAGACAGAGCCCCCAAACCGAAAAAATGACGTTCTCAAACTGAGGCTACAGGAAGACCGGACAGACGATTGCTGGTAGAAATGGACAGTATATAAGGAGGGAAAAGTATGATCTGGTCATAGTATGATCTGTGAACTGTAAGATGATGATCATGACGTGCTTGTGTGTTTTTGTTTTTTCTTTATTTTTCCTTCTTCTTTTCTCCTATTGTTGATGTTTTTGTTTTTCTTGTTCTTTTTTTTTGGGGGGGGGGGGGGGAACAGAGGAAACATCTTTGATCTACAGGTATTTAGAGTGAAACAAGCTTTTATCTCTGAATAGTTAAAGGTATTTTAAAGTGGATAAAAGTTGTCTTACAAAGGAAACATCATTGATTAACAGATAATAACAGTGAAACAATGTTTTTGAATAGTTAATGGCATGTTACATTACATAAGTCACCAGTTGAAGCTACACTGTCATTTAGTCATTATCAGGCGTGCACATAACTAGTGCGCTGGCACGCACGCGCTGTCAATCAAGCACATGGCGCTGTCAATCACGGGATGGGGAACGCTGTTGCGCACCACAGATGGGGCTCATATAAATAATATTGGTTATGGCCAGAAGCCTTAGTAAACAGAGAATTTCGCAAACACCGTTCACTTACCATTACCAATAAAATTGACACTGGCATCTCCGATCACCAACTGATTCTTTTTGAATCCACTCTGTCCGTCATTCCCTCAGCCCCCCCTCCTAAATACTCTCTTTCCCGATCCATTAACCCCAAAACAGCCACTCTTTTTTCAAGCGAATTTACAACCACCCACTCATCCCTCATATCTGATACCATCTCTTCTTCCACAGACACCGAAACCTTGGTCTCACTTTTCAACTCCACCTGCTCAGCCACCCTGGACTGCGTAGCTCCTCTGAAATCCTCCATAAAAAAGCCTGCCTCTGCTGCCACCCCCTGGCTAAATGACACAAACCGATCTCTTAGGCAGTCCTGTCGGAGCGCGGAACGAAAATGGAAAAAGGATAAACTACAGATTTCGTATGACATCTTTAGAAATTGTCTGAAAGCCTACCAAACATCAGTAAAAACTGCAAAATCCCAATATTATGCCAACTTAATAAATAAGAATGCCCATAGGCCCCAAATACTGTTCAATACAATTAACTCTATCTTAAATCCCGTTTCATCCATTACAAATATTTCAACCCCTAGCCAAGCCCTCTGTGAGTCCTTCCTGAACTTCTTCACTGACAAAATCAATAACATAAGATCATCTATACCACCCTCAACCTCCACCCCTATCAGTATAACCCCCTCAATCAACCACCTCCATCATTTCAAGCCTATGTCACTCACTAATCTGTCTGATGTGGTCTCCCATCTGAAAAATACCTCCAGCCCCTCTGATATCATCCCATCCCGCCTTTTCAAGGAAGTGCTTCCCACCATCGGCCCACTTATCCTAGAAATCATAAACAGTAGTCTGACAACCGGAGTCGTCCCCTTGAGTTTCAAACACGCCACTGTCCATCCACTGCTCAAAAAACCCAGCTTAGATCCGAGTGTTCTAAATAACTTCCGACCCATCTCCAAATTGCCTTTTATTTCCAAAATTTTAGAAAAAGTTGTTTTTAACCAAGTCTCCGCCTTTTTAAACTCTTTTAACTCTCTTGACAAATTCCAATCTGGTTTTAGAACTCTGCACAGTACAGAAACTGCACTACTTAAGGTACATAACGACATTCTTTTAACTGTTGACTCTGGCTGCTGTGCAATTTTATTTTACTGGACCTGACAGCCGCGTTCGATACGATAGATCACAATATTCTTTTAAATCGTCTTGAATGCGAAGCTGGTTTTAAGGGCACTGTTTTAAACTGGTTCACCTCGTATCTGAAAAACAGAACCTTTAATGTCACCATGGGCACCTACTCCTCAACCCTGGCCCCAATCACATGCGGTGTACCTCAAGGCTCAATTCTAGCCCCTCTCCTCTTCTCCCTTTATATGCTCCCTCTAGGCTCCATTTTTAAGAAGCACGGCATCCCCTACCATTTTTATGCGGACGACACCCAATTTTACTTGCCTGTAAAACCAAATGACCCCTCCTCTCTTGATAACATTTTAAACTGTCTTGAAGACATCAAGAAATGGATGGCCACCAATTTTCTACAATTAAATCAAAGTAAAACAGAAGTCATCATCTTCGGTCCCAAAAAATCCACTCACCACCTTAAGAATTCGCTCGGCCCTCTTTCTGCTAATTTGCACAACACAGTAAAAAATTTAGGTGTCTACTTGGATTCCGGCCTAAATTTTAACAAGCAAGTGTCCAGCGTTGTAAGCAGTAGTTTTTACCAGTTACGGACCATAGCCAAATTAAAACCCATTTTATCCCACCACGACCTAGAAATAGTGATCCATGCTTTTATTACCTCTCGGCTAGATTACTGTAATTCTCTGTACCACGGCATCACACAATCCAATCTCTCTCGTCTCCAAATGGTCCAGAATGCAGCTGCGAGGTTACTTACTGGAACCAAAATGCGCGACCATATAACCCCAGTCTTGGCCCAACTGCATTGGCTACCGGTTAAGTACCGTGTGGATTTTAAAATTTTACTCTTTGTTTTTAAAGCCATGAATGGCCTAGCTCCAGATTACATCTGTGAGATGGTCTCTGCACCTTCAGCTCCCAGAGCACTCAGGTCCACCTCCCAACGCTCCCTCGCTGTCCCTAAAACCTCCCTGAAAACCAAAGGTGACCGAGCCTTCTCAGCCATCGCCCCCAAACTATGGAACAACCTTCCACTCAGTATTAAGTCCAGCCCCACCATCGAGAGTTTTAAGTCCTCACTAAAAACCCACCTCTTCACAATTGCTTTTAGCCCTTAGTTAGTACTTTTAAAATATCCACTGCCAGTTTTATTTCTCTATGTGATGTGTCTATTATTTGTGCTCCGTTTTTATGCTAGTTTTTTATATTTTATACAGTCTTATTATCTGTTCCGTTTCAATTGTTTTAAGGTTCCTGCAACCTTGCATGAAAAGCACTTTGGTTCAACTGCTGTTGTTTTTAAATGTGCTATATAAATAAAGTTGACTTGACTTGACTTGACTTCATGGGGCCATTAATATACATGTTACATTACTATGCCATTAATATACACCTTGGAGATGTTGTGTTGTGTGGTTCGCCCATTCTGTTTCCTAGGAGTGAAAAAAATCATTAACATGGTGAAACATCTTTTACCATGTTAATATTTTTTCTTTTTGGACCTTTTTTTCTGAGTGTGTACAAATGGAACATGTCCATTTGGACCTGGGCGGCGATACGGGTCCCTGATACGAGTCGATATGGGTCAGCACCAGGTAACATCCCCAGGTACTCCACTGAGTACCAGACAAAATAGTTATGTGCAGCCCTGGTCATTGTCGTCTGTTCTGTCAAGTCAAATGAAATGAAGCCACTATGGCACCACTTACCTGTGGTCTCCCAGCTCTTCCAATCATTTGCAGCATGTCAGCCTCACTGTACTCCACACAGGAGCCTGCCACATAGTGCATGGTAGACTTGATCACCACAAGGTGGGCTGGCATGTTCACCCCCATAGCCAGAGTACTAGTGGTGACTAAGATATAGAGAAGCAAAAAGATAAGAAAATATACCAGCTAGGGGCATTGGTACAAATGAAAACAACTGAGAGCATTCTGTTTGCCTTTGGTGTATGGTTCTGTTAGCTGTGTCCCTTGCACCTTGCAGAAACATTTTATGTACTTGAAAACAAACCCAAAGGCCATTGTTGCTCCTGTACATCAGTAGTATGAATGCAGCAAATGTTTACCATATAAATGATCATATAATGTCAGTGATCAATTAACGGATCTCACAGAGGACAGGGAGGTCTCCCAGGGTAAAGGCTGCTTCCACTACCTTCCTGTCAGAAATATCAACTCCTGCATGGTGGTAACCAACACCAACCGTGACCAGGTCTGGAAAGTACACACACACACACACACACACACACACACACACACACACACACACACACACACACACACACACACACACACACACACACACACACACACACACACACACACACACACACACACAGACACAGTTGAAAATGTTAAGTTAATTGCAATCACACTTAGCAAGGCATTTAAATTCTGAGCTGGGGCTTGGGGAAAAATGGCTGATAAAGTTTTAATATGTCTAGGTCTCCTATGAATGAGTATTCAGAAAGCATAGATAGTATGAGTTCAATTGAGGTCAGAGAGCAGAAGATGAGGTTGGCAGGGCACTGCATGCCATGAGAAAACTGAAATTGTGGGAGCCAACCTGAGTCAAACCCCAAACCAATGCCAACCCTGGGGGGGGGGGGGAGCACCACCTCCAGACATTGCGTTTGGATGTATGACAGCTTATTTATTCTCAGGTCAGGTAGGGTTAAGCATAATAAAGAGTAAACATACCTTTCAGTTTTGAATCCAAGATGGAGTTTGCATATTTCATCAACCTGCAAATAATTATAAATTAGACACAGAATATTTAAATGAATGGTATTGATAATATACATGTATATGATATACAGATTATGTCTTAATATGATTTGGTTTGGCCTACCTTTGTTTGTGCTCAACGCTCATAATGAACCTAGCATCCTTGGCCAGAACCGCAGCTGACTGCTGGACACCTTTCCTTGTGGAGCAAAACTGCCAGAGCACAGATATAATCGTTTAAGATTGGCAATCTAATCTAGCAACATTTTCTGATGCTTAGCTATGTTGCCACCTACCACTAACGTAGGCTTCTGGTCAGAATAGGTCTGTATGATATTAGCCATCTTGTAGTTAAGTGACAGGTCAAACTTGAACTCTGTCTGGTTTGGGCTGCATGGGAATCCAAGCACCACTTTCCTCAGTTTTACTGGACGGTGGTTCTCATCCATTTCTAGATAGGTGGCCGGGCCGTTTTCATCACATAGCCAATCTGCTATCTGGAACAGACAAGCAATTTCAACATCATGTTACGTTTTGACATATATTTTACAGTACATCTCAGCTATCAGTAACAGTATGTTTGTAAAAACTCATAAACATTCAAACAAATTCAGAGCAAAAACATCTGCAAAATATCCCAGCCACGTACATCAGATATGTTGGGTACGGTGGCTGACACGGCAACAAACCGCATGGAGAGGTTTTCCTGTGGCTTCGTTGCTGTGCGATAAGAGTGCACCGCCTTCATTCGGCTCACCACCACTTCCAGAGTAGCCCCACGAGATGTGTCCTTTACTACATGCACCTGGTAAAGATGATTTCAGACACTGGCATTATTTCTACATGTTGAATAAACTTCTCTAATACAGCCTGGATATATGAGCAGTACTAGAACACCTTATTTAGACAGACTTTGATCATCAGTAGTGAATCTTCAAATTCCACCACATAAACAATACCAAACGTAGGTAATAAACCTATAAGTTAATTGACAGAATGTTTGTAAAACTCTCTGACCTCATCAATGAGGAAGAGGCTGACAAGTTGCAACAGACAATTGTCCTTCCATTTCCTTGTCATACTGTCCCATTTTTCCTGGTAGCAAAAGAAAACAGTACAGTACATCTATACTCCCCATGCTTGATAATGTAGAATGAGATTCACTGTGTTGTGTTGTGCTGTGCTGTGCTGTGCTGTGCTGTGTTGTGTTGTGTTACTCACAGGTGTGGTGGTGATGATGTGGGCATCCTGAATTTCAAAGAAGTCGTCGATCTCTGTGTCTCCAGTGAGCTCCTTGCAGCTTAGTCCCAGAGGGCCAAATTTCTCCTTCCAATTCTCAAAGCGCTGACTACACAAAGCTTTGATCGGGGCCACTGGTCAAAACAGTGAAGAAAAACAGAAAAAGTTTTGTTTATTGAATTATAAGCTATATTTGAGCATTTTGGACCACTGGAGGCATTTGGTGTGGTCAAAAGTGAAAGAGATACAAAAATATTGAAAATGTGAAAAATCTGACAGCCCAGCACTGAAACGGCATGTGTCCTTCCTAAAGATTTGATTGCATTTTGCATTGTTGGAAAATTAGCTGAAAATAAATGAACACATGTTTTCAGTTCAAGTTCAAACATTTCAAAATATGTACTGTATGTTTGAAAACAATCAGGTTTGATTTAAGCTGCATTCACATGGATTTAAGCTGCATTCATATGGAATCCAGCAAGCGGTAGATGGCAAACGGCAAAACCTGCTGGGTGTCACAGAAACAGTTCAGCTCTGGCTGCTGGGCCATCTTGCTCTGTGTACCGCTCTGCTCCCATCCACTAAAATGGGTACCATTTGCAGTCTATCGTGTGCTGGATTTCATATAAATGCAGCTTAAGTGTGCTCATGGTCTACTCCATAATGCACTCACTGTACACAACTTTGACATTAGTCCAGGGCTCAGAGGTCTCCATCAACAGGCGGATGATGGCCAGCTCAAACAGCACTGTCTTACCAGAACCAGTGGGAGCACAGCACACAAAGTTCTTAGATGTGTAAAGAACCTGCAAATAACAGGGAACAAATAACCAATTCATATGTGTTATAATGTGTTATTATAGTATCGCAAATGCCTTTGAGAAAGCATACAGTATACACTTACATCATCCAATGCTTTGGACTGGACATAGTTGAAAAAGGGGAACTCTTTGAAAATTGATCTAAACTTAGCTGCTGTTTAATTCTGATTAAGGAAATCCATGGTAAAGCTAATCCACAAATTCCAGCATAGCAAGGCAAACATTCCTTTAATCTTTAATCTTTGTCTTTTGTTGACACACAGGGCCACCCACAAGGATACGAATCTCAGATACTGGTCGTAGTACACCACACTTAGAAGAACCTAAAAAACAAAACAAAGCTCATGTTGTTTTCCGGCAATATCTTTTTTTTTTTTGTACAACATCCACTGACAAGCTCAATCATGTAAAAGAGGTTGGAACTGCCTGCCATCTAGTGGCCACTATGTAACCTAGTGTATAATGAAGCGGTCAGTGGGGAGAGCTCACCTTGTTTCACCTCATTATAATCTAACACAATATGGCAGCTGCTGCTAGGTTGCTACAGTGCATAAAGACATCCACTATAATAAGGTAAGTGTTACAGCTTGTAACATATAGGCATAATATTCAACTGCAATAATGTGCCATAGCAGCCATACCAGTTATAGATCAATTCATGTGGGACATTGAACAAAGGTACCGGTATGACATTCTGCACACTAGCCAGGGGTCTGTCTGTGCTTGTGTCAATGCACCTTCTATGTGAAGTGGTTGAGGCGTCATGGGCAGAACATGGGCTCTCTTTGTGCCCTTGTCCTGTGCCTCTGTGTGCGCTGCCTTCTGCAGGGGTTGGCCACTCACTGCAGATGAGCCCTGATGGGGGAGGGGGGGACTGAGGGAGAAACGAGGAGATGACTGGCTAGCCTTTCCTGGCGGTAGCTGGAAAGGAGGAGGCTCTGTCACCATGGTAACCGGATCGAGAAAAGTTTGAGGTCTGGACATTGACGGACTGCTGCCACTGAGGTCGTCTGTGTTTGACAGGTCGTCCCTGCTGTTCAACACCTGACCACTGGGGGGTTTGAACAAACTGTCACAGAGGCAAGGGTGGAGGGAAGAGATTGGAGAGAGAAAAACATGAAGAATTGAGATTAAGAAATGTCAAGCGTTCTTTAAACAGGATGAACTTTATGGCCTCAAGTAATAGACTTTTTAGGATTAGATGTGACAAGACAACTCTCGTGTTTTATCTTCAGGTGGCAAACAATATCCCGTCCTGTCTCTTACTATACTGTGCCACAGCCAGCAAGTGGATGTACAAAACACAAACCAAAGGGATGTAGATTTAGCTACTGTACATTGTTTTTGCTGGATAAAAATGCTTGCCTTCTCCGTAGAGGTCTTTGGCTGAACTCCAGGGTGAAATGTTTTTCCTTGACAGCCCCGTGACCAGAGTCCAGCGGGGTTTCATCTCCACCTCTGCCACACTGATTGGCACCCCGGGAGGAATCCATGAACCCTTCACCCAGCCATGGGCCACTACACCTGCCGTGCCTGCTTTCCTGTGACACTTCCTCTGCATTGTCGAATCTCTGAGAATTGATGACTTTGACGCTTGGGTCAACTGAGTCTGTCAAAGTTGGCCGCAATTGATCTGGTTTCTGGGAGAAACCTATGAAGAAGTTTGATTGATTGGTAGAAAATTGTATTAACAGTTTGAAGACTGAATACTGTGTGGACAACCCCATTGATTACCTCTACTTGTTTACAATAAGGGCACCATGTTAATTTCATCAAAAGTACAACGTACTATAGTCACAATGCCAGTAATGGCACAACTGACATTTTGGTAATTCATTGGCGAATAGGTTTAGGATTGTTGACTTTGATACACTTAAAGGACCATACCGCTGCCAATACATGTCATTCAATGTCTATTTACAGCTTATACTGCACTTTATGTGTATATAATACACTTAAACAGACACATTTAGCTGTTAATGGCTTCATTTATACCTTGTATTTGTGTGTTCGCATTCCAGTCATTAAAACATCACTACAGTTGTCAAACATTAATCAAACTAATCAATTGAATCAATTGTGTCAATTGATAATCAATAATATGTATATTGAAATACTCTTTCCCTATTTGGGCATGTCCTTTAAGGAAAAGCTTTGAAACTTTCAAAAATAGTATCTACAAGTGCAAAATAAATCTTGAACTTGTACTTTTGCTATTTCAATTTTATTCTTTTTTTGCATATTAATTATTCTTTTTTTTTCTTCTTTTTTTTTTTTTTTTTACATGAAACCATGTTTCATGCAAAAAAAAAATGTTGTAGAAAATTATAATAAGCAACTCACCCAAACACTGTTTTTACTACTACTTTACGTTTTAGTAGTCACCTTATCACCTAAGATTGGCATGTGAGTAGGCCTTAAAATGTAAATAGCTAATTGTTTTTGATACCATACAGATACTGAAATGTTTACTCAAGGCTATGCACCACACTACACACTGTACAAAGATGAGAAACTGCACTACTGTACAGGATAGGGCTTCACAATTAATCGAAATCGAATAAAATCGAGGTTTCAGAATTTGGACAATGTAAAAAGAATGAAAATCGTGGTTTCCCCTTTACTGGCACATTTATGGTAGAACTGTGTCACACTCGCTTGTGGCCTACCGTAAAAAAATGTTCTGTTGAATAATGTGTGCTCTGATGTTTGTCAATTTAAGAAAAGTTCATCCAAGACTTGAATAAGAGAAAAGAAGCATTTCTTTTCTCTTCTTCACTTCATGTTCTACTGTTTACAAAAAATGACTACTTGAATGTTCATTAAAAGAAAGAGAAGTCAAGTTTGCACTTTATCCATCATCTTTGTTCAATGAAGGGAGGAGAATCAAATAAAAGCATATTTAAAATAAATATTTTTCTTTTTTTGTAGTTTGAAGCCCTAGTACAAGAATGAGAAACACATACTGTACAAGGATGAGAAACTCAAACGCTCTGCCTCCTTAAGGATGTCCTGCGTGGCTGGGATCGTAGAGAAAGATGGAGGCATTTCCAACCACCATGGATTAGCCTCTTGGCACATTGGCTTTCTGTAGATGTAATTGTTTTATTTATGACTCTGGGACAATGTAACAAAGAGCATAACTGTAAAGGGTGTTATCACACGATTATATGGGTGTAATTATTGAATTAATGAATGAATTGTTAACAGCTTGGAGACAGTACAAAAAAAATTATAATTGTGAGTGGACACCACTATAGTTAAGCATTACACTTGTTAACAATAGTAGCAACCATGTACATTTCATCAAGAAACTTGTTTCTGTAAAGCCTGAAGCAGCAAATCAGAGATAAATACAAATATAAATACAAATAAGAGAAAAATACAAAGGCCTGTTTTGAATAGCAGACACTTCGAGAGTGTTTCCTAAACTAACGTATGTCATCTCTGTTTTGGTTAGGTTTAATATGAGTTGTTCTGTGTGGTAATGCTAGGGAGTTTCACCGTGGATAGGACATAATGGATGGCTCCTTGTTATGCCCCCCCCCCCCCCCCCCCCCCCCCCCCCCCCCCCACACACACACACACACACACACACACACCACCCCCCACCCCACACACACATCAATGGGGCTGAAACACAAAAAAATACAAAAGCTTTTTCAGCGGTAGCCCCTACCTACCCCTACTAGTAGCTTACTCTCACTTATACCACTGTCCCCAAAAATGCAGTTAGTAAGGTTTGTTTAGAAAACATTAGGCTAATGTTGTTTCTTTATATGTAGGCCTATAGTGTTACAAGCCTTGCTTGTGTGTTCTACTTACACTTTGTGGACAATGGGCCTCTCGAAGAAGAGGTTGTCCAAGGGAAAGGCGCCGTCCTGGTCCACCATCTCACCAACCAGATTAACTGAAACCAGAGGAAAACAATAGCCAGAAATATGAGTGTTATAAAACATTGCAATTTCAATCATTCTTTGCCTGCTCTTTATGTCAAGTCAAAGGCAAACTCTCGGACTCAAGACGAATAACAATGACTTATAACTTTAATTATTCGTCAAACGTCCCGTGAGTGTGTTGACAGAGTAGGCTAAACATTGTTAATTTAAACCTGTGGTAACTTCACAGAGATGTAGTTTGGCACGTTTCTCCTCTTTGTATTTCTAACCAACATAACTTGCCACAGAATTGGTCTGCTTGCAACTGGTCTGAAGTCTGCGCGAGACGTGTGTGGGCCTCACACGGTTGCCAGTGCAGAGCCATCTTGTAGAAGAGTTGCGATAATGAGGGGTCAGAAACTGAGCGCTCGAGCGCCCTTCATGCAGCCTGAAAGAGGGACAAACTTGAGCTGGGGAAAAGCCTACATTGTTTTCAATAGGGCGGCTCAAATGAGAGCTAATTTTGGCTCGTCTGTGTGCAACATGTTGTGCAGTAACAACCAAAGTCTTTGTAATTGTATTATTACTACAAAGCGATGTAAAATTAAGATATATATAAGGCGGTCTGTTGCCTGAGTCTAGTGCATTTATACCTACTTCCGATCTAGTCCCTATTTGTTGTCTCCATTGTCCATTCAATAGAAGTCTATGTAGAAGTCAAGAGCCGCCATTGGACCAGATCGGTGGAAGTGAACGGAGTTTGCGCAACTCAGTCTATACTCTACCGCTCTTGTCTGCACGAGATGTTTGCACTGTGCAGGCCTGTACACTAATTCGCCCGAGGACCTCAGTTATTAGTTGTTGCCATGCCATAACCAGACTCAGAGAGTAGGCTTTAACAGAGATTCTCAACCCATTTAATTTTAAGGACCCCTATATTTGACCTGCATTAGTGTGAGCTCTGAGAGTAGCCTAGTACACATGGAACCATTTATACACTCTGCAACTCTGATACTGAGACCCTTATGCATCTGAGACTCAGAGTTACAGACCCATAAGGGTCGCTTTTGTACCAGACTATCATTTAGCTGCTGACCGAATGGAACTTCCTCAAGGACCCCAGGGTGTCACCGGACCCCACTTTGGGAACCACTACTCTCTACTGTGTACTACAGTACACACAGTATCATCCCGCGAGAGAATGTTAGTAGGTTATTAACATGTTACAATCAAAGTATAGGCCTAGTAATAATAATAATAATAATAAAAATGCTATTTTGTGAAACTGCATTCATGGCAAACCTTTCACCGCTTTGCGTTGAAAATTCTCCATGATAGCGACAATAATTGAATAAATCATCACAGTACAGATAATAGCCCTCCATCAGGGGGATGTGATGGCAACATCTTTGTTAGGTTGGTTTGGGAATTTCAGAGTGCTCAAATGACCATCGTATCAAGATATACATATGCCAGGCAGAAATATCGATTACGGTTAGGATTAAATCTCACTTTATTATATGAATGACTGTTGTGATTAACCGTTATCAACCTGGGAGGAAAAAAATCTGCTACCTCTAAAGAGATGGTCATTAACTCAGGTTTTGTATGCCTCCTATCTGGAACGACCCATCTCGTCTCGTGGGGGACACGGCGATACAATGGAGCCATTTTCTCTATCATGAGCGTTATAAACCTATTATTTTGCAATTGTAAAGTGTATTTATGTACTTGACTCTAAGAATGTGCTTATTTAGAGAAGTTGCCTGCGCCGTATTTGACCATCCTGTGGACATTGGGTATGGTCAACCTTCTGAAAAGAAATGGATTGTTCCACACCAGACCACCACGGAAAATGGCGACTGTGTGAAATGGATGGAAGACGAAAGTAAAGAAATAATTCAATGCAGCGTTTAAAGTGCACCTTGTCTGCATCCACGTCGTCTCTAGGTAAGGTTTTCCGTCTCTTTCACTTATACACACACATATGTATTGTAAATACTAGGCATAGCTGACATAGAGCTGTAATGTAGCCTATATAAGGATTGGGTTTTGGTAATGGAACACAGCCTAAATGGAATGGGCTGCAGCTCTCTGCAAGCAGAGCATCCAACAACACAGCGTGACACAAACGAGAACAAAATGCAATATGATCCCTTTGCAGAACAGCATGAAAATTACTATTTTTGTTTGCTATGTCGATGCTTTAATAAGCAGGGGTTTAGCTTTGGGGCTGGTATGCAAGTCAACTAGTGCTGAAAGTTTTAGCTCTGTAGAATACAGTCCATTTGTATGCTCATCAAAAGCCATTATGAGGTTTGCCCCTTTTTGCAGTTAACGTTATTGTGCAGTGCTGTGAATGTATTTTATTTTTTTACTTTTTACGGAGAAAGTGTGGATTTGAAAGATGTTATTACCCATCACGTGTGTAAAACATCTCAATCCCAACGATTTTTCTTCCATGGCAACCATTGCCATTAATCCATTGAAAATTATATTTTAAATTCATGTTCATATAGCTTCGATTTTTGGGGGGGACGAAAGCAACAATATAACTGTGTCATAAATATGCTATATATGTAGTATGGCATTAATTATTACCAACCCCAAGAATGATAATTAAATATAACATTAATCCACACTGATAACTGGTATGATGGTATTTCAGAAATCACAGCAATAACTAGAAGGTTCTATAAACATGTTGAATATGATTGTGCAGAATATCATCCCTTGGAAATTTAAGTAGCTTGTCAATCATTGTCAGCATTCTAATATTAAGAAAAACAATTCCCTGAAAGTGATCAATTATATTATTAATCATTGTCGTAATTAAAGTTGGATTATAACACATTTTAGAGCAACATTTATATTATTCTCATTTAGAGTGGACTGCCATTAAAGGCGTACTAAACCGCTTTTGCAACCAGATCTTAATGATGTTTGCGAGACTTTTTTCTGGGGGGTTTTAATGTGGGTAATATGTGTTTTGAGAGATTTTAGAGTTTGTGATGTCATGGACAGTGTGTTCACTTCCTACTTGGACTACAATTCTCGATTTGGCTGCAAGTCTTCAATGAAGATAACTTCCTTTTGTATTCATTTATTTATTTTTTTGCTTTTGCTATCTGTATTGACTTAGGGGTGTAGACAAACCAAGGACAGAGATAAATGCAAGACAAGACACTGGAAGTCAGATTCAGACCTGGGCCAACTCATAAGAAGCATGTGGTCATTGTGTGGTTGAGGCACCAGAGACACCATGAAGACAACCACTGACCAGAATTTCTTCAGACTGGTCTAGGGTCTAACTTCATGCCAGTTCTATGATGCTGGACATCTTCCAATTGTAAAGGGAAGTCTACTTGATGTCTCTTTCACCTGCAGCACTCTTGTTTCCTTGGCTGACCACTGTATTCCGAGTCCTCAACAGAACATCGTGCAGAACATCTGGAAACATCTGGAAACAACGGTCTGCCTCTGAATTTGAGAAACCTAGCTGATGGCACGATGACCAACTTGTGTCTTATTCCTATGCTGACTCTAGCTATGGTGTAAGATGTATTTTTAAAACCATCTTAAGCAACCTCCACTTTTAAACTTCTAAAGCAATCCCACTTTTTTACTATGGCTCCGCTAGTATTTCCACTACACAGCTGTTTCTACCTCAGTTAATTATTGGTTCAATCTACTGTACTGTGGCACATAATCACAATGCCCATTGATTTATTCTAGCACCTCCTTTGCCAAACTTTGTGTGTTTGTGTGAATAATAGGAATGATTTGATTGGCTGAGAGAAGTAGTGAGAATGAAGTAGCCAGAATGATTTGATTTATGATGAGCACCCCTCAACTCACCTTTGTGTGATTTTTTTTTTTATTGGCAGAATCCACTCCAATTGTGATGTCCGATTGTGATTTTGAGACCTGATTTGTCAGGCAACGAGAATTGACAGAGAAAGCAAACCACAATGCAATCCCTTGTTCCCTACACTTGCACGCGATAGGACTGAGAGTCATATAGCCTACCAATGTTGGCTACAATGTTTACCACACCACTGAAAGAAAAAATAATGAATACAAACAATATAGAGGTAGTCCATGTGGAATCAAGTAGGCACAACGGGCTGTATGCACACACAAATTACAATAACATACTTCCTGACTGACTCCCTTCCTCGGTAACTACAGGTGTTACCGATGATACTAATTAACTCGCACTGCATTTAGTGTGCAGTGCTCAAAAGTGCTCAAAAGTTAAAGGGCCATTTGGAACAGTGGAACACACGCAAGGACACTTTGAGACTCAACAGCACCCTGCTCTGTTTGTCCAGAAAGCAACAGAGCCTTCATTAGTATCATCTGTAACACCTGGGAAGGAGGTAGGGGAACAGAACGGAAATAGGTTATTTTGTGTGCATATGTTAGCCCTTTGAGTTTTAATTTAAAAGTAGTTAAATGGCCACTCTTGTATCAAGACTTGTTGTTTCTTTCCCACTTTGGCTAGTGCTTTGGTATTAGGTGTGGATATTCTAAAATTATGTATTTTTCCTTTCTAGGACCCAGCTATGTCATGTCTGCCAGGTCTTGATGAAGATGACAAGGATGCAGATCATGAGATGAATGCCCTCGCACTCCTTCAAGAGCCAGTGAGAATGGCGCAAGATAAAATCTCTTACATTGATTCCTTCGGCAAGTCTTCTCTAAAACAAAACAATGTCCTCGATGTTCTATCAGACACAGATATATTGTTACCAGTTGGCTTGGGAAATGGACCTTCCTTACACCTGGCTACACAATCCCATGAATCCAGCAGTTTATCCACAGAGAAGGAGGAGGGAAAGAGCATCACCCCATTAAAAACGGTGCAAGAAATCGATACTACAGGAATATGGGGATTTGATGTTGATTCACCAGATGATTCATTAGACAATTTCAGCAGTGCCAGTGACCTTAATTGGGACCCACGCAAAGAGTTTATGCAGTTTTTGTGGGATAATCATGATGATTCCCCCGGAGAGGAACCGCAAAAAGTTGTCACTCCCCCCGTCAGCGAAAGGAAGAGGAAACGTAAAATGGACATGGTGGTTATGGTGGATCCCAGTGAAGACCTCTATCCTGATCAGAGCCTTAAATTGTCTGAGGACTCATCTGGTGATGAAGAAGATGGAGTAGATTCTATTTCCATCAGGAAGGTACGAACCCCGAGGAAGCATTCCAAACCACAGTCATCACCAACAGGCAAAGTATCCCAGTATCCCAATGGAACGGCTAAGGCCGTCAAGCAAATTGTATGCCATGCACCATCAAGAAATTTACATGAGAACAATATCGGTCATAGGCATTCCTCATTGAAGGTGCTCTCTCAGTCAGAGGAGAAATCAGGTTACCCTTGTTCAGAATGCAACAGTATTTTCAAGACGGAACAACTTTTGCAACGCCATATGAAGTCTCACATAGATCCTCCATATTTGTCACCAAAGCCCTTCATTTGCCGGGAATGTGGAGTGTCCTTCAAATACAGCTACTTGCTCCTTGAGCACATGACAGTTCACCAGAAGAAGAGGGAGAAACTCATTGAAGAGATCAAGGGTAAGAATGAGGAGGATGAAAATTGTAAACTTTATTGCCCTCAGTGCTCATTTGGAACTAACTGCCCAAACACATTCGTTCAGCATGCCAAGACACACGAGAAGGACAAGCGACTGTTTGGCTGTGACAAGTGCAGCTTTGGTGCTCTGTCTGAGAAAGAACTTGACAGACATAAAGTTAGGCAGCACACTGTTAATCCATCTCAAAAGGAAGCTAAACAGGACATTGGAGTTTACTCCTGTAGCCTTTGTTCCTATCGAGCCTTTAGCAAAAGTGTTTTCAAAAAACACCTTCAGCGTCGTCATCAGAAGACTTATGAGGCATATGAAGCTGAACAGGAAAGTGAAAGAAACGCACAATCACCCGCAGAATGTCCCACACCTACCTGCAAACCTCCTGTAGGAGATTCAGAGTTTACATCTAAAATCTCAATAAAAAGCCTGGCCTCAACAAAACGAGCATCCTGTGATTCTAATAAGATTTCAGACATTTTCAAAACAGATTGTAGACAGAAACGGATTACAAATACAAGAATCAAGCCTCAATTAGCAGAATCAAAACTTGACAAATCCATCAATAATCTCCTGTCTCGACAAAAACATAGCAGAAAAACTGAAGAGCAACAGGGAAGAGAAGAGTACAACTGCAGCACATCTTTTCAGACCCATGTTGACAAAAGTGACGATGAGTTGCCTGGTATATTGACTGAAAAGGTTGAAGACATCAATTTATCCTCAAATGGCCATGCAATGTCTTCAGTATCAAATTGTATCTCTTCTACAAGCAATGCTCGAACAGCAAAAAAAGAGCTCAACAGCCAAGATGTACCCAAGCCAACCTCAGATCAGCCAACTGTGAAAAAGTCACCCTCTAAAAGAAAAATGAGTACTCCATATCGCAACACTACTGAACAAGACTCTTGTTTCATCATACCAAAACATTTGCCAAGTCCAAAGAGGCTAAACCTGGCAGAAGAAATGGAAGACTGTGATGAAAAAGACATTTTTCAATTCAAGGACACGGATAACACTACACCTTTTGACAACGACATCAAGCAAGAAAAACCAAACATCATTTACACTTATAGTAGGAGAATGTCTATGAGGGGTGCCCTTCAGGCATCTAAGAGACTGTTTGAAGAAATTAAGACCGAAAAACATGCTGCTGATGGTGGTGATGACTACAATGATGATGATGATGATGACAACCACCACCCTCAGATCAAGGCAGAGTGTGAGATCAAGGAAGAAAGCATAGAAGCTGAGTGTTACGAAGACACCTTTGACCCCAACAACATTTCATTGGTAGAACCATTTACTGATGACCTGTCAGTGTTGGACTCGGATCACAAAAACTGCCCATATTGTCCTGCAGTCTTTGAGTCTGGTGTTGGATTGTCCAATCATGTGAGAGGACATCTTTATAGAGTTGGTCTGAGCTACAAAGCACGTCATGTAGTGCCTCCTGAACACGTGGCTTCTCAAGACAAGAGGCCAAGGAATCGTCGCAGGATCTCAGCAATTCGACGATTAAAAAAGGGTACTGTAGCCATGTTATTACAAATGTCTTAGTAGCCTACAATAATAATGCATGAATGTGTGAAATGTGCAGTATAACGTGGCTAGTGAACTAGTGAAAATTCTGATAATGATGAATGATGCACTATGCACATATCAGTTTGACTGATGTCTGATATTCTTTTTCAGCATTAAAGTTGGAGTCAGAATCGGAGGTCCCCACATCTGAGGTTGAGGCCCAGAAGAGCAACCACTCCTGTCCATTATGTGGGGATACATTTGATAACAAGACTGGGCAGTCCAACCATATACGAGGCCACCTGAAACGGCTTGGTAGAAACATTGCCACAAAGTCCAAATCCCCATTATGCTTACTCCGGGAGCTGATGCGAGACAAGAAAGAAGTCCAGAGGGCACTTCAAATTCTGGGCAAGAAGCGGAACAGGATACGTTACCGATATGGTGCTCCCTCAAAGCTGGCTAACACTGGCTTACCACGCCCACCCATTAGAATTTTGAAACATAACTCAATTCCAAAACTTTTCAATGATGCCAAGCCACAGTTTTCTTTTTCTGAAGAGGCATCGGACAATAAACATTTAGAGACCAAGTTAGAGGTTAAAGGTCCACTCTCGAGTGCGAGTGCCTTGATTGGGATCCTAAAAAAGAGGAAGTGTCAAGAGGATTCAAAATTGAAAAGCAGTTCACCCTTGTCAAAAACCACCATGCCAGTTTCTACAAACAGTGACCACAGTACAGGTTCAAGAGATGCCTCTTCACTGCCAGAGTCAGCATCGGGTAAGTACAGAAATGAAAAAACTCAACCCATTGTGAACGGAAATGCATTCACAATGGGTTTGAGAAAATAGGATATTTTGTTCTCTATCATGCTCAACAATTTAATCAAAAATTACATTTCTTAGCTTAGGGCGCTGTATCAAAGGCAATTAACCATTTTGAATATCCAATCATTAAAGGTGCTCGAACAATCATTTTCAATTAGATTTTCACTACAAATTACTCAATCTGTGATTGCTAAATTGCCAGTCCAAAAACCTTTATAATGTGTACACAGTATACAGTATATATTATAATATTGTTTTGCCTCTTTGTGGTATGCCTAAACATTCTCCCCTTCCTCCTCACACGCAGGAACAGTTGGTATTTGTACATCACAGTTCACAGGAAAGGGCAGTTGTTTGATGCAGAAAACTGTTAACTGAGTTAAAAGTTCAGTTTCTTTGAGTGCAACTGAGTTCAGAAAACCTAAAGAAAATGACATTTTCTTTAAAAAATAGTTTACATTTTAGTTAAGCTGTATGAAATACATTTTAATTTAATGACCAGAACTACTTCATATTTCACCAACAACAGAGCAGAACACCACCACTAAACAAAAAAATATGTTTTGTTTATTAAGCATACATTTATTTAACTTGTTTGCCTATTTAATAAGATCTGTACACATTTGTAACTTACCGTAAGTCCCGGTTTTCAGGGGGTGCTATAGCTACCTTTCCTGATCCAGTTCATTTCCCTATAGCCTCATTTGATCGGCTCAGTGGCAAACTGGAAACACATTTGAAGGTGTCACGTTTTTTCAGTTCAAACCGGCAATATGAGAATCAATGAGATATGGGGACATATTGATAAAATGGAACAGGAAATGGAAACCTGGGACTACAGTTATGCAGACCTGATTTATCTGCACACCCAATGCAATAATTCTAATGATTTTCCAGAGTATTAACTGTGCATATGCTATAATCCAGGAAGTGTGTACACAAAGGGCATATCCACTAAAAATCTATTTGTGGCATTTTGGCGTAAAGGTTGGTATGCCCCTTTACTCTGTGAAACACCATGTGCCCAGCTGTAACATGTGGCTGCTGAGATGTGTGTTAATCACTATACTTTGTCTTGTGTGCCCTTGCAGAGAAAGGTGAATTCAACAGGAAGGTTTGTGTCCATTGCAATGCATCTTTCCACAGTGGCGTTAGCTTGTCCAATCACCTGCGGGCATATGCAAAACGAAAAAACACTGCCTTACTTGAAGGAACTAGTAAGTGGGCCATCTGTATTTTTATTAATACTTTGGGGTTGTTTTTAAAGACTTATTGTGCAGTTCATGACTTAATTGTTAAACAAGGGGAATTACACTGTTGTCAAAACAAAACAGTAATTGTAGTTACTGCCAGTGATTTGCCTTGAAAGCTATAAGGTGCCATATAGTGGGATGTTTAAGTGGTGGCAAAGACCGTGAACATCAGTGATAGGCAAGTTACTGGGAAAATGTAGTAAGCTACACTACTTGTTACTCTCAAATAAATGTAGCTAAGCTACACTACAAGCTATCCCCAGAAAATTGTAGCAAGCTACACGACAAAAGTAGCTGGCTACATCAACACTACATATACAGTATATAAATATACTGTATATGTCAACTTAATGTGCAACTTTCTAAATAATAATGAAATAATATGGGTAAAAATCATAATCTAGTGGTGGGTTTGGGATGTATATTAGAGGTTTTCTACCCATTAAACCACAGTACAGTAGTCTTATGTGAAATGTGTGTGTATCAAATGTGAACTAGAAGGTCATAGAAAACATCCTCATATGTCCCCCAAATTAAGCCCTACTAGTCTTAGACTTGTTACATCTTAACAGCAAATGTACATTACATCCAACAACAGATCCGCTTAGGAAAATAGTGTATATTTACACTAGTGATTAGATGTGGACATTTGTGTGGTGCTAATGATTTTCAGTCTAATGACCATACCAGCCTTTTTGACAGGTATACTATACCAATATACTGTAGGCTTCATAGATGTGCAGTATGTTTGTACTGTATATATAACTATTTATTATACAGTACATGCGTAAATGCATTCATATATTAGAACCTGAAGTAGAATTTGGTTAATTATGCCTAGGTTAAAAGCCTCAGAACACAGGCTTTTATTCTAAATTTTTAATACATTTTGTCCACATGAAAAATAATTCATTGTGCCACAATCCATAACTGAGCCCCGTACTATATGCAGGCATGGGGCTGACATGAGAATAGCATTTTGGCTCAGTTTTGTGTAAATGATATTTGAGATTGAGAGGCAGCATACTTAATAACAATCATGAATAGGCTGACTCATCTCAGTAATGAAAATACCCACATGTTCAAAGCTGATAAGGTCCAAAGCATTTGGCTTTAGATAATTCCACTAAACTGTTTGTTTCCGATTTGTTTCCTGTCCACCAGCTTATGGCTGTAAAGCAACGAGGACGCGGTCAAGGCCTGGCTCAAAGAAGAAGGCAATACCCATGCCACACACTCCAGAGGAAATGTATAGACTCACCTGCAGGTTTGTTGAGCACAATTCAGATATACAGTTGGTTGACAGAAAAACGTGAGAGATGAGGAGGGGGACAAGCAGCAAGGTCATCAGGGTTCGGGATTCAAACCTGTGACAAGCTGTCAGGCTGGATTACCAGCATAGGTGCCCAGACCGCTAGGCCAGCTGGGGCCACTTTTATGGTACATTTTTTTGGTATGGATGGTTTGTGCATCCCGGGAGCAGGTCTGGTAACGGGTAGAAGGAAGGCATTGGACCAAACTCTTGACAGTTAAAGCCTTTACTCGTAGGTTGCCGAGTAAAAACTTTTCACTCGTAACCATTAATTATCCTAATCATTTAGGAGCAGTTGAGTTATTTATTTCGACAGGACATGGGAGAGGTCTTCTGTTGGAATCAACCAGGGCCTGATTTACTTCTGTACCATGCTTGCAACATGCTTGCATGGGACCATACTTAATTTCTTTATGTCCTTTCTTTACAGGTTCTGTGACCTAGTCTTCCAGGGTCCCTTGGCGGTACAGGAGGACTGGATTAAACATTTACAGAGGCACATTATGAACACTAGTGTCCCCCACACTGGGCTAAGCATGGTGGAGGTCACCTCACTGCCCATGGACCCCACAACCCACGTGACTGTCCAAGACAGCTCTCATACAGCAACAAGCGCTGCCTCATGAAGCCAACTTTTTAGAATTCACTAGACTGTGTATGTACATTGGATGTTCCTTCACTTTTGTAACTGCAAATATTGGCCAAACAGGAAGAAAGAAGAAAAAAAAAAAGAGAACGATGTTGGAGATATTTTACAGGTTTGGACATTTTGGAGGCAACAAAAAATAATTATTTTGGATAATGTTACATTTGTTTTTACAGTCCATTTTATGGAATAAAATTCTGAATGGGCAGACTGTTTTTATTTTATGCAGTAATTTAGTGTGGAAATCATTTCTAATGAAGACAACTTTTTACCTCAGATATCACATGGTTTGAAAGTCCCTTTTAGTCCAGTTTTGAAGCACCTTTCTTCTCTATATTTACATTTATAATAGAACCATGATATGACAAATATGGTCTCTTTTGTATTTTGACATGTTCAAACTTGGACTACACAGCCTGTTTGTTTTTCAGGGCATAAAGTTACTGGTTGTAGACTCATGTAAAATTTAAGGAACTACCTGAAAACTAGTCAAATACAGTCCAAGATCATAATATAACTGAATCGTGAATGCCAATTCATATTATGCATAGAATTATGGTTTAACTAGTAATGGTCACTGCATTTTTCTTTTTATACAAACTTGAACTGAAGGTGGTTAAAACATGCACACCCAGTGTTGCCCCCCCATTATACTGTCACCTATATTCAATGTTTTCAACCGTTTCAAAAATATACTGTTTTTAAATAATTTAATTTTAAATGTATTCTATCACACATACAATGCTGAAAACATTTTTTGTGATGTTAATAAAAAAAAGGCTAAGCATCCAGGATAAACTTGGGCTCTGTGCTGTCAAACATTTTGTCAATGCAAGGATTCTTACAAAACAGTTTGTACCAAGATCATGATTTGTTTTTAGAACTTTTGTATTTAATTCAAAAATTAAATCAAACTATTACAAACCCTGACTCATCACTGGTGACAAGCTGGATCAAAGTCAAAATGGATCTAAATTATTTGGTCTTAAAAAAAAGTCAGCTGGTCTTTATGGTGAATTCTTCTTGATCTGTTGCAAAGAGCATTTTTCCTGGATAGTCATTCAAATGGATCGGCACCCTGAAATGAACAATTTCAATTTAGAAAAATGATCATATTTAAGAAGTCAACTAGGACATACAGTATTTAGAAGAAACTTTGGTCACTATGTTGCAGTAGGTACCTTGAGAAAATGTTCATACTGTGGTTTTAGTTCCTTCATCATGGTTTCTGCCTTGGAGAGGCACTCGAGTCTCTGTTTCAATTCAAACCCCTACCAAAAACAAAAAACAGTAACAGTTTCAATGGTTATGCGTATACAGATTGATACAATTTATGATTTTAGCAGACACTCTTAACTGAGTGACTTTCATTAAGCAAGAAGAAAAAGCATGGTAATACATCACTTACATAAACAAGTAGTTATCATGAAACATGGCTAAGAATGCAACAGTGGAATATCTAGAATGATTCTATGCATTTATACTTTAAAGTGATATATATACATAAAATGCAACTGCAGTGCTATATGTTAGTTGAGCCTTTACCCTAGGCCCAATGACCTGTAAAGCCCTTTTCACATTAAAGGGTCACCATGCAACGTCAAAACAGTCGCAAGAGTTAAGATTAAAACGGTCTTGACCCGATATGGTCCATTGAATTCTCTGCGTTTATTCGCTTGATGTCCATTGATTGGGCCATAATGAAGCCAGTTTAGAAGAGTGATTAGATACACTACAGATATTGTTTTATATTAAGAGAACTTCCAAAAATATGTATTATTGATCTACATAATTACAAATAATTTTCTGATCAAATATTTTATCGTGCTCAAGTTGCGCACTCAGTCACATGTGGATGGCAGATGATACTGTACCTTTTTGTTGTGGAGATGTTCCTGAGAGCTCAGGTGCTTAAGGACGGTGGACTTTGACACATAGACTTTACAGGCTGCACAGTGAAGCATTTCCACCCTGGTCATATAGTCTTTTTCACATAGTTCTGACGTATAAGAAGATTTTAGATTATAATATATTTGGGCATCAAATCTATTTAGTTGATACTGAAGAGAAGACATTTTTCACCTTTCCTTGTTCGAGATTATTATTTACCTTGAATCGCAGGTTCCTCTATGGCCTGTTTACAGACATGTCTGACTTTGTACATCATGACCTCCTGTGGTTGAACAGAAAGCAGCCATCAGTCAAGGATCATGAAAGACCATTAGACAGGTACAGTAGATCATATTATCGACTGAAGTGATTCTCAGCCTGTGGTACTAGTATCACTAGTGGTACCAAGGACCTCCTCTGGTGGTACCAGAAATCTTCCTGAACATGACCAGGTGAGGAGGGAGTTCTTGGTTGGGTGTCTGGGTGACAAGCACAGCTGATGATGCATTCTGGGATCACAATAAACTAAACGGTGGCAACGCAGTGGCTTAAAATGGAACTATATAAGGATAAGAACAACAGTTTGGCAGGTGTTTAGGTCCCAGCACAAATTAGGCCCTTTTAAATCTACCTGTGAGAAAAGGCTGGGATCGGTTAGGTGTACACTAATGTATTTGTTTGACGTCATGATGGTGGTACCCGGAGAGCGTCTGAGGTGGTACATGGGGGGAAAAGGTTGCTTTTTGGGTGATATGGACACAAAAAACTAACACTTTTTTTTGCAAACATAAAAACAATACTAAAACAGAATACAAAAACTAAAATAATAAATGGATAATGGCAACTCAAAGCTACAAAGCAACTAAACTTTAAAATATACTATGATTTTTAATACTATGATTTTTAATACTATATAATATACTATGATTTTTCCACCTCAAGGTTCATGAAATAAACAATGAAAATGTTACAAAATATATATATATTGTGTTCTTATCTAGTTAAAATGATGCTATGAAAAAATACTGTGTATTTTCTAATTAATGGGCCCAGTGTTTATACTGTATTGCCTGTGAAAGCCAGAATTTCCATTTGGAATCATAATGTCACTACTTATGTACAAATTTTAACAATGTACCAATTTTAAACCATTCCAGAAAATATTCCCCAAATCTTATTGTATTTACCTGCAAGAAGGCTATCGTCAGGTCATCATACTTCTTCTGTTGCTGGATGTACTCGAGTGTGTCCCAGTGGCTCTTGCCCTCCAGATGCTGCTCCAGGTCCTGCATGCTGGCCACCTGTACCATACACAGCTCACAGGTAAAGGGGCTTTTGAAAGAAAGACAAAACAGACAGACAGACAGAATGTCAACTTCTGCTGACTTTTGATATTTAAAACATGTTACTGAAGACCATGATTAGATGCTTTTTGAGCGGAATATATCATCCACTCTAATGTAGAACCGCTACAGACAATTGTTCCGCAATTATCCGCGATTGATTAACCAAGAAGCAATTTTGGGGAAATATATATATGAAATATTTTACAAGCTCACAACAGGTTGCATGCCTTGCATTATGTACAATGTTCGCTATTCATCATACAACAGGGGGTAACGTTATTAAACTATCATTGCATGTTCAAGCAATCCATTTGAACAACAGAACAAAAATAACTCAGCATTCTTACGTTTCCATTTCCCTTATTGGACTTTGGCTCCTGGTCCTTGTCCTCTCTGTAGAACGTCTAAGTTGTTCCACTCCTGTAAATTGAGTGTAACATTGTATTCATGATTGATATGTACAAAAACATCATTTCTGTTAGTTTCCAAATCCATTAATTTTATCATTTTAAATTAGTGAAGATAGCTGATCCAAAACCATCATGAGGCAACTGATATTTTCACTACTTTTGTATGAGCCTCTTGTATGATGATTTGGCTCTTTGTTTTTAATATTAAAATGGAGTTAATATGGATTTACTAGGTTTCTATGTCAAAAACGAACGCGTTTCAACAACAGATGTCTTCCTCAGCGTTGTGACATCTGTTGTCGAAACACGTTCGTTGCTGCACTGTGGATGAGCTAATAAAAGAAATATAAAAAGGACATTTATTGAGTGCTGGCATTTTTTCTCTTTTTGACATTGCATTTTTGAGCCTTGCACCTCGAAGGATATTTATAACATGGAGTGTTGCGGGTTGTCTGCTTCGGCAGTCCTCTCTGTGTTCTTTACTAGGTTTCTAGCCAACACTAACAATATAGTAACAGCCAGTGGTGAACTATTTTCACAACTTTGTTCTCTCTATTGATTGTTTTAAAATGTCACAGGAATATTTTCCTCTGCAGCTATGCAACAATAGCAGGTCAGCACCCCTTAACTTTAGTAAAACGTTGATATTAGTATAAATTAAATACACACAACTTTTTCACAATGTAGTTCTGTCTAGTCAGCTTATTAGCCACTTTCAACCTAGTGTTTTTCATAATCTTTCAAACATGTTCACAAACAAAAATATCAGACCTAACCCACAAGTGCAATACATTGTGAGCTTGTAGATTGGCCATTAAAATACCTGATGTATGAAGGTCCTTAAACATTGCGACTGACGTGCAAAATATTATTTGTGACATGCGAACATACACAAACCTGTATCAAATGAATTGTTTGATGTACATTTTTCAGATTGTTAATTTGTCACCTTCCTGTTGTGTAGAGTAGATCCACAGTTTTCATGACAATTTCCTACCTGTTCCAACAAACGGTGGCTGGTCCATCTGGGCCTGTGGTGGAGGTAATCTCACAGTAGTACACTGAAAAGGGCAGGAAGGAGTTCATACAAAAGATGAAGAGGAAGGAATTATTCACAATCATATCCAAATCCACAGTATGATTTTAGTAGGCACTTGTGAAGAGGCAAAAAAAAGATAAATAATCTAAATAAATAATAAAAAATATCAATATTATCAAAATAAAACAAATGTCACCCGTACGCACAGTTCTGACATGTGCTCTGCACATGTGTGAATGTGGGAAAGTATCAGCTTCTGGCTAGAGGAAACACTAACATCACATAATTTGTGTTCTTAATAACAAATTGAACTCATTAGGTAAAGATCTCACCCTCAACACCACAACGTTTTTCTATGTGCACATGTGTATACATATAGGTAAGCACGGGGCCTAAAACTGCACTGTTCCTGGATTGACTGGAGCATACACTGATTTGACAACACGTCTTTATTCCTATTCTCATACTACTCGTTTGGTAACAAACATGAGACTGAGTCCTTGAAATTATAGCATTGCCATCCTTGCTATAGAAGTTTAAATATAGTATTAGTGAATAACTCAAAGGGACACTGATTGGCTGTACTTCAACACACCTCCTTCCTGACCTCGGGGGTCATTATTCTCTCGTCACCATTGGTGCTCTGTCCTTTGTATGGCTCGTTCTGCACTGTTCTAGAGAACAATTTGCTTGCTCCTGAGGACTGTATGGACTTGAGCAGGTCCAGTAGTTTTTCCTCAGCGCTGATATTCGCATGCTGTGGCTGCCTCTCAGTGCGCTGAGCTTGCCACTCAGGCAACCGGTCAGGACTGTATTCCCTGCGGTCTGCAGGTGTGACTTGAGCATAACGTGCCCGTCCATGTGGTCCATCATCAGGGCTGAGAGAGGCTCTCCAGTCAGGACTGGGGCCACGGCCTCTGTTTTCAGAGGCTCTTCTGTCAGGGCTGAGGCCTCGACCTCTGTGCTGTTCAGAGGGTCTTCTGTCAGGGCTGGGGCCTCGACCTCTGTGCTGTTCAGAGGGTCTTCTGTCAGGGCTGGGGCCTCGACCTCTGTGCTGTTCAGAGGGTCTTCTGTCAGGGCTGTGGCCTCGACCTCTGTGCTGCTCAGAGGGTCTTCTGTCAGGGCTGGGGCCTCGACCTCTGTAATCAGTGGATCTTACTCGTTTATCAGGGCTGGGGCCCCGGCCTCTGTTTTCAGGGGCTCTCCTGTCAGGGCTTGGTCCCCGCCCATCGTGGTAGAGCCTATCATCTGTGTAAGGGTGAGATGGTGTCCACTGGCGGTCATCATGGCGACTAGGCCCTGAAGCGGTCCGCTCGTACGCATGGCGCTTGGGACGGGGACCTTCTTGGTCTTCATGGTCTGATTCTGACGAGTAACGATCAAATGGATCATAGATTTCAGCCCTGAAGAAAATGGAACATGGTTCAGTGGGTTATTTTTAGGGTGTGTGTGTATTGGTCTTGGGCCCGTATTACCAAATAACTCCCATTTCAAGATTTCTGTGTGGCCCCTGAAATGAGGGGCACCAGTGAATTATGTATGTTTTGCATGTATCTATGTTTTGTTGCTTTGTTGCTTGCTTTGGCAATGTAAACGTCTTTTTTCATGCCAATAAAGCCCCTTTGAATTGAATTGAATTAATGACTTGCTGTTGAGTGTTGACTACTATTGTGCCATGTCTTACTTCTCTGAATTGCTTGTGCTTTTGTCTCGAGACAGGGTTTCTTGCAGAGGACGTGATGGAACCAAGGGGGCTGGGGCAAATGAACTCTTCCATCTAGTAGCTCCAGCAGATGCTGTCCATTACAAGAGATAAGATGCATTAGGAATTAGGATGCTGTCCATTAGAAGTTAAAATGAATTAGGAATGACTGTATAGTCTCAAGGAAAAATGTTGCCATTTGCCCTGAAGAGACGACTGCAAATAATTGCTGTTATTTGTTTAAAACAATATATACCATGTATAACATGCTACAATGTGACATAAATGTTGTACCTCCTCCAAATCCATATACTTTTCCCATATTCAACTGTTTTTTTATTGTATTGAATTTGTGACACTTTCTTTGGCAATATAAACGTTTGTTTTCTCATGCCAATAAAGCTCCTTTGAATTAAAATTAAAAAAAATAAATTGAGGTTCTCCCCAAGGGAGGGTATAAGAAATACCAATACATATAAAGTCAAATTTTACATTTTCTTAGGACTGAGACAAACCCAGAACCCCACTAACCTAAAAGTAACATTCAGATTAACTTTACCTGTTTGGCCAGGTTGTGCAGTAGGTTCATTTGTCATACTCGATGTGTCACCCCTGTCGTCATGTCTGTCTGTCTGTTTACTCCACGAGACCCAGTTGTCTCTGTGTATAAAGAATAACATAATGTTCTAAGAATACATAATTCAGAAATACACAGTTTGACATCAATCTAACTTAGTAGTTCACTTCCATGGCAATATTTTAGATTATCACACCACAGCAAGCAATCGAACATTATAATCTATGAAAATCTAGTGAAAATGTTAAGACTTGTACAGTAGATGTATTTTGTTGATTCTGACATTACGAGTCTACATTTTAGGCTAGATTTAATTCATAATCAATCAAATACTAGAACAAATCTTAGGCCAAAATTAAAGGCCTAATATTTTGGCAAACAAAAACCAAGCACAGAAATGGCCTCTGGGCATAAACATTGAGTTGAAGAATAAATGTATAATAATAAATTCTGGGTGCCGATAATGGTGTACCGGAATGTTCAAATCTTTAAAATTACTACTTACTATGACAATTTTCCCAGTAACTACATACTGTACATTTCTTTACATTTTGCTTTACATCAATGGCCATGTAGTGACTGCACTACACTTCCTACATGGGCGAATTACAACAATGTGCAAAAGCAGCAATATCTGTGATCTGCTGATGAGAAGGATATTAAATGGAACACAACCACCTTAAAGAATAATTATTGTGTGTACTCTTGGTATATAGAAATTGCTTTATTCTTTCATAATTTTTGTTCTGAATGTATTGTTATACTGTTTGTTGTATTGTGCTTTTTGCTTTGCCAATGCAAAGGTGTCCCTATTTTTGTTCACATTCTCATTTCTCAATAGAAGTGTCTATGTAAAAGAGTTCTGTTAGATGGCTAGCTTAACGAGGATTAAATTAGTTTGCTTGAATATAGAATTTCGCATGCCTGCATTTGAACTCAAGTCGTTTATAAACATATTATGACTCGCAACTGCAGGCCGTTATTTTACGATGACCCTCGTTTTTAAGAAGAGCAGCTAAACGTTCTTCTAAGGTCTGGTCGTCGTCGTTCCAGGTGGTAGTCTGGGTCCACATTCTATCGTTACCTTCCAGTTTCTTGTTGCTGTTGTCGTTTCTTCTGCTGTGCCTGTGCCGATAGGTTTGCTGCCAAAAGTGGCCTAGGCCCAGGCATCCTATTGTACGGAAATGAATTTGTGTTATTCATTTTTGTTTATTTGCGCACAGTTTGTCCAAGAAGAGCATTCCGTGTTGCTAGCATTCGCCTACGGTTGCTAGTTTGTTGTGATTGTGCTCGTGTACTACTGCGCATGATCATCACCATAGGATCATCACCCAGAGAGGACCAAGAGGCCAATGGCAAGAGAGAACTTGCTTTACTTCCAGGAGAGGGCGGGACAATTTTCGGAGTTTATTCATTTACGTGGGCACAGTTTACGATGCATTCCTTAAAGGGGAAGTCCACCCATTTTCAACATTCTACCGTAATATGTCATTAGTATACCCTAGAGGTGCTGGGTGGACAAGATTAAAAAAAAAAAAAAAAAAAAAGTTCCCCCATTCTGTGTTCCCAAGAAATGGAGGTCTGAAGAAAACCATTAACATGCAGGTGCAACATCTTGTTGACATCATCAAGATGTATTTTCACCATGTTAATGGATTTCTTTAGACGCTTCTTTTTTCCGAGAGCGTACAAATGGAACCAAATGCATTTGGTTAATTAGGTTTTGAACTAAATACTGGGCCCAATCACCACTCACACAGCATACAATATTTACAAAACAGTCATACCAAATGGCTTCTAATAGCGAGACAAATCCGAATAAAATCGAATTTGTTATCGATCTTTCTTTATCTCAGCAACAAACTCACGAGATTTGAGAGGAGTCAGCAAGAGTCTCTGTCCGAAAATCACAAGAGTGTAATCATAATCATCATTCTGCCTCCTTAGGAGACCATTTGTAGTCCATTTCACCAAATGCAAGTTGGCCTGGCATCATGCATACGTAGACCATCTTGTTCAATACCCGAGTACATATTTTTCCTTAAATTTTGTTCCTAAAATTTGGGGTTTGGCAGTACCAATCATAATCCAGCGGCAGGTGGCAGCGTTGACTTGCACATAACATGAATGCAATGTTGGAGTGGTGTTGCAAAGACAAGCACAGGAGAAAAGAACAATTCAATACAATGTAATGTTAGCCAATTAATCAATTTATAAAGAAAACATATATATTTGTTATTTGCTGTGTATTTTATTTATATATTGGTATATTGGATAGAGCAATGCAGTTAGTGGAGGTTTATCACCCTGCAGTGCTGTACTCTAACTTCATGTCAGTTCAGTGGTACAATTTTATTCCTTTATCAGTTGATCTTAGCATAAGGAGCTAAATATAGATTAAAGTTAATAAGAGATGAAGGCTAGACGTGTATGGGACGTTTTTTTCCTTGAGACATATTAAGGTGACATAACAAGCATGGTATTCTCAATTGCTCATATTGGATTTCCTCAGCTTTGCATGTACAAACAAAGCCTGATTACCAGTAGGCCTATAAGGTACTTTATCATGCTACAGTTCTGCATTGTGAGCTTATAAATCAATTTTTAGTTTGACACCATTTTATAATTTGTTTTGAGCTCTAAAGCCAGCCCACTGAGACCTTGTTGATATCTTAAATGTTTAACACAAATGTAACTCTACAACAAAGCACAAACAATAATGAATAACAATACAAGTTTGTCTCTTTTTATTGTGCCATAAAATTATGAACTTTGCTTGTGTATTCATTCAAGTTGTAATAGCCTATCTGTGAAGAACACTTACATTGGAAATACATACAAAATAATGAAGGCAGACATAGGCTATATCGTCGTTACAATTCATTAATCAAGACAAATCACATGTCCATTTGAAAATATGATGAAGCTGGTCAGAAAACAGATGTTTCCCTTTTATCAAATCTTTATCAATCATCCAAAAGAAAGAAAGAACATTTATCACGGTATGTGTTGGGAATATGTGCTATCAATCACAAATAAAATTCAGCAATCTCTAAACAAATATTGCATTTTCAGTGTGCAAAGAAATTTCTACATGCCATAGTCAGTATACAATCTTTGCCGTGACAGGGCAAAAGTTCAGTTCTGTTTCATGCCACATGAGAATTCTTGTAATTTAGTAGCTGGGACTAGCCTATGTCTAGACAGCTTCCCCAAACTCCCACTGTGGCCTTATCAACACCCAAATAATTGTGTTAGCTGCAGGACATTGAGGAAAATGAATGTAATGTGATTTCAACAAAAGTGAATTACTACTGAAAAAGACAGCATTGTACTTTGTCCTCTTCTTAATTATGGATGGATGGAGGTCTGTGCGCACACATATACACACGCACACTGACAATAAAAAGGGACATTTTTGGCCTTTTGTTGCAAATGCCCTCACTGTAAAAATAGCAGCAGTTAAGGCAAAAGACTGTTCCCCATGGATACAATTATACCTGAGTACCTAGTACAATACCATGTAATGTTAAATCTACAAATCATTTCAGCAAAATAAGAAAAAAAAACTATTATGGAATATTACACAATGCTGCTAAAAGCTTTTTAGTTTTAAACATGGAACATTGTGAAATGCTAATAATTAAGTCGCTGGATGAGCCAGACCCACTTAACGAGGAAAGTACTCTCGCTTTGTCGTACTCTAAAGGTTTTGCAGCTTTTTCAAAAGTTACAAAAACATAATCTAACCACTATCCATATGTATAGTGCAACTAAGACAGTTCATTAAAATAATCAACACAATTTTCTCAGTGAATAATAATAGTAAAAGTCCAATATCTCATCCCATAATACAGGGATACAACAAACCATCAGGAAGCTGCCTGTCTGCCTGGGGGTCTATTGTTATTGGTATTTGTGCTATAAACCACTGGTAAAGGACACGTTGGTCTCTCTGCTGATACTGTCTTTCACGTCCACAGGCAGGGTGTCAAAGAGGTGGTCCTCTACAACCAGGCAGTTTTTGCGAAGCATACGGCAGTTGCCCAGCTGGGCAGGCAGTCGGTCCAGGCAGTTCCCCCTCAGCTCCAGCTGGGTGAGCTGGACCAGCTGGCCCACATTCTCCGGTAGCGTGGTGAGTCCGTTGTTCCCAAGACAAAGAACCTTGAGCTTGGTGCACCTGAACAGGTGCTTGGGCAGCACCTCCAGTTTATTGGAGTTGATGGCAAGGTGCTGGAGGTTGTGGAGGAGACCCACGTCTGGTGGGAGTAGTGTGATGGAGTTGTGGCCCACATCCAGGTGTCGGAGTTTGGGCAGGGTAAACAGGGCCGGGGGCAGGGTCTCTAGCTTGTTGTGAGATAGGTGGAGTGATTCCAGAGACTTCACCTGGCCAATGGAGGATGGAATGGTGATGATTTTGTTGTGCCATAATTTGAGGGTGGTTAGCCTCTTGAGGTGCTGGAAGCTGATGACCTCCTCTATGGTTCGAATGTTGTTGGATTTTAGGTCAAGTTCCTGCAGGTTGGTCAAGCTGAAAATAGCATGTGGTATCCTCTCCAGCTCACAGTTGTGCAATTCCAGTTCTGCAAGATTTGTCATCTTTTTCAGACTATTAAGTACCAATAGTTTTGTTCCATCATTGTGCACCACAAGTTTTATTAGGTGTGGAGACAGCTCGGTGATGTTTGTGGGCATTTTTGTGAGGTTACTCTTCAGGTATAGTGTTTTTAAATGCCTCAAATCTCGCATGGATTCAAGGCCAATCATTTTGTTGTTTTCTGAGCTTAAGTTGCCCATTAAGTTGAGCTCCCTCAAGCTTCTCAGCAAATACACCCAAGTTGGAATCTCTGCCACATCAGTGAACTTGACATAAAGGCAGCGGAGATTGTCACGGAGGAAAGCAAAGGCTGTCTGCTCCACTTTGGCTGGACAGTGGCAGAGGTGCAGTTCCTGTAGGCTGGTCATTTGAGATACCTTCGCAGTGAATCTCACCTCAGGGATCAGCTCCAGTTTGAGCACTTCGAGGTCAGTGAGGTCAAACACTGCATTGGGCAGTCCAGAGAGCATGAAGAGGTGCAGCTCCTGCTGGTCTTGTGTGTTCCGGCTCACCAGCTGCCTCAGCTTCTCAAAGGTCCACTCGTGATTGAGGCTAATTTCCCTCAGTTTGTTCTCACTAACCTCTGACAAAAAGACGCCAAAGCGCTTGGAGTACAGCTGGTCATACTGGTCAACCATGTGTAAGAGGAATGCAAAGTCATTCTTGACATCCGGAATGTCACTGAAGCTGCTTTCTTCCCTGACCTTCTCAAAAGAGTACTCCTTAAGGGGCCGCCTGAACAACCAGAACAGAGAGTACAAGCACACCATTCCGTAGATCATTATCAGTGCCATGTAGCTGAGGAGAAGCTTTCGCAGCATAAAAGCCATGTTGTGAGTACAGAAGAACTGTCTATAACCTGTCAGGTGTTTTATATCGGGCTCACAGAGGTGTTTGAATTCAATGGCAGCCATGAAGGTTGAAGTGTAGGACAATATCAAGATGAATTTGACTGTTTTGACAATAGTCTGGGCTACGTAAAGTTTATAGATGAAATCACTGTCCTCCACGTGTGCACGGAACTTCCTCACCTTTTCAAATAACGCTTTGGCCTGCTCCCCATCTTTTTTGTCAAGGATGGTTAAACTACTTGGAACCTCAACAATTGGCTTATCTGCTGAGAACTTAACCCCACTGTTTCCCAGCATGGGTGTAGATGAGTTGGCATTACTCCCATCTTCTTTTCCCTCTAATGAGACCTGTTTTGGTGCATTGGAGGTGCCAGTTAACCTCTGTTTGTTCTCCTCGTTGTCCTCACAGGCCGTCTCAGACAAGGCCTTTGTCGTCCAAGGAGACTCAAAGCATCGACCCAGAATTGAAACAAAGTGCTCAATCTTGGAGCTTGTTTTGGGGTATTTGAACCAAAAATTACTACTGACCATGAGCACAAGGGTATGGATGAGGGTGAGGTATGGAAAGTACTTGGAATACCAGGGCAAGGCAACATGGTAACACATTTGGTTGACAAAGATATACTGCTGATAGTCCAGCTTGGTGCTGATGCCTGTCGGCTGAGGTTGGCCTATATATTTTTGTGGCTTCACGCTGTGCTGGTGTGTAACATGGATCTCGTGCACAGCATTGTCTGGTAAGTCTTTAGAGGGCAGCGGTGCAGTGGGAACCACAGTTGCCCTAGTGACTGTGGACGAAGCAGCCTCTTGTGGACTCTGTTGTGTTGTGTAAGAGCTGGACTCCGATGTGGATGACTCCTCCTCCAGAATGGGAAGGCACGCCACCTGGTCCTTGGTAATCTGCATGGTCATGGCAAAGATGGCCAACATGAGCATGATAATCCCCAGGTAGTCCATGAAGACATCCCACCATGGCTTCAGGATTCGGTACGTGGGCTGGATGTCGTTCAGGGATGCAACCTCCGTGAGAGTAAACATCACTGCAATGCACAGGAAAAAATTAATCATTCTATGAGTGTAGATGAGAAGACTTGAGAAACAGAGAAGCAAAAATATTTAGATTAGGGAAAACAACACATCCACTTGAATGGTGATGCATCATTTTATGTTTAAAAAACAGATGACACATTCCAAAGAAGTTTACTGTTCTGAGAACCATGTGTCATACATAAAAGGAAACACAAAACACAAAGCCCAGAGTAGTGGAACAACTTAAATGTCTGCTATTAGACTTTCTGATTGACCTCTGGTGACCTTGTGGGGTCATTCACCTCAGAATTGCATTGTAATAAAATGTTTGTTAAATGTAGGTTTTGTTCTAATAAATGGAAACTTAAACCCCAGTTGTCAACAGAAAGTTGATTCCTGTTAATGTTTATGATATAAATGTTATGACATTGTTGTAAGTAAAAAAAAACATCTATGAGAGAGAGCAACAGCAGTAAAAGGGTGATATACTGTAGTTACAATATATTCAAAGAAGACAGTGCATAGCAGTGGTGGCCTTTTTCTGGTTCTACCATTCCAGACCTCATAGATTTTTTTCCAGAGAGATAAATATAAAAAAGTACTTCTATAAATTATTACAAGTCTAGAATCAAGACATCCAGGATCCCAGTGACTCATGATTTGATTCTTTGAAAAACAAATGTGAAAACCTCAAAACAAAGGCTATTTTAATAGAGCATATTATGTAATCAAATATACATGAATCAAACAGGAACAAACATTTTATGGTCATGATTCACCAGGATCCTGGGTGGCTTGATTCTAGATTTTTGGAAATATCTTTCAGAAAAATCAATGGAGTCTGACTCTGGAAAGATGGCCGAAATGGCCGCCGCGGCTATAATTCATCCTGTTTTGGGGGAATGTAAATATGGCGAGTGTTCATGGCTCTGATGTTTCGGGGGGAGAAGCTGTTGGATGCTACACCTTCTTCCAGATAGCAGGAGTTTAAGCTGCATGATGGGAGATAATATGGTCCCATTTCTGTTAACAGTGACATTGATGGAGAATCCAAGCTACCGGTAACTGCAGGCTTTATATTCTTGAAAACTTTGTGTGCTATATCATAGAAGTCACTGTTCTTGCATTAATGCAACTGTACTCTGACACAGAAAGAGTAGAAAATGGTACCATATAAAGTAAGCTCACTTAGAAACAACCTCAATCTTTGCCATCTCTCTTCATTCCCTTTCTTTTTTGTCTTCATCTTTATGTATTAGAGAACCTTGTTGAATCCTATGGGAAAGTCTGTTTTCTGCTTCATTTAGGTTATTGCTGCTCAAGTGATCAGACTCAGACCTTTGAGGTCACTAGTTGGGGATTAAGGGTATTGCTTATATATTCCTCGACACATTGCCAGAGCCTGGAATTTAACCTATATAGCCTATATTACAGGTGGCATAATTATTAAAACGAGGAAAGGTTGCATAATTTAGTTAGTATAAGAGATCAATGTATGTCATCAAGATAATGTAATAACTAAAAGCAATACCAGCTAATTCCTAATTTGTACCTGTTTCACATAATTCTTGTCAATTATGCTAATGAAGAAAATGAAGAATTTCCCCATGACTTCACTATGATAATAAATTATTTTCTGAATATCAATGTTAACTGGCCGCAAATGATACCATTTTGAGTTTATTTGCTCCTGTAATTTGCTCATTATGGTAATTACTCCAATTTCCCAACATATAGCATAACTTTTAGAAATCAATCTTTAACTCGTCTACTAGTCTATACATACATTCACATGGGCTCAAGTGGTTCCACATCTGACAACAAACATCATGATAGTTTAGAAACACTGTAGAATCAAATGTTTCATGGTTTTGTCATAAAATGTGCAATACCTTCCATAATATGAACTTCTAGTGACTAATAGAGGTGCACATTTCTGTCGTGGATTAAATCCCTGGCAAAGTATGGAAATCTAGTGAGATAAACTGAATTATAGTACCACTTCCCTTCCCTTATTTTGAGTGCTGTTTCAGAGGGAAGTGAAGATTCAGTGGCACTGTGGCACGTTAAATTGTAGTTTTAGATTTTAGTCAATCTAAATGTGTCCTTATTAACTCATATAACCCTGTCCCTGACTGCTCCAGGGCAATGAGTTGCTCCCTCAGCTGGTGTGTGGAGCAACATTGTGGATACAGTGAAATGAACATGAAACAACCAACCAAGTGTGAATGTGGAACTCTGTAGGCACACAGACAACAGCAAGGTATTACTGAAGGGAAACAAAGACCTCAACTACGCTGGATGTGAATTTAACTCATCCTCGGTGGTTCAATTATTATTGTTTTTTTTACCGGATTTTTCCCCCAGACCTGTTTAATTATATCAAAACACTGGGTCGAGCCGAGGCTCTGTGCAATCACTCTGATCCTCCTGACTTGTTTCAACATGTGGTTAGTACTGGATTGGCTGGGAAACCTTTGATGTAAGCTTTAAGTCTACCAACTGTTGTGAGTCACAGGAGTTTGGCACGCATGTGCTTCATTTAGTGAAGCAAATAATGCAACGTGTGCCCTTTTGTCGCATGATGTGGCGCTTCCTGTATTTGCTTCTTGCATCCATTTATTTGTTTGTTCCATCTTTCCCTTCCAACAACAATAAGCAAAGCAACTAAACACAAAAATATACTAACAAAACCATGCCCTCTGGATATGTTCCGCTCAAGTTGGTTTGCCTAAAGTAAAGAATTACAAAACCATCATTGCCAGCATCTAGTAATTTAAAAGTAGGAAATTACTTAAGCCAATTATGAATAGCTAAACCTTAGCTGCAATGGATCAGCGCGATTCAGCAGCCAGTGTTTAGCCAACCCGGCCTTTCTAAAAATGTTTGGACTTGCTTTAACTGTCCACACCTGTTGTTCAGTATACGTCTGAAGGTGGGAAAGCCCTCCAAAGAACAAGTCACAACAACAGAGCACATAGTGTACTACTTAGCACTTAATTGAGTCTCATCTGAGGGAGAGACATTAGTATACGGGTATAGACAACACTGCGCCGGTTCAACAAAGAAATAGGTGGGAGACATCATGGCCATGTGGAAAATATAGGCTACGACACTCAGGCCTAATGTGTAATGTGACCGGCAATGTGTTGTGTTTTTGGGCCATTTCAATTTCACAAAGTCACGTTTAATGCCACGAGCCGGAGAAGCGAAAGCTCTTAAATTGTCGTGTGAAAAGAAATTAAACGAAGCTGTCTTGCGCGTGAACTTATGTTGTCGTACAACCGTGGTCAGGTGACTTACTGTAGGATCTATTGTAACACGAGCAGCAGCAGCGTAGGTTAACACTGTCCCGCAGTCACACTTATTGTAGCTTATCGTTGCCTTCTTGTGGTCCCGAATGTAACATAATCGAACAATACAAAAAAGACCACTAACCACGAATTACATGTATTGAAACATGAATACACAAATCAGTGAAATGTACGTGGCAAAGAAAACACCAAAGTAACATACTTACTGCTTATGTGGCGTTATCTCGATCCAATTATTCTTTTTTGATGCTATACATCCATCCCACTTGGCTCCGCTCTTCGCGTGCGCCTCTCCCGTTACCAATTCATTCAGAGTCCATCATTCATCGTTTAAATTGAAACCACGAAGGGCTGACGATGGCCGGCAACGTCCCTCATACTTATAATGGAGAGACAACGACGCGGACCGTTTTGTCCGCGAGTTGCAGAATATGCGCAGAAAGATATTCGGCAGCCCTACTATGCCCAATGTAATTCGAAGAAAAGGGTGGTCCAACATGGAAGTACCCGTAGTGAACGGTATTATGGACGCCGCTCATTGGACGTTTAAGTTCCCCAGTTTTCACTACGGCAACCCGTACAGGAACTACGTCGGCTATGACGCAATCGCCGTAGCAGCCAAAATCATTAAGCACAGTACCCGTCGGCGACGGGTCCCCACCTCGTTTTGGTTCCCATGGTGACACCGATGAGGCGTCTATTCAGCACGTGTCAAACATAAACAGTAAACACAGACATAACCATTGCTCGTTAGCTAACATGCTGTCACTTGGGCTTGGACATGGGCACTGGGCAGTATTGAAAAGAGCTGCTGAAGCTATTTGTGTTATCCTAAAACAGTATATGTTTAATAACATCATGTCAAATGGTATCAATGTTGTTATTGCTTGCCAAACAACACACACTGCATATACATATACACACTAAAGCTGTATAAAGCTCGGGATTCGAACCACTCGCTCGCTAAGGTCGCCACGCGAACGAATATTAATGATCCCGAACCATTTATTTATTTATTTAACTTTCCCCCCATCTAGTAGTTCTGCGACATTGAGGGGTCAGAAACTCGCTGTGAAACGCGCTGTTACTGCAGTTGGAAATGCATTGTTTTCACTGAAGGTGTCCCATTCTCAGTAGAGGTCTATGTAGGCGATCCGCCATTGGACTAGCTCTAGGAAGTGAACGGAGTTTACGCAACTCCGTCTGTGCGCACTGGCTGGTTAGTTTTATGGTTACCCGTCCACCTGACCAGCAGCAGCAGGCACTCAAGACTACATATACAATAGGCACGTAGTCTAATCTTGGCAAACAAAGAATTAAACGAGCCGATGGACGGCATGTATTGGCAATCCAAAACAGCGTGTTACCCGTGGCTGTCGGATCAGTCTCATCAGAAAGGAGAGAAAGGAGAGCGGTGTCATGACTGGTGTATTCACAGATGTCAATCACATCTCAGGGCAGTAGAAAACTTATCTACCGATGGCAACATCCACGATTTTAAGAGTTAGTAGGGGCGCGGGGGGGGGGGGGGGGGGGGGGGGGGACTCAATGCAAAACTGATAACTATGTGTAGACAGAAAAAAAACTACACTTGTATTGCATTAGACAGATCATTGGTCTGAGAACATTGTGAGATCTTACTTTTGGGCAGTTTGTGGACCATTTTAGAGAATTTGTTTATGCTACTAGGCTAGTGTGATTGGCAGAGCAGAGTTCATACATTCACACAACGCATCCAGAGTATACAGAGCAGCTCCTACTCGTGCGGTACTGGCGTTGTAGACACAACGTGAGAGCGCACCTTCTGCCGTTGTAGGAACGGCTGCGACGGCAGGCAGGTTTATACATCGAGCACTGATCCATTTCCGGTTACCGTAGCACAATGACGTAGCGGTCCGTGCTTAAACTCCCTATTATGGACGCCGCTCATTGGACGTTGAAGTTTTGACGTGGTGGGTGCTTATCTAAACGCCTGCAACTGTGTCTTCAACGAGCCGGTTGCAGACAACACGAAACGACGAGCTCGCTGTTTGTTATAACAATGTCAACGTGAATTAGTCAAATTGGTTGCTTTGTGCCCCACTTTTGTCACCCGTTGTGTCCATTAATGCTAGTAAATAAAGTATAGAATACCTCAATGAACATGATTCTGTACTGCAAGTAACTTGCTACTTATACAGGAACACCCGATCATCACATCCGTATGTTCCTAATATGTATTAGTTATTATAATATAATAACCCAAAGTCCTCCGCTCTATCTCTCTCCCTGTGTGCTTGCTATTATTTCCAGCTTTGTCTGGGTTGCTGATGCACAGCGTCAGGAAGTGTCTCTTGAGTTTCAGCCGGTAGGCTACAGGTTTCAACCGGTCTCGGCCAGATAATGTGAGAAGGAGAATGGGCTGGCTGGCTGCTGGTACTCACAGTTCATGCTCACTCAACCCTTGTACTGTGTGACTGTGAGGAAGTGAGAGGAGAGGGGGGGGCAGATAGAGGGGGAGGAGAGGGGGAAAGCTAAAGCAGTATATGAGGGTGCTGTCTGCTGTGTGATGCTTTGCCAGGCAGATAAGATCAGACATGGACTTAGAGCTCCTGTACAATCAACCAATATTGTACCTAGAACCAACCATATGACTTGACTACCTCATTAAACTTTGATACAGTGCAATCAGACATCCTGTTATATTAGTAGACCATGCGTACATGCTGAGAGGTTAAGATTAGGGTCAGGGTTAAAATAAAGTTATAGTAATGGTCTAACAAACGGCCTTATCAGGTCTTTGGAAGATCTAGTTAAGCAGGTTAAAATAATTAGCCTGTGGGCCTGGTAAACAGTGGGTACAGCTGGGCTGGCCATCATGACCTCTGTCATCATTCTCAAAACAACTTTCTGTGAGTCTTCTATTGTGTCCTCTGTGTGTGTGTGTGTGTGTGTGTGTGTGTGTGTGTGTGTGTGTGTGTGTGTGTGTGTGTGTGTGTGTGTGTGTGTGTGTGTGTGTGTGTGTGTGTGTTGTGAGCCTACTGCCACTTTATTTGTCAATCAAGCAGTGCTGTCATGTTTTTGTGTAGATTACACACATATTTCAGTTGAATATTCTACATGAGTCTGTAGAAAATATGTCCAAGGCTCTGATGACAGTGATTGTGTAACATTCTGGCTTGGTTCCAATCCTGCAGGTGGTGTCAAAGCGACATATGGCTTGTGTGGTGCTTGGATGGGAGAATGTGGCTGAGACATCATGACGGTGTGGTGAACAGAGAGGGGAAGGTGGTTTAAGGTAATGTTATCGTTGGTGCGGTACACCCACATGGGGTTTCCTGTGACTGCGGGTGGAGCCAACAATGGGCAATTACGTAGGGAATGAACCCAGATGTCCATGGCAACCAACTCAAAAAACGTGTTTACAGTTGCTGGAATGCACAATAAATAAATGATTCAATATAGCTCCCCGGATCTCCCCTCCTGTCTTAACCACTAACTACTGGTATCACTGTTGTTACTCCGAAAATGAAATAAACAAAGATGTTTATTACTATTCTTTAGGAATGTGTTATACTGGCTGGGAATATCCTCACCATGAGTCTGCACTTATCCAAACAAACCCAAGCACATATTGTTTCCATGGCAATTATGACCGGCATGCCAAGTCGATGATTCTCTATATGGTAAAACTGCAAGCAGCACTGCAGCACTTGTCTCTTATAGTACTCAGCATGTTTGTGACTGGATTTCCTGCAGTGAGTAGAAGTGAACTGAAGACATAAAATAGGTAGAGTAAGAAGCTACCATATAGGGACACAGTATAACACCATCTAAAAGTTCAAGATTCCAATATATCCTACCCAAATTAACTGTTTGGGTAGGCTATTTCTGTGTGTGTGTGTGTGTGTGTGTGTGTGTGTGTGTGTGTGTGTGTGTGTGTGTGTGTGTGTGTGTGTGTGTGTGTGTGTGTGTGTGTGTGTGTGTGTGTGTGTGTGTGTGTGTGTGTGTGTGTGTGTGTGTGTGGGTGTCTTATTGAGCACATACCTACAGGGAAAGTAAACATTTTAAATAAAACAAAATAAAGTGGAAAAATACAAACATCCAACACATCTTCAATCAATCAATTAGAATGATTAGTATGAAGAAGTATGTTGTTAAGAGACCTTTATAACGAATGTCATAAGTATTATCTACTGAATGAGATTCCGTAAAAACAACCATTAAATTGTTTTTTAAGACAATATTAAAAATATGAATTGTTTTTGGATCTCTCACTTTGCTCATGCAATAGTAGGCCATGGCCTACTTGTGCACAATACACAAGTTGGCACTCTACTGAGCATAGATCTACGGTAGTTACTTGCGTGAGCTGAGCGAGCACAAGTTAAGTGATCACCGCGTGGTCGGTGTTCGTGTTTGCCGTCCCTTGGGGTGCTCCGATTGGCTGGTTTAGGTGATGACGTAATGGTCACGTGAACTAATGTCATCATGACTATTAGCTCGCTTCACTCACACACAAGTAGGCCAGGCTTGTGCACAACGCACAAGTTTGCACTCTGCTGAGAGCTGATCTACAGTGGTTTACTTTATTCAGCCATTGTTTGTAAGTTGGAGGATTTTTTAAATAGATACTGTACTTTAAACCTCACTACAATCTCCAGTTGGTGGGTTAGCAGTGATTGGCCAAATCACTGCCCCTCTCATTCCATGCTACAGCTATAGCCAAATCCACAGAGGGGCACCCCGGTTGCAGCTATCAGGTGCAGGTGCACCATGCAACCAGCATCAGCTACAGCATCAGCCACACCCAGCCATCAGCCAGCAGGGAAGGCAGTGTCCCGCAGCCGCTGGCCAGATGCAGCCAACCAGTGCAAACCACACCCCAGCAACCCCCCTGCGAGCCACTGTCCTTTTTCTTAGCCAACAGGAGGCTCTCTCGTGTCTTACAACACGCTATAGGCCAATACACACCTTTGATCTGTCTTTCAAGATATAACATAATTGATGTTGCCTAATCAAATCCAACTCCTTAGCAAGAGCACCACTACTCCTTATCCCATTGCTGGGATAGACATGATACTGCATGGTAGGCCTAAGGCCTACCATAGTCTTTTCCACACAGTGAAGCATTACACACATTATTATTAGTAGCAGTAGTAGTATCTTCACAATTATTATTTAATTGATTTAACTTGAAATGTTGTCAGTTCCAGTTTCAACAGAGCAACCTCCCTTTACAGGAAGTATTATCTCGAGTAATCCAGAGGCATTCTAAGGCCTGTGTGAAGATATAATTCCTCCCATCTGGTCCTTGGTCTGCCCTCAGGCCTCCTCCCAGAGGAGGATCAGTCTGGAGGCATACTAAAACAGCATAGAGTCTTCATTTTGTGTGAAGAAGCATCAGCTTCCGGTCATGACCCACACTTTATGACGAAATAGCAAGTACAATACCTTGGCTCTTCTGCTCCAATTATTTCTCCATCTGATCTCCCGATCTGTGCCATCACTTGTGAACAGGATCCAGACATAATCCAGAGATTATGTGTACGAATTTGTGTGAGTCAATCTATGTTCTGCCAGCAGACGCAGAGGGCAAGAAGTGACCTAGCCTTAAAGGGCAAGCTCACACTAAAGGGCAAGATCATGATGAAACAACTGTCTTTCAATTGATGTTTCAGGCCAGACAGGGTGTAGAGTGTGTGCTAATTAGTAAACCTTAATTTTCAAGCCTGTATCGAAGAGGAGGGACGGGTGGGAAAGGATCAACATATGGAATGATAGAGCATGTCAGCCCCATATATGGAGATCTAAGGGTTTAAGGTCAGAGTAGATTTGCTGGCTGGCTGTATATATACTGATATTGATGATCCAGTTTTCTCCATATATGGATATCCAGTTCCAATTCAATTCAAAAAAGCTTTGAATTTGAATTTATATCCAGGGTTTGATGAGTGTTGTGATCTTATATATGGAGACAGCCATATATGGAGCGTGCCACAAGGAGTGACAGACAGACGGACTGACCGACTGAGGTTTTGATGGTAGTCTGTGACCTAGGTTTGCAATACAGATTTTCACTTCCGTCAGCGGAACGAGTGCAAGTAAGGCGATCGGTGTGCGGTGTCCGGCAGTCGGTTATAGCTTTATAGCTGCTTGTGCGCAACGCGCAAGTTTGCAGTTTGCATTCTACGGAGTGCTGATCTAGTTTCGTCTTGTCCTTGTTCCTTCATGACCAAATATGGTGCATCAAGATGATGTCATAGACTAGCCTCCCAGTACTCCAAGAATTACGATGTAGAATCACTTGTGGTGTGTGAATGGTTTGCACATTACAAGTCTTAATATACTTCGAAACCAATCTATGACTATGTACTACAATGGAAGTCCCAATGTTGAAAAGCGAAGCCAAAAGGACAGTGATAAATACTCAGTGTTGTTACCCACATATAATGAACGTGAGAATCTACCTTTGATCACATGGCTTTTGGTGAAATATTTTGGGGAAGGTGGATATGACTATGAGATTATTATAATTGATGACGGCAGTCCAGATGGGACCTTAGAGATAGCAGAACAACTGCAACAGATCTATGGAAAGGACAAAATTATTCTTCGACCAAGAGCATCAAAACTAGGCCTTGGCACTGCCTACATTCATGGCATGAAGCATGCCACAGGGAACTTCATCATCATCATGGATGCTGACCTGTCTCACCATCCTAAATTTATCACTGAATTAATTGAGAAGCAGAAAGAAAAGAACTATGACCTGGTGTCTGGGACAAGATATAAAGGCAATGGAGGTGTGTATGGTTGGGACCTGCGCCGAAAAATCATAAGTCGAGGAGCCAACTTTATGACTCAATTGCTTCTGAGACCTGGTGCTTCAGATGTCACAGGCAGCTTCAGGCTGTACAAAAACAAGGTGTTGGAGCACCTGGTTGAGCAGTGTGTCTCTAAAGGCTATGTCTTCCACATGGAGTTGATTGTCCGAGCAGGACGGCTCAACTACACCATCGGAGAGGTACCGATTTCCTTTGTGGATCGGGTTTACGGAGAGTCCAAGCTGGGATGGAATGAGATAATATTATTTCTGAAAGGCCTTCTCACGCTCTTTGCAACAACATGAATCAGTGCCATCTAGGATTTATTTGCAATAACCAACCCAAGACATACTTTTAAGTAAAGTACTGTCTTATAGCAACTTTCAGAACAAGTTACAGGTGAAAATGGTCACATATCATAACCTATACCATATTATACATACAACAGGAAATCTAAATTCGATGACAAACTTGATCAGCACTCGGTAAAGTGCAAATTTGCATGTTGTCTACTAGTAGGCCATGGGCTACTCGTCGTGCGTGAGCGGAGTGGGCTAATACTAATGACATTAACTATAAAGGTCTTGTATACGTCATCACCTAAACCATCCAATCGGAGTACCCCGACGGACTGAACAACGAGCACCGATCACCTTACTTGCGCCTGCTCCACTCACAAAATAATTCTATGGGCTTTGAAGTTTTTCCTGGGTTTGTGATGTGTTACAGACATGGCATTATACTGCTGAATGCTGTAATCCCAATCGGGTTCTGTGTCCCGGGCTAGTTCTGTTCACTGATTGTACACTAGAGATGATGTCAGCTTTTTTGTTATGCTGTTTGTCAATCAACGCTGTAGTCAGGTAACCCAGAGTCCAGAACTGCCAAAATGGCGGAGTCCCGATGGAAACAATAAGGGGTCTACTTCCTTCGGGCTTGAACCCTAATCATAATGAACACAATAGATACTATATAGTATATACCATAGGGATAGCAAGTGACCCAGGCTATGGGTATAGTGTGGGGGTACTTGCCTGGCTACATCTGTTCTGTTCTTAACTTTTTGTTTTATTTCTATAAAATTGAATTTTGTGAAAATGCAGTACAACCAGGTGCCCATTCTCAATATTTAATGGGCTCCCAGATTGCACTATGATAATAAGATTTAAACAATTATTGAATAATTGTTAAAGGTTATACATTAGACACTGTCTATCAAGGAGTGATGGGCAAGTTACTGGGAAAATGTAGTAACCTACACTACTTGTTACTCTCGAAAAAATGCAGCTAAGCTACACAACAAGCTATCGCCAGAGATTTGTAGCAAGCAACACTACAAGCTACATGACAAAAGTAGCTTGATGTAGCTTGCTACATAATCACTGCATAATATAAATATATATCTTAACTTAATGTACAACCTTCTAAATACTAATCATAATAATAAAACAATATGGGTAAAAATCATAATGATAATAATTTAGCGGAGGGTTTGAACATAGGATAGTGGCATGTTTAAGTTTTGGGATGTATATTAGAGGTTTTCTACCCTTAAAAATTGGTGGAATTTGAAAATGTGTGTGAAAATGTAGTACAATCCTTGTTACTCGAAACAAGTAGTGTAGCTTCACTACAAGCTACTCGAAACAAGTAGTGTAGCTTCACTACAAGCTATTCCCAGAGCAAATGTAGTAAGCTACACTACAAGCAGTGTTGTTTGTTTGAGAATATTTTGTCTTAGTCTTAGTCTTAGTCTTTTGAGTAACACACATTTAGTCTTTTAGTCCCATTTAGTCTTCTGAAATTCATTTTTTTAGTCTAGTCTTAGTCGACGAAATATTAACATCGATTTAGTCTTAGTCTCAGTCTTTTATTAGTCTTAGTCTTTTTTTAGTCTTAGTCTTTCAGTCTTAGTCTTGGTATAGTTTAGTCTTACATACAAATGCATTGTAGGTTTATATATGTTATACAGATTTATAGTTTTTAGTATGAAAGATGTCTCGTTTTATTTCTTTGTATACAATTACTGCATTTGTAATAAGTTCCTTTCCTGAAAACGTATGCAATCTATACTGCAGATGTGTTCACATACTTAAAAAGAACGAAAAAAAGAAGTTAAAAATGATTCCTATTTCCATTAGTCTTAGGTTATGATTTAGTCTTCGTCTTAGTCTTAGTCTTTTGAAAACACACATCTTTTAGTCCCAATTAGTCTTCTGAAATTCATTTTTGTTAGTCTAGTCTTAGTCGACTAAATATCAAAAACCTTAGTCGACTTAGTCTTTAGTCTTAGTCTTAGTCGACAAAAACAACACTGACTTCAAGTTACGGGAAAATGTAGTTAAGCTATGTAGCTTATCTACTTGTAACAAGCTACTGCCCATCACTGCTATCAAGGAGGTTGTACTGTGCCCATTTAGCCATGATGTTATTTTTGAATTTAGCTCCACCTGCTGTTGTCTTGATATCACGTTTTTGTGATATGATTTTTGCAGCAACACTATAGTAATTAGTGGAGGTTCAAAATTGCCACCAATTAAACCAGTAGAGTGTGTGTGTGTGTGTGTGTGTGTGTGTGTGTGTGTGTGTGTGTGTGTGTGTGTGTGTGTGTGTGTGTGTGTGTGTGTGTGTGTGTGTGTGTGTGTGTGTGTGTGTGTGTGTGTGTGTGTGTGTGTGTGTGTGTGTGTGTGTTTATGCTTTTAGCAGACTTAATCCAGAGTAATTTACATTGAGTAGTAATACAGATTAAAGATTTCAATTTAGCCAGAATTAACAATACACTTTACAATATACAATGTAAGCACTAAAACACGGTAATACATTAGACATCCTATATACAGTAGGTCACTGCTATATAAACTACCTAGGAGGGTACTGCATGTGTAGAAAATACAAACTTGAATTCATCCATCAATGGCCGTCATAGTGAAAGAGGTTAACCAGGGTGGTAAGCAGTCACAGACTGGCACAGACGCATGGCAGTGAATGACACAGAGAAACAGTGAAATCACTGTTTAAAAGTGAAGGTTTATGGGATAAGCAATAGTAATACAAAAGTAATTAAATTACCCTTTATTTACGGTTTCAATTTGAATAGTCCTTGAGATCGTTTGGATCGTTTCGTTTCATGCAGCCCGTCGTTCGGAGAACCGAACGCCGCACATCGATCGCCTTGCTTGTGCCCGCTCCGCTCACGCAAGTAATAAATTACATGAATGAGTGCTGTAGATCAAACAGTATAGTGACCAGTTTTGGGCAGTAACGAATTTTAGATTACATATTACTGTAATATTATTACTTTTGCTCCAAAAAGTAAAGTAACGAGATTACTCTGCAAAAATGGGTAATAAGTAATGCATTACTTTGCAAGTAACGCCAATAGTTACTTGTTTAAAATGAGCTTGTTGTTGCATGCAAAAATAGAACAAATTTACAAGCTATCAACAGGTAGGCCTACTGTAACAACAGAGATGTCAGCTTGCTCCTTTTTAGTGTCCGCTGGCTCACCAAAAACCCACACCTCTCTGGTTCTTATTGCATGGGGCCCCTCTGTGCAGATTGTACCAGGATCCAAAGATACATCAGCCCGCAATATCCTGCCATATCCTCCGGACACACCAACCTGGCCAGTCCAGGCTACCATGTCCAAAAAACATGACAACACACCACAAGCCGATGCATCCACAGACCCCAGCCCTGATCCTACAATCGCACAGTTGTCCTCAGAGTCATTACCCCAATGACTCAGAGTCAAGCCCCAATATGACCACATATTGTCTGAGGTGTCGCTTTTGCATTGATGTCATCTGGTTCCTTTGAGGGTTTAATTTGATCTGAGGATGTTCCTATATCCTGGTATTCCTTGTGGAGAATGTCTTGGTAATTTTGGCCACACACATTGTAAGTGTTCTGCTCCTGACAGTTCTTGACGTCTTTCTCCAGTAGGCAGCCTTCACCGATTACCTTCTCCTTTCTGAAATCAATATTTTCCTCAGTCATTGTTTCTTCAAACTGTGTGCCGTGACTGCTCCTGTTGCAACACAAACACACTTGGTGAGTAGGGGGACGGGAGGAGTGTGCTTCCCGCTCCATCCATTCTGATGCCGCCGTTCCATCCTTCACAACCTCATTTGTGACAAAACTAATGTCTCTGTGCTCTTTCAGAGCCTGGCTTGGAGCTGTGCCTAAATTTGAGGAAGCACATGCCCTCTTCTGACTGGGCTCAAGAAGTTCATCAATATCCCACCAGTCATTCATTTTCAAAGCTAAGCTCCTTTCTTCAGATTGCACCTTTCTACTGAGAATTTTACGCTCAAGTTCATCATCCAGATCCCACCAAGAAAGCTGACGAAGGTCATCCTGCTGCATGTCTTTATCTAACATGTTTCCAATTTCTTTCTTTAACCACACAGTACAGTGCAGTGCATACAAACTTCAAAAGAAGTGCGGATGTGCTGTTGATAGTTCAGTCTCTGGTTCAGGTGCAATATTACAAATGTCCAAAATTGCCAATTGCAAAACAATGAGCGTCTCACTAATAAAAGTCAAGCAGTGACAAAAACATAAATTCTAAAAGAAGGGCAGCAGTGCAGCAATTGCCAGCAAATGTGTCACCAAAAAAGGTAGCAGTGACAAACATGAAAAATAAACTCCAATAGTTATTGCCGTTTTCCTGTACAGCCTTTTCAATTCTTTGTTTGTTTGCTACATACCAGCTGACTCCTATTGCTGCAGCCTTGTCTTTGTGCTGTGCCTCCACTGCTGTCCAGTGTTATTCAGTTGAGTTTGTAGTTGAATTCCTTGCGGATTCCAGTTCTCCATTCTTCAGCCTTTTTCCTTCTTGTTTCACCAGAATCCCCAATTCCTGGCTCAAGTCCTGACTCCACTTGTTTCAAAATCCAAAATGGAGATGGCTTTTACTTTGTATTGGCTGAGTCAGCTATCAAACAAACTGACATAAACCCACTGATGCACCCAGAATCGGGCTGTACGCAGGCATGAATCGAATGTCCACAAGTTGAACTTCTTTTAGTTTGCATTTAATTCTCCATAGATAGTGCATTTACAAACAAAAACAGCAACTCAGGACCTTCTCTGGCTGGCCTGTTAAAAGCCATGAGTCCACCCAGGTGCATAACCACTCCTCCTTCCTCTAGCCTTGATAAGCTGTCTCTGTCTCAGGCCTAGAGGGGAGTGCCCAGTTAGGTGTCAATTAGCCAATTAGCCATACAATTAATCATTTGAATTCAAATATCTAAATAATTGGCACAAAACCGCATAGACTAAATAATAAACAGAAATCCTAGTAATTGCGTGCAAAAAACAGTTAAATGGCTGCTACATTCTGTATGGCCATTTACTCTATGGGGTGAGAGATGGACTGGACTGACAGGAAATACATGTTTTCATTGCGACCTGTGGTTGTTAAAAAAATAATTTAAAAAAGGTAATACATACTGTACACCACGGGGGAAGGGAGTGGGGGATATAGATTTCACAGGGGGCATTTTCGAATTGCAGCCATAGTTGCCCTTTCAGAGCGGTTTTGAAGGAGTCAAGGTCACAATCAAGTCACATTTTGTGCCATATAAGAGCAAGATTAATTTAGTCGCTTGTTTGTGTGGGTCTGAAGTATGTAGGTAGTGACTAGGTACATGGGTATAGAGGTCTCAATGGGCCGGAAAATTAAGGCCCGGCCCTAACTGTTCATTCCCGAGTCCCGGCCCGACGAAAAGGAATGGATTTTAGGTCCGACCCAGCCCTAAACTGTTGGGTGAGGGCAGAATTTGAGAATTCGCCACAGAATAAAAGTGAAATGCCAATCAGCACCATCTTCATAATAGGTAAATACAGAAAAGAACTAGCACTATTACTTTTTCATGGAGCGCGAGGCCCGACCCGGCCCTACTTGTTAGCATAGATTTTAGTCCCAACCTGGCCCTAAATTACGGGTTGGGCCTGTTCGGGCAGAGTTTGAGAACCCTACATGGGTATCTAATTATTGTAGACCCTAACTCATTGCAAGAATACCCTACTTATTCTTTTACTACTAGGCTATCATCATCAACATCATTATTATTACCCTTATTATTATTATTATTATCTTAACAAATGGAATGATTATGTGCTTGCAGCTGGACGTGAGTGAATACCAGTGCCTGTTTGGTAGCCTGATTTTCAGACTCTGAGCCAGCGGAATGGAGTAGATGGGGTCTGTGGGCTGAATCCAGCGAATCCACACCTCTGAATCCAGAGGTGTGCCGCCACTGCGGGAGCATGATCTTAGAGAGCCAAAAGCATTCGACAACTAGGTATGAAGACTTGGATGTTATCTTTCACGGAAACATGTGCATTACATGTATACAACTTTTATGAAAAGGTCTCTGTTGAAATTGTTCTTTCAGATTCAATGCACAACTTGTGAATTGTGGTATCACATGCATTGTGTCCACAATCCACCTGCTGACAAAGATTACCATTGTCCAAGGTGCATTGTTTAGGACATGACTGCATGAATGCATTTAACAGGTTTGATGTTTACCTGGTATAATTTGGAGCACTGTTTTTCTTTGCACTATATTTATTTTTTAATTTATTCAGGTCAACTAGTGGTCATGCCATTTTTATCATCTTCTACTTTCTAGAATCCCTTGAGTGTCTGCCCTGAGATTGGGAGGTTGGGATGAAGCCCAGCAATTGTGCCAAAGTGTGGTATGCCTATAGCATACCATGATCACTCAGCCTGCTAAGTCCATGTGCTACAGTACTCAAATATGCAATCATCTGTCATGTGAATTATTCTTTCATGCACTTGTTACATGTTAAGATTTCAGTTGTTTTTTTGAATGGATAACCTCTAGAGATGCAGCATCTCATTTTAGAGGGGGACCCGCAACACACCTACAGCACATAGGTAGAGACAATATACAGGTGCATACATAAATACACAGACAGCTTCCTTGGCATTTCCCACCCAGGTGTCAAAGAAAATGGTATCCAGCTCAAAGAAAATCAGATCAACACTGAAACAACGGGACAACAGGATTCATATTCAATTGCACTGAAATAAAAAAAATTGGACAAAAAAAAAACAATGAATACTCATACTCTGTTTACCCTGCCATAAAAAAGCAGAAATGGAAAAAAAAAAAAAACGGCCACCTGTACTAGACTGGTTTCTTCTTCAGGCTAATCCTACACCTAAAAATACTGCACTTAATTAGCTGCACACTTGGCTCCTAATTACAGATACCAATGTATTTCACATACACCAGGGGGTGCCAAACTCTCTACTAGACAAACTGCCTGGGGCAGCACAATTATTATTATGTATTATTATTAATATTATTATTTATTATTAATAATACTATTATTACATCAATGACTGTATTGTTTTTATTATTATTGCAGCATCAGGGTCTGGCAGAGTGTTACCATGGTTACGGACGTAGCTAGGCTCACGCGTCGCGCCGTCCTTTCGAGAAGCGCTATTGGTCCTTGCTGTGGTCACGTGGTTGACAAAGGTTATAAATAGAGGCAGAAGGAACCCATTGTGTTAAATTTGTTGTGGAACAGAAAGGGAGTAAGCTGAACATGGCGTCGACGAGCCGGTGTGTAGTGAACACTCTTCTTTTTCTAACACATTCATAATTGTTTATTGTATGTGTACTTACTAGTAGTTTGTGAAGCTCTAATTCCCGACAACAAGATCAGAGTACACACAGTGCTATTCTAATAGTCCCACGCGTCCCGCTGATGTTGGTGGTTCCAAAGCGGAACGTTTCGGTTGGAGCACTTTTAGATGCTATCAAGCTTTTGTGAGCAAAACAGAAGTGACTATTGTCCTCTATAGGATCAGCGCCTACGTTGTCTTTTCATACTCGTCAGTTAACTACACGTCTCTAGTAGTCCAGAGAAACTGTAGGTTGTCACTGACATTAAGACACTAGTATAGCTTCGTGATGCTATATGTGTAGCCCTTTAGCTATTTTACACAGGGCGGAGTTTGTTCTGGCCAGTCATTCTTTAACCGCCACGCACGTTTTTAGCTGGTTTAACTTGCGATTCACTTTTAGATCTTTTAAAGATCAAAGATTTGAAGGTAACGTTACGAAAAAAAGATCCTCCCGGCGCCTTTATCAGGATCTGTTTTCCGTGGTGTTTTGTGGCAATGTGTGGCTATTTATGTTGTTGTGTCGTTAACAGTTGACGACATCTAACCGTGTCAGACGTAGATACGGGTAAAGATTTACTACAATGAATGGATCCAGTACAAATTATTAATTGACGTGCACAATCCAGTAAATTTTGGATTGTAACAAACCACTGAGACCTGTACATCTTTTAATAATCTTAGCCAAAACGGATACAAGACGCCTTCCGCCACATCATCACGCATTCTGTTTTCTGTTGTCATGTTAGCTTCATGTTAACATCATGTCCAAAACAGACCAAAATGCTATGATGGCATTGGTCATTTTAGTTTTATTGGAGATCCTGACTTTACCCTAACCAGTGCAAACGAAAGTTTTGCCAATACATTTTGTGTGTGTGTGTGTGTGTGTGTGTGTGTGTGTGTGTGTGTGTGTGTGTGTGTGTGTGTGTGTGTGTGTGTGTGTGTGTGTGTGTGTATGTACTGAAGAACTGAAACTTGGTTTACACCCCCTGCCTCTTACTCCACTTTCTTCCAGTCATTTCAGTATTTATGTCCCACTAAAACATTGCCTTTTTGTAGACGGATTAAGAATAGAGGGTTTAATGCCTATCTATATTGTTGTTGTTTTTGTCTGTGTAGTGGAGATGCTCTGGCTCTTCCAAAGGTCCAGTGCCCCAACCACCCCGATGCGTTGTTGGTGGAGGACTACAGAGCAGGCGACATGATCTGCCCAGAGTGTGGCCTTGTAGTGGGTAAGAGATGGTTTGTGTCCATTTAACACCCAGCCATCTAGCCTTGTAGTTGCATGTGTGAATGTAATCTCACGTCATGGTCTGTGTTCCAAGATCGCTGTGTGAACCGGATGGTAACTTACCCATTGTAGGCTTCAACTTATACAGGACGCATCACTGCCTGCTGACTACAAATCTTGACTACAACATCATGCCGTATTTTACGATTCTGTTCCGGACTGGTTCATAACACCCGAAAGGCAGTGTTTCCGTGCCATAATACACGTGTGTGTGTGTGTGTGTGTGTGTGTGTGTGTGTGTGTGTGTGTGTGTGTGTGTGTGTGTGCGTGCACGTGTGTGTGCGCGTGCGCACAATGGGCACAGACATGCACTTTAAACATGCAAACAGCTGCAGATGTGTACAATCTATTTAGAAACATGCTTGCAATGCTTAATTGTAGTCAGAAAAGTAAATGTAAAGTCAAAAAACACATTTTTGCCCAAAAATAAATTCAGGCTTGAGAGAAGTGGGGGGATGCTCCCCCACATCCCCCCTTCACTACACCCCTGCCGAAATGGAATGCTGCCCAGTCTAGTGTGAATGTATCATCTCACTCTGGCTCCTGAAGAGAATCGTCAGACTCTCACATAACTTCAGCTTCCCCCATAAGTAGATGGAAGTAAAGTTAAACTCTTATGCCTTGACCTGACCTGTTCACAATTTGACTTGGGGGAATTTCTCACTTGAACTGAGTCCCCAGACAACAACCGTTTTTACAGAGGAGCCATAGTGGCACAAATGGTGTAATCAATCACGTTTGATACATTGACATATTTTTGTTTGTGTATCCATTTTGGCTTATTGTGGTGTCTGGATTTAATTTCTGATACTCTTCTGACCATTTTGTGATTTTGATGCGAAAGGTCATGGTCATATTTTAAGACCGTGGCCATAACTTCCCCATGGTTGGGAGTAAAATCTGGCACACTGAGTCCAATTCAAATAATTCTGACAATTTATATATATGTTTTGTGGATAATATGTCCCTGTTATGAAAATAATAGTATGTAGTGCATTTAGAAGGTGTATCCCTATCATATTTTAGAAGTTTATTTTAAGAGAAGATCATCAAGCATCAGCGTCTCACATGATGTTTATTAGGCTTGGAATGGCCTGCCTGGCTGCCTCTCTTGTGTCCTCTCACTCAGCCCATTCGCTCTTCTATACTCCAATCAACAAAGTCCCTCAATCTCCCAGAGGCCCTGTTACATCTCTAAAGGTTTTCCTCAAGGAGGACAACCGATAAACACGGCCATAACAATGGAGAACAAATTAACAATTCCCCAGCTGGGATAAGACTCACACCCTGATCAGAACAATAGCCAGTGATGTGCAAAAAGGTTGATTTAACTAAAGATAGGCCTGCAGACCAAGGTGTAAGGTTTAAAACACACCCAGCTAGACCAGACAACCCTAGAACCGATAACACAGATAACAAAAATATAATACAAATGAGCAGTTGAGACAAATGACAGTCTAAGTACACATTAACAATCATTTATGATATGCAAATGAAGGGTAAGGGGTCAGGGCATCTAGGCCTTTTCAGGGAAGGAAAAGAAGACCCCTGATCCATTAAAATATGGACTGCTATTCGTCTGAACATCTCAAATGATCTACTCCATTCCCTACGTTCTTCCCCTTTTAAATGACTTTAGTCTAAATAAGCCTTTCAGGCTTGTGCTTTCCTGGGTACTTAAAGACGCTTGAAATAAGAACTGAAATTGAAACTGTGGGCTTTGGCTGGAAAGCAAAACTGATTAACTTATGTGAGTTGGAAGTTCCAGAGATGACTGAGAAATCTTCTGAAATTTTTGAAATGATAACTGAAATCAGTTCAGTTATCATGAGTGTGAGTATGTAGTGCTGATTGAACTGTGGAACGCACTCATCGCCCGTTAAGTTTAGGGTAAGGTTTTGGTTAAGGTTATGGTAAGCGTATGGGACAAATTTACCAGTGGACTAATAATTGGATGGTTCTCCATAGGCGACCGTGTAATCGACGTGGGTTCAGAATGGCGGACCTTCACCAATGAGAAAGCCACCAAAGACCCATCCAGAGTGGGAGACGCACAGAACCCGTTGCTCAATGGGGGTGACCTAACCACCATGATCAGCAAGGTGAGGAGTGAATTAATTAATTTTTATTTCTGTGTCTTGTCACAACCCATCCTTATTATAAAACACCCAAAATATGTAGACGAACAACAACTTTATTGTGTATTTTCATTGCAGGGGACCGGTGCAGCTAGTTTTGATGAGTTTGGCAACTCAAAGTATCAGAATCGTCGCACAATGAGCAGCTCAGATAGGGCCATGCTGAATGCCTTCAAAGAGATTACCACCATGGCAGACCGCATCAACCTACCAAGGAATATAATAGTAAGTCAGATATTAAATGTACAGGGTCTGACCTGTAGTAAAAAGTACAATGATATTATTTTCTACACCGACCAGTTGTGTACGCCGCACATGTCCACCATTTCTTTATATTGAGAGTGGATGTTACCATTTGTCACACCAGTATATTAATGAACTTGCATAACATTTTACAATGCATAACAGTACATACAATACATGCAACAATAGTGATTTATTTTTTCAGTTCCGATCAGATATATTCATTTTTAATTCCCTGATACGCTGCCAATATCCGATATTTTACATAGCAAAAATGCAAATGGAAAACGTGCCTTAGCCCGATTGGGCACAAGCCCTATTCAGTGTAGCCTTCCATTCTACACAAAGATTAAATTTCCATTGACAATTGATGGACAATATGTGTCCATTAAGTAAGTGTCATCGTATCTGAGCAAAGACATGTTAGACATGTTACATCATGATGATGTAAGAGCTCTCACTTCGCATGACACGGGTGTGATTTTTTTTTTTTTTTTTTTTTTTTTTTTTTAATTCTATGGCTAGACTTCAAATACTAGAGTCATACTATTAATATTGTTTGCTGGTGGCTGAAATACACAGCATATCTTTAAATATCAAGCCATGTACAAATACCCTGTTTACATAAAAAAAAAAATGAAGGGACACAAGATAAAAGGTGTGCTGTGATATAAGACACTGCTGCAACATACTCCCAGACCAAGAGAGTGAAGGATGGACTGTAGCAAACAGTATACAACATCAGATGTCCGATACTTGGATCCCTAACAATACATAATACATTCAGATACTGGCTTATCATAAAAATATATCAAGGCTACAGATTACACACATTTCGTGATCAAAACAAAATATTCAATATTTTGTTTTTCTAACCCTAACCCTACAAACACATTTTGTAGATAATATTCCGAGAGATGAACATGGCTCTACCAGTCTTCCACTGAGCAACGGTCATGTGAGCTCAGAAAAAAAAAAGATATACCGTACATTCACATTACCTGCTTTGGGTTTCATACAGTAACTACAGTACAGTACTAGGGTGGACCAGTTAAATTGCAGGTCCAGTCTCTTCAAAGTCACACAGATTCAGAACCGAAATAAATTGAAATAATCAAATCAAAAATACCATATAAAATGTCTTTGTGACATGTCACCCTTGCCTTAATCATGGTATCTTGCTCCAGATTGCCTTTGACCTATTGCAGTGTATGAGCAAGTGCCAGATGGTCTCCAGCTCAAAACAGTCTGGCATGTGGATGGGGCATTCTGTTGTGGTAACGAAGGGGCTCCGTGTTGCTGTTAAAATTACTTACAAGATTTCTACTTTATTCATAAGAGTGGATGTCATCTCTCCCCTATCCCATACTTAATAATGTTTAACTATTATGTTTCCCTCCACAGGACCGGACAAATAATTTATTCAAGCAAGTTTATGAACAGAAGAGCCTGAAGGGGCGTAGTAATGATGCCATTGCCTCAGCCTGCCTTTACATAGCCTGCAGACAGGAAGGAGTTCCAAGAACGTTTAAAGGTCAGACCAATCTTTTTGAAGAACATCAGTTGAAGGAGCACTTAAGCTGTAGTTGTTTTAGATTGGCCACAGAATTAAATTTCAGGATGTGTTTGCTTGTAATTGATTTTTCCATTGTGTTTGAAAGTCTGCAAGCTTTCCAGCAAATTGGCTTTGAAGGTGCGCCTCAGAATTGTTTATATACTATATAAGCCGTTTGAGTAGCCTATTGTGGAAAAAATATCAAACCTCTGCTCTTGTGTTTGACTGTAAATGTTTTGGGACACAATGATAATTTTCCCAAAACTAAATGTATTTGTAGAACAATTGTGCTTACCTTTCAATTACAATTGCTACTCTGCCTCTCTCCAGAGATCTGTGCCGTCTCCCGCATCTCGAAGAAGGAGATTGGCCGCTGCTTTAAGCTCATCCTCAAGGCACTGGAGACTAGCGTGGACCTCATCACCACAGGAGACTTCATGTCACGATTCTGCTCCAACCTGGGCTTGCCCAAGCAGGTGCAGATGGCTGCCACTTTCATCGCCAGGAAGGCTGTAGAGTTGGACTTGGTGCCTGGCAGGAGCCCCATCTCTGTAGCTGCAGCCGCAATCTACATGGCCTCCCAGGCCTCAGCTGAGAAGAAGACTCAAAAAGGTGGGTATATACTATACTGTATATATCTGCTGTCGGGAAGAAACCACCAAACTCCAAAATGTATGTTTTGAATTATATCTTGACTTTATAGTATATTGTCAATTACCATTTCCATGAGAGGTGGTGGAGCTCAGGTTTGGGAAAGTTGCTTTTAAAAAGTAGTCCCATACAGTTACAAGTTACTTGCTAAAAAAAAGTCAGTAACGTAATACAGGTTTATGCAAACAAATCAAGAAACCTAAAAAAATGGACTTTCCACCCAACAGCAATTATATACACTTTCATATATTTTCTCAATCATGTACCGTTAAGCCGTTCTGTTGTATTAAGGTGTGATTGTTTCTGATATGTCAACAGAGATTGGAGACATTGCCGGCGTGGCGGACGTCACAATCAGACAGTCTTATCGGCTCATTTACCCCCGTGCCGCAGACCTCTTCCCTCCAGACTTCCGATTTGACACTCCTGTGGACAAACTGCCCCAACTGTGAAAACTTGAAGATTTTGATTGTGGATTTGAGGGAGTTTATCTTCCCTCCTCCTCCTTTGTTTTTGGCATTTTCAAGCTTCGTTTCAGATAGGTCAGTGTAGACAAACTATAAACCAAGGGCATAGAGGAGAGACATCCATAACAATAGAAGATGGAGTCGCACAGACTCAACCTTGGACTCTCACGCTCTCATGGAGCATAATGGTCTCTGCACTAACTGAGCCACCAGGCATCCATCCCTCTTTCCCTCCTTTCTTAAGACTTTCGACTTTGTCGAGGCAATTTTTTGCAGGAATACAGAGGACACATTCCAATTGCTTCAATATACAGATTGCAGACTGTACTTACAGTATTTTCATTTGAGTGTATATATCTTGTATATATGTCCAAGTGAGAAAGTGTAATTGGTGTTTGCAATTTTAGGCTGCCGCTGGATTCATACTTTTTACATTTGTTTTTTTTATTAGGAAAACTACCAGGTTCCATTTTGTTTGCATTACTATACCTAAATTAATGGTTAACATTTCCCTGTTTGAAGAATATTAAACTTTGTTTAATGAAAACATACTGGTGTTATTAATTGAGCTTTACTGCTCGAAAATGTTTTTCTTGTGTTACAAGCATGCATATTACCAGTAAGAGACCAGGCGATGGCAGGCTGTTGTGTAAGCTTTGGCATGGGTTGTCAGATCAACATATGGAATTAATTCTGTACTGGCCATATACTGTATGCAGCATGTCTTGAGTGTACAGGGTTTGAGGTCAGATCAACATGGAATGACTGTATTGCATGCCCAATGAATCTACCTCTTAACATTTCAAAAATCAATTGTTGCATATTGTAGGATATTTAGAGCTTTGAGCAATAACATACACAGCAATATATACTTGTATAAAGATTGTCATGTTTAACATACCATATTCTAACTTCTTACCATCTGAATAGAGATAATAGGACCCTTGATCAATATGTCAAACTTTACTGAAAAATGTGCTGTGCTCCAACTTGAGACCTTGATATGAAAAATGAAGGAACCCCAACTTTCTAAGATAAGGGTGGGAGCAAAACACTACAAAGCAGAAACTTGAATTCAAAGGATGCATACGAAAGCCACCCACCACTATTTAAGTGTTTAATTTGTGCATTCATGATAGGCAACAAATGACTGCTTCTTTTACTACACCAAGGTGAAACAGCAACAAGGTTTGTGACTTCATTATTGGTGTACCATCCAGAAATATCTTGTTTTGTTCCAACATGCACACGCAGCCATTCATAAGCAATGGGGGGATAAGACAAAAACTTTGTACAATCTATTTTCATTATGCTAAACATAGATATATATATAAAACTATTGATAAAATTAGTGCTTTCAGCTTAATTGTGTGTACATACATATATACCCTGCCCCACCCCCTGTAGTGATTCATGTCAACAGGTCTGCACAATTTATGGATCAATTTCTAATTAAAATACATCCATTTACTGATAGATCTTAATGCCTCAAAGAATCCATTTGGTAGGGTCTGACTTTGCACTTGTGGTAGGCAATACAATTGGTTCTATTGTGCCAATAGAAGCTATTGTGTGGACAATTAAACTAAAGAAGCATATAAAATATTGTAATTTTCAAATTGACCAACATGCACTCACTGGCACCGAGTTTAGTCTGGTTTCCTAAAAGAAACCTAAATCTTAGGACTTAAGTTTACAAAGGAACGTTGTACTAAGATTCTTTTGGGAAACCCAGTACTAGGTTCACAGACCAGCTGATATATTTAATTAGCACCATTTCCCCCAAGTCCTCCAATGAGGACCAAATGACTGGGTTTTGGTAATAAAGCTGTAACTCTGCAAGCAATTTAGGATTAGTGTGTCGTTGTATTTGTAAGTAAATAAACTGAGGTATCAAGAGGAATTTGTCAATTCCACCACACATTGGCTGTCCATTGAGGAATGACAACTGCAAACTGAAGTGAAAATTCAAGAAGTTGAGCATAGAAGAGAGCACAATGCTTCATTTGTTGTTCAATAAGGGTTTGTTCGGTTCTGTTCTGTGCAGTACTGCATTCAGCCACTAGGTGGCTGGAGAGTAAATTGTAATGGGAGAAGTTTCACTTTACCTTGTCTAAAACACTGGTATTACTCACATAGGACAGGTTCAGTTATAATTTGTATATATACACATACTGTATGAAATTTGGCAAAACTGTTTTCAGAATGATGCAGCTTAGTGTAGTAATATCTTTTACCAGCATGTAACGATGGATTGTTTTATACTCTTATAACACTAACAACGATGGACTGTTTTATACTATTATATAGCTCTATAATAAGGAGGGTCCCTGTATTCACACAGAGTTGCTGCAATATCCATGTGAACAAGACGACAGCATTCGGAACAGCATTGAAAAGTCAGTCCGTCTGAACAGGAATAGACATTTTAGACTGGCCTAGTACACGAAACAAAATGTAGTGTTGTTTTTCTTTCCGTTTGGATTTCAAGTTAAGAAGCAGTAGTAGTAGTAGTCAAGATGTTCGCTGCAGTTGACCGTTGCGCCAGTTCAGTGACATTAATGCTTTGAGCACTTCAAATTCATCGAATAATTTCATTAATGATCATGGCAGACAAATCAACCATACAGTGAGATATTAAAGTCCTTTAGCTATGGCGAGGGCTTTGCCAAAGAGACACAGAAAAATCAATAAAATATATGAATGAATATAATCTGTACAGACAAAAGAAGAAAAAAAAAACTTTAAAATTCAACAAACAGTGACGAATAATAATAATAATGATTGTGTTGTTGTCTCCTCAAACTAAAGGAGTTCATATGAAAACATTCTCAGTGGTCAGACAACACATGCAGGAGAGCTCTGCCTCCTCTTTCACTGTCGAGTTCCTCCGAGAAGCAACTTTTTGCTTTGTGTTTTTTTATTTTATTTTTGTTTTTGTAAAAAAAAAAAAAGTTCTTCATGTCGATTTAAAAAAACAAAAACAAACAAACATGGTGCGTTGTCCGTTGGGCTAGGTGAGATGGCTTGTCCGTTGGAATGGCACAGGGCAGAACCCCAGAGGCCTTGAAGGGTGGATACTCACTGCCCTGCACACCCCACCTCACCTCACCTCCCCTCACCTCCTGACACTTTGAGCAGAGAAAAGTAAACGTAAAAAAGAAATAAAAGGGGGAGGGGGGAGCTACAGTCTTCGCTGCTCTGATTGGTTCACAGTGTGTGTGTATTCATGTATTTGATTATCATGTATGTGTGAGTGCGTGTGTGTGTGTGTGTGTGTGTGTGTGTGTGTGTGTGTGTGTGTTTGCGATGGGGAGAGCTAACACCAGTCAGCGATGTAGTCAAAGTCATTGAACATGTGCTGCTCGTCCGTGTTGAGTACTCGCGGCTCCCTGGGCGGGGTGAGAATCGGCGCCTCTGAGGTAAATTCGTCGTCAAAGTTGCTGACGTCGCTGGCTCCCTGGATGGTGGGCACGAACGGCGGTTTCACCTTCTTGGCCAGCAGTCCATGCCAATCCATGTTCTGCAGCATTGGGGCAAAAAGCATACACGTTTTACATAACGCAGATACAGCAATGCAGAACTACTCCAAATGCTCCATTTAAAATGTTATCTTGAGTAAAAGAACAAAAGGTACATGATTTTGGTGGTCTTTAAATGTCCTCACAGTGCCGTCTAACAACACAAACTCCACAAAGGGCAGATTTGATATTCCTACACTTTGCATAGAAACTCACCCTGAAGAAGAGATGTTTCTTCACCTCCTCCGCATCCCTCTCTCCTGCCCCCAGACGGCGCTCTGGGCTCCTCCTCAGAAGCTGTGGAAAAGAAAGGATGACAAAGAACAGTAAACATCCACCACACACACACTGCACAATCCTCTTATGCAAACTGACACCTGGCTTTAGTCTGCTTGGAGCGCAATACGAGTGGGGTTTCCACTTATGGTTCGATGTCCCACCTCCCCCTCACAGACCACCCTGGTCTTGTTAAAAGTAGATTACATTGATGGTAATGGAATGAAACGGCCAAGTCTGACCACAATGCAAATGTATGCAACATGCCGACATACAATGCAGAAGATCCCACAATAAACATCAACAGAGACAAATGAGGAAAATACACTGCCCAAAATACTGCGGCAAGACTCTTTTTTTCTTTCTTTCTTTTTTCTCACAAAGATTTTTTTTACTATACACCGTGATTTGGCCACGTCTTCGTACTTCCATTTCCGTATATGGAATACATTGTTAACAGTGAAATGTGTTTTTTCCAGGCTTGTAGATCTGCCTTTTTTGTTTTTGCCTAAAACACTACAGAATGGTGCATTAGCAGAACCACAGTACCCTGGAGGTCCTGCTGGAAGTGAACAAAGAGTGTCCAACTCTGACTGTACTGTTTAACATTTCATACTGTAGTAACTATTTGCTTTCAATAAATGAATCCAGTACATGTTACTGGGAAATCGATCATGTTATTAGGATTAAAATAGACCTTTCAGTAAGCCCCTCCCCAAACTGTCCATGTGATAGACAAACCTCTTCACCAATAGCTTTCCTATATGATAAAACATTGTTTTAAAAAATAAATGTTACACACATTTTTCCACTGCATAGCACAGGCCTTGTTGATGGATGAAGATATTTTGAAGGTCCAGTATTTAATGTGTAATGTCCATTTATATTTACATTGGAATGAATGAGCCCAGCTGGAAAATGTCCTAGCCTTGGGTGGACACTGGGGAGAGGTCGGGGCTTACATGTGCTGCAAAACAAAGTGCCCAATTTGGGACATATTAATAAACTTAATTAACTCACCCTCCTCATGATGGAAATGGCCTCAGTGGATAGGAAACGTGGGTAGCGCACTTCATCGTTGACAATACTGTCAAACACTTCCTCCTCATCATCACCGGGGAATGGAGACTGAGAGAAAAACAAGCGTAAAATGACATGTTGTGCAGAAGATCTGATCTCAAGTTTTATAGATTTGCTGTAATATGTAACCATTATGTATAATGCTTCATAGCTCTATAACTCCAACCAGACAGGTGTCATCCACTTACCTCCCCAACCAGCATCTCAAAGATCAAAACTCCCAGCCCCCACCAATCCACTGCACGCGTGTATGATGTCTCGGTCAAAACCTCTGGGGCCAGGAACTCTGGCGTGCCACAAAATGTACTGGTGCGGTCCCTGAATCCCATTCCTTTCAGGAATTACAAAATATCATATATAAACGTTAATATAACTGGACACATTGTTTGTGTTACGTCACATATGGAGAACATTCAAATTCGACTTTCAGGCTGGGAAATCTAGGTGTAAAGGTGGACTCAATTGCACAACATATAGGGTGTGTGAGCAATACAAATGAAGACGTAAGTGCACTCCAGTGCGCATATCGGAACACACTCATTCAATAAAAGTCTTTTTTCTTGAAACTGTACCTACAATACAAGTCCATGAAAAACAATAGTCTAGAATACAGATTGCGTCAGCAAATACAGGACTTTGGTCTTTAGTGTGACAAATGCAGATTGTCACCTACCTTCTTTGCAGAGCCCAAAGTCTGCTATCTTCACATATCCCTCTGTGTCTAAGAGCAAGTTATCCAGCTTCAGATCTCTGTAAGTTGCATTATGAAAAATAAAAACAGTAAGATCAAGTTATATGAATTTCTTAACTTATTTCGCAACTGTAACTTTATACTGTATACTCTATGTACAGGGAAATGAATGAATCTACTGGATTGCCATCTTACCTGTACACAATCTTATGGTCATGTAAGAACTGTAGTCCCAATACAACACAAGCTGCATAAAATCTGCACAAGGGACAGATCAATTAAAATAATAGTTCAGTAAGGAATCAGGGTTATCACATCATAAAGAGGTAAAGGTATTTATCTTGATAAGAATCTTGGCCGGCATTCGCCTGCATCAGTTGTTCTCAAATGTTTTCATGTCAAAGAACAACATGATACTGTATGTATTTGGTGTTGAACTCCCAGTGACTTACATGGCCCTGGGCTCTGAGAAGACGTCAGCATGGATGTGCATCATCAGGTCACCTCCAGCTGCGTATTCCATGACAAAACACACGTGTTCCTGTGTCTGGAAGCATGCAAACAAGTTGACCAGGAACGGGTGGCGCACGCTGTTCACCGTCTCAAAGATCCTCTTCTCACACATCAGGCTGGGAAGAGAGCAGGCAATGGCATTGTTAGTCTTATGACCATGGGGGGAGAAAGGACATTCATACGAAGGCACTGAAAACATATGCAGACATGTGTACATAGATGCATCAGCACAAGCACTGTAGTGTACATATTAAGTCAAACACCATTTCAAGCAACAACAGCAACTGTTAATAAATCCACATAGCTAGAAAGTTGCTGTACACATTTAGATCCCAAATTTTTCCCCAAATTTCATTTTAGTTTAGAACTCATGATACTTAGGGTTACACTAGCATGATATACTGCCTCTGTTGTTGACATAAAGAACAAAGTCCTACCTGTCAACCTCATCACGAGCCACAATGTCGCCTTTCTTCAGGGCTTTGATGGCGAACATCTCCCCCGTGCTTTTATACTCTGCTAACAACACCTGGGAAAGCAGATCGTTTACAAGAGTCAGTTTTAATCGTCACATGATCACTCTATCGCCTCACTGCAATACAAAGCGTACCTTTCCAAAGTGTCCACGTCCCAGGACAGCTACACATTTGAAGTCCTGAAGGCTGAAGTGGAACTGTTCTTCTTCCCTGCAGGGAGAGCGTCGTTAACATTAGTTGGTGACCGATTAACATTAAATCTAGCTAAGATTTATGTTGTAGGACTAAAGCAATATTAATAATAAAAATAATACCCCTGTTTTTAATTTCTTATCGACTAGTCAACTAGTCTAGTCCACTAGTCAAAGAAGTCGACTAGTGGTTTTACTAGTCGACTAGTAAACTAGTTGGCTAATGCCCTAATGTACATAAGTCGCTCTTGATTAAGCATCTGCTAAATTCCTATATTGTAAATTGCACCTTAACCTGGATTACATCAACCCACTTGATTTTTTTCACTTTTTCCACTTGTGTTTTGTTTCATTAGCGTAAGTGTGAAAGAACAGGCTACAGCTTGTTGTTACGCTGCTGCTCGTGAAGGATTTGACTGTGGTGTCACTATTATGCTATGCAAGACACAGACTCAAAGCTCTAAACCACAGTCAGTGGTTTCATTTTCATTTGACCGACTCAACCTTTCACTGCTATTTGGAAAATCCTGGTGACACATGTTCAGAAAAACGTACCAATGGAACATGTCCCACTTAACAGCACTGGTCCATGTGCCAGTGGTTGGCAACCTCTGCCAAGGGGACATGGGGAAAACATACAAACTCCAAATAGAAAGGCCATTTGTCAACCCCTTCCCTGGGTATGTGCACTGATGACACAGAGGAGAGAACAAGCCCTCAGTATCCCAGCGGGAATTTAACCCAGGACCCTCTAGCTGTGCGACAGCACTACCGACTGCGCCACCATGGAGTGTGTTAACTGGATTCTGCAACACTGCTCTGCATCAACATGAAATGACACAGTGACAGAGCCAGGGGGCAGTGTTTCCATTCGTTTGGACTAGTGCATAGAATCAACACTTCTCAAACTTCTTGAGCAAAGCACCCTTTATTAAAACTTGAACCAGATCACCATGGTGTGAATATATAAGGAGAGAGTTCAGCACCATGCAGTGAAGTGTGTGTGGGTTTTAGTCTCACTCTACCGATTCTATTATAGCCTGTTATGACTTCAGCAGAACAGCACAAATGCTATTGAATCCTGTTTCTCCACCTATGCATTTCTTTTGAATATGAAACTAAGCCTTCCACTTCACCTTTAAATCCCCTACCTTCTAGTTTGGATGTATTCACTAAAATTTAAGCTCAATCACTTGACAATCGATGGATGCAGAAAATGGCATTGTCTATGGCAGGTGTGCCCAACCTTTTTTGACCCAAGATCTACTTTTCAGTAGCCAACCCCTCCGGGATCTACCAGTCCAATATCAACATTTAAAACCACACGCATTGTTGCCAGCTTGCAGTAACTTCACAACAACACAACATTATTTTGTTGTACCACTTTACTTTATGTCCATATAAGCATAAAGTAAAACAGACTTGTCATAAGTAGGCCTACAACAGTACAACATAAGTACAACAGACTTGGTCAAAACACTGCCATTGCAAATGCAATTGCAGAATAATACTGTTGGCATAATTCACAGACAGCAGACAACAATCCTCCAAATGAGCCGCTTCTCACTCACACACACACACACACACACACACACACACACACACACACACACACACACACACACACACACACACACACACACACACACACACACACACACACACACACACACACACACACACACACACACACACACACACACTTTCTATTTCTGGGACCCCTGAAGCCAGGCGTCTCAAGCGTGCTGCTCATAGCCCAGACAATCCAGCACTAACGCAGCACGTATCCACAAGTGTCCACTACAACACAAACTGCAACAATACAGTTACGCACGCACGCTCCTTTATTTATTTCAGGTTGCATGAGCGCTCCGTAGACAGGGCATGTACAGTCCGGCGCATCATAGCGCTGATAGGCTAGTTTACAGCGCTACTCTCCCCCATTTTTACCGTTTGCGTCGGTACAGACTTTAGTATAAAACTCTTTCGAATACTCACATTCTGAACATGAGGGTTCTGAGGTGCTTCAGCTACTACTGTAAGTTCCATGCTCATATTGTTGTGATGACGTATTTGCTGTGGGACAAGTATGATAGCTAGGTTGCCAGGTTCGGTGTTATTATTTACTGGGAGGCTCATGGAAAGGCTTCATGGAAATCTGGCACCCTCTTGAACACGCACGCACGCGAAAATCGCTCTTTTTTCTTTTCCACCCTATTTCCCCCGCCCCCGCCCCCCCGCGCATCTCCCGCGATCGACTCGTGATCAGGCCGCGATCTACCGGTAGACCGCAGTCCCCACGTTGAGCAGGCCTGGTCTATGGAATGGTATTTCAGTCCAGTCACTGTCCTACCTTATGTCAGCATCTTTCTGGATAGCAATGAGCTCCAGGTCTGGAGGCTGGATCTCTTGTTCCACCACAACACCATCCAGTTCAGACTTCACCGCTATGCTGTTCCTCTTGTTGAGGAAGTCAAATGACGCCAGGGCATCCTGGAGAGGCAAAAGCAAACCAGATGAGTCATATTGCACCCAGTAGCGTGTGCTTTAAGAAAAACAAACAAAACACACAAACAAAAACATCTAAATTAACAGAAGTCATTTATGGACTACTACTCTTTAGGTGAGAATTTGAGCGTTAACGATTAACCTTAAAGATTAACCTTTGCAAACACTGAGCCAGCACCTGGTAGAACTTTTAGTTTCCTGAAACTGGCCTGATTTAAATTATTCAGTCACTATGCAGAGGAAAAGCAGAAATGGCTACATGAAGTGTGACTGGTTCAGTGGCTGGTACAGTATGAGGGCACCGACAAGCAACAACAAATACCTGTTGTGAACATCTGCACATCCAACACCATGACTGTATGAAATAAAATATGAGCTAGTCGTTTTTTTTTCTATAAAACAAAAGACGGGGTGCAGCATTGTATACCAAAACATAATATATTAAAACATAAAGTAATAATAATTAGGGGTGGGATTAAATGTTTTTGATCTAATTAATCTCAATTAATCACAAACCAATATTTGACCCAAGAAATCAGCATTTTTGGGGCAAAACAGGCTGGTATGGTATAGAGTGTGAGTGAGTTTTTCTAAATCAAAATTGTGTCCACACTGCAACGTGTTATGTTGAGCGTGAGGGTTAGAGACGCCGTTAGTAATTGCAAACCAATGGGAGGACAGAACGGTGGGAGTTCGGATCAATGGCAGCCCTGATTGGTTACCCTGACCGGCGGCTTCTCCGGTTGCGTGCACCAGTATGATTGGTACACTTGAAATACGTCCAGTGAAAAAAGTTCTGTGGTGCAAAATCTATGTGCGATTAAAATTAGTTAATTTTGTTAATCACGTTGTTGTTTCTGTAATTAATCAATCGCAATTAATCAGTCCCAGCCCTAATAATAATACATTTATTTGTAACACACTTGACATTTTTGTAAATCTCACAAATGCTACAGCTGAAAAAAAGAAAAATATAAAACCAAACAAACGATGACATTAAAATGTCAGGGAAAACCAAACAACACAACAACTACTAGTAGGGGTAAAACACAGATTATTATCGTTACAAGGCGGAATTTCCACCATCATACCTGCACTTCCTCCTTCTCAGTCATCTTATCCTGTGGAAGTGGCTCTCTGTTGTCAACGGATACAGGGTAGTGCTTGGGTCCCGGGGTGGGCTCCTTGTCAAAGTCCAGTTTAGTCACCAATGGGTCACTAGTTTAAGGAGAAGGACACACAGCTTAATGGTGGGATCAACATCTATAAAAATACTATGCGCATTAGAAAGTCATGACACCAACTGTGATGAGGCACAATTGCTTTCAAAATATTCAGCTTGTTTTCCTCATTTCCTGAAGAATTGATAGTTTTTATTTTCTGAAAAACAAGAACATTTTGGAGTTTCTTCCTGACAGCAGATAAGTGTAAATGTCTTTTGGAAGAACATCTTGGAGCCTATTTCTATTATATACATCAGTGTGAGGCTGTGACAAGTGGTGAGCCAGAGGGGTCTAGTTGTGGGATCAGGTGTATGAATGAGTACTCATTCAATGTACCTCTATACCCACTGCGTGTGCATGTGTGCACGTGCAGAAACACCTGTCTACTCTCCAACTACTAGGTTGTGTGAACGTTTGTGTGAATGTGGCATTTCGTGTGTGAATGCTGCTCTCCACCTGCTCGGTGTGGGGGAGCCAGGCAGACTGCTGGGAACCGTCTCCGCTGCCTGTGGGCTGAAGGAGTTGGTGCTGACTGTGGGTATGGCTCTCCGTACCAACCGGCCCCAGGTGGCAATGTTGATGTTCATCTGAGGCGCCCGCAGGAAGGTCTTACCTGAAAGGGACGGGCATAGAGGGTATAGAAAGAGTTTGATATGGAGAACAGCAAAAGGGTGAGGTGGAGCATAGTGAGCAATAAATTATGAAATAGTGGGAGTAGTTGGTGTGTGGTGGGGAGAATATGGCAGAGGGAGAAGAGGATAATTGGACACTGAGGAAGGGAGTAAAGCGGACAGAGACACCGAACTCCATATTGCCACCTCTCCTCAAACAACTCAAACAGGTCACGGCCTGAGAGCCACAGGTTACCATGGAGACACGTGTCGCAAACCAGGGAGTTATGTGACGGCTGTGGCTCAGGAGGTAGAGCAGGTCGTCCAATGACCCGTGGGTCGGCGGTTCGAATCCCGGCTCCTCCTGTCTATGTGTCGAAGTGTCCTTGGGCAAGACACTGAACCCCAAATTGTCTCCAATGAGTTGGTCGGTGTGAGCTGGCCACCATTGGTGTATGAATGTGGGAAGTGGGGACGCTGGCGTCGACTGTTCGCCGCTCTACTTCCCAATGTATGAATGAATGGACCATTGTAAAGCGCTTTGAGCACTTGGAAAAGCGCTATAAAAATGCAAACCAGGGAGTTATGTGACACACCTTTTGAATTGTTTATACAAGTTCTTCCTCTCTCTGTTTAAGATTTTAGTTTAAGTTTAAGATTTTTTTTTTCCAATCAAAAAAAATGATGAGGAGGAATATGGCCATGCTCAACAGGTATGTATTCAGAGGAAAATCCACCTGTTTTGTTTGGTCTGGGTCAGAACCTATAACGGCCTAAAAAGCAAAAAGAATTCATCTGCACCTTGCTGTTTGGAGAAAATCTTCTTTTGTCTTTGCAGCTTTGGCCGTCGCTCAATGACAGGGTTGAAAAATGTCACCTAAAAAAAAGAGAGAAAAGTTAAATTACAATTGGCAAGTAGTGCATCTGCTCAAGGCAGTGCAGCTGTCCAGATACTGCGCGTAGATTCCACCTGAGCAGTTCAACGTCATTGTAAACCACCAGTAGAATAGACACAAGGTTGTATTTTGACCTCACGCTGTTAACTCGAGTGTACCCTCAGAGTCCTCTGTGTGTGTGCGCGTTTGTTTCAATGCTTCTATTTTTATAGGGGCCAAATCTCCCCCTAAGTGAGAACATTTAACCAAATGCTCCAGATGCAAAATATGTACTGTATGTACTGTGTTATGTAGTTAAAAAGTTAAGGTTGGGGCTAAGCAGTGTGCATGCACATGCGCATGTGTACCTCAGCAAACAGCATCCCCTGTGGCTCGAGGTACAAACACATCCCGTGACGCTGGTTGTCCAGGAAGTCCTCCAAGCGCAGGAACTTCACCGCACAGAGGGAACGCCAGTCACGCCAGTACACTGAGATCTCCAGCTCACGAGACTAGAGGGTAAAAGAAACACACACACACACACACACACACACACACACACACACACACACACACACACACACACACACACACACACACACAGGTCAACAAACACGTACATGTGGATATTAAACAGACATTCATTCATTCAAAGGCACAACTCTCAGTCAAGGACAGAGAGAGAGAGAGAGTGTGTGTGTGTGTGTGTGTGTGTGTGTGTGTGTGTGTGTGTGTGTGTGTGTGTGTGTGTTTGTTTTTGGTATAAAGTGAGGACACACACGTGCTTTCCACCTGCAGAGTGAGGACCGTTTGGGAAGTGAGGACATTTTGCTGGTCCTCACTTTTTTGGGGGATAGTGAGGACTGACTTCATATTTAACCCACAGAGTGAGGACCTTTGGAAAGTGAGGACCGGGCTCCACAGCGCCCCCCTACAGCGCTGTGGTCGGTCGGTCGACCGGTCCTCACTTTCCTTTATGCTTATTGCTAAGCATAATGGAGCTATGTTGTGCCAGGATGCATAACCAAAAATGGAATAAATGGTTTGTACTTGACATTCACAATTCTTCATGGCCTTGAACATGCTTGAATATAACTTCCAATAATAATTACAGATTAAGTTATAAGGTTAAAGGTTTCTTCTTTGTTACTTCTCACATGCAGGTATATAAGAGCACAATTTTTCATTCAACATTGTACTATGTCATTAATATACCTTTTGAGTTCTTATAATAACATCATATTGAGTCACTACCTTTTCTAAAGTAATGCAAGGAAAGTAACGGACCCCAAGTCTGATGAACTGTCACCCCATGTACCAGTTGCAAGCGATTTTCAGTAGTCCTTTCTTCCGGGTCGATTTTTATAATGGCAGTCTATGGGAATTCCGGGGGAGCTTCAAGTTCAAGATCGGTATGATACTGTGGCTGGTTATGTGCCTTGTCAGCTGTTTAATCGCTGAAGTATGGAGCTTAAACTGCAAGGTCCTCACCTACAGCCAGGACCAGCTCCTGTCACTCAGGCAACCAGCCAGACCAGGAGACTCTGACTTCGACTTGCTGGATAAGTATCCAGAATTTAAAAATACCGGAACACGAAAATGGACTAAATTCAAGAAAAGAGGATCGAGAGGCGGAGTGAGAGAACGGCTAAGGAGACGAGGCAGCAGACCCCCCTTGCCGGTAATAACTCTTTCCAATGTTTGCTCGTTGACCAACAAGAAAGAAGAAATACGCGCTATGCGTCCACTTTCCCGTGCAGCGAATCAACCCGTGCTGCTTATTGGGGACTTTAACTCTTGTGACTTGTCCGATCACCTCCCCAACCTACATCAGTATGTAGACTGTCCGACGTGCTTGGCACGCACTTTGGATAAGTGCTACGGCAACATACCCGATGCCTATAAAGCCACCTGCAAGCCTGCCCTGGGGAAGTCAGACCACAAGGTCGTACATCTTCTTCCACGTTACAGGGCTCGGCTGAAACGGGAAAAGACAGTAAAAAAGGAGATTGTGACTTGGACAGAGGACTGTAAGGAGGAAATGCGATGCGAGCTGGAGACAGATAGAATACAAGGATAAAGTGGAGCATCACTACTTTTCAGGAAATGCCAAGAAAGCATGGGAAGGTTTAAAGGTGATGATGGCCAGGGACTCTAAGCAAAAGCGCACCCCCCTGTCACACCCCTCTCCATCCTTTGCTAATGACTTAAACATCTTTTTTAGTCGCTTTGATAATAACGACTTCAGTACAGAGCGTGATAATGTGTGTAGGTCCATTCCTGAATATGTCCCTATTACACTTAATGAACATGAGATTGTAACTAGCCTGTCCTGTATCAAGCCCAACTCTGCTCCTGGGCCTGATGGCCTGAGAGGCAGAGTTCTTAAAAAAAAAACATTTATGTACTTAAAGGTATTCTTTTGGAGCTTTTTCAGTACCTGCTTGATTCTTTAACTATGCCCAACGGATGGAAAATGTCTTGCATTGTACCTCTTCCCAAAAAGCCTGGAGCCACTGAACTGAAAGACTTCAGGCTCATTGCCCTTACCTTTATTCTGGGGAAATGTTTTGAGAGAGTATATAGCTTGACTAATAACAGAGTCTGTTTCTAATTGTTTTGATCATCTACAATTTGCTTATAAAAGTCAGAGGGGAACTGATGATGCAACTGTCAGCCAGGGTCCTGTTTATTGATTTTACTTCTGCTTTTAATAGCATGCAGATACACACTCTCCTGCAGAGACTCATTGATATAGGGGTTAATGGTGGTATCATCCACCTAGTCAGAGACTTCCTCTCTAACCGTCCTCAACAGGTCCGTGTCAATGACACCCGCTCTGACATCACTGTGCTTAACACAGGTGCTCCGCAGGGGACAATACTATCACCTTTACTTTTCTCCCTGTACACTAATGAATTCAAATTAGATCAGAAGTTTAGTCTCTTTAAGTATGCTGATGATATGGCTTTGGTTGCCATGCTAAAAAAGGGAGAAATAGTGCGGGAAGAAGCATTCAGAGGACACGTGTCTTCTCTCCAAAACTGGTGCGACGTAAGCTCCTTAGATATTAATATAACAAAAACAAAGGAACTGGTTATTTATCAAAAGGACCCTGTGCAGCCCTTTAAGATGAAGGGACAAAATGTAGAGATAGTTAACAAAATACTTAGGATCTATTGTTGACAGCAACCTTGACTTCAATGATAACACAGATAATATTTTTAAATCCTGTAACCAACGTCTCCACTTGTTGCACAGGCTCAACTCCTTCAGAGTGAGCAAATACATTATGGAGACTGTTTACAAGAACCTCATAGAGGGAATCATGACCTTTAACATAGCTATGTGGTATGGTAACCTCAGCAATGACACCTCTCATCCACTCCACAGGGAGTTCGAATTACTCCCCTCAGGTAGACGTTATAGAACACCAAAGTTTAACCGTAGCCGTAATATTTTTAAAAAATATTTTATTCCAAAGGCTTGGTGCAGTATTATGCCTTGTTGTGCTCTTCTCTGCCTGTTAAGATGTTTTGTGTGTAAATGTTTGTTGCTTGTTGTTGATCTTGTTGTCGTTTTTAATGTTTTTTGTACATGAGACTAAAGACAAATTTCCACTTGTGGACAATAAATAAACTAACTAACTAACATGTGTGAACCAGATTCTGATGAAGAAGTACAACAAATTCATAACTGCCTACATGTAGTCGCAAAGGTCCCCCTGACAGCTGAGTCCCCAGCTTACAGATATTAGTTGTAATTTGGACACCTAGGCCTACTAGTATTGGTATCCATTACATCAAGCACATTATTACCATCACAGCACACATTATACTATCATCGGGATACTTGTTTATTTGTCATTATTTATTCTAATGATATATTGTAATGATAATTTATTTATTCCTTCATCTGACTATAAATATAAACACTTAGCCTATGTTGGCTATATAGCTGCCCATCCTGTCACAAACTACAAGGTTCCTTCACAATTTCCCCTCCGCTCCACAAGGAGACACAAGTTCAGTAGAACCCCCTTTGCATGGAACCTACAACCACCTCACTTCTTGTCACAGTCTACATACAGGCCTGGATCCCCAGGCCCAGTATTCTATTGTCTACAAACAATTCACAGCCAGCAGAGCCTGCTGTGTTTCCTACAAACTGATGATGATGCCATGCGTCTTTGAACATTGATCTATGTAAGTCCAAATGCCCTGACTCTGATGTTTATGGATGGATGCATTTGATTGAGATGTGATTTGGTATATTATATTATGAAATTACTTTTACTTGGCTTGCTATTTATTATTTGAATGCTCTATTAGGTAATATATTAGACTATATGCAAGTATTTAAATGCCATATTTATCTTCTACTTTAAGAGAATATTACAATCTGTTCCTTTTATAGAACCATGAAGAAGACAATAGGCAACGCACATCGACTGATGGGTGCTGGGTTAAAAGAATACTATTAAAATGGATGGAGCCCGCACACCAGATAAGGTACAAAAAGACTTTCTTTATTTGGATCGTCCAAATAAAGAAAGTCTTTTTGTACCTTATCTGGTGTGCGGGCTCCATCCAGCTTGCAGCAAAAAGCAGCAAGCTCATAAAGTTTATCCAAAATAGGAACCTTTGATTCCTAAAAGGTACCATAAGTCATTTGGGCGATTTGGAAAATCCTACTGGATGTAGCAGCTTTCTGGACTGAAGTGGTGGGGGGGCTGCACAGGTGCAGTGATTAGAGGCAATTCTACTCCACTACATCTCATAGCCAAACATAGCCCCATTTACCCACTACAATTATATACTGTATATGGTATAGTAAGTGATTTGTGTGATTTGGGAAACCCTCCAGTCCTCCTGGTTACAAGATGTGCACATGCACATACTCTACAGTGGGGTGAAGTGCAACAGTGCCCACCTTGGGGTACAGTATACACTGGAGCTGTGTGTAAAGTTGGTCTGACCTCTTCAATAGCTTGTTTCATTTATGCTCCGAGTTGAACTGTCAGCTAGACTGCACCCATCCCCCACTCCACTCTACTGTAGCATTCTGTAGCAGCTTTACAAAATGCTACAGTAGAGTGGAGTGGGGGATGGGGGGGGGCTGCGCAGGTGCATTGATTACAGGCAATTCTACTGCACTATCTCAGAGCCAAACATTGTATTAGGCTCATTTCCCACTACAGTTATATAAAAGGTATAGTTAGTGATTTGTGTGATTTGGGAAATCCTTCAGTCCTCCTGGTATGTGCACATGCTCATACTTTACAGTGAATGAAGTGCAACAGTGCACACCTTATAATGGAGCATTTTAACAGAAAATGTTTTGGACCACTTACTATACCTTTAAATCCTTAATGGTTTACTTTGGAGATATGACTTAAGCATTAACCACTTCGATCCTGTGCATTTCGGCCACACTGGCTACTTAACTGTAAATCAACTGATTTGGCAGTGTACCAAGTACAAAAAAAACAATCAAACAAAAAAAAAAAAAAACTTTTGGTCATCTTATGGTCTACTCAGTCTCTTATAACTTATAAACAGTCTGGGGTGAAACACTTCTTTAACAGAGCCCAGAACGGCGCCAAGACCAGTTATTTTCTTTTGTTTGTGAAGGCTTTCAGTTCAGCTCTCACATCACCACAAGCTGAAAATAGCTGATCTAAAAGCTCACAGCGCGACGCAGACACAATGTGCTGTGAGCTTGCAGAGCTGCTCTATTTTCAGCATGGAACACGCAGTAGGACAGGGGTCTCAAACTCATTTAACATAAGTCAAGTAGTTCCAATTTGATCCGTTCAGTGAATAGAGTGGACTAGTTGCTGCAGGAGAGAGCACCAGCCAGGAAGCACCAGGAAAGCAAGGGTTGCTGCTTTCCAGAAAGGCATACTTTTCAATATGCACTAATATATAATAATGCACATATGATCGTTGTAAAAATGTACATCATGGTTTCTTCATAAGAATACAAAAAGAAAGTTCCACAGGTTTACCAAGGTCCAAGGTGTGAGATACTGTTCCAAATTCCAAACTGTTCTGCTCTGCCCTTCATAGAGTAGAGTGCAGGGTCGTTAATTAGGCTGTGTTGCTACATTAACGACCCAACCGTGGCAGTATGGGGGAAGGGCAGCAGTTGAACTGAGCTTACAGAAACTACAGCAGTGAATTGTTCTGACAGGTGAAAGAAAAAAATCTGAGTATCCTATTATTGCATCATACTGATTTTTGCCTCACACAAACATCTATTCTAATCACATAATATAAGTGTATTTAAACTGGCTAAAATAAATATTGATAGAAAATGTTTTGGATGTGATATAGTAGTGATTCTTGTAGCTTGGAGTCACCTCTTAAGAATTCAAGAGGGTGCCCACTGATTATGCCTCGGGCATTTTTAATTATTAACCCCTTAATGTCATATATATATATATATATATATATATATATATATATATATATATATATATATATATATATATATATATATATATATATATATATATATATATATATATATATATATATATATATATATAAATCCATACAAAATAGAGTTGTATGGTATTTAATGCAAGGGCAGTTAAGGCTCAAGGCCTACTGTTTTGGCCAGAGCCTGTGCCAGAGTGTTTGTGACCTGGAAGCAGGTGGTGCTCAGTCCTACAAAGGTGACATCGATAATACTGAATTATAAAGTGGCTGAAAGCAACAACCAAGCCTTCAGTGCGTCCAGGTCCTTTAGACGAGCTATTCACAAATCCACTACATACAGTGGGCTGCTGAAAATATACTGACTTGGAGGACCAATCTGCTCATTAAATCACAGTTTTTCCCACGTGCCATATACATACATATATTTATTGTGGATTTGAAAGTTTGAGTGTTGCAATGATTATGAGTCGGGCTGTGTGCAATAATAGAACGTATTAGGCCTATACTGGGCCTTTAATTATTATTTAATTATTTAATTATTTGCATGATTTGAGTTTTGTTTGCCATGATTACTTTATTTTGCTTTATTTACATAAGTTACTTCCTTTGATTTGGAGTGGTTGATTTGCAGTGTTTGTTTAGTTTTGAGGACTCAGTAAATCTATTACTATTGTTTGCCTATACATCCGCCCTAGAGCATCATGATATATATTGATATGACTTAATATAACCCCCGCTTCCCTTCTGTATTTTAAAGTAGTCTTTCTAATTGTGAATAAACTTTACACTTTTGATACATCAGCCGCTGGTTCTATTCATACGGAGCCCGTACCTACAGTAACAGTATATGGTTCATGCTATGGTTAATGTATTTATAGGATCTCTCACTCCTATATGTGATAGTGGGGTTGTTAAGTCATAATTGACCCAGTGTTTCACTGTCAACAATTAACCAGGAACTGTTGGATGCAGTACAGTGCTTGTGGGCAAAGTAAAATCACGTAACCATGCATTCATCTCTGGTCCTATGTCAAAGAAGCAGTCTTATGGGTGGTCCGGTAGGCTATAGGAAACAGGTGGTGAATAAATCTTTAGCAGTCTGCTTATCTTCACCATACTGGTATTCTGTGTGGTTTGCCAAGGTTAACTCACTGGGTTTTTCAAGAGGGTTCCCTGCCTTCAATTGTGATATTTTTGTGGGCCTGGTCAATGCCCGGCCATCACCCACTCCTGCTTCCAAAATCTTGTTAGCCGAATGTAGTATTACGCAAGTATAGGGCAGTGCCCGATTAGCTGGGCTGTTGCATGCTGGTTATTTCGTTTGGGGCTACACATGCATTGACAGACAGGTCCTCAGCGATAGAACAGAGCTGAAACGGTCACCAAGTACTGAAGTGCAAAACTACCTCCCCAACCTTCCCTCAGCAGCATTCAGCAGCCGATGGAGTTAGGGACAAAGGAACATAAAGCAATTCTTATGAATGAGGGGGGCTTGCAGGCGCCCAGACGGTAACAGTATGTACTATGTACATATAGAGGGTGAGCTCTATCAGCTTGAATGGACTTAACTTTAGGAACACCTGCTTATTATAGATGTGGTCTAGACTGTTCATTTGGGTGCCAAACTCACAAGGGAGTTCTTATCCTTGACGCTAAGATTACCAAACCAGCAGATAATCAAGAAAGTAATAATAGACTCAACATAAGCACCATAGAGCAGTTTCATGATAGTTTTATCCACATTGAACTTAGCCAGTTTCCTCAAACAATGTAGGTGCTGTCAACCTTTTTTGTACAACATGCCAGTGTTGAGGTCAAATTACAATTTCTCATTGATGATTGTGCCAAGGTACTTGTAGCTGGGAACAAGCTCAGTTTGTCTGTTAACAACAGTGCTTTGGGCAGCATATAAGGAGGAATAACAATACCGAGATCTCCATATATTGGCATAAATGTGACAAAGACAGATTAGATCTCAAATATCTGCATACCACAGGGTTGAAACGTATATGGGTTGGCTGTGGTCCTTCAGTGCATGTAACAATGTGATGTTGATGTTCTATCAGTCTGTAATGGCTAGCTCGCTGTTCTTTGCAAATGCACAGGGGGTTACATACATACATATATATACATCTATTATGTTATCTGATGATATCTTGCTTGCAAAGTAATTGGTGTCATTAGTAGTGACATGGTACAGACTCCTACAAAGACTAGTGCTAGGATGAAGACATGGATAATATACATAATACATAGATAATAGATAGCTCTATATATAGCATTTGGCTGCACCTTCATGACAGAACTTGCTTTCCTGACCAACCTGTTATTGTTGATTATGTCTTGGGCAATGTATGTGTGTGTTTGTTTTTGGGGCATAGTGAGGACCGGCGTGGGTTTTTAACCGACAAAGAGAGGACATTTGTATGTATGTATGTATGTACTGTATGTATGTAACTCCCGGTGCATTTGCAAAGAAGAGAGAGCTAGCCATTACACACTGATAGAACATCAGCATCACATTGTTACATACACTGACGGACCACAGCCAACTCAAAGGACAATCTACTCAGGCCCTTAGTTTAGAGGGCATCAGAATTGTTAGTCTAGTCCGATGCAATGCTCCCATAGTGTCGGTCTGTACACCCTTCTTACTTGCATGTGCTCCTTGTTTAGCCATTTAAAGGCCACAAAAAAACACCCTGATCATCCAATCCTACACATACTGAAAATACATATGAAAACTATGTGATGATTAACACTGATAAAACTGAGGAGATCATTGTCGATCCGAGGTCAGATTGTAATTAATATCCATGACCGTAACATCAAACAGGTCTCCTCCTATAAATATGAGGAGATTGATCAAGATGTGAGATGGCACATACATGTATCCTGTAACAAGTAGTGACATGGTACTGACTCCTACAAAGACTAGTGCTAGGATGAAGACATGGATAATATACATAATACTAGGCACATTTGTCACTATATTTAGCTTTTTTTCAGACCAAGCGCCAAAATTAGTGAAAATCTTCTGGTGGAAAATCTGGTGCTTTTGAGTTGGAGCGAAATTGGTTGACAGTCACCAGAGACAAAACCCTTGTTTTTCACCATTTTTACTTCTATGATGATGAGTCCTCCTTCCTTCCTAGAAAGGACCATTGGTAACCAAATGGACCCCTTATAGACCTGTAACTCTTGAGAGCGTAAAATGAAACCAAATGGACCCTACCAAATGGACCCTTACGGTCCATTTGGTTTCATTTTACGCTCTCAAGAGTTAAATTATATTATATCTGAATTACCTAATTTTCAAGAATCGACACATTTAGAAGATGTAGAAGAAATGCTATTCTGACAAACATTTTACCACTTATTTCACCTAAATTAGTCTGAGGGACTAAAATCAACATCAAATGGTGGTCCTTGGCTAAAATGAGGAATAAATAATGGGTCCTGATATGAAAATGGTTGAAACCCACTACTCTAGTGCATTTGGATTTCGGCAGTTGGCAACACTTGGCTTGGATCATCCCTGGGAGCTCCCTGGGGGAACGAGGAAGAGGCCTAACAAGTTGTTGTTGTACGCAATAAAAGGAAATGAAACCATCTCTAGATTCTCTACATCTGTGTCTTTCCACCTCTGGAACGTGCATGTATATTAGTGTTTACATTTATCTGGCTCCATCACAATAGATGCTGATTCTGGAAGGACATGTGAGGGTATAGTGACTTGTAGTAAATTCAACATTTGGCTCTGAAGACGCAAGTAAAAAGTGCTCCAACTTCTCTTGTATTATAATTGTTATATTCAATTTGTCCCACTGCTGAGCATAGGGCCCTTATACAAATAACTGGCTTACACACTAAACCCACAGATGGCTCCATCCCAAAGGTACTTTATGGTAGGTTGAATCTGCTTATACAGTGTATCTACACAAGAGGGGGGGAAAGCAGGCAGCGCAAGTTCAAATTAAATGTTTTTATTCATGTTGAACAAAAGACATGGCTTACAGGTCTATAGATGCAGTAATTTGTTACATAATTACATTTTATCTAAATATTTTCATTATTAACGCTAGTTCAGATAAGCAACACACCAACATAACTGTTAAGAATCTACAGGTTGTGGCCGGTCCTCACTATGCCCCAAAAACAAACAGGAGTGTGTGTGTGTGTGTGTGTGTGTGTGTCCTCACTTTCCTGTTAAAAATATTTTTTAAAAAAGAGGTTTTCAGCTAATCTAAGTGAGTATTTGGGATAAGGGTACCCCCAAGTGTCCAGAATGACCCTTGGTATTTTCGTAAATCAATCAGAAGTGGTGGTCCTCAGTTTATATGGATTTTGGGAGGACCTCACTTTATACCAAAAACAAGGATGTGTGTGTGTGTGTGTGTGTGTGTGTGTGTGTGTACGTGCGCATGCATGCATAAATGCATGTGTGTTTGACATGTTACCCGGTCAAGCTCCAGTGTAAACTTCTGGTCCCAGGCCTGGTTGCTGACCGACCTCCAGCTAGTCTGGCCTACTACTGTGTTGTCCAGCTTCAACACTGCACTTATTTCATCTGAGGGAAAACAGAAACACATTAAATACTGCCCTAAACAAATCATTTCGGTTTGACCTTTACTTTTAACTCATTTTGCCCTTACATTGTATATTCTACAAAACATTTGCTCTGAAAGAACATACAGAAAGATTTGTGCTGCATTCTCACATTCTCAACCCAAAATAGCAGGCGTTCACGGCTCATAGAGTGCCACTCTATGGCACGCTATGAGCCGTGAACACCTGCTATTTTTCAGTGAAAGTTAAAACACCACAAGTACCCTACAGAATGGTATAACTACAAACACAGGGGAGGAAAAGAAGAGAAACCTATTTGTTTGTGTGAGTGTGTGTGTGTGTGTGTGTGTGTGTGTGTGTGTGTGTGTGTGTGTGTGTGTGTGTGTGTGTGTGTGTGTGTGTGTGTGTGTGTGTGTGTACTGTACTGTACAGTATGTAAATATGCATTTATTTTCATTCACTTTTTTTTGTGGAAAGGAAACGGTAGCTTTAAATTTGATAGCCAAGCCTAGAGACAGGGCATCGAGGTCTGAGAGGTAGAGGTGATGGGATTCAGATCCACTCCAGGGTCCCTGGTCCATGTCCATAGGTGGCACCCACCAACACCATTCTGTGGCCATGAGATTCACTTACTCGAGAGCTCCTCGCTCTTGGTCAGGTTGCGCGCACTGGCTCCCCGATTCCGGTTGGCTCGGCTGATGAAGGAGGAGCGTGTCTCGCTGGGGCTCCAGCCCGGCAGAGGGACTGAGCCAGCCTTGGAGCGGCCCGGAACGTTCTCCAGGAGGTCCTGACAGCCCATGAGCCTGACATCTAGTGTGCCTGAAGGATTAGAAGAAGAGCATGTCCGCATGTCAGCATAAACACAAACAGCTGCCATCTGTGCACTGTTAGGAATAGGTCCTTTTGTGGTGAAGTTATGCTGAAACAATATGTTGCCGTTTCCTTCTTACCGATGTTACATATGATTTGATAGGAATCAATCCTATGTGCAGTGAAACCACTGCTTACAAAAAGTAAATTAAATTGAGCAGTGACGCGAGTGACTCATCAACTTAGCATTAGGGTCTCCCTTCTGCTGGGTTTCCAAAGGCTGAAGAAGTTAGAAAGAAACGATGTGTAGCATACCTGTGAGTGCGGCGGGCTTGGCCACAGTGCTGTATTGGTTCTGTGTGGAGATGATGCTGGACCTGGGGCTGGTGATGGCTGGTGCCGACAGGAGCGAGAGCTCCTCCACGATGCTGCTGCTGCGCGGGTGGTTCTTGGGCAACTCGCTGAGACGCTGCTCCAAGGAATACCGTAGGAGATCCAGCTTCTGGCTGGACTCGTTGAATCGGGCCTGGGCCTGTGTGCAGACAGCATGGAATAAAGCCAACTATACAACAGGTAGCTTTCAAGGAAGCTGTCTGATTGGTTGAAGCAGCCTTCTAGCCGTAAAACAACTTAAACAACACCCCTTAGCCCCATTATAAGCTTATTTTGGGGTAGGGGAAACAGCCATGAAGGAGTGTTTTCACAAAATAAAACCTGTACCACTTATTTTAAAAAAATAACTGCAAATAAAGATAAAAAAAACTTTTGGCGTGGAATTCTCCTTTAAGGGTAACTGTTGTATGATCGCAATATTACGCATTACTGTCAATAATGACCAGAGCACTTCTGCACTGGTACAAAACTTGCTCATTGCTTTGCTCGCTCTTTAAGCAACACAAGCAGGCCATTACTGACAGCAATGCACGCACTCTTATGGAATATTGCTTAAATTAAATCTCATGGTTGCAAGTTAAATGATGATGTTTTGGTTTTATCATTTTAAATGTATGCTCCTGCAATTCCACTAGTACAGGGAACACTAGCCAACCAGTTGAAGAAATAACAGTTTGAGGCTTTAACCATGCTTTCATATGACATTTCTGACACCATTGTGTTAGAAATGTCACAGTTGTGTTTATAGAAAATGCTTCTGAACACTGAACAATTACCAGTTTAACAACTTCAAATACCATTTTGTCTCAACAACCAATGACAGGAAAATAGCCGATCTACAAGCTCAGTCACAACACCATCATGCTGCAGATCTGCTTTTTTTCATCCTTCAACATGCTTACAATCCAAAAGACTGGAATCGATTGTGGCGAGTGTGAACTTTAATCCATGGAGACAGTATAAAAGAGTATAAATGAAGGAGAGAAAGGGAGGAGGTGCAGAAGAGGAAGAAAAAGATGTAGATGATGAGATGTGAGTGAGGGTTTTGGGGCAACCCAAATCGATTACAAATCAATTACACACTCCATTTACTTTATAGGAGAAACTGCTGAAATATAGTAGTTGGTAGTTCCAATTCACTAAGGTGTACGACGTGTAATGATTAGGATAATGTACAGTGTGGCCCGACTTGCAGCACATTATGCTGCTTATATTACATTGCTATTTAAGAACAAAATCAATAATGTGACACAAAATACTGATTCAACAATTCTTTGTCTGTTCCATGCCAACGCAGACAAGCAGAGCATTCAGTCTATTATCGACACCAGCAGTCTACTCAATCAGCAAATAACACACAGTGACTGACCAATCAGAATCAAGTATTCAACAAGGCTGTGTAACAATTAATTTCCAATAAATGCCACTAAAGTTGTCAGTATGCGCTCACACGCACATGCAAGCGCACGTACATGTGTGTAAAGTGTAAACAATGGCCTTATAGCAGGGGTGCCCACAATTTTTTGAGAGCTACTTGCAAAATGACCGGCTCAACAAGACCTGCACATAAAAAATGTGATTATCCCATTACTGAAAATCCATTTCAAGCCCCCTAGAAAGTGGGAGCTTTGAAATAGTGGTGATGGTGTTACTGATATACTGTGTTTAAGATAATGCACTCAACATGAAAAATAGAGGGGGATAATTGGAAGGGTTTTCTTGTATATACTACTACTGACATTTGAAAACAAAGTATATGGGGTTTGAGTTGAGGGTCACATATTTTAGGGGACTGTCATGTGATCTACCTGCACAGCCTGTGTGATCTACTGGTAGATCACAATCTACCTTTTGGACACCCCTGCCGTATAGGTTCTTCTGCGAAAGGAAACCAGCTTCCTTGGGACTAAACTTCAAAGACTGCAGTTGATGACAACAGATCTCGTCCTCGAACACGCCCACACACCTCTGAATGTGCTCTCTTTTCTGTGACTTTGCCTGTCCCCAGGAGTTTCATGACATTCTTGGCACCTTCAGCCACAGCAGACTCTATCCTGGCATGGTGACAGAGCTCCTCTACCCGCAGGTCTAGTGGGCTGATGATGGGCTTGGCTGGAAGGGGGGGAAAAAAACAGGGCAAATGGGCAAGATAGATCGATAGAGCAGACCAGTGCTTTTTCAACCCTTTTGATGCCAGGGCCCACTATTTATTCAGAATTTGAGCCACAGGCCACCATTTGATGACATTTTAGCCCCACAGACCCCAAAAACTAAAGATTTATTTTGTTTGTGTCCACAATACCAGGCTGGATTTTAGGAAACAAAAACAGTCAAACATACAGATCCAAATGAAAATGAATCTTCTGCATTCTCTAGTTGTGTAGACATGGGCTAATTCAGATGAATATTTTAACTCTTGAGAGCGTAAAAATGAAACCATTTTACGCCCTCAAGGACCAATGGTGGTCCCCGGACCACTGGTTGAAAACCACTGGAGTAGACCATAGTGTATGCGTGTGTGCGTGTGTGTGTGTGTGTGTACTGTATATAAGGATGACAATGTGAAAAGAACATACTGCTACTACTTTAACTTCCCTAGTCACTGAATGACTGCTTTAGAAGAGCCTGTGTGCAGTCTTAATGCCCAAACCACTCTAAAGGGTTGGGTCGGGACAAAACGTTTTTTTAAAGGTCAACCACGCCAAGTCCCTACCCGTGTGGTTTAGGCTGAAGGTTCCCAGGCAGGGACCTGCTTGTGAGTCAAGGCAGAGACAAAGGGTGACAGTGCTCTTGCTTTCAAGGCCCTTTTCAGGTTAGACGCAATTTGCAACACTAGAAATGATTTATAATAGGATTAAACTATAGTTGCAATAACCTTCGTTGACATATCCTTTGATCCAAATTGCATTACCGATCTGCTTGTATTAAAACAATGTTAAAACTCACCAACATAGCAGTTGTAGGGAATGCTTAAATTATCAATCATACTGCATTAACCTCTTTCAAACTACAAAGTGTTTGTTTCATAAAAAATGCACACTTCTGTGCAGGTGATTGTTTTGTGTGCGAGTTCGAAAGTGCTTGTCGAAGTCGCTGAAATGCCCTATATACAACCTGTGTTTTAAATTTACTATAATGCAGGAGATAGCAGCATAATAAAAACGAGTGCAGCAGTGAATAAAAACGAGTGCTTCCAAACAGCAACAAAACAGAGAGCAGCTCATGACATATCTACGGTTCTATCTATATTCATGAAACAAACAACACAGACTGAAAGAGGATAATTCAAGCTTTGCACTACAGCTGCAATGTTGTTGAGTTTAAGGTGGTTTACTACAAGCAGATCGGAAATGCAATTTGATAAATAGGCAGTCTATGGCCGGTATTGCAACTCTATGTTCATCCCAAAATAACAACAATCAATAGTGCTGCAAATTGGGGCTAGCACATCCGAGGGTAGATTCCTCCCACCTTCAATGTGATGCTGACGCCATGTAACTATCTATGGATGGATGCTCACCAATCACGTCGGTGTTATCGAAGTTCAACTCGCTGGCCTGGCTGGCCTTGAGGATTTGCATCCTGATGAACTCGATCTTCGTCTTGCTGTCCTGGAGCATCTGCTGTGCTGCTGCTAGTAACTTACGATCCTGTTGATGAAGAGACAACGGATGAAATGGACAAGGCTATAGTCATTCAAAACAACTGCAATCATGGTTGCGTTTGCAGAGAAGGCAGCGAGGTGTGTGTCAAGTTTTCACACGCAGGATTAAAAACCACCCCCATGTGAAGTATGTGGCATTTTTTTTTAATAGCAAAATAAGCTGATCGACAATTAAACTTTAGGTATTTAACAGACGCTCTTAATTCAGAATAATTTACATTAACCTCCCAACAGGTCACACTACAGTGCCAAACACCGTCACACCCATCTACAAGCCATTTTTCTGGATTTGTTTGTATTACAAGGTGTATTGTTATTTATTTTTATTTTTATTATAACCCGAACCGAATGACATCTAGACAGTGAAACACACCTGGATCCATGTCACTCCTCAATGAGACTTGTTGTGAACAGGAAACACAAACAGCCTGGGACATTAATTCATGCCCTTAATTGGAAAGGAGAGCACGAATCATCACATCGGAAAATATTATACACCCAGAAAATCTAAGTGGAACACACCACTGTACCAAACTACCAATACCTTGATACACACACACCCGCAAAGCCGTAACATGCACAAATGTGCACATGTACACACATACACATCCTAAGCAGTGGAGTAAGCAGACACCACCCAGAATTCCTCAGAAGTTCCGACTCTGGTTGGGTTACGACAGCGGCAGCGGCACTGGAAAGACATCCGTCTGACAGGCATTTCCTCTGTGACATCATCAGGAAGGCGCTACTTATTTCCAGCTGCAAGGTGCCTCCACTTCGCTACATCCGTATATCCGCCTCGCTTTCTCGCTCTCTGGGAACACTACGGTCCAGGAGGTCACTTACATGGCATACCCCATTTCTGAAATTACTATGGGGTTTTATGACTGGCAGCGCAACTGCACAGTAACTGTTTCTTTTTTTTTTTTTTTTCTTTTTTTACAAATATTTTATCCCACGATTTTGTAACCCATTTTTTCACCCAGTGCCAATTCCTAATGTGATCCTGGGCTCTACACATCCTCCGCCAACCTGGAGAGGCAGCGGACTGGCCTCATGCTTCCTTCAATGCAAATGAGGAAAAAGCTTATCCGCTGATCTCTAGTCCGCGAGGCGTTCTACAAGAAATTAAATATTGTGCTGAAATGACCTTCATCTTTATTGTCTTTTAATTAGGATTCAGTCTGCTATGGCAGAGCCCTACAGGTATTTGTCTCAAAATAGCCTTGTGTAGATTGTGGGTAAACCAAATGTATCCAATTACGTTTGGCCTTCAGAGTGATATACAATAGAGTGACAACTCCACACGAATTCTATGTGACGACTCTACGTTACTGCGCATCATTAACTTAACTGATACTCAATACTGTTACTTAAAACCTATAAATCACAAAGCACTGTGTTTACTACTCGGCGGCTTGAATTAGCCCATACCGACATAAGATCCAACATTGAGTAGTAGAGCCTCTAGTAGTGCCACAGCTGTTATTAGTGATGGCGACTTGCACGCATACGCACACACACACACACACACACACACACAGACACACACACGTCCAAATGATAGTTTTCGTAGCACTGGAGGATTACGGCAGCCACAAGGAACCAAAGGAGCTTTGTGGAACAAACAAGCATGCTGCAGAGGCAGCCATGGCATGCGACATAATATGTCGCTGCAGCATTCACATCCTCTTGTTCCGCTATGGAAAAATGTTTTAAATGGCAGCCAACTGTCACAAGCAAACAGACACAGAGACCACTGGGTCCGTTCAGTAACCTATGGTATGGTAAGTTAGAGACTCTCTGGGTTAACACGATTCTATAAAACCACCAATGGTGAATACAGTCACACATACAAACTTTCCCAATTTGGGCTTAACTGCTCGCTTCCATATTGCCTACCACATCTTGACTCCATTTTTAATCATCTCTGGTGTTGCCTAACAGCGGTATTACATGGGCCGGTAGGGTACATGCTGCTGATTTGATTAACGGTCTGGAAATCCCTTACAAGTGGTGGTACAAGACACGGTAGTGTCCAGTAGAACACTGGATGAATGAAGTCATGTCTGACAAATGTAAACAGTGAGGCAACACCAACTCTTCCTGCAGACTTACAGTATTTTTTATGTATTCTCTCAGTCTGACTGGCTGAATTATGTAACAAGACTGGAGGGTTCATTTCTAGAAAAATAGAGTGTGGACAGAGGTCTGACTGGAACAGTAATCAATATCCACAAAATGATTGCAACGTGGCTAGTTCAACTCCAGTAGTAGTCCTCTGTTACATAGCTTTTTCCTCCCTCAGTTTCGTGTTTAGCTCTGCTCTCTAAAATGCAACAAAAAGGCTTTTAAAAATACTGACCTGTTATGCTTGTCCCTCCATAATTATTTGTTTCAAAAGCAGTGTCCACATAACACTGCCAGAGAGTTGGACTAAGCCTTGGGAAAAGTCATCAGTTGCAGTCCCTAAAAATCACCAGATCATATACCAGTGTTGCCAACTTGGCGCATTTCCTACTATATTTAGCTTTAGCTTCTTCCAGCCCCCCCCCCCCCCAGTGCCAAAATTAGCAAAAGGCTACAGGTGAAAAATCTAGTGCTTCTTGGCTGTTGAGTTGGGACGAAATTGATTGACAGGCGCCAAAAATAAATCCATCATTTTTCAGTATTTTTCCTAGTTTTTTTTTATTTTCCTAGTTTTCAACAAGGGGTCCCCAGGGTAAAAAATGATGGACAGTTGGTTAACCAGATGTAACTCTTTGAGAGTGTAAAAATGAAACCAAATGGACCCTTGCGGGTCCCTTTGGTTTCTTTTTTACCTTCTCAAAAGTTGAAATATTCATCATGTGAATTAGCCCAAGTCTGCATTCTAGTGCATTTTAGATTTTGGCAGCTGGCAACACTGGAGAATAGCTTGTTCAGAGAGGAGCAACAGATCAGGGCATACATACATACATACATACCTTAGAGGATCCGTTGGAGTACATCTGAATCATGTTCTCTGCTCCCTGTTTGACCTTCAACTCGATGTCGTTCTGCTTCTTCAGGGCTGCCAGCCGGCTGTTGCTGGTGCACATTCTGGCCTCGCTGTTGGGGGTGTCTGGTGTCAGAGGGCACTCTGGGGAAAAACATGGAAGGCCAAAAAGGAGGTTCAGCTGCTGATGAACAAAAAGGGCAGCATCCCTGTCACAAATTATACTGGTGTATGACACCTAATAAAGGCTTATTTGCAGTCTGTTTTCAGTGAAGAGGTGACCACCGACATCAGTGGTGTTTCTAAGCAATTTGGAGCCCCAGGCAAGATTTTCCCTGGAGCCCCCCCTTACCAAATGGACCCGTAAGGGGGCTCCTGTGACATCATACCTATGCCAGGCACAGTAAAATGGCGCCCCCCAAGGGATAAAATTATGAGCTATTTTTAAACTAAACAACATGTATGTGTTTCAACAGTTCAATTCTAGTTATAGAGGACAAGTATATAATGTATTTATCCATATGAGGCTTATTAGCCTGGGATCCTTTTAAAGCATGTCTGGTGGACGCCCCGGTTCCCCTCTCCCCTCATGGCGCCCCAGACAACTGCCTACTGCCTAGTCTGCCTAATGGCAAAAAAACGCCTCTGACCGAAACAATGATCATAGAAAAAACTGAGAGATGTGTTACATGAGCAGTGCTCATTAAACCTGTTGATAGGAGGGGTTAGCACCCCTCAAAATACAACTGGAAAAGTGTTTGCTGTACTGAGCAAAGCCGTAGCGATATGCTGTACTGTAGTTAACTTCAATTCGAAATGCAGATTATGTCGGGTCAGGTTTGGTGGTAAATATGCTTTGAAAACAAGTTAAACGTGACATGCATGTTAGTTTTGCAAAGATGGTCAGATTGCAATTTGGCCAAATCATCCTCTTTGCTGACAGAAAGAGCTTTAGGCTATGATTACAAGCCGAAAGCGAGAGAGTAAGAGCGAGAGACAGAGAGAGAGAGAGGAAAGGCAGACAGAGACTAAGGGAACGACACAGTACACAGCTCTGCTGGCTGGGAGATGAACTTTGGACACGCTGAAGATACATTTGATGTACCCCTGATATGTCTGCCGTTCATAATTTAAACTGGATTGTTTGCCAGAAGACTCCGATAGCAATTATGGTCTCACTTAAAGCCTGATTTATAGTTCACAGGTTTGTGACACTTGTATGGCGGGGCATAATGTGGACATTATTTTGACTAGCCCTGCCCTACCATAGATTCACAGACGACAGAGGGCACAAGAATACGTGTTACCATCCAAACCACCGGCTGTGAAGAGTTAGCAGCAGTGACAACAAAGCCTTACTTTTGGAGGTTTTACAGGGGAGATACGACAGTCAGCATTATAGTGCAAGTATTATGCCAAGTGTGCACAATAACATTATACAGAAAACAAAGCAGCAAGAAAGCACAAGCTGACAATGATAAAGCACTCGGGAATTATCTTCAAGGAATAGCACCTAGTGCTCTGCACTGAATAATTTTAAGTAGCTTCCTTTGGAGAAAAAAAATATATGTATCAATGAAGGGAGTGTCTCTTGTACTCCTTTGTTCTTTCCTGCAAATTACTAAAGCCTGGTTTATACTTTATATACGGAGGTACACACTGGTGCCTTAGAGCCAAATAGCAGATCTACAAGCTTACATGTCACAGCGCAATTTTCCCAATGCACTGCACTGGCATGGAACCAAGTATAAGTCATCATAAGCCCCCCTACAGGAGCAGGGACGTCAATTCCAACTGTAACAGTACAGAGGGAAACCCTGGGGCTTTCTCTATTCTGAGGGGAAAAAACAATACAAGTGTGAACTTGCAGACAACCAACCACCAGTCAAGTTACTGTACATGCGAATACGGCATGCTTGTTTTTACATCACAGTGTGTTTAAGTGAGTGCATGTGTGTGCACGCACGTGTGTGGCAAAACTCAGCCACCACCTCACAACCTTAAACTTTCTGTGTGTGTGGCGCCATGCAATGTGACCTGGAGGTGTGCCGTGCTGAGTGACAATGAATTTGTCACTCCAACAGTTCAAGACCAACAGTTTCTGAGAAACAAAACGAGAATGTCTGGACTGCTAGAACGGGAGTCAGGATGTCTGTACGTGTCTTCCACGGGTCTGTGGAGGACGCTCTGAGTGTGTGTGTGCTGTGTGTGTGTGTGTGTGTGTGCACGCACATGTTTGTTTTGGAGGGGAGCGAGCTGGGAACACTGGCTACCCTGATTGGCCCGTGTACTCCACAGATTGGTTCAGCTTTGCTTAACGTTTGTGCACAGCGGTGCGTTTTTTCGGGGCAGAAGACAGATCCGAAATTCTGAGCACGGGCAAAAATAATGTGACTCATGTTATGTCAATCACATTTGCAAGCGCGCCGCAGAATAAAGCATAAATATAAATGGTTTTCGGACTAGGGTCAATTTTATTCAGATTTTGGATCTGTTTGTTCGTCCTGAAAAACTCACCGGTTCACAATGACCTTAAGCATTGTATGCAAGTATGTATGCCATGGAACACTGTTAGAACTCCAAATACGCATGTTTTCGTCGGTTGCTAGAACTGCATGCCAGTACATCCGCACTGCCTACGGTAAGTGATGATTATAATATTGTCTAATATTATTAGTATGTGGTAAAGGTTATTGCAAAGGAGTCTCAACCGTGGGTTGTGCATCGTTCCCGATGTCCACGGTGTGGTCCCTGACTCGAGTGGGTAGGTGTAGTGTGTATGGGGGGTGGGGGGTGTACACAAATAAGTTCAAACTCAGTTATTGTTTAGCATAATTTTGAATCAGTTCGAATAAATTGCGAGTGATGGTTACCTAAGGGATTTAGGGTCTAGAGTCATCAGGCCAGTAAGATGTGATTATGTATGCATGTGCATGTACGCGCGCACACACACTTCAAAGAGCAAATTGCATCTTCTATCACCTGAGCTGGACCACAGTGCTGAGGGATGAGCTCACTGGCTTTTTCATGTCTGGGCTCGAAACGGCACAGAGCAAACCCCTCCCCAAGCAAACTGCAGCAGCATGGTGTAAACTGACTGGCTTTCTTCACACACAGGTGAGGTGGGCCTAAAAAAACCTGCTCGACTTCCACTAGCTTGCAGCACTAGTTCAGTTCAGTGTAGGAGCTCAGGCACTCTCGGGGTGAGTGATCCTTCTTAAGCAAGCATGTGATATACATACTGTATATCACAATATACAGTACTGTATATCACAATATACAGTACTGTAGATCGTGAAAAGAAAAATCCACATCGGTGAATCAGTTGAATCTAGAAAATATTAGGCCCCTAAGGCCAGACAGATACACAAGTGGATGAAGGTTCCAACGGTTGAAGAACCACCCACTTCAAAATGTTATAAACCTATAATTTGTAAAAATCAATCAATAAATAAATAAATAAATAAAGTTCTTATCAAGACCATTCAATGTACCCAGTATTGACATTTCCCCTTACTGCGTAATGTAGACGTGAAATGCTGTAAACATTTGCGAAACTCAATTAAATGGCCGGTTAAAACCCATATGAGGCGAAGGAAATTACGTGGCCGGTTAAGACTGAGGTTAGGGGTTAGGATTACAGTTAGCATTACATTTAGCCGTTGTGGTTAGTAGGTCGGACCAAAACCGCACCAAAACAATGGCTGGTAACGTTGTCGACTCAGAACGTGGAAATGTCCATATTGGCTGCATTGAATGGTGTCGATAAGGGCAGATGACACTCATGAAGGACATTAAAAACAGAGATAACATCTGATACTCCTGCAGAACATTAACGGCTAATAACAACCATTTTCTGAAGGCCACCGGTGCTTGATTGATCATTTATCTGAAGAGCATGGTGCCTTTGAGCACCTGCAGGATGTGAGGGAATGGAAGCTTGTGAATCATTGAACCTAAATTAAGTCTAAGTGATTCATCTAATGGCTGTAATTAAACGAGAGCATCTCTGCTGTAGTTTCTGTGAGTGGGCAGGAGGGGAGTATGTCCATTCCCTAGGGCAACACCCTCTCCAAACAGAAAGGAGGGGCTAAAAAGGGAAATAAATACTGCCCCCCAGGCATAGAACTAGTCATGTTGTTCTTAACACCCTGTCATGCTTAGTGATGTCCCGAAACCAATACTGGTATCGGGCACTCGGGTGAAACGACCCAAAAGTACACATACTTGGTATCGGGAACCGGCCTGATACACCCAACCAATACCAAACAAAACAAAACAAAACATGCTATTGCAGTGACATGGCCCACAGATCTAAGTCCTGTTATTGTGGTAATTGATCATTACAGAATAATGGGGTAAAATAAGTGGTTACTGAACAAAAACAAAAAGTACCTGGCGAGTACTAAAAAGAAGGAACACAACTTGGTCTGAAACAAAATGATATCAGGGGAACTCTAGTCAATAGATTGCAGATAAACCATTCACTCACTCCTTCTGCAGCTTTCAAACACTCAAAATGTCAGTGGCAGACACAGTGCCATATGTAATGTGCGTGACTCTGCTCCAAGTTGCACACGTGTAGAACAGCACACACATGCACTGGGATTCCCTTCCCTGTCTGTGGGAGGGTGGGGGTGGGTTTGGGGGGGGTCACAGGCAGCAAGTCAAGCATTCAACGGCCTCCCTTCCGCTTCTCTCTGCCCATGCTGGGCCAGAGGACAAGTTTCTGAGCCACTGGACGGCCCCCACACGGGCTGATGTCACTGCTGGACCACCGACAAGGGGAACCCTCCCCTTCAGACTACCCCTGAGCTGATCCGAACAGAGGATGTGTGATGACGATACTCTCCAAAACAATTACATCACAGTCAGAGACAAATAATTCCCAACAGTCTAGGAAGCTTTTTATGGCATGATACAGTACGTGTGCAGGGGGTGGGAGGATTAAAAAAGGTGATGATCAGGAGTCAGTCATAATAAGAATGAGCTGGGCTGGGGTCCCAACCTAATTTATTGATAGTCTGGAAACAAATAGACTCATAGGTCTGAAAGGCTTGATTTTACACTGCCAGCCAAATCCAGCCTGAATCAGATCTGAATACATCTGATTTCTATCTTGGAATCATGTGACTTGTTAGACCAATCAGATTTCTATCTTGAAGTGACAAAAAACTCATTCAGGCTAGATTTGGCTGCCAGTGTAAATCAGGCCTAAGTAACCCTAAGGAGTTATGGGGTCTGTGACTCAGTCCTATGAACCTGGGAGGGAAATATAAAAAGATGAAATTTAAAAAGATGAGAATCACTGGACTAGACGCCTTTATTAAACATTTCCCACTATACCAGTGGTTTTCAACAGGTGGTCCAGTGGTCCCTAAGTGGACCAAGTCTATACATCTAGAGAATGTAGAAGATTAATGGTCATGTTAATCTGTAGGTTTGCCTGTTTTGTTTCCCCTGAAATCCAGCCTGGAATTATGGCCAAAGCAAAATAAATCTTTAGTTTTGTGGTCTGTGGGGATAAAATGTCCTCAAATGGTGGTCCGTGCCTCAAATTCTGAATAAATAGTGGGCCGTGGTATCAAAATGTTTGAAAACCCCTGCACTATACAGACCCAACCTGAAGAGAAGCAAGTCCTATTCTTCTGGCATCAGCTGAGAGGTGGAGAATAACCAGAGCCATGCCTGTGTTCTTGCATGAACACGAGAACACACTCCAGCTGCTCACGGAGCCAAAGGAACCCCTCCCTGCTCATTCTACAATGACTCTCTCTCTCTCCCTCCGTCTGTCTGGAGAACCGACGGTACATCTCAACGTCTCGTCTCATGACTTTGGCACTGAACCCTGGTCAGTCCCTCTGTATGGTCTTGCGGCGGCCGGCGACATTCCGCAGGCGCTGCGTCAGTGAACAAAAGCCCTCTCTCATCAGATAAGAGGTCACTGAGTCAGGCTAAATTTGTTCCCACTTAAGACAACCATTCGCCAAGACAGGGGACCACCCCCTCCCCCAACACACACACACCTACTTCCCCAGCTCGGCTTCCTAGTGTCAACTGAATAGGGAATGCAGCAGTACAGTACATAGTAAAATCCAGAGTGGCCCTTACAAAGTTAAACACTCCGGATTTAGCCGTGGAGCAGACAGAAAAGCAAATCATTCACACAATCCCATGTCTTAGCCTACTGGAGTAGTCGCACGACTCGCCAGAAATTACGTTGCAGCTGACAGTAACTCACAGGAGTGAGCTTTCAACAGCCTCCCAGTGGAACAATCATCAGCCCCATTGTAACAGTTGGTGGAATGTGGAATGCAACAATGTTAGCCTCTGGAGAATGAGTCACCTCAAAAGACTGTGTGTATATATGCTCTGTCTCTCTCACCGTTTCCCTGTGTTTGTGTGTGCTCATAAGGTATTTGTTTAGATTGTTAAAGTCTACTGACCAAAGCCACGAGACATTGCCAAAGTAAATGATAAAATGCATCCAATGTATTTTTAGATCAGCTCTGCGTTTGTGATTTCATTATATGAACCCTATGAGTATACAGTCAGTAGTACATTGTATGGCTATTGTATACTTCATTTGCTAATCTGGGGTCTTCGGTTGAAGTATCATCTCCAACAACCGCCCTCGATGGTCAACTTATACAGTGCATTTTAACAGCTGGTGACGAAAACCGGGTGATGCGGGCGACGCAATGAAATGGATACAGCCTGATGATGGCCGCATAGGCCGAAACGTTGCTGCTCCCTTAATAAATTCCACTGCAATTGAGGACAGTGTGCGGGTGTTTTTTTACTTTTGATGTTGGGATTTTTACCCTCTCCTACGCACCTGTCGCAGTAGGTGTGCATAGGTCTTTTTCCTTTTATTGGCTGTAGCCTAAATGGCCCAAGTATTGGCCGAAAACCTCAATTATATTTATCTTTTCAGCCGACGTTTCCCCGCCCACTTTTCAACCATCACCCGTTCGCCTGCTATCGCCAGAATCGCTGTGGCTCTCACAGACAAATAATTGAGTTCAAGAAAAATCGTCTGTCCATCGTCGCCTCCTGTTAAAACGCACCATTACTTTTACTGTATAGTTTACCTCCTAGTAGCTCCTCTGGGTCTTTGACCACAATGTGAGCATTGAGTTCTTGCAACTCTTGGTGCAGCTCCTCAACTTTCTTGCTAGATTTCTTCAACATGTTGTCAACATAGGCCAGGCTCTTCTTGTCCGTGGTCACCTGAAGAGTAGAATCAATATAGAGTTAAGAGAGCAAAAAGGTCTTGTATGTGAGCAGGTTTTCATCAGGCATAGAAAATAATAAATTAGATCCATGGTATTAACAGAACAACTATATAACTATTGACTGATGATCAAATGATTGATCATGGTAAGTGCAGTGGTTCAACATCAGAGTACCATTGAAAACTTTACACTAGGGGCTATTCTTGATTCTGAATAAACTGGTATCGATATAGTGCACTTATGATTTATAATACGTTGTAGACCAGCGGTTCTCAAACTAAGGGCCAAAGTGGAAATGCAGGGTTTCCCACATTGGCGACTGTTTTTTATTTTACATAAAAAAACAAGGGGGAGACCAACTTCAGCTTCAGAGTTTTTGCTACTTACTCCCAAGCATGTAAATCAAAATCATAGACCGGTCCATGTATACCCTCTCAAAGTCAAATGCAGTTGGCGCTAAATGGATCCTGCATACTGCTTATCTCATCTGTCATTAGGAAATAAGCCAGTCAGCATGTTTAGTCAAACTATGTTTTATGTACGGTTTGCAACATAAACGTGGCATTACATGTCAAAGTGCTGGTCTCAGACACCTCAACCTGTAACCTAGCCCAGCCAGGATGGCAGAGTCAGAACTATGTTTTGGGGTTGCGCTACAATATTATTCATTCATTTCATTCAGGGGAGGATTATCCACGGGCACATTGGGCCCAGGCCCAGGGGCCACTGAGCTGGGGAGCCCTGAGCTTCGCCAAGAAGCTCAACTTACACCTGCATGTTTGGACATGGGCCAATCCTCATCATTGCACATGCACACACTATATTTGGGCATGCATCAAACATGCATGCAAAGTGCATTTGATTTCAATTTGTAAAATTAATTATTTCCACTTTGAATAATAAAGGAACTGTTCCATACTGTGAACCGGATCCGATTGTTCATTTTAAAGAGCCCATATGACTCAATTTGTCACATCACTACAGGGTACCATTGAAAACTTTGTACTAGGGGTGATTCTGAATCAATTGCAAACTTTAGTTTTTTGGTTTTGCACAAAAAATGTGATAAGGTCAGCACGTTTGAGCAAGTGGCTATGGATGCTTTATTTCAGATTTTAAAAACTCTGTCTAAAAGCTCCTTTGTCTAAAAGCTCCTTTTAGAGCTTTTAGACAGTGTTCTAATGGCCTACCATGCATTATATGTTCATCCTATACTGGCAATTGTAGTAACATGAGATAAGTAAAATATAAATACAATATAAAATACACAAAGTTGTTACCTTTCGCAGATTCTCTGCCCCTTCTTTGATCTTCAGCTCCTTGCGGATCTCACGGCGGATCTGCTCCTTGATCTCATCCAGCTTCTGCTGCACCATGGTGTCCGACAAATCCAGGTTATTTCCGAGACCTAGCCGTTCCGATACCAGCATACTGGCATCCCCCTGAGGAAAACAAAAGGACAAGGAGGAGTCAAAAACAGGGCTATCAGGGCTTTTTTGGGCTTAAATCTCTGGATGTACAACAAATACACCTGAAGTTTTTAGCAGGTCAGTACAAGATGCTCAGTGCACTGCGCTGCAGTGCAGAACATGCACTGTTAAAGTTCCACGTACTGGGATCCAGGTAGCTCAGACGGTTAGTGGACACAGCAGAGTGCACTAAGGACTAGGATAATCTAATATTCGGCTATCAAAATAACCTCCAGTGCACTACACCAAAGCAGTGGCAATGTCACATCTCAGACGACCAGACGATGCAATATGCAGACGTGGGCTGGACAGTGGACACAAGCTTGTTGTTGATTATTTCCTGAGTTATTCTATCTTTTATTCCCAGTCAAGACAGCCATCATACCGCTGTGCCTGTAGTCTGTCGTACGAAGGTGTCACACACTGAACCTAGGAGATCTATGCTTATGGTTATTAGCGACCGTTCCATTCAAAGTAGCTAATATGTTAATATTTGTATAGCCTCAATAGCCAGGCTTTCCTGCGCTGTGCAAAAAGTGAAAGCCTGGGCTAATTGGTCACGGTGGCCAAGAAGAGGAGGGGGCAGGGTTGACTGACAGATCTGTAAGATCCAATCATCGCAGGCAACCATGATTGAGTCGGTCGCTGACTCTCTAACTCAAAATGCTTTCAGGTTACCTCAGGATAATATATTTTTTATTAATTTTATTAATTTGTATTTTTTTATTTATCTATTTATCTACTAAGACATTTTTCCTCAAAAAACTACACTCTGGAACACATCCAGGCACCACACTGTGCATCCACAGATTTTCTTTGAAACATTATTATTGGTCAAGCATTTCCCTGCAGAAATGACTAATCAATCAGGAAGTAGACAGGCAATAAAAAGCATTATTCCTCCTTTTTGAAGCCCAACTGAGGCCCACAGGTGTCACAGAGACATTGTTGGCAGCGTTTAACACTTTGCTGTCTGAAAAAATAAAGGAAAAAAGAAAGAAAAAAAAGGAAAAGAAAAAGATAATTAAAACAAGTTATTGCTTTAAAAGGACAACTAGTAGGGTAACACTAAAGCAGTGGCGCCCATACTTTTTTGACTATTAACGTTGGCACCACCCTAACACAATTGAAAACAAAGCATTACATTGTGGATTTGCCTAAAGAACCCATGAGCCCGGGCTGAGAGGCCCTTCTTGATCTCATTCATTCAAGTCAAAAATAGTTTTTAGTATGTAATTTTGTTATTAGGTCCATGTCATGTCATCTACCTGCACAGCCTTTATGATCTACTGGTAGATCACCAGTAGTACCTTTTGGGCACTACACCACTATAGCGTTGCCAATTACTGTTATTAGAATAAGAAGACGTATGCTAGTCACAGAAAAGCAAATCATAGATCTAATGTTTTAAGTACTAGATCAAACCTCAATTCAATTCAAAGGAGCTTTAATGGCATGACAAAACAATCATTTACATATAGGCTTATCCTAAAATATATCATTTTCAAAACAGTTGAAGTGTTCCAAACTTAAGAGAGGCTATCAAGCCTGTTTGTACTTGCTTAACCTGCATCCTCACCCAGGCATTTTAACAAAGGAGATAAAGAAGTGACCTCCAGAATGGGGTCAGACTTAAAAGGCCATAAAAGCACAGTAGTGATGTCTCACCAGAGGGCCATGCGAGAACGTCTACCGAAAGGCCAACACCACTTCTGTCTGCCATTGACAATGCATGCAAGCAGAGAAATCTTATCTGATTGCATTAAATAAGTTAAACTCACTTTTCCACTCGCCACTTGATTTGTCACTCACTTTATGCATGCACATAGCCTCTATTTGAGGTTCTGGCTTCCAAACAGGTTTCATGGTCATTGGTGAAACCAAACGGACAAGTGTTAATTATACAACTTCCACTAGCCTGGCTGAAGCCAGACCAAATCAGCTGTAGGCAAAAAATAGCCTGTTGGTCTGGAAGATTGGTAGATTGGCAGATTGGTCTGGAATAGCTCAATTGTACACCCATTTCCTACTCCAGAAAATTGGCGTTGCTGACAGGCATTTTTTTGCCCACAGCCAGATTCGGTCTGGCTTTAGCCAAGTTAACCGTCCACATCATGTGCTGTAGTATTGGAGAATAAACTAGTAATTTTGAGGGCAGGCTATGCAACAGGAGCTTGTTCAACTAAGGACTACTATGCTCCATATTTGCTCCAAATATTCAGTCGGGGACCTTTTCTTTTCTTTATAATCCAAAAAGATCAGTCTTTGTTCGCTGTCTGAGAAAGTCTCTAGACTAGCTGACCGTGATTCCAGCAGGCGATGCCTTTTCAAGTCTTTCTAGATATTTCGTTTGGCCTTGTCGCCAAATGGAAATCTTACAGTATGAATGGAGCTGCAGTGAGCAGATCTGTACTCTACAGCCCATGAGAGAAGGCGACTGTGTGTGTGTGTGTGCGCGTGTGCGTGTGTGTGTGTGTGTGCACACGTTTGCACCAGAATTGACCAGGAAAGTCCAGATGCTGCACAACAGTAGCCATTATAAAACATTTTAGAACATGTTGTACACTCCTATTATACAGTATTTATTGGTATTATGTATTTATAGAAATAAAAATATATGTATTTACAGAAATAAATATATATATAGAGAGAGTAGGCCTACATGTATGTACATAAAGGTTACATTTGATCACAGTGAATTGCTTCTGAATTGCAGCATTGCACACAAAATAAACTGGTTGAATGGTTTGTTTCATTGAGGGAGAGACAGAGAGAGAGATGGACATAGAGAGAAATTTGTCAAAGCCACAATGATATTATGGCAGACAATTTAAAGAAAGAGAGACTTGCTTAATGGTTTGGCTGGCAATGTAAATGTCATGTTTTCTCATGCCAATAAATCTCCTTTGAATTTGGACTGTAAGGCTGTGTCCATTGTAGCACTGCCATTTTTATTATTATCAATGATCAATCCACCTTTATGCTGGTCTTACGACTTGCACTATTTACAGTTTGTAAATCCTTTCATTTTGCACAAAGTTGCAAAGAAAGTCTGTACCCTACCAGCTGCCGCTGTGCACTGCAGTCAGCTAAACCATGGTGTGAGCTTGTAGATCGGCTCTCTTAGCTGCTATACACTATGGTACAACGAAGCAAACAGTACATCAGTCAACAGGCCCTGTGTCTTTTTGTATCTCTGTGTGTGTTGTGTTTAATGCGAGGGGCTGTGCGGAAGGCAGCTGGCTGTTTGAATGTACCGGTCAATGTACTGCTACTATCTGCAGTCAATAAAGGAAGTACACAATCAGAGTGGAATCGGTACCATGCAGTGGTAGCACTATAACAAGCTCAACACTGCTGAATGAATCCAACTCCATTCATAGAACAAGACAATATCCAGAGTCTAATAACCTCTTCAACCATACAATGGTACTGAATGTTACTGAATGTTACTTTTCAGCTTAACTGAGTTTAATATAAGATATCTAGAAATGCCAATGGTTTGATAGCTGGGTAAACATACAACTCAATTAATTGCAAGTTTGCAAGTCATGTATGTTATGGTATCAGATTTATGCATAATAATTTGTGCACAAATCAAGGTTTTCTGTCAATAAATTGTATAGAAGATCTGGATGATAGAAAATACAAAACAGACAAAATAAACAGATTAATGGATTTTGAAAATCACTGAGTTGTTTTTGCATCAATGGTAGAAACACAACAGTAACATAGAGTAAAGTAGAGTAAGTACAGGTGTCAATGTTTAACCAGTGTTACAATAGGTAGATAGAGTCCAGTAGATATGCAGAGTCCAGACCTTACCATAACTTCATCACCATTATCCATCTCCAATATTTCTATGACATCTGTCGAACAAACAAATCCATGCATGTTTCTGTGTCCAACTAAGGTCTACTAAGTTCTCATACTTTAGATATTAAAGGTGTCTTCAACAGAATCACTATGCATCAGCATTGGCTGACAAGGGAATCTCCAAATGCCAGAAAGAAGTCTATCAGTGCATATGTTTCGCTCTCGTAACACCTCCCTCTCTCTTTCTCTCTCTCTCTGCTAGACACACATAAACATGCAGAAGCACACAAGCCATTGACATCACAGGGAAGATAAACTGGCTGGGGGGGGCAGGCCAAATCCCTCTTAGCTTCTCAACTCTGTGAGGTCACAGCAGCCCAGAATGGGACATAATCTCACTCCAGGGAGAGTGGCGTCTAAAATTAACCCACGTTAAAAACATAACACCAGTCGTACAGTCCAGCCACCACCACCCCCACCCACCAACAAACACACACAGACCGAATTGTGCGTCGGAAAAGAGTGGGTGGGTCTATGTATTTGCCTAATATGGCAACCAAACAATTACCTAGCTACTTCTAAAGAGTTCAGACTCTTTGTTTTCAGTGGAGCTGATTCTTAAATTGGCAGCACTTGTTGACCAGTCGACCACCGCCTTTTGTTCTAGGCTAGAATATGTCCACAATCGACCATGTGTTCACTCAAGTTAACTTAGTACCAACCAAGTAGTGTTTTCACTTTATTTCACTTTAAGGCGTCCTTTCAGAAACGTGCACCGGTAATAACACTCCCATAAAACAACCGTATTATTTATTAACTTTTATTTAAATCAGATAAACACCAGCAGTCAAAGTCCCATTGAGGTCACGGTCTAATATCCAAGGGAGACCTGATTTCACCATTTATTATTCATTCATATACAAGAAATCGCAGTAAACTTCACATGGACCATATACTATGCTTCTGAGAGCTGATGGATCTATTCTATGGTAAACAAAACACAATCAATAAAGGCCTCAAGTACACTGCTGTACCCGTGGCCTATAGCCTGAAACTGTCTTCTACCTATAACAAACCCCTCCCTGTTCTCTATAGGTGCTCCTCTCTTCTCAGAAGAAACTATACTTTGCAGTCACACACTTACTGTACATCTCCCCGTCCAAAGGGTCTGTGATGACTCATAGGTAAAATGGAGGTCACAACTCCTGGAAGTGAGGAGGGGCAGCTCCCTTAAGTTTCCCTAACTCACTGCCCTACAAAACCTGTTTGCACTGCAGACATGTTTGACCAGTGCCATGTTAAGATAGCACGAGGACACAAAACAGGGCCATTTCTTCACTACCAACAATGCAAGGAAATCCAAGAAAAGGCCAATCAGATAAGGTGGAAATAAATCAGCATATACACTTGAAGGCCTGTGTAGTTTAATTTGAGATCAAACGAGAAGCATAAACCTTGAGGAAGATTCTGACCACTTGGGTGTCTTTTAGCTTTACTGGCCACAAAAAGAGCCCCTTTTCCTGTGTAATAATAGCACTGTAAACTAAAGAACTGTAGACGTTTACATTTGCTGTTACTCAAAGATGGAGCCTACTAATGGAAATTACATCATACATGGAACGTAAGCCCTCCAAGACAAGTAAAGCAGGAATTGTAGGTAAATGCTACTATGTTTCATAGTGGATGAAACTTGTTAAACTAAGTGTTGCTACACAAGTTACTCTGCACTATGTAAAACTAAATACAACATTCACAGCACACTAGCTGAACGGGATAAAATTATGACATCTTTGCTGAAAAACATTAGTAAATATTATAGATGAAGAGGGAGAAATACAGAATGCATTCAATGTTGTTAGAAACTTTGGCAGTACTGGCTGGAAGTCAATGTTTTATTACAAAGTTAAATGATAACTTATTGAGGTGTACACTACTGAAATAGTTGAAAATCAAAGTAAACATAAGGCTGTGAACCCCAAGAGTAAGCAGGTTAACTCATTCTTTAAGCCAGAAAGCTCCCAAGACTCACAACAAGAGCTCCATTCAGACAAAAAGACAATGGAAAAGTTGAAGCCACTGGCCAGGCTCATGCTTTAAGGCCAAGCCCTTGCCATTTCTCCACCAAGCCCATCTCAACCTACAACCTGACACCCCATGCTCCTTACCTCACACAGCTGCCTCTGCGCCATTGGTCAATGCTTGCTGTGTGACCAGAAATAGCATCACATGCCAATAAACCTAGATCCAGTGAATGGCTTCCAAGCACAATATTAATGGAGAGTTTTGTGTACTGTACAGCCATTCATCACTAGAAGAAAGTCTTGGGTTTGTCCTTCACATATTAGACTACCTGGTTCAAGAATAAATGTTAAAAAGACAATCAGTGATAAACTAGATGTTTGTGTGGAAAATAAACACCTGCTGCTTTTCTGCATAGGACTTATTCCACACTGCCAACCACAGCTATGGCACAATAGAGTATAAGATACAACATACAGCTGCTAACTTCAAGAGTTGTAACTTTTGATATTACCTCTGTAGTAGGTAATAGTTCTTTTGAATTTTAACATTCAACATAAATTATTTCAGCCCCAATCATTCCTGAAACATTGAACACCAAAACACTATATAAACATGTGATTTTTACACAAAACGTATATCTACACAATTTTAAACTGTTGAATTGTTGTTTGTTAAGTCTCAGGTAACTCACAGACTGAGTCACAGGAGATCACCCTGCAAACAGTCAGTTACCTGAAAACTGGAAATTCCTTCTAGGCCAATTATAGGTATCTGTAGTTACCCGACAGCTCGAGTTTTTAGTTTCAATGTCAAGTGATGTGAAACAAAGACATTGACAATATTGTGAAATAATGATTCAGTCTTTTAAACTCATATTACTCCAAGTGTAAATAGCCAACAGCATAGACTTCTAAATATCCAACAGGATAGACTTCAGGATAGATCCTACTGCACAAAATACCTTGTTTGAACCTGTTATTATGTCATTATATTAAAATGAATTTTGTTGTGCCTGAACGATTAACTGACGTCACTGGAATGAAACCAGCGGTTTCTTGCTCAAGGACCTGTTGACACTAGGTCACTAAGGGAGCCTGTGTTTGAACTGGCAACCTTGTGCTTACCAACCAGCTCTAGCCCTGAGCCAGTGCCTCCCCTGGTGCCTCCCCTTATATAACGAAAAAATTGATTCTGATGGAGCAGTGGTTCCCAAAGTGGGACTAGGGGTTCTAGGGGGTCTCTAGCTAATTGATAGTTTGGAACCAAATTGTAACTCTCAGAGTGTACAAATGGTACAACATGGACCAGTTTGTACAGTATGGGTAAAAGTTACATTGATGTGATTTTACAATATAAATTCTGATACAATATAAATTAGAAGTGCCATTCATTGACATTAAGTATGTATTTAGACAGGTACATTGTACAGGTACGTCATGTATTTTGGTGCCATATTGAATCTTGTGGACTAGACGCATTGCAAGGTGCTGTTATCAACCCTAATCTATTCCAGTCCATCAAAGTGTACACAGGTGCGATGGGTTCAGGAAGTGAGGCCAAGTAGCAGCCTGACCAGTTTGTTTTGGGAGGTCTGGAGCGTTGTTTTCAGGGTCTTTGCAGTGCTGGGGTACCAAGAACTGCAAAGGCATAGTCGAAGAAACCTTGTTAGAGGGCTCCTGTTAGGGTCATCAAGGTGTTTTTGTCAGTGAGGAGATCCTGTATAGGAATTTTGTTCTTTATTTGCCTTTTTATTATCACATTATCAGCAGGAAGTTTTACCTTTAACCATGAAGCTATCTGCCTTACTGAGATTACCATTTATTTGATACAAAGAGAACAGAGTTTTTCCCATGTGTAAATACAGTTTGTTATCAACAAGCTAGGTGTAGATTTGTCCAAGACCAGCAGTGCTGAGTCATCTGCGAACAGGTACAAGTTGGATTCCCAAGCTGATGTCATGTTGTTTGCATATATTAGGAACAGTAGTGACCCTAGTATGCTTCCTTGTGGAACGCCACAGCTCACTGGCAGGAGGGTACAGAGTTTGCGAGGGTACCGCCAACATCTGTCTCTCCCCTCCAGGAAGGATTGCATCTAGCTCACTGTTGTGCTACCAAAACCAATTTATTTTAGGTTGTTAATCAGTATTGCGTGATTCATGAGGTGTCAAATGCCTTTTGGAGGTCCAACATGGCCATGCCGTAGTATTTGCCAGCATAAAACATGCAGCACTCTGCACTTCAAACAAGCCAATTGTTTACTTATAAGAGCAGTGACATGCAACATATGTTTCACTTTATGTACAACACAAAAGTGTCATTAATTAGAACGAAGTGGGAAAACTTTGTTACGTGGTCGTGAAGATTGTTTTGCTTTCAAAGTAACGTTTCCACCCAGAACAACCATATTTTGACTCGTGTGACTACGAGTTGGGTTTATATAAACTACAATACAGTAATAGTAACGTGTCGACACACTGTGTTTACCACAGCGGCTCCAGCACTATGAGATACAATATTACAAACGGGGGAATATTTGGATAATTGTTTCCCAGGCCTCGATCCATGGATAAATCCCAGACAATACTTTTTGGGAGATCTGTCAGAATCTCTTCGCAAAATACATTGTAATCAATCTATTGGTCGTAATGCAGCGGCGGAGCAACAAAAGACGAGATGGTGATGTGTTGATGCGATTTAGGTAAGGTGGACTCCACAAAAAAACAAAGTTTGCGCACTTTTCGCAACAGTTGTCAACTTTTTTTCCTACCTGCACGGAATCGGCGGCCATCTTGGTTTTCTTGTTTGAATCAAATCCTACGGCGAGAGTCAGAGGGAGAGGGGGGGTGGAAATCCAAAAACAGCCCTTGTTCAAGTTTCCCTCTCGAACTCAATGGAGAACTTCTTTGACCCAAAACCATCGGTCATCTCGGAAATAATACTGGACGTCCCATTGTTCTTTAATCTTTGGACTACTTTGGTCGTGCTTGCACGGTCGGAAAGTTGTATTAAATCCTCATAAATGATACTGGAGCGAAAATGTGTCCCACTAGTACTTCAGGAGAGAGAGAGGCGGTGGTTCCAGTGTCCGCCCATGGGCGCTCTCTCTCTGTGACTCTCTCTCTCTCCCTCTCCGTTTGCATTGCACACACTAAACCCAGAGCCATCTAGTAATAGAGTTGCAACATTGAGGGGTCAGAAACTGAGCGCTCCAGCGCTGTTCATGCAGGCGGAAAGAGGGACAAGCTGGAGTTGGAAATACATTGTTGTCAACGAGGGCGGCGCAAATAAGAGATATTTTAAGCAGGTCTGCAACATGTCAGCTGTTTTAAAGTATTATACAGCAACGACTAAAGTCTCTGTAAAGTATATGTTGTACTATTACAACTAACCGGTCTAAAATAATGGGATTTAAGATTAAAAAGCTGGGCTGTTGCTTGAATCCAATGCATTCCTGCCTTCTTCCGGTCCAGGACTTGTCCCTGTTTGCTGCCCCCATTCTCAATAGAAATCTATGCAGAATAACCGCCATTGGACTGGCTCCATGGAGTGAATGGGGTATGCGTAACTCTGTTTATACTTTGGTAATGATCCAACCTATCCACACACACGTGACGTGATTATGTAGCCTGCAGTGCCAATGGTTCCCAAATTTTATCATTATAGCAACTTAGCAAGGACCCCCAAACTGACATTACAGTCCAACCTCCCCATTTGAAGAGAAATGCCAGCCAGGGACCCTCATAAGAGAATACTTTTATGGTTCTACAGTAGCAGTGATTTTTCAACCATTTTAATTTCAGGGATCCCCAGATTTACATGCATTGGGCTATGGCCCTATTTAATGAAATTTCTGTCTCTGGGGTTCCATTTAATTTTAATATTGTAAAAGTTTTTGGACATTAGTTTTACAGTAAAACGATAGTCCCACCCAGGGTCCCTTTGTTTCCTATGTTATGTCATTTACCTGGGGACCCCCTGGAACTCCCCGAAGGACCCCTAGGAGCCCCTGCCTGGACCCCACTTTGGGAACCACCTGCCTATCGCTCTGCTCTGCTTGCTCGCTCTACTCGTGCACAAGTAGGCCATTGACAAAGTTCTAGTTTAAATGCTTCAAAATGTAGATAGTATCCCGAGTGGCACATTTACTACAGAAAGTGTGATGGAAATATGCAAATTAGCACTAAAACCCAACATCCTAATGAGGGCTCAACACTGAACACTCCTTCTGGGGGTGTGGAACAAAAAGTGTGTCATCATCAGTAAATTAATCAGTTAACGATTTATATGTGCTGGAACATAAGCCAATGCCTATGATGGCATCATATACTATACTGTATGTGGCCCAGTACTGTCCTAAAACCAAATTAGAATGCTTCAGGCCAGGGTGGGAATTCCTTAATGACATCATGAGGCCAAGAGTTGAGGGAAGCCCTTTTAATCAAGGTCAGTGGTGAATATACAGGGGAATCTATGTGGGCTGTGGTAGAGTGATCCAAGATTAATGAAGATACATTCTGTATAGGCTACTGATGACCGGCATGAGATTATCTGAGCAGGCCTGCGCAATGTTTAACACCACTGAGTCATCAACCCAATCTCACAGATTAAAGTGGCATATAATGATGCCATGGGCCATGATATAATGGGCATCTGGAGGTTGTTACTCCAGATGCCCAGATGGAGCAGTGCCAGTGAAATATTTGTAATCGCTGTAGTTGTACCCACCTGTGAGGCACTGTTAAGACAGTTGATGTACAATTTTATGTGTCGGCTTGATGGGTCAGAAAACAAAATCATAGAGGCTCTTACCAGTCCTATGAAAAGTAGCATCCAGGTTAAGACAGCACTGGCAGAACTGTCTCTATACATTTTAGCCGTATTTGTTGTTGACAGTGTTGTTTGTTTGAGAATATTTTGTCTTAGTCTTAGTCTTTTGAGTAACACACATTTAGTCTTTTAGTCCCATTTAGTCTTCTGAAATTCATTTTTTTAGTCTAGTCTTAGTCGACGAAATATTAACATCGATTTAGTCTTAGTCTCAGTCTTAGTCTTTTTTTAGTCTTAGTCTTTCAGTCTTAGTCTTGGTATAGTTTAGTCTTACATACAAATGCATTGTAGGTTTATATATGTTATACAGATTTATAGTTTTTAGTATGAAAGATGTCTCGTTTTATTTCTTTGTATACAATTACTGCATTTGTAATAAGTTCCTTTCCTGAAAACGTATGCAATCTATACTGCAGATATGTTCACATACTTAAAAAGAACAATAAAAAGAAGTTAAAAATGTTTCCTATTTCCATTAGTCTTAGGTTATGATTTAGTCTTCGTCTTAGTCTTAGTCTTTTGAAAACACACATCTTTTAGTCCCAATTAGTCTTCTGAAATTAATTTTTGTTAGTCTAGTCTTAGTCGACTAAATATCAAAAACCTTAGTCGACTTAGTCTTTAGTCTTAGTCTTAGTCGACAAAAACAACACTGGTTGTTGACTCTCCTGTATGAATTTACTCTGGTCAGATTATACTGTATGTCATGTAATGTGTTCTGTTATGATGTATTTTATACATTGTACATATTTTATTTATACTGTCTTTTAAATATTTATTCTTTTCTTTCATATGGACCCAAGGGTCTGAAATATAGTTTATTATAATAGTACATCATGTATGGAATGGCAACCTACAGAATTGCATGCATACACTAGGCCTACTAGAAATAGCCTAATTCCATAAATATGTACTTTGCCGGTGGTTTTCTCAAACACAGAAGTGTGTCACCATGGCTAGTGGTCATGGAAGTCATGTAAGTCAGAGTGTATTCTATAGAAATTGACTGACCAAAGTGAAGATAGTGCTGGTATCATGACACATCTCAAGTACAGGTTTCAGAGCCCTTAGCATGTGCTGTGGTAATAAAACCACCCGGCCTCCACTACTACAGAATGTTACAGGGGAAAGACTTTCCAAGATCAAGGCCTTCCCTTCAATAAAGCGTTTTGATAGAAATGTTTGAAGTCTAGGACAGGACAAGGCCATGAAAGCCGACCCACATGGATGGAATACACACACCCAGCTCTTTAGCCCCCTCTACAGGTGACCTGCGGTGAAAATGTCCCATCTTTGAGTTTCACCATGCACAAATCAGCCCTTACTAAAATTTTGAGACATAGCACATGATGCAGTCAATAGTTTGTTTTCCTTCAATTTATTTATATTTTTGGCAATCAAAAGATGAAAAATTTAAGAGAAAAATGTAGACATTCCAGCAGACAAATCTGCAACATAAATTAAGAGACCTGTTTGGAAAAAAGGCACGCAAAAACTTGAGTCTTAGTTGCCTATGAATGAATGATAATATACCTTGTTTGTTTTTTTGGAACGCACTCTTGAGTGAACTGACATTTGACTGATATGCTTGTAATAATGATTCTTCTTAGTGAAGCAGACTTCTTTGCATTCACATTAGAAACCTTGCCTGTATTAAATAAACAGGCATGATTTGTTGAGTGGCCTACTTGAGAGCCACTCTGACTGAGTATGTGGTAAATAACGGATTGTTTTTTACTTGGAAATCTTGTTACTTTCAGCGAGTGACACTGCCATGCGATGAAGTGTTAATTAGACTTTTGTACGCATCTAGGGGTGCAACTGGAATTTTGAATTGCCATCACAAGGCCATAGCAAAAAAAAACAACAATGACATGAAAATATACAGTATACAGATAAATTAGGAGAATTATCATCAGTTTCATAAGGAGTTTGTGTTGATAATGCTGAGAACAGCAGTTTGTAGCAGCAGTATAGTGTTAGCGGCACCCATGTTTAACAGGGGCTCAAACAGCAAAAACAACATATATATATATAACCGTAAAAAACAAATGCAGTTCCTTGAAAAACAACAAAAGCTGAAACAAACACATAAACTATTAAATGCACGACTGTTAATGTAGAAAAAACAAATGTGTCACCACAGTGTAAATAAGTTAGTTGTTTAACCAGCTTGCTGGGAAATTAAATGAAATTAGTAGATATTTACAGCAGCAATTTTGTTGCCGTTGTGGTCTTCCACAGTTTAATTACATCATGTGTAAACGCTTCCTGCAACATGACCATGGACTCCTCGCTGCCCCAAGAAAGGCTGCACATTTACAAGATTCATAAAAACAAATACACTGAATACAGTATAAAAAAACATACACTTGCCCTGGTGTAAGTAGTCCATGGTCACAGGATTTTTGATTTCATAAAAACCTCAAGAATTGAACTAATGTCCAATAATCATAACACAGTAGTCAAGTTTCACGTCCATTTCTTTACTCTAGTAGTAATGGCGAGGAAAGGCGTCTTTTCTGCATTGAAAATGTCACCGTCTTCATTTTTGTAGGTAAAAAAAAAGAAGATGAGAAGATGTGCCTCCCTCCATAATGATAGTAGCATTTAAAAATACAACAAAACACAACCAAATCACTGGCAATGAAAACATTCACTCTGGCTGGACTGCAGTAGTCACAGGACAGATCAGAGTTACAGTGCGGGCCAGATGTCAGCCGGGGTCATCTCCAGCCCCATGTCTGTAAGACCCTTCTGAAAAGGATGATCTTTCACATGGAAGTGAAAGGGAGTCACTGCCTGTGGGCCATGACCCTCTGACCCTCTTTATTAGACGGAAGGGTGAGGAAGTGACGGACAGGGAAGAAATGGAACCCAGAGGTTCAGGTCGTTAGCTCGATAACAGAGACATGAGGCTCAGTCATTCATACTTAAGAAAACACACGCCAACCGCCCCCACCCACCCCCCACGCACTGCGTCTGTGTTAGTCTTGCAGACATTTACACAGACACGCCTCGTGTACTCGGTGAGAGAGCTCCATGAAGAAACGTTACAGTCAGTGGCAGTTTACATCCCTTAAGTCTCACGTCTCTTCTTGGCTCCCTCTGTTTTCATCTCCTCGGTGTGTGTGACTAAGTCTGTACAAAGCCTTCGGCACACTCTCTGATCCCTTCTCCACGTGGGGTCTGTTTAATTAGTTTTTGGGTAGATCTTCTCGTAGAAAAAGTTCTGCGCCAGCAGGTAGAGCTCGCCGTCCTTTTCTCTGACGGCGTGGGCCCTGACGAACTGAAACTGCTCCAGGGCAAACTCGTAGAAGTCGTTCTCCATCTTCCAGATGGCCGACTGCTGCAGTTTCGCGATGGACTCTTTGGTGGGCGGCTTCTTTTCCGTCGTCTTTCTCAGGTGTGATTTCTTCCCTGCAGCAGCGGAGGAGGAGGAGGAGGAGGGAGAGAGGGGAGATTTAGAGAGGACAGGAAACAACAGCAGTTAAAATAAGTCACAAGGTGTGCATCTGTGCGTGTGTGTGTGTGTGTGTGTGTGTGTGTGTGTGTGTGTGTGTGTGTGTGTGGTCACAGGCGCCACACAAGGGAATAAGTACATACTTATGGAGGCTATTACACTTCACAGGGCAGAGTGTTTTAAATTTGGTAATGTGTTTACTACAAGAAGCCAATTTAGTTCGCAGGTTAGTTCACATAATTGCTAATATGCAAATCTGAGAAAGATAAGATGGATGAGTGAATCATCTTATTTACGGTAGATTAATCAGCATTTTATTAGTTTTATAATTTAGCTTTTTATGTAGACGTAGCACTCTATAATACTCATAGCTTCACTGTACAGATAATCTACCGTTAGACAAATAGAGTAATAGGTGCTTGATGACTATTTCTAAATTATAAATTGGTTCAAACCCCCAGGCTCTAGATGCACGCAAATAATGGTGGCAAATTAACAAACACAGCCCCCCCCCCACCACCACCCATTCAATTTTCTTGGTGAGTGCGCCGGAATAAATATTTTCATATTCATTGCATTATTAGCAAAAAATGTAAACAGCAAAGGGGTACAGTAAACAAATAAACAAAAACTAGTGTATGTAAAGGGGAGGGGAGGGGCAGGTGAAAATGGTATTGGGGCGGCTTCATCGCCCCCATACCATTTTCATACAAATTCATCCCAACCCGCTGCATTGAATAGATAACTATGTATTTTGACATGATTATCATTATCTGTCTTATCTGTCAAAATCTATCTTCTATTTTATATATTTTCTTTAGTGACCCACAATATTTCTATCTTGTGCATGACTTATATTAGACAAGTAAGCAATCAATAATAACTTGTTGTTGTTGAAGGGGTAACAGGCACCGGCACCCATGCATAAAGCAGTCTGACTCAAATAATTTTCTTTCTTGAATGATGACATGGTGTTGGTTTAGTGGGTGGACAATTGTAGTTAATAGTGCAGTGTTTCAAAACAGTTAAATTATACTGTAAGCACTTTATTTGGGTTGTTTGCATGCCATCATGTTTGTTGGGGCAGTCAGGGCATTTAGGGGGGCATTACCCCTCCATGCCCAGGCCCAGATCCGACCCTGACTGAAAGCCATGAGATACAAGACAAGCACCAAAGCTGCTCCAGCTGAGGTAAAGTACCTGTTTTGTAAAGCTCAGTGGCTCCCCTGAAGAAGCGCGGCAATGCAGCCTCCAGCATCATAACGAAGTCCTCCAGCTCTTCGGTTACCCCAACCAGCAAGTACTCGTTGACCAGGTTATATTTGGCCTGTTCCAGGGCCCAGTGACTACCTACATTCCTGCAGAGACAGATGTTGTGTTTTTAAGTGGCAGCACTTTGCCCATGTGTTATGCTTCACTTTTTCATAAGGTTGAATTGTTCAAAAACACACAGAAGATAAGGGGGGAGCATGGGGTTTGTGGTGGAAGAAAGATATGTTGCTGTCGGGCCAAAACCTTGTATGTCCACAGACTCCACGACCGTTTCTTTTGAAGAAAATGTCTCAATGTGTTCAAAATGGACCCAATGTGGTTAATATTAGTCAAAAGGTGTTCTTAAATGTCTTTAACCCACTGTGAACTATCCCGATTCTAAAAATGCTGACTTAAGTGTATTGAAAAGCTTCAAATAATTATATAACACTATCAAATTTTTCACATTTTTGGTACTGTACAGAACCCCTGGAGGGGTTCCCGTCCACTAATGGAGTGCTACAACAGTGGGTTCCCGCCTATAATGGGTTAAAGTAAATATTTAAATTTTTATAAAACCCACAAAACAGGACATGAATTTATGAAAAAGTATAAAGACTAGAATAGAATAACTGAGACCCAAGGTTCCTGCCTAACGGCAAAGATATGCAGTGACCTTGTGAGGGGGGAAAAAGAAAATGAGAGAGAGAGAATAAACGGAGAGAGCGGGACAGAGGAGAAGGTTTGAGACACAGCAGCGGGGGGGTATAGGAGGGAACGAGGGAGGAAGCGAGGGATACGATAAAGTAACAGGAGAAAGTTTGGGGGACTGCTGGCTGAAGATGACAGAAAGCCAGAGCAGTTGATAGTAGAGAGGCTGGAGGGCACTGAGAAAATGTTGAGGTGGCTATAGATAAAGCGTATTGATGTGGAACTATAGGCGCGAGGAATAGCAATGGGAAGTAAATTAAATGATAAAGAGGCATATGGTGTGCTTTTATAAGCTTTTTGCTGTGAATATTTTGATTAGAATGCATAAATTGTTTATATTCTTATCTTAGTACTATTATGAACTACTTCTGCTCTTTCTCTTGATGCAGCACTTTGAGCTTTGCTTCAAATGTGACAAGTGCTTTACAAATAAAATGTGTTATTGTTATTAATATTAACATAATCTCAGACATGCTATTGTAGCAGCACTATAGCAAATACTGGGCACACAAGAAATTCGGTTTCTGTAGACATTCATGTTGCACAGTGCCAGGCTGATGAACCGGCCTGTCATAAAAGGTGCAGTGCAAAGCAACTTAACAGGTGGTGAGTGAGTAAAGTGGAGTGAGAAAATGTGAAAATGAGAGGGAGATTGATAGAGAGATTGATATATAAATAATCGCGCATCTACAACACATCAAGGCCGGCAGAGCTATCAAAGAGACCTTGAGAACAGGAGTATGAGAGGTGACAGCTTAATGTAGCGTTCTTACTTGAAAGTCTGAGCTGGGCTTTATGACTGTGAGATGTGCTAAAATCCACTTACTACTTAAACACTCTAACAATACCATCACAGAAATGAAAATGTCACTTTGAACATGAAATCAAGCTCTCTTATATGAAAGCTTCTATTCAACTATTGCAGTGTAGTTGGGATTACAGCGGCATACACAGACGTTCATATTTGTGGTGCTTGAATTAAAAGGTTGGATTAGCCTCACCTAAATGTTAATGCGATTAGTTATTATTACATATGGGGCCAGGTGTGCAAGGACATACCAGCATTCAGAGTAGTGACCGCAGAAAAAAGGAATCTGTAGCCAAAGTTTCTCTGGAGCGCAGTCCGAACCGCCAGCCGACACACATTCATCAAATGTCTGAAACAGAAACACATGCCGCATGAATATTTAATCCACTATTCTCAAAATTAAAAAGGGAAGATTCATTCCCATATCACAAATGAAATACTTTACAGTGTTGACGATTACCATAGTACTTGGTAAACTAGAAAGCAGTCTAGTGTGACAAATGAATGTTATATTCAAATTTGACACATATGTTCTGCAAAACTACATTCATGTATTTATGCACATTCATGCACTTAATACAGTTATTTTGTAGAAGCAAGTGAAGTCGACCATTGTCAGAATATAGAGCCTCACAGTCCCACCTCCTTTCAATAAGAGGCCAGGCCCAGGAATTAATTCCCACTGCATTGTTCCCATAATCTGACTCTGCCGGCTGGTGGCATGAGTCCTAGGTTCCTCCTCCTGCTGCTCCCATCTGGAGACTCTCAGGCAGAGACGATGTATTCTGAACAAAATCTATACCGTACTCGGCCGCTAGAGGCCGAATCAACGCAATACTGGTGACATATTGAAGCTCAACAACAACCTAAAAAGACTACAGCTGCTTTCGGTTCATCATTTAAGATGTTGGCTTATGAAAAGTGTTGGCTTTGTCTGTGGCATAAACGTGTTTAATACTTTTTGAAAAGTGTATGAGGAAAATTAATGGGGAATTCACTTCCGGGGCCACTCATCATTCTGAAAGGTGGCAGGACTGCGTCACTCTATATTGAATTAGATTTTGTTTGATGGGGTGTCCCGGGGTAGCACAGGGGGGAAATAGTTTAAATCATCCACGGTGCTTTTGACTTAGCTTTAGCTTTTGAGGGCCTTTCAAGCATTGATTTGATGGATTTATAGTGGAGATTGACACAGAACACAGAGGGAAAGTAGAAGAGTGACATTAAGCAAATGGTTCAGCTGGCTGGAAATCGACCAAGAGACTTGCTGTCTGATATCGGATCCCATTTGGTACATACTAGTGTTGCACCGGCCGATCAGTCTCCCCAATCTCTGCTGTGTAGCACACGTGTGTAATGAATTTATTTTGTATCCAGTAAGTTATACACATTTTCAACAAATAAAAGCTGCATTCGAAACATATTTGACATGTATTATTTAATGATGGCAGGGGCCAGGTGGAGTTGTGAAAATCGATACAGTGGTGAGGGGCAGGCTGGGCCAAGTCAAATTATTAATATATGCGAGACCCGCGGGTCTTAAATAAAAAACCCTCTGACTCACGCAACATTAGTACACGCCACAAACCACTCAGCTAATGGATCGCCCCCAGGAAATTCCAATATGTATTTATCCCTGATGCAGCATAATGTTTTTGTTTTGTCATTGTGAAAATGAATTAAGCACTATAAAGTAGACTAGGCAAGTGTACATTGAAGCCATGAAATCAAAGCTCATGAAGTAGTTTAAGTCATTGCACCTTTTTGTCTCCTTGTTTCCTTCGTCGCAGGCCTGGCCGGTAATCATCCCCGAAGCGCAGAAAGTAATAGTATGACACGAGCCTCTCAATGGGGTCCCGGATCACGTTGATATAGATGGGTTTCCTCTTCACTCCAAACCTGAGCAGGAGAGACAAACACCCTGGTTATCAAACTAATACAGATAATGTATTATGATAACTAATCTAGTATGGAGGATCAGTGCATGCATAATATGCATATGCTTTTCCACAGTTTGGAAGTGCTCTTTTGAAATCACAGTCCTACGTACCACCTGTTTCTAAATTGCACATAATGCAGGAGGCAGCAGGATGTTGCGTTATTGAAAATGAGCAGAAAGTCAAATATTATTAATAATACAGAATTTCTTGACAAAGTAGTTCATAACTGGTCTATGGTGGATTTTTATGAAACAAAAGAAAGAAAGAGGATACTTGAAGCTTTCTGTAGAGCTGTAGTCCTTGTGAGTTAAATATTGTTTAATGCAGTCAGAACTGGATATATGGACTGTCAAGGCCAGATGTTACCATACTATTTGCTACACTGTTGCATAATTCTTGCATCATTTATTGGTACAGTGACAGTCTATATTAATGCCCATTGTTAATTTGCCGCTCTATGAAATTGTAGATCTGCTATTTTAGAAAATTCTTTAAATATATATTTTTTCACAGGAAATGTTTTTAACTAAACCATTTGATTCTAGAGCATCCCTGGAACATAAAGTTTTTTTTTTTTTTTTTTTTTTTTTTTCTCCCCCGGAAGAGGTCCCACAGATTATTCTGTGAGTCCTTGACAACAAAATGTTCGACCACGCCAGGATTTTGAAGACATTTTGTATAATTTGTATGCAGGTCTAAATGGGTTAACTTAACGACCACAAGGTGGAGTCACCACAATAGATTCACAGTAGATCTGTGGCTGCACAGTGTTTTAACAGTAGTCTGTGGTTAACATGGTGGCCACGTCTTACTTGGTGAAATCGAGGAAGGAGACATGGCCGTGATAAAAGGCTGGTTTCATCTCCCTCCATTCTGTCACATTCTTCACAAACCGCACCTGAACAAAGAGAGAGAGAAACAGCTGCATTTTGGCTGGAGTCCATTGAGGTGGTTTCAGCCCCCACAGAAAAACAGGGTGCTATTTATTTCACAGAGCAGAGGAGTCTGACTCTACAACTAACGTTATCAACTTCATTACAGTGCACACTCAAATCCAACCAATAAAAATTATGAATTCATTGACATTTAATTCAATTTAACACTTGACATATACAGTATACAGTATATGACATGATATAGTGTTTATGAACAGGACATAATATTTCAATATTAATTTTCCATATTTTATGAAATTATGAAAATATTAATATCGAAACATACTGAAATTATATGCTCACGTCACTGTTAATGTAACATGAGTTCTTGGACAGACTAGCAATAAATACCCCATCTGTACAATTTGTAAACCATGAGATAGAAAACACAACAACTTCTTAATAAAAATAATCAATTTATTACATGTAAAATAAATTGGCATAAAACATCCTAAAATGGACGGCAGGATTAAATGTCGATCATCGCAAGGTCGTGTGTATTGTCAGGTAATGGTGCAGACAAAGACACTTGAAAATAAAAGCAATAAAAGGTTTGAGAAACAGCAGATCTACAACTTCTCTACTCTGCCTGCTAACCTGGGGGTTGCCATTTTTCACATGTAATGCGATATGCTTGCCTGTGTGTAGGAGGAGACAGTCATGTGGCAGCCATTAGCAGCCCTGTGGTGATAGCCAGGAGGAGACAGTCTTTGTAGTAGCTGGCGGCGGCCATCTTGGGAAGGAGAGTGGACAGTTGGAGGTGCAGGCCTCCAGGCAGTTTATACCCGGTCAGTGTCAGCTCTGCGTCCTTGGTGACGCCGGCTTGGATTGGAGTTGGCTCCTTGAAGGATGTCGTGTAGGCGATGGGTGTCTTGTCTTCGCTGTGGCGTTGAGAGGAGCACCGTTCTGAGTCTCTGAGGGTTGGCTGGTTGAGGCGTTGAGGTCTGCTCAGAAGTTCTTTGGTGTGGGGACATGCAGTCAAACCCGGACTGATGAGCGATGAGGAGACTCAGTGTCTTATCCTCAAACAAAGTCAGTAGTGCTCTATGTGGGGGACATTCGTCTGACCCCACAGTCCGACCAAACAGAACCGAGGACGAAACGGGGACATCTAGTCAAACCCGATTCAGAAGAGCAGAGGGAGAGGACAGAACAGGACGTCTTGCCTGTTCATCCACCAAAACCAAGAGAGAGCACATCTGGCCTGTGGTCCATCCTCACTCAGTGGGGGAGTTTAACTCCTCCCTTCCAGTTCACTGGCCATTGGCCACGCATGGGTCCATATCTATGTGTGTAGGGGGGTTCAACAGCCCCTCCTTTTTCCTCCTGCCATATCTCTACATTTCTCTAACTTCCCTTAGTGACTAATTACAAAACATCTGATCATGGATTTGCAAACAAATCGATTCTGGGAACGTTTAGATACTAAACACTATATATTAGCCATGCAGAGATCAGGCAAATATTAGAAGAAGAAATTATTTACAAATCAAATCAACATGCTATGCAGTTTATGGTTAAGGTTCATAAGATAGCATACAAATATATATATACTGTATTTGTGGTCCAGACATGTAAAATGTGCACAGTTTCATCTGTGTGGTATTGTTCATGAGGTAGGGGCACAGAAAGTGAAAACTGAAGTGTCCCTTTTCTTGAGTTCCTATCCTGCATTCCAAAGGGTCGTAAAAACTGATTAGCACCCTCCATCCTTCTCTGGGGGAGGGCATTGTCTCTCAGTGTCACTGAAAAATGGCACAGTTGTACACGACCAATGGATTATAATGTTTCTGCGTTATCTATGTCCGTGTTCAGGCCTCACGCTACATATCCCCCCTTGGCCTCAAGGTCGTGAAGAAACGAAACGTTGAGTCTATGATCCTTGAGGGCACAAAGTAGAAAGTGAGAGCAGGGACATGGCACACACAGCATAAACATCACATGTAAAAATGGCAACTCCCTTTCCTTCTAAACTGTTTCTGGGAAATTTCGAACAACCATAAAACATGTTTAAACAAGAAAGAAAAAGGGAATAAACCACAGAGCACAAAAGGAAAGGAACCATTAAAATGGACTTAAACTGCTGCAAGTTGAGTATATTTGCTGTCCCCAATATGATGGAAACAAAATATATATATAATAATAATATATGATGAAAAAGAGGAAAATAACATTTTAGGAAAAGACAGATGCTTTAAAACTGCCAAGATTGTTTTAAAACTCCTATAGTTATCAGCAAATTAGGATGATGGCATATTAGTACAGGGGAAGCAAGAAAAAAATATGCTTATAAATATATACACACATGTACAATATATACATAATGCTACAAGAGATGTCAAACTTTTTCTTTTTTTTTTAACATCTTGAGTGTTTTAAAAGACACCTGGTTAGTTATCAAGATATAATTTGAAGGATTAACACCATTTGTTTGAGTCATTTGTTTGGGTAAAAAAAAAAATACAGATTTGGGAATAGACTTAACTATATAATATGTATCATCAGTATCTCCCCTTGTCCACTGCATCATGGCAGTGGACAAGGCACATATTTATATTGTCCTGAGATTTGGCTGTCACAAACATGAAACAAAACAGATACAAAGCCGTTTCTTTGTTTGGTGTTAAATAAACTGGTCAGTTGTCAAAACATGAGTGGAAAGCTTACATATTTGGTTGAGTCTGGCTACAATAATAATAAATAAAAAAAATGTAGGCACGAGAGTAGACTTTTGCATGGAGCAAAAGGCATCATTTCTATATACAGTAGTTGTTCTGATTTTTGTAGGCATGATAGTAGACTTCTGTACATGTAGCAGAAGGCATACTTTCTAGATACAGTCTGAAAGAAATCATCATTCCTATATAGTTATCCTGGCAGATATTTGATTACTTGAGCTACAATAAAGTATTTGTTATAGCAAACATCTCCTTGTCAACTGAAATGGTGACCGTTTACTGCAACATGTTTGAGTGTAGCTACGACACAATATTTGCCGCAGACATAATTTGGGTAGAACTATCATGCTGTTAATTCACCAAATGGTAATTAAGATGATCAAGGCATGCAGATCATGTTAATTATCCTATAGGGACTACATTTGACGGTTGATACTATTATTTTACGTTTGGACAAAACAAAACCGGTAGACTAAAAGAAAAACTAAAACAAAAAAGTAAACACAACAACAACAACCAGTGTATAAGGTGTATAAATCCGTATTCCCCCCTTTGGATTTTTCAATTGACCCACCAGCCACCACAGGGGGTTAAATCTGAAAAATCCACACAAGAGGATGCCAATGTGTTGTTGATTCAGTCATGCATCGATGCTCGCCAGTCATTATCACTCGGCCCTGACTTCTGTCTCGCTGCATAGAGCCGTGCTTTTCTTTGCCGCCGTGATTCCCTAACTTCGTGACTGACTTCTGGGCTCTTATGGCTTCGTTCAGCGAACGATAAGGGTGGGTCATCACGGTCTCTAGCAAATGCTTCCCGTGCCAGACTCCGTAGCTCCCGTATGCTTTTAGGGCATGTTGCCATGTTACTACTGAGTCTGACATCGAGAGGGAAACGCCTGGTGACAGATGGCAATAGGTTGTTAACAAACAGCTGTTTGAACATGACATCCTCCTCCATGTTTGGAGTATTCTTATAGCCGAAAAACGCTTTCATTAGACGTCTATAGAACACGTCAACACCTTCACCATAGAGCTGTTTAACACCCATGGCCGAGACGAGACCAGGTTGAACACCACAGTCGTCACTGAACTCATCAATAATGACCTGTCGAACCGAACCCCAATCTTTTAGAAATTGTGCCGGTTGTCGTGTGAGACAGGAAAACACCTCACGGTTTGAGGTTAGATGAATAAGTCTGACTTTTGTTTCTACAGTGACAGGCTCATGAGAGCGTAGACTGTCCTCTATACTATCTAGATAAGCATGAGTGTCTGCACTGCCCGAAACTGGTGGGTTAAAACGGTCAATGTGTTCTGCAATTGTCATTAGATCGTCATCGTCCAGCGTTTTAGCAAGGAACCTTTGGGGTTCATGCGTCATTTTGTGTGAGTCAAACTCAAACTGACTGGGTGCTGAAGGTGGGCTAGAACATGGTGGGACTGGTCGTGTGCACGCAGCTATGTCTGCTCGTGCTACCACTCTATCTATTGGCAGGGTCATAGCCTGATCACTTGGGTGTACATGCAGTTGCTTTGGTTCTAAAGGGTCAGTGGCAGGGATGTAGGTTTTTGGAAAGGAAACATGGTCCAGCAACCCCTGATGACCACCCAATTCCACTTCCTCAAACTCGTGCTTGGTTAATTTACCCTGCAGTGTTGTGATAAGGTTGTCTCTAATAGTTATAGTGTGTTGTAACTGATTGACTTCTACACTCAGTCTGTCAACATGAGAATTCATTGCCGAGATTGCTTTGGCCTGGTCAGCTAGTTCAGCCTGGATTAGGCTGGACCCACAGCAAAGTTCACCAGTGCATGCTGGTGGTTGACCTCTGACCTCTGCTAGAAGGTTCTGAAAGCATTTCAGTAGAGTGTCATCCATGCTGGTAACTTTATGCTTTTCCAGGGATGCAACCCTGTCTTGCAACTGGATTATGGAGCCCTGAAGCTTACAGAATTCAGTCAGGTCACCCCATGGTTGTTTTACTCCAGCCTCCTGCTTCAAAACACCCCCCTGTAACCTGCCAGGGTCATCTTTAACTGTCGGCAATGGGACAAACTGTGGGCACACATCCATATCACAACCAACACTCCAAGAACTCTGCAGTTCTGGGTCAAAACATTCTAGCCAAGCTTTTGCAGCATGTGTTATGGCATAGGCCATATTAAACAGGAATTTCCTGATCCCTGTGACATCGATGAGAACCAAACATGAGGAAACCACTAATAACACCAAAAGCTGATTGAGTAAATCCAGGTAGCTGAGTGCCTTCTCAGACATATTGGCAGTGTCGCTAAAATCTTCTTATCTTAGAAAAGTTTTCTAAAAACAGATCTCTAAAATCTGCAAAGTTGTAAAATGGGCTGCCAAAGGGTTGTCAATTAATCTTGTTCCAAAAATGTAATTTATCTCACAGGGCGGATCAAACACCTATAATGTACCACTTGTTAACAAACTTGTGACTTTTGGCAGTCAGCCCAAGTTTCAAAAATTGACACTAATTCTAAAATAGGTTGCCGAACAATTAAAATCTAAATTTAGACCATACTTTAATTTACTTGAATGCATGCATTAGCTGGCAGGGTTAACAAGAGGTACATTTGCCACTGAAGTGAAATTCGAATTTGGAAATGCAAGGTGGGCAGTTCGCTTTACTTTTGCAGCCTACACAGTGAACCTTAGGCTGGCTGTGTAAGAAGGAAGAACTGGCACACAAGAGCAGCAGGCCAACTAATGCTCAGACCCCCCTTGACATTCACTTAGATGCAGGGTGATGAAAGAGGTGAAGGGGTGGGGGTCGTTCTACAACCCAGAAATGAGAATGGGACTGGCATTAGCCGGCTATTGATAAGCCCTTTGCCTGTTTCCTGGTCTGGAACCAAGATTGCACTACTCAACCTCTTTTGGAATGATAGATGATGACTGACACGGTTGACAGTTGCCAGTCAACACACACTTCTAACTTGTGTAAAGTTAATGTATTCGTGACAACAGTGATAACTAGGTGTTACAGTATGGACAAATGGTTGCTAAAAAGCAATCACAACAAATGTTGATCTGTCTTATGTGTCCGCTGACACACAAGGGGCAGGCCCAAACCCCTGCCTTTCTGCCCTGATGTGGGTGATAAGGAATGAGTGGGAGGTCAGGACTGGTGTGGCTCAACTCTTCATGGAGCCAGATTGAGCCAACACTGCTAAGGCTGTGGTTCAAAACCCCCCTTTTCTCAAATGATTGATAAAGGGTGTTGCGTGTATGTTGCATGCAGCAACAAAGACAAAATGGAGACCGTTTGTCTGCGCTCTCTGGCAGAATCTAAAATGGTTCCTGTGTCAATTTCACACACAACTGCCTATCCTAACCTACCAAGATCAGATCATTAACTTGTTAAACATTTGGCCAGGCCAAGGTAACTTCCAACCAGCAATGATGTCATACATGTACTCACAAATAAAATAAAAATAAAATAAAATAATACTATGTTACACCATACTGCCACTGGAAAACATAAAGGGCTTACATCTATCTATAAACCAGGGTTTTCACAGTTTTACTTGTATTCACCAACAGATTTGCAGTGATGTCTATTGGTGTAGGTATACTTCATTAGTCATAGACCAATAGCTAATATACTCTAGAGGAAGTGGGATAAAAACTCACATTTGTGGGAGAGGGGCACACATGCACTAATGTCAGATCAACTTAATTCAACACAGATATGGATCTAATGTGTCAATTTAAGGATATTTGACAATTCTAGTCATGATGAAACTCACACCCTTCAGATTATGAGACGGATGTTATCCTAGGTAGCTCTCATATCTAGCAGCTAGATAAATTCTCAACAGTAGTCTCAACACTACACCATGCCTCTTCGGGAGAATGACTTTATATTATTGTTATTATTATTATTATTATTATTATAGTGCTTGCTTATAAAAACGACCGATTTTATTCCGGTTTTACTGGTATTTTAGATTTCACTCTTCTACCACTAACCAGATATTGATCAACTTAAATCACTGGGGAAAAAAAAATAAAAATAATAATAATAAAAAAAAAATAACAGCCGTATTAGGCCTATATTATTAGCGTTGTCATGGTGGTTATTATTTCTATTATTACCCGTATTATTATTATTAGCCTTATTATTATTATTATATTTAAAAAAAAATGATATGTATGATTTCAATATCTCATTGTTCACAGTATGTACAGCTGGAATAAGAGTCTGCCCCACATCGGGCGCCAATTATGTAGTGTTTATGAACAGGACATAATATTTCAATATTAATTTTCCATATTTTATGAAATTATGAAAATATTAATATCGAAACATACTGAAATTATATGCTCACGTCACTGTTAATGTAACATGAGTTCTTGGACAGACTAGCAATAAATACCCCATCTGTACAATTTGTAAACCATGAGATAGAAAACACAACAACTTCTTAATAAAAATAATCAATTTATTACATGTAAAATAAATTGGCATAAAACATCCTAAAATGGACGGCAGGATTAAATGTCGATCATCGCAAGGTCGTGTGTATTGTCAGGTAATGGTGCAGACAAAGACACTTGAAAATAAAAGCAATAAAAGGTTTGAGAAACAGCAGATCTACAACTTCTCTACTCTGCCTGCTAACCTGGGGGTTGCCATTTTTCACATGTAATGCGATATGCTTGCCTGTGTGTAGGAGGAGACAGTCATGTGGCAGCCATTAGCAGCCCTGTGGTGATAGCCAGGAGTCTTTGTAGTAGCTGGCGGCGGCCATCTTGGGAAGGAGAGTGGACAGTTGGAGGTGCAGGCCTCCAGGCAGTTTATACCCGGTCAGTGTCAGCTCTGCGTCCTTGGTGACGCCGGCTTGGATTGGAGTTGGCTCCTTGAAGGATGTCGTGTAGGCGATGGGTGTCTTGTCTTCGCTGTGGCGTTGAGAGGAGCACCGTTCTGAGTCTCTGAGGGTTGGCTGGTTGAGGCGTTGAGGTCTGCTCAGAAGTTCTTTGGTGTGGGGACATGCAGTCAAACCCGGACTGATGAGCGATGAGGAGACTCAGTGTCTTATCCTCAAACAAAGTCAGTAGTGCTCTATGTGGGGGACATTCGTCTGACCCCACAGTCCGACCAAACAGAACCGAGGACGAAACGGGGACATCTAGTCAAACCCGTTTCAGAAGAGCAGAGGGAGAGGACAGAACAGGACGTCTTGCCTGTTCATCCACCAAAACCAAGAGAGTGCACATCTGGCCTGTGGTCCATCCTCACTCAGTGGGGGAGTTTAACTCCTCCCTTCCAGTTCACTGGCCATTGGCCACGCATGGGTCCATATCTATGTGTGTAGGGGGGTTCAACAGCCCCTCCTTTTTCCTCCTGCCATATCTCTACATTTCTCTAACTTCCCTTAGTGACTAATTACAAAACATCTGATCATGGATTTGCAAACAAATCGATTCTGGGAACGTTTAGATACTAAACACTATATATTAGCCATGCAGAGATCAGGCAAATATTAGAAGAAGAAATTATTTACAAATCAAATCAACATGCTATGCAGTTTATGGTTAAGGTTCATAAGATAGCATACAAATATATATATACTGTATTTGTGGTCCAGACATGTAAAATGTGCACAGTTTCATCTGTGTGGTATTGTTCATGAGGTAGGGGCACCGAAAGTGAAAACTGAAGTGTCCCTTTTCTTGAGTTCCTATCCTGCATTCCAAAGGGTCGTAAAACTGATTAGCACCCTCCATCCTTCTCTGGGGAGGGCATTGTCTCTCAGTGTCACTGAAAAATGGCACAGTTGTACACGACCAATGGATTATAATGTTTCTGCGTTATCCATGTCCGTGTTCATGCCTCACGCTACAACATGATATAACAAACATAGATAAGCCTTTAAGAAAAAGGTAAAGGGTTATTTACTTGAATATAGAGTTGATAGACCAGAATTGATAGGACAACATTATAGGTTAAATCCTATACCAGTGTTTATGTTTTAATGCATTTTATAATTGTGATTAATTTGATGTATGTTATTTAATCGTTTAATTCATGTTGCAGTGTTGTTGTTGTTTTAATTACTACTTGTAATATGTTTTATGTGGACCCCAGAAAGGAGACCATTTTCAAATGATCAAATAAACAAAATATATCATAATGCATTACAACATGAAAGTCTCTATGTTTATTAATTTTAGCAACTCCTATGCCACACACAAAGTGGCCCTCGTACTGAAACAGTTCGTATCTCCTTTCTTTGGTATTATAATATGATGACAGTTTGACTGCATCGTATTTTTTAAATGTGTACCTCTGTTCCAGCCTTTTAGCATAGGCTACTTGAATGGATTAGCTATAAAGTCACAAATGCACTGCAACACACAATCTGACAGAGTAGTAGTAGTCGCAGTAGTCCTCAAAGTAGGGTCCAGGGACCCCCCGAGGTTATTGAGGGAGTTCCAGGGGGTCACCATCCAAATGACAGTTAGGAACCAAGTGGACCCTTGTGGGAACATAACTCAGACTGTACAAATGGAACCAAATAGACCACATTTGTACTCTCTGAGTTAAATTAACATTGATTTTACAATATAAATTGAGGTCCCAATTTATATTGTAAAATCAATGTTAATTTAACTCTGAGAGTACAAATGCGGTCCATTTGAGATAGATAATGATGTTAAAATGGGCATCCGCAGCTTAATGCAGGTTAGACTAGGTTGAAAATGACCTCTAGAGCCGTACTACTGGGGGTCCGCAGTATAATACATGTCAATTTGGGGGTTAGGGGTCCTTGACACGAAGATGATGTGTGAGAACTAGCTGTATAGAGGGGGGTGACGGAGGTTGACTCTCACCTGGTCCTGTATGGACATGACAGGGTTGTTCTTTGTGGTGTTGATGTGAAGGACATGGTAGTGATTCTTCCCGCACAGGTCGTATGCAATGTTGGTGAAGGACGTGCTGGCCGTCTTGGGCACGCGGTTGTAGATGATCACGACGTCTTCCGTGTCGGACAGCGCCAACGCCGGGGCCTCGCCCCGCTCCCCCCGCAACAGCAGCAGTCCGTCCTGCGTGTGCCGCTGTTCAATCTCCCGCACCTCGTGCCTGGCGATGGCCCGCTCTGCACGGAGGTGAGGAAAGCAAGGGAAAGACAGACAGGAAGACAGCAACGGTTTAATGATCGCAAGAACCCGGTCAACCCAAATGGGGGCATGTCATAATAGCTGAACATCGTGCCACTTGCCGTAGCGTAGCCTCAATCGCCAAATGCCATAGAGTCTGGAAATAAAACTCCTGAAATTTGTGTAAGGAAGCTGAGATTTCCCTTTTTTCCTTTTCCATTTCTGCTAAGCAGCAAGCTATAATCTGCTTAGGTGTTTCCTATTTATATTAGTATAAATTTGTACGACTGTAAAGACAAGGGAGGGGAGGAGACTCAGAATGTATGACAGAAGCATTTGGAAATCACAAGAGCTAAAAAAGAAAGAAAAATGCCAGCACTCATTCAATGTCCTTTCTGTGTTTCTTTTATTTACCTCATGTGCAGCAGCAACGAATGCGTTTCGACAGGACACTAGGTCTTCCTCAGCGTACGCTGAGGAGGACCTAGTGTCGTGTTGTCGGCTTCGGCAGTCCTCTCAGTTTTCTCAAATCACGAGTCTGGCAACATGAATCTACATTTGCCGACTAGGTTAGCATGATACAAACGTTAGTGTCATGGTGTATAGGATCGTTTCATTACTGTACATTGATATTCTACTGTTAAACACATGTTACATTTTTAGTTTATGCATGATTCTTATTTTTTCATGCATAAGATGTATTGCATGTGTTGTTCTTGCTTACTAGTCGCTCTTGCTTACTAGTCGCTCTAGTCTTAAGACTAGAGTGACTAGTAAGCATTGTAAAATGAACGCAATGTGAACTTAATTAACTTAAAGTTAATATTTATTTCTCAAAAAGCTGCACTCTACAAATGTTTCCTCAATTAATACGATGCGATACGATACGATACGATACGATACCATACCATACCATACCATACCATACCATACCATACCATACCATGGTATGATATGGTATGGTATATACCATACCATACCATAGGATGATAAAACTATGTTAGATTCTTGCTGTAAAGTTCTGTGTTCAGGCATTTTTTTTTTTTTTTTTCAATAATGTTTTTATTAGTTTTTTACACACAAACACACAGACAATACATTACAATACAAACAATACAATATGAAAGAAAAGAGAAAGAAACAAAACAAAAAACTGACAACTAGACTGGACAATATAAAAAAAAGAAACACAAAACAAAACAAAAACAGCACTATTCCTCTTCAGCAATTTCCATTAAATGTGACAAGTTGTTGTTATTGATATATTGTATAAAACATCCCCATACCTCCATAAACACTTCTTGTTTGTTCTTGAGAATATATGTGATCTTTTCTAAGGGTAAGCATAGAGAAAGTTCCCGGAACCATTGTGAAATATTTGGTTTATCTGTTTTCTTCCACGTCAGTGCTATTACTCTTTTGGCCTGTAAAAGGCATATATCCATGAATATTTGTTGATTACGCTTAAACCTGTGTCCTTCTGGATAGAGACCGAGCAGGAACAACTTTGGTTCTGGTTCAATGTTGATTGACAAAATCTTTTGCATCTCCTGCCCGACCTCCCTCCAGAACTCCACCAGCCTTGGACATGTCCATAAACAGTGGAGCAGTGTACCCCTATCCTCACCACATCTGGTGCAAGTATCTGGAATATTATTGTTGTATTTATTGAGTTTGACCGGTGTAATGTACACCCTCATAAGCCAATTGTACTGTAGAAGTTTTAGACGAGTATTTCCAGTTTGAGAATGGGCATTTTCACAAGCCGTACTCCACTGCTCCTCTGTTAAATCCTCTTGAATATCTGTTTTCCAGGCCATAAGCCTGCCTTGTGATGATTCTGTAGAGTGGGACACCAACAAATCATAGAATTTGGATATTATCCCCTTTCCAAATGGGTTATTAACCAAATATTTCTCTAATATGGATATGGATGGGGCCAGCATGGATTGGTCCTGATTAGCTCTAACAAAGTTCCTCAATTGCAAGTACTTAAAGAAGTGCTTGCGAGGGATATCATACTTTAAAACAAGCTCTTCAAACGAAAGCATAGTCCCCTTTTCCTTTTCAAATATATCCTTTAATTGAGCTATCCCCTTATCAGCCCACAACTTAAATCCCCCATCATCTCTACCCGGCACAAATTGATTGTTGCCCCAGATTGGGCTGTAGCAAGAGAGACGTGGGATTTCTCCCAAGAATGTATTAACCTCATGCCAGACTCCAATCATTGTTTTAGCTATAGGATTGTTTGTTGTTCTTTTAAGATTTTTATAAGTATCCGAGTAGATGTGCTGGGGGAAACGAAGCTTTAAAGAACTTGACTCAAAGTCCCTCCATGCTGGTGCCGCATCCGCTGTGAAGTAGAACATCAGTGTTCTCAATTGGGCTGCCCAGAAATACCATAATAAGTTCGGACATTTCAACCCTCCCCTATCATAGGGTAGATAAAGTAAGGACAATCGGAGTCTGGGACGTCTGTTATTCCAAATAAAATTGGAAAATAGTTTCTGAATTTTAGAAAAGAAGTTTGGTGGAGGAGATAAAGGAATATTTTGAAATAAATATAAAAATTTAGGAAGTACATTCATTTTGAGTATGTTAATTCTGCCGATTAGAGATATTGAAAGACTAGACCATCTGTTAATGGAGCTCTCGACTGACGTCAGAGCTGGGTTATAATTGGCATCCACCACGTCCTCCAACCTTGGAACGATATGGATTCCCAAATAAGTAAAGGTATCTACTGGTCTGAAGTGACGAACCCAACTTGGTGGGTCTGACCTTTCTTCAGAGTTTAGTAGCATAATGGACGATTTGGAATTGTTTACTTTATAGCCAGATATACGACCAAATGTATTAATTAAATCCAGAACGGCAGGGATGGAAGTTTCCAATTTTTGAAGGAATAGTATGACATCATCAGCATACAATGATATACGACGTTCTAGATAGTTTACCTTAATACCAGTAATAAGTGCATGATCCCTTACAGCAATAGCCAATGGTTCAATTGCGATCAAATATAGGAGAGGTGACAAAGGACATCCCTGCCTACAGCCTCTATTGATCTTAATCGGTCTAGATATAATGTTATTGGTTAGTATTTCTGCATATGGATTGTTATACAGTAGCCTAACCCACCTAGAGAAATTCTCCCCCAGGCCAAATCGATTTAGAAGTTCAAACAAATATGGCCATTCCACCCTGTCAAAAGATTTCTCTCCATCAAGAGATAAAAAGGCTGTATCTGGCGCCTCCTTCTGGACATGTAGTAAATTCAATACCCTCCTCACATTATGAAAACCCTGATAACCGACCAAAAATCCACTCTGGTCCTCATCTATGATCTCCGTCACAACACGTTCCAGTCTCTTTGCTAGAATTTTACTTAGTATTTTAAGGTCAGAATTTAGGAGGCTGATTGGACGCATATTTTCACATCTATTATTTGGTTTACCAGGTTTTGGCAATAGTGTGATGAGAGCTCCCCTTAGGGTTGGAGGCAAAACTCCTGTTTGAAACGATTCAGTATACATGTCCAAGAGGGGTTGTGCTAGTTTGTCTGCAAACTTTTTGTAAATATCAATCGGCAGACCATCCGGCCCTGGAGATTTTGCAGACTTCATGTTGCTTATTGCCTCTGAAATCTCTTCTAATTTCACATCTGCACCCAGCATAATACTGTCCTCCTCTTGAATTGTACGCATATTGTCTAAGTTGTCTAAGAAGGAACTCTCATCCACATCTTGTTGGGTCGTTTCGGAGGTATATAGTTTACCATAATAATCTCTGAATGCCTCAGAGATCTGGATTGGATCCTCTATCGTTTCCCCAGCATCATTTGTTAACATATTAATTGCTCTTTCAGTTTGTAATTGTTTAATGCGCCAGGCTAAAACCTTGCCAGACTTTTCACCCTGGTCAAAGATAGTTTGTTTGAGCTTTAACAAATTAGCAGCTGCTTTGGATGCAGTCATTTCATTATATTGTGCACGTAATAGTAGTATTTCCTGGTGTAATTTAGGACAAGGTTTTTTAAAGTAGGACATCTCCAGTGCCTTAATTTTTGATTCAAGTAATAATACTTTTTGTTTATTTTGTTTGGTTTTGGAGCTCGTATAGTTTATAATCTGTCCTCTAATAAAAGCTTTAAATGCTTCCCATCTTATAGTTGCCGATGTCTCATCTGTATTCATGGTAAAGTAGATGTCTATTTGTTCTTCCAAAAACTGTACCATCTCAGGGTTTTGAAGCCATCGCTGTTCAAATCTCCACCTAGGGGGATCCCGCATCCGACCTGGATCTACATAAACCAAGCTGTTAGGGGCATGATCAGAAATCAAAATACTATCATACATACAGTCCTTAATTTTGCTTGCAAGACTTGCAGAGACCATAAATAGATCGATTCTGCTGTATGTTTTGAATGTACTAGAATAGCATGAGTATGCAGATATACCAGGGTTTCTATCTCTCCATATATCTCTAAGATTTAAGTCTTCAGCAAATTGGCGAATAACTTCCCTACTTTTAGAATGGGTTTTGTCTGAATGTGTAGATCTATCTTCTATAGGGTTAGGAGTTACATTCCAATCCCCTGCGATCAGATAATGACCCTTAAGAGATGTTAATAATAGAAATAGGTCACTAAAAAACTTTGGGTCATCATTATTTGGAGCATAAATATTAACCAGAATAAGACACTCTGCAAACAGATTACCTTGAATAATTAAATATCTCCCCAGTTTGTCAGCGATTACATTAGTAACATTGAATGGAATAGATTTGTGTATAAGTGACATGACCCCTCTTGCCTGCGAGGTGAAAGGTGCTGAAAACACCTCTCCACGCCATCTTTTCTTGATCTTAATATCTTCATTTGGTGCCAAATGTGTTTCTTGCAGAAAGATAATATTAGAGTGGATATCTTTTAGTCTCCCCATCACCTGCTTAACCTTTTTGATTTTTTGTAAACCCCTACAATTCCATGATGTAAATTTAATCTCCAATTCCCTAGCCATACTCATAAATCACAAGTGTCTTCCCCACGCTTAGAATTAGAATAGTGCCTTCAACGATCAAAAACACATACAACATGTAACATATAGAAACAAAGGCTACTCGAGTAAGCCTGAAAAACACGAACATTAAACCCCCTGAGCCCACGAAATAGGCTCGTTCCCCCCTCCCTGCTTCCCTTTTCAAAAAGGCCAAAGACCACTCCACACAGTGTGAGGAATGACCTAACATCACCATTCGCAACATTGTGAACTCCCCACTCCCATCTTATAAATAAAAAACTATGTAAAACCAGAATATCGAAATTTGAGCATGTAAGAATATAAAAAAACAACAACAAAAAAATGTACAACCTGTATAATCTAAAAGTTGGACCTTTAACAAAAGTAAATGAGGAAAAACGGATTATTATCATATTATATTTACCCCCCCCCCCCCCCCCCCCCCCATCATAGTACCAAATGAACCCCCATATGTACATATATTATTCAAAAGTGTTCGTTTTTTAAAGAGTTCAGATTATTTTCCTAATGCAAAACAAAAACAAACAAAAAAGAAATGCACCAGAAGAGTGCATTGAACTACAATCCACCCCTACTAAATTGTGCTTTGAGGAGAGGGACAGTACGCCAAGTACTGTACTAATCAGAAGTAGTACCGGGAGACGCCAGCAAGTGGCGCTCCCTCACAACTAAAATACCGTCGAGGTCTACTCTATACAATGAACCGGAAGTAAAGTATACAAAACAGGAACCCAGATGCATCATGGGAAATTGAGTCCCATGTTGAGATGCGATTATAATAACATTACCATTTATCCCCCAAATAACTATACTAAGTCCAAACCACTCGTACCTATTGTGATAGGATGATAAGTAAGATGTATCACGACTAACTAAAACGAAAACAAAGTCCTCAACCTGATCCATACAAGTTAAAACGGCGAGAGAAAAAATAAATAAATAAAAAGATACCCCCCCCCCCCACGCCGTTAGCCTCAGCTAACGACACGGGGGGGAGAACCAAACCAACCCGATCCAAAACAACCCAAAGCAAAACTTTAAAACAAAAATGATCTGCATGAGTGATAAATAGTATATGTATCGAAAAAATATAGCGTGCCGAGCACGACCTGTGCAAAAATAAATTATATCACGGGTTACAGTATAAAAATAAGGTATTTATAGTAAAAAAAAATAGAAAAAAAATAACCCCGTGTGGCTATATTGTAATGGTTTAGCTCCCACGGGCCAGCCAACAAGCTAGCCCAGTACCTTAGTCTTCATCACTCTCAATTACAGTGGCTCCAGGCTTCTCCTTTATCCGTCGGACAAAGTCCTCCACGTCTTCTGGCTTGTTGAAGGACTGTGTCTTGTCTTTATATGTCACCAACAGCCTGGCCGGGAACAGCATTCCTTGACGAAGTCCGGGGATCTCACGGAGTTTCTGGCGGACCGAGTCGAATTTCTTCTGTTTCTTTCGCACATCAGCAGCCAGATCAGGATACAACTTGACAGCCTTATCCTTGTACATGATGTTTTCCTTGGCCCGGGCAGCCCTCATCACCTTCACCTTGTCGCGGTTGTCCAGGAATTTCATGATGAGGGTCCTCGGTGGAACGTCATCGTCTCTTCTTGGTCCTATCCTATGGGCAACCTCAATGGTTAGCTTGGATGTCAAGTCCAATGCTTCGACCAGCCACTTCTCAAGAAAGTCACAAGCATCGTTGCCCTCTGCCTTCTCCGGCAAATTGACCAGTCTCACATTGGACCTTCTGGACCTCGTCTCCCCGTCCAGGAGCTTTTGCTTCATCTCCTTGTATTTCTTCTCCAACTTCTCGAGCTTAGCTTCCAAGCTAACCACAGCATCTTCAGCAGTAGAAATACGAGTTTCTGCATTCTTGACGCGTTCTCTGCACTCACCGACGTCTTTCTTCACTCCATCAATCGCTGTCATGACGGAGTCCAATTTTTGTGAGAACTCAATCCTCATCTCCTTGATAGCTTCGAGAATAGAGCAGCGTTTCTCTCCATCCGCAGCCCCAGGGCTGTCGGGCCCAGTCTCGGCCATGTTGCTAGTTTCGTCGCCGTCCCTGGATTTCACAGAGCTAAATTTCAGTTTTGGTTGGTTCTTGCCTCCTCGTTTGGACATCATCCATGTAGCAGGTTGCTCAACTTATTAAAACTGCCCACTTTTATCACATAATTTGTTTCTTTGGTTCAGTAGTTTGTAACAGTTTGCGGAGCCGAGAGACACACGTCCGTCTAGCATGCCGCCATCTTGAAAAGTCTGTGTTCAGGCATTTTACTCCCAGACTGAATTATTCTTCAAACAAGCTTCACCAAACAAATGGTTATGTTATAGGTTCATTAACTTTAGGTTTCTCATACTGTTAGAACATAGAAAAGAGATTAATAGGAAATGACCAAAAGCATTTCAAGCAAGCAAGTGATGCTTGTGGCCAACAAGGCTGCTCCTGTGCCAAACTCGAAACCTTATGAGACCAGAACACAGAACAAATCAATGTTTTGTGTGGGCTTGCCTTGTGGGTGTTTTCTAAATGTAAATTGACTGGCAATCCACATTCAACAATGCACAAGCAGTGCCCAGCGCAGCACACATAGAACCTGGTTTGCATTTGAATTGAAGTTTTCCTTGTCTGTATTGTATATATTTTGTGAATCTACCTAGTTCTTCATGTGGGTTTAGTGTGCAGGGGTTGACACTAAGGTCTCCGAGGCACTTGCCCATCGGGCAAGTGCAAGTCAGGTTCTACTTGGCCTCAGGTCATGGTCACTTGCCCCCCAAAAATATATTGTAAATTTTGCATTTAAGTTTACTTCCTACTTGGGTGCTTTAAACCAGGGGTTTTCAACAGGTGGTCCCTGAGAGGGTTCCAGGTGGTCCCCAGCTAAGTTGGTTAACCAGATGTAACTCTTGAGAACGTAAAAATGAAACCAAATGGACCCTTGCGGGTCCATTTGGTTTCATTTTTACGCTCTCAAGAGTTAAAATTCATCATCTTAATTAGCCCAGGTCGCAATGACCGCCTTCAAGACAAATTTATCTTGTGTTGTGTTATTGCGCACTAAGTTGCACACTTGCCCGATCGGGCAACCAGGTAGCAGTCTTCACTTGCCCCACCATTTTTTTTACTTGCCCCGGGCAAGCGGGCAAGTGTTAGTGTCAAGCTAGTTCTTCATGTGGGTTTAGTGTGCTGGAGGTTCAGTCGGACATACATGCATGCACGTTACCATAAAGAGCATAGTGGTTGCAACTGTGGTCCTATACAGTATGGAGCTGATTGATGTGTTTGTTGATATAGTTTGATAAGAGCTTTCAGTAAAAGAGAGGAAGAGAGAGAGTGAGCATGACTAACATCACAGATGAGATGTATCTGAACTCATGACATGATTCATGACTAATTCAAGGCTTAGTCACGACTGTAAGCAGCCTGACAGGCAGTCTCACCAGGACACCACCCGCATTCAGCTTTTGATAAAAAAAACAAACAGGAAAACAGTGTAGACAGGAGGATACACAAGTGACTAGTGTGATCCTGCAGTTATTCGACTAAGCAAAATACTGTATGCAATATTGCAGAGGTTGTGGAAATTAACAAAAATATAATAGTACATGTGATGTGTTCCGCTTTGTAAAAAGCAGAATATAATCTGATCCCCGCAAGCCAAATGACGTCACAATGAGGTTATGATGACGTCCTTCGGTGAGGTGGCCGTAGTCACACGCTTTGAGGCCTGCAGTTAAAAATACAGACTCAGGGTTTAGTGAATTGTCTCCAAGACAATTAATAATAAACTTTTTGTTTCCTCAAAATCAGAGCCGTGAATCCCATCACATCAATAAATACTAGACTACAAAAAAGGAGTCTTGTCTGCTTTCCTCCGTTTTTATCCACAGAGTAAGACAGTCTCAAGTTGACTGATGGCAACAATGCCTCCAATCTCTCCATGGGAAGGGTGGCGGTGGGTGGGTGGGTGGGTAGGGCAAACACTGGAGTACCTAATACCCGTGGGAGCCCAGGCAGAGAGGAGCCAGCCGGCGTCTAAAGCCCTGCTGGCTACCAAGTAACGCACAGATACAGACTGCCTGGCTGGAAAGGCTAGCTGATCTTCTAACTGACTGGCAGACTGACTGGCAGGGTTAAAGGCTGCTTTACTGGCTGACTGAAGGCCTGGCAGCTGGCCACTGCTGGGGCAATTAAGTTGTCATCTGTGATGTGTGATCCCGCCACCCATTTCAGCATCCCCGCAAACGTTGCAGACCCCCCTCACAATTTACAATTTAGGCATTTAGTAGACGCTCTTAATCTAGAGCGAACCCTCTTTTCCTCTTGCTCCCTCTCAAGCAGCTGCTAATGCAGGGCCACCGATCAAAATCCAACGCGGTCACTTAGTAGGAACGAGGTGCTAACAAAGGATATACCCAATGAGTAACATAAGTACATTAAGTGCATTTACTGGGCAGCAGTGGCTCGGGGTAAAAGTGACGAGATGGTTGTACTGTTACTGCACTACATTAATTTGAAAAGGTTTAGTTACTGGTTACTTTATACATGTGGATTATTATTACAAAATATGCATTCACCACTTCAGCCCTGTAAGTTGTCTGAACTGTAAAGTTAATTTTGAAATCGGAACTTTTACTCATAAACAGGCTGTTATTGCAGTGTACTTGCATAAAACATAGTCATTTCTACTGTCAAGACTGTCAATACCTGAATAACTGGTGGACACAAGTCCTGACAACAAACTGAGGCCTGTTGCAATGGAGACGACCTTTCACACGTCCATCCAAAATAGACATCAGCCAAGAGCAACAGCAGTAAATTATTTCTGCTTGATCTTTACTGCCAACATAGACTACTAGTATATCATTCAGCCTGCTGTTGGCCTTGTGATTTACACAGATTCATTGACAAACTGCACACCTACTGCAGTGAGGAAAAGTATCATAGTATCAAGTATCATATCAAACACATTAATAAGGTTAAAACAACGACATTAACAACATGTGTTTTGAGATCCACAAAGAACATCTGGTCCACTGGGGAATAGAGTGTGAACAACACTGAACTGGAACTCTGTGGCCACACTTGCAATTTGTTCTGGTGCAACCACAGCTCCAGGGAGTCAGCAGCGCATCCTCGGAATGCACCAAACGGGACATTCTTGGCTAAATCCAACAACTGAATGGCCGAAATATGATTAATATTACTTGGGATGTCCCAATTCACTCTTTTCATTCCTTATCCACTCTTGATATTTTCCCAATTTCTGTGTTAGCCGATACCGATGCCAGAGAATATTCATAATAATAATAAAAAGAAAATAACTAAATATAATTTACTTTTGTACCATTGCTGTCAATGGCAAATATGAGATGTGGGGACAAAGGCAGTCTACAGAGGGGGCTAGGAGCCTCAAAAACAAAATATAAGAATAAAATTACGGTCATACATCAATTTATGTTAGTGGAAATTTGACATTGGTACATAAGGTGGTCCCTTATTGGCCGAGCGCAACCCAACAACATGCGATATGGTTAGCCGATATTCTCATCTACATGTGACGTAATTTTTCCCTTCAGTGTCAAAGGCGTTTAATGTTTTGATGTTTAACCATGAATTTGACGTTTTTAAAAAGACTTTCAGACTTTTTACTGTATGTACCATCTAAGATTCTTCCATTCAGTCCAATAAACTAATTTTAACTTTGCCTCCACCCCCTAAGTCATTGGTATGCATGGATCATCCCAGTCCCCACCTCCTACTGTGGATCAATGGCCTCTTCCCTCCTCCCTTCCTATAAAGACTGAAGTGGGCTAAGGAAAGTGGTGAGGAGGACAGGTGCAAGGGTGCCCCTCAGGTGCAGACATTTGTGTTACTAGCTGAAATGGCATGGAGTAGCATGCTGAAAGGATGAAATTGAGTGATCCGAGTGTTTAGGCTTTAGTGGGTATAAAGAGGTATTAATAACAGATTAGGGGAGAAGCTAAGCTTGTTCCCATTAGACTCAATAGTAAAATAATTTATAGAAAATCCTCTGTTGTGAATTTCTGCAAACGGATGGGCTCCAAAGATAGCTTGAGGTGTCTACTTAACTAATAACCTTACTTGGTAATATGTTTATATGATTTTTAATAAATTTGACAAAAAAAGAACTGTTTTTACACATCGTTGGCATCGAGGCATTCAGAGATAATTTCCCTTGAAGTTTCATCTTGTTGTTTCTTCCTCACGTCGCTATCCAAGTACTATGGGTACTTGGAGACCCCTATACCCATATACAGTATCATTTTAAACCTAGGGTTGTTGGCTATGATTAAAAAAAAAGTTTCTCATGTTCCAGGCCGAAGATTTTGCCATCTGAATGCAGCATGCTGCTGTTGCTCCATAATGAAATAACTGACTTATCCACCGTAAACTGCCAATATTACTAAAAGAGAACATAACACACACCCGTCGGGGACACAGGACCAGGTCCTCGTAACGCATCAACTTCACCCTGGACAGGTTTTTTATGAGTCTGTTCACTTTGGCTAGTACTGTGCTGTACTCTTCCGCTCTGTCATTTTGATCCTGAAATGTGGCTATGCTGTCGCTGTCGTTTTATTACGTCTTGAGTATATGAGCCCGTGGATTGTGATTACTCGAGATGCTGCATGCATGGATTAGCATCTAAAGTTTTAGACAGATCCATTTATACAAGTGTTGCAATGCTGTCACCATCAAACACACGGTCAGAAGCTATTGGATCTCGCCCCCTTTCTGGGGTTTCTACATTAGTCTGATTTCAGTCTCCATACGTGGGTCTATTGGTTATCCCCATATATGGACCTCTGGAGCTCTAAGTAAAAGCCTTCGCAACAATGAGTGGCTGCTGTAACAGGCGCCGGTATGCTTATGATTGCATGCCATACTTAAGGGGAACTCCACCCATTTTCAACATTCTAATATGTCATTAGTATACCCTAGAGGTGCTGAGTGGACATGATAAAAAAGATACCCCATTCTGTGTTCCCAAGAGATGGAGGTTTGAAGAAAATCACTGACATGGTGAAACATCTTGATGATATCATCAAGATGTATTTTCACCATGTTAATGGATTTCTTTAGACGCTTCTTTTTTTCTGAGAGCGTACAAATGGAACCAAATGAACCCGTTAGGGTTCATTTGGTTGCATTTGTACGCTCTCAGAAAAAATGTTGAAAATGGGTGGAATTCCCCTTTAATGCAATAGCCCGCCTAGTGCAGTATTCATCATCATGGTACTTACTGAGGCCAGTCTATGATGTCATATTGATGACATCTTCATATGGAGTTACATGAGTTATGCCAAGGACAAAAGCCGTCAGACAGACAGAACGATGGGCACACACGCACACACAAGTGTGTGTGTGTGCATGCACGCACGCACATACAGTGAATTATAATATAGATAGATACTGTATAAGATTACTGGACAGACTTGTCACTCAGCACTGTATGCCCTCCAGCCGTCTGCTGAGATACACACACCAAATATGAAGTCGTAAGTCGATCAGTCAGGCGGTTCTCAAGATGTGTCAGTGGACACTCACGCGCACAGAGGCAGACAGGGACATTCCATGCATTCATAGATATGTTTAAAACATTCACTCAAAACAAATATTCACACTGATAAATGCTCCCGGCATGCACAAGACATTTGCTGCTGATTGGCCCTGATGGCTTGTGAGATTAGTCTTGGACACACTGAAAGAGACACAGACAGAAGAGTGTCTTTAGATCCAGTGGGTCCCAAACATTAAGCTGGGGTTGACCAAAAAGATTAATTAAGACGTTCACTCGGGACCCGAGTCGGGATCTAATTTCAGTACTTCTTAAACATTGTTTTCTAATTTATGGAATTTCGTTGCATTTTTTCATGATGAAATTCATGATTTTGACCAATGATTTTTTTTTTTAGGTTGAAAAATGAAGAACTCAGAAATGTGTCCGTGACACACAAGTGTTCTAATCTAGACGTCCTCAGAGTGAATCCGTATAGATAGTGAAGCACGGGAGGATGGGAGTGAGATAACAATCCGACCAACCATTTCTAAAGTCTGAGATCTTGTAGTGCACAACTCTAAGACACTGTCCCCGACCCGATGCTGACTGCAAAGCCCTGTGACTGGAACTATATTGGGCTATAATTTCAACTGTCAGCTCACTCTCTGTCCCTGGCCAGGAGAAAAACTCACTTCCACAGGGTCTGGGGGGAAGAGAAGATGTCAGTGTAAACTATGCGGTGTAAACATACTGTTGAACTTTCTTTCCGTAGGGGTTTGCGGCTCATCAGACCCCCACAGCTTCCCCTCCCCAGTTGTGGCAATTGGAACAGACCAGGACACCCCAAGTCTGCAATAACAATGAGTTCAACTATGCAAAGAGGACCAGAAACCACTTGTTAAAGACACGGTTTTCTGTGCCAAATTTCCAACAACTTACAAGGAGGGGAGGGATCGAGGCAGGCCAGGAGAGGGCTTCCTTCTTTGTTCTAGTTGCCCCATTCATAAAGCGCAACTGAACGCGCCTGGCACAAACTGCTGTATCAGAGGGCGCCACACTCACTTAAGCTTAGTGCTCCCCTCTGAGGTCATTTAATTAGAGAACAAAGGTTTGAATTACTATGGCCGCTCAGTGGGCCTTCCTTTCATTCCACATTTCCGTTGGTTCTCCCTCTGCCCGTCTCCATGCATTAAAGGCTAATTATGAACCGTGGAGGCAACACAGGTCTTAAACATTGTGACAAGTACAAGCCTATTACTCTGCATTTCATTCAGTGTAAAAGAATACTTAAAAAAGAAGAAAAAAAGCAGAATGGTTGTGGTTGAGGTTTGCTAGAACATATTTACCGAAGCAATTTCGCGGCTGATTAGACCCGAACACTCCAGATCATCATTCATATTCGCCCGCAGATCTGCGAAATGTGACGGGCCGTCATGTATTATGGCTACCTCGTCAGATCTGATGGGATAATAAAAGCGGTGGAAGAAGATGATCCTTTCTTAAAGCAGCTCATAAATCCATCATCAATCCAATTGAATTCAGCAGACAAAGCTTTCTCTCTGCCTCGCCGTAGTAGCCCCACCAACCAAAGCCTAGCATCGGCTGGGTAATAGAGATTGGCTATCGGCGGCAGACTGAGGTGTACGGCTTGTATGGTTCTGCTTGGGCGACGCCGGATTGCAAAATCAATGGAGGATGACAAGGAGGAGATCTAGGTTGCTGCCGCTATATAAAAATCGAGTTAGTTCTGCAGTTATTGCTGCTGCCGGTGTTCTTTTCTCTCTCTCTCTCTCTCTCAATGTAGACTTTGGATGCAGGCTGCTGTTGTCGCGCCGTGCCAGGTTTCCAGAGGGACAGTTATGTCACCACTGCAGCACGATTATCTGATCAGCTTCCTGAACCTTTGGAAATTAATAAACAGTATTGAATGTATTGAATTTGAAATCTAATTATTCTAATTCAGGCTGAGGCTGGGAGTGAATGAATTAACATTGACAAAACTGCAAACAGTCACATGTTTGCTGTTGTTCAGTGGCTGGGATTTGGGCCTGAAACCTACCATAGTAGAGTACCGGTATTGCCGTTGTTATTTGAGCGGTGACAAGGCATTTGAATCGTACTCTGCCAATCTATTGTTCAGCTTTTCAGCGCTGCTGCTGCTGGCAACTGTGTGGATTAGTAACAAAATGCCAGATGAACTACTAGAGCACTATCAATAAAGTGACTGTACAGGCGCTCTGCACATTAAAAAAAAAATGTGAAGAAATGCAGGCGTTCAAGCACGAGCTCACACATCAAGGCAAAATGCAAAAGCGCATACTGAAATTGTGTCACGATACAATGCGGAGATGACAGAGGGAGCGATAGAAAGTAGAGACAGAGAACACTTTCTCTGAATTCTGGCATGCAATCTGACAGAAACGCCATGAGTTACACATGTAAGCTTTTTTTTTAAGTGTTCCGTTTAGGACTAATTACTAAAGCTTGGGGAATTTCTTCCCCTGGCTTTGACACACAACTGCTATTGATGCTCCATGAAAGATCTCATTCACTGGCTATGTCCTCCACAGTACATCTCCAGACAGCTGGAAGAGAGGAGAGAGAGAGGGAAGCGAGGACAAGAACAGCGAAGACAGGAGAAGTCAGGAGGGAGATACATGCCTAGACAGATGAGAAGACAGGACATGGAGGGACCAGGGGACAGGGCTGTATGAGAGGTGTACCGTAAACGGGAGTCGACAGCCTATTCATGGTTCATAAGTGTCATGGGAAGATGCGCGTGCCGGGCTTTCTCTTCTTCCATGTTCCAGGTTCTGGTGAAAGGCAGTAATCTGAGGAACTCAAGGATGCCCCCCTATTCTCAAACTCTTTAACTTCAAGGACGTGATGTGCCACAAATGCCCATTTGACACCAATTACAGTACAAAGGATATGACATGAGGTCATCGGCGATTCTGGCACAACACACCAGCATGACGTCACATCTTATTACTTGCGAGCAGAGTGGGCCTAACCCTAACCCGTCAACCTTCCCTCGAAGTATTCCCATTGTCCGGTTTAGTTGATGATGTAATGGTGACGTAATTAAGAGACCTTTATAAGTAATGTCATAGCTATTATCTCCTGAAAGAGATTGGGCAAAAAACAAGTATTAATTGTTTTCTAAGAGAATATGAAGAAATAACTAGAGCCGGACCGATATCGGTCGTACCGATATATCGGCCGATATCAATACCGATATATCGGCATCGGTATTGGTGATATTCGTACCAATATATCGGCTGATATATGCCCAGAACAGAAAAAGAAAGACAGAAAATGGAATTATTTCACAAAAGTAAATGATGTCAATGTCGTATTCAATAGTTTTAAAAGAGAAAATAAATTTGAAGTTCAGAAGTTTTTCAAATGTATTTTTTTATTATTTTAATTCATTAATAACATTGGTAACATCAGTGTAGTTTTTTCAAAAAAATCGGTATCGGTATCGGCCCCAAAAATATGGCATCGGTCGGGCTCTAGAAATAAGTGTTTTTGTTTGTTTTTCACTCACCCGCTTTGCTCAGGCAAAAGTGATCCAGGGTCTACTTGGTTGGCACTCTACTGAGTGCATATTTTATACATACCAAACCCTGACATACAGTAGATGGCAGTCTTAGGCTCAAGCATGGACTTGTCTTCGGGTTTGTGTAAATTGTCCCACGCCCTCCTACTAGTAGTTACTTGGACCAAGTAGGCCATGGCCTACTTGTGTGCACAATGCGCAGGTTTGCACTCTACCGGGTGCTGATCTACTGTAGTTTGATACAGCAATGGATACAGCAACGGAGGTGTTAATTATTAAGCTACCATTTAGGTAAGGGGTCCGGCCATTCTTATGTCCCCATTTGTCACGTACCTGGTAACTCTCTGGAACCCATTCAAGGACGCCTTCCCCTGAACCTAGAAGGACTAGGACTAGGCATTCAGTAAACAAACTCGCATTTACTCGAGGTTCAAGGTTCACATGCCACTCACCACTGTCGCAACACTGCAGGTAATTCCTGAACATAGAGGTATCTCATCCTTACAAAATAATAAGCCTGTAGTAACAGTAAAACATTAAATATAATCAACAAGAACGTTGACTTGTATGCTTATTTTATATTTCCTTTGGTGATGCATCACATTTGTCACTAGAATAAGAGACAAATGTGATGCATCATGCATCAATAAGGGTTACCTTTTGCCTGTGACAGTAAAGGGCTTTAGAGATGCAGATTAGTAATTCTAGAATCAAGTTGAAGGATATGTGCACGCATGCAAAAACTATAACTCAAAGCTTCAATAAGCTCACAATCAATGATTTGTGCAAAATGGAAATTAAATTACAGTGTAGGACTTTGCTTGTTCAGTTCAGCAATCCAAGGTTTTGAAGTTTCTTTTTCATGAGCAAGGAATATTTGATCAGTAGCTTTATTAATATGGCTGTTTTGTGAAGACTGTTGGGGAAAGATAAGGCAGCTATAGTTATGAATCAGATTGCAACCCACAGCCTTCGTAGCACTGTGAGCACAAAGCAGAGGCAGACCCGCCGCAGAAGTGTCCGAAAGCCGCTAGGCCTATGAGGTCAGGTCTGCACAAAGTAGCCCATGATGAGGTTACTGAATCCCCCCCAAGAAGGATTTTAAAAACAAGGCTGCTTTGACAATGTGATCCTCTGGCACAGGCAAAAAGAGACAAAACATGCCCTTGTGGTCACCGACAGACAACAGGACGCGGACACTTTTAAAAGGTTAAGTGGTTGAGGGCATGGGTCTTATGACCGTAATTACTCCACAGAGTGTCATCACAGAGGACAAAGTTAACACCACACTACACCACCTCAGAATTGACCTCTTTGTGATGCTGGAAAAGCAAGTGAGAGAGCTCTGCCACAAATCCATGAAACAGATGAAACACAAGCTGTTCCATCTAAACTCCAGAGCAGACTAAATATAAAATGCAGCCACATGTTGTTGTGTCCCATCAATAATTCTCGTTCTAAATGCATGCCGTGTGTCTACATTAATGATAACAGCACTGCATAGAGCGAGACGCTAATCATCGTGGTTCAACCTGCCATTTCCTCCCCTAATATTTCTATCGGAGATCGAAGCCTTGCAGTGCTGCTGCTGCCTGACAGGTGAGCCAATATTGTCGAGGACAAATAGAAAATGGGGGGGAAAGGGGGAGGCATTCTGTGTGTTTCATCAGAAACAGCCTGTCAGATGAAATTATGGAGCAATTTATACAGATAGCAGAATCGGATCCCATCATTCCCTGCCTTGTTTAGAGTTAAGGCAAGTTGCTGAAGAGGGGGTGAGGGGAATTGATTGGATAGAAGATCTCATCTTGGTGGCACTGGATTGCGATTGACTAAAGAAGTGGGAACTAGGCAACTTTTTTTCAGAGCCATTTGCTCTTTGGAGGGCACGTTAGGGGAGGGGAAAAATGTGCAGCTAACCGAAGATGCTGCAAAGACATGTCAACAGCAGCCGTGCGTCACTAGTGGCCAGTAAAGCTTTTAGTCAAAGCATGAATTTCCCATAGGTTATATCTCGAGTAGTATTCTGCGTCGCCTTCCTCCTTTGCTAGGAACTGTGAGGGAGATTAACCAAAAACTATTCTTTGGCACCTAGGGGTGCCCCAACTGGTAAAAATGTTCGCAACCTTTTTAAAAGGGTTGTAGCAGCGATCAAGAAATGATTTCGCCCCTCCTGGTATTGGGATGTTAATATTAATTTTGTATCCAAGCATTAGAATGTTGTTGAGGGCCCCAAATCACACTGTACAAAGCACTAGTTACTAGTTTCCAGTGTGTTTTTTAACTGGGGGTCAGATTTTCACACCCTTCCCTATCTGAGTAATGGACTGTATTAGGATGTTGATATTCATTTTGCATTCATCTTCACAGCCCCCAAATCCTACCTTATAAAGCATTCTACTTTAGGCATTTGGCATTCTACTCTAGAAGTTTTAAATGTGTATTTAAATTATAATAACATTTATGTGTTATGAATGAGGATAAGAAGTATAATGATTATGTATGAGTGCTTATAGAGTAGACATAGAATACGCACATCGACTTTAGCAGTACCCAAGTAAAAGGAAAAAACTGGTGTGTATGTTGACCATGACCGGATTAAGGTCTAGACCAGCGGTTTTCAACCAGTGGTCCGGGACCATCTGGAACCCTCTTAGGGACCTAAGAGGGTTCCAGATGGTCCCCAGCTAAGTTGGTTAACCAGATGAAAAGTTAGTTAACAAAATGTAACTCTTAGAGCGTAAAAATGAAACCAAATGGACCCTTGCAGGTCCATTTGGTTTCATGTTTACACTCTCAAGAGTCAAAATATTCACCATCTGAATTAGGCCAAGACTACACAACTGGTGAATGTAAAAGATTAATGGTCATTTTAATCTGTATGTTCGACTGTTTTGTTTCCCCCAAAATCCAGCCTAGTATTGTGGACAAAATATATCTTTAGGTTTGGGGTCTGTGGTGGCTAGAATGTCATCAAATGGTGGTCCATGGCTTAAATTCTAAATAAATAGTGGGCCCTGGCATGAAAAAGGTTGAAAACCTCTAGACGAGTGAAACGTTGTTGTCATTTTTATTAATAAAGACAGCCTTGAGATGAGCGATAGAGCCTGCACACCGGAGGTTAGTTACCTGCTGTGTACAGGCTCTATCTCTCGTCTATAATGCATACGAGTGCTTGTAAATATAATTATATTACAGTGTTCATAATGCAATATAAACATGGGGAAATGCTACCAAACATACATACAACAGAAAAAAAAATCTGGCGTCCGTTTAGGCAGGTAATGTGTCATTCAAAATGACACATTACCCATAGGCACTATAGTAATACAACAGTGCTATAAACTGTTTACAAAACAACACAGATCTAGTTGCTTTCTGGCTACCACTATGATTGCTCTTTATCTCCCTCTCTTGTTCGCCATGCCAGACAATTAATAATTCATAATATAGGAGTCTGGGGAAAACTCACACTCTATTAGGCAAAGGAGAGGACAGCTATTCATAGCTTTAATGATGAGTGAGACTCAGATGAACAGGTTAAGGCCACAAGAGAGTGCTACACAGTTCTATCTGTTCCACAATCATTCAGAATGATAATGGAGGACACCAACATATCCACTGTTTAGCTGTTATATCTCTCTCCGGCTCGGTATATCGATGTCCTTTTTCATCTCTTTTCATCTCATTACATTTAGCGTGATTCCTCCAGGCAATCCATCTATCAAAGCTACAGTTGCAGACTCTTGTGCTCCGAGGGAGAGTATGTAGAAAATGTTAGTAGTACATCAATCACATCAGTAATAATTGATAGCATTATAATAATTGAAGCAGCGACCCCCTGGAGCAATCAAGTGATGGAGTGGGGGTGCAGGTTCCAGCACATCGACAAGGCCTGTCCTCTCGCGTAAGGTGAGTGATTCCAATAAAGCAACAACTGTCCCTCACAAGTCCAGAGCCGTGTTGATTTAGTCGGCTACCTTTTTTCTTCCATTGGCGAATACTAAATAGAAACTAAGACGAAAACTAAGCTATGATGACTATAAGACTACGGTGTGCTTGTAGACCGTTATTTTCAGAACGTGTGAAATCTGTCATTATGACGGCATCAAGGTCTGCCCAAATAAATACATTTTAGTTGACTAAATCAACTGTAGATAGATTTAGTCAAATAATATTAGACCTATGCACTAAAACATGTGACTTAAAGATGGAGAAGGAAGGATACAGAGTAAAGGATGTCTTTCTTAATTTTGTTTTATACGTAATTGCATGCCATCTCCAACACGAAAAATAGACGATCTACAAGTTTGTGTATATACAGGCTTGTGGATCTGCCATTTTTGGAGATGCGACAAAGAAGTGTAAATCAAGTTTTACTGCTAGAGGACAGGATTGAAGATTGCAATGGTAACAAGCTGTTCCTCCACAACCGAACAGCCCAGCACTGCACAGCAGCACACATAGGGCTCGATTTTGGTTACATTAGCCCTTATACGCAATTAACGCACTTAGCATTGGGGAAGAGGCTTTCCCACACTAAAGTTGGTAATTTCGTTACAATGCTATCTCCCTTAAACACCTCCTATACCTGTTACATTATGCATATGTGTGGTTTGGGCGTTTTTAGCTTTCATCCAATTGCTCTTGCCATTCCCTTTAATTCATCCCATATCTACAGTATTTCCGTTATCCATACTGCTATGCCTACTCCGAAGCCCGCAGCCTGGCTGCGGCTTAGGACAGACACATGCAAGAGTAGCCTATTCTCAAAGATTATAGCTCTTATTTTCAAACAATTATAGCTCGGTCAATTCTCAATCAGTTCTTACCATTCAACATGTTATGTTGAAGAAACATGTTCCATGTTTTTTGCTGTATGTGGCGTGCATTTATCCCAAGTCTGCGAAATAAAGTAAATTGCAAAAAAGTCGGAAATCGTGGCAAAAACAGACGTCTTTTTGATCATTCATTTCCCGGACAATTCTGGACCATTTCTTACAATTCAAAATGCAGCGTGACGGGAAAACATCACTCTCTCGGATGCTGTATAGAATATGTGGGTAGGTCTTTTGTATGAAGCGGAATCAAGCGAAACGTAACTGTCGGGGATTCGGTGGACCGTTTCCACTTGGAGTCGTGGACATCTCCAAGGCGCACAGATGCCCGCACCGTGCGCATGTGGCTCTGCCTTCTCATATGGGTTAGCGGGTGCTGAAATCACGTTATCTAGTTCCCAAATCTATTTGATGAAATTAGCAACTTAAGGGACTGTGCGACGAACACGCCTATGACCACACCTCCAGTCACAAACAAAGGTGTCGGCATAAAGAATAGTGGCTAAGGGAAGAGGAAAGGTGACTAAAATACCAATAAGGGAATTCGGTGCGGGTTTCGGGTAACGTTAGGGATAAGGGCGGGAGCGAAAATCAAGTCCATACAGTAGACAGAACTTGTGCACTTTCCGACTTAATTTAATATTCCGGATTTTGACATGTAGATGTGTTATGGTCAAAACCAGATAAAATAGGCAGCTCAAAGCCAAATCCAGGACAGTAATAGGAGGAATATAAAATGTGCGCTGAGGAACAGGCAGGACAGCACCACTAGATTCGTCTCTCATGCTTTTCTTATCCCTCAATGCTCTGATGAAATCGGTAGTTAAAAATGCTTCGGGTCTTTTTTTCCCCCTTTGTTCGGGCTCAAAAGCCAAAGGTTTAAATATTTCTGGGCCGGGGAAATTAAATAAAAAAACATTTTTGAATTTTCTCCTTTTCTTACATTTTATTCCATGTCTACTCTTTACAACCTGGCCTGTCCTAATCTCTCTCTCTTTGTGATGATATCCACCTTTACTCTGAAGCTGCCTGGGAGCAGATTCTGTTACAGGCACCCATTTTATGGGTGCCTGTAAATATTCTAAATCATTAGAATATTATTAACCACGTACAACCTGGGGTTCCTTTAATTTGAAATATCTTTGAAATTTGGGTTGTTTGCATGCCATAGATCCGGCCCTGGGTTCCTTCCTATTTGGGCCATTTAATTATAGGTGTTACCAATTTTGTTATACTATATAGCTTTATTATAGTCCAGCAGTCAACAGGCTTATTTTGTTTAAAGTGTGAAATTTGGCTTATCATACTGTCTATTTTATTGGCCTAAAATATTGTCTATATAAAATACATTCATGAATCCACTTACTGACCGGCTGTTGATATTGAGCAATTTTTATGGCGGTTTACAGTATATGTCACCATATCATGAACATCCTATAGGCAAGCTTTATAGTATGCGTTATGTAGCATGTGACAAATCAAACTAGGGCATTTTTATCATTCTGAATGCATTCCAAGCATTAGTTTTGCACAAAGAACAGTGACAAAAAAAAATATGAAACGGTGTGCTCAATACTAACTGCAGGTGGATTCATGAATGTATGTATAGAGAATATTTTAGGCCAATAAAAAAAAACACTCAATACTGTAACAAATTTCCCACTTCGCAGCCAGGGGGATGCTGAACCTCTATGCGTTATTATGAGCCGACAGACGTACATCACTTTCCATTGTGACGGCTGTACAACTGCAATGCAATATTCTCGGGTTTTAGACATAGTACAAATTATGCTTACTCTGATAGGAAAAAACATAAAAGACCCACAGAAATTGACACCTGCTTTCACACATTCTTAACAACAATAGTGGTGTATCATTTGTCAAAATTCCCATGAGTGATAAAGATCTACTCTAAAGGAAGCACAGTAAATTGTGTGCACGAAGAATTATGTGAGAGACAGATAGTGAGATGGAGGGATGGGGGGGATGGGGGGAGGGGTCGAGCAGAGGAAGTCTCTTCTCAGCACGGGTTCCAATTACATCCAGGGTGTGAAACAGTCCATAACACCCCGATTAGCCAGTCTGTCATCTCGCCTCGGCAGCGCGCTGGCTACAGTTGCTAACACACAACACTTTGTGGGAGCACTTTATGGCCAGGGCCATAAATACGCAACCCAATCAAGGGCTGCCTCTCACAAAGCAGCCTGGCCCGGCAAACCCAGTATGACTATTATTGCCGTGCTTTCCCTTTCCCGCCTCTCACAACGAATCCGTGCCCGACACCTACGTTTGTTTCCACACTGGGCTTCCCTCCATTAGCCACTCAAACAGCATGTTCCGGAGCGGTGCTGGGAGAGCGAGTCGAGCAGGGCCCACTCGGTCCTGCAGCCCTGGGAGCTGCCTATAGGCTAGTTACAGTAGCAGATGCCAGTCGACAGACTGACAGCAAATGACTCATGCCCCCCCCCCCTTCTCTGCCCTCGGGCAGGCTAAAAATGGCCTTGGACTGTCAGGGAGAGTTCAAAGGGAGTCTGAGTGCTCTGTCCAGATAATGGCAAAAAACAAATAATAAAAAGAACAGTGGAGGTGTCACTTTTCAGAGATGTACGTGAAAACGATAACAAGGTCATGTCATGATGTTCTGTCAACCAATTAGGCTTGAGAAGAAACTCGCAGAGCTGACAGTCTAAAGGATTTTATTCACTTTGTGCAAGTTACATTTATTTATTATTTATAAGGAAATTTAATTATAAGACTTTCAGTCATAGTTCTGCTTCACTATGGATAAATAGGTTGACCTGAGAAATTTAGATTCCGCAATAAGATGTAATATCAAGGATGCATGCTGAACCAAGGGTTGGCTAGTAGTGACACAGCATGAGAGATATGGTATGCGGCGCAGCAGCGTTGATTGAACAGGCTCCGGGTATACAGCCCAGCGGCTAGAGTCATCCAATGAAAGTCCATGTGGTGGGTCCACAAGGACCAGGAATGCCCGACCGAACGTCCTTTCAAGAGCAAATTCCTGAACAGATCCCCTGGCAGTGGAGAGTGCAGGGTGGGCTTGAGGTTGCAAGTGCCTAGCATGACAAGTGAAATCAAATTCAAATCCAACCCCAGGGGCAGTGGGCTGTGGCAATGAATGAAATGCTTAAAAGACATTCTCGTGTCAGCTCTCCAAACACAGATGCACAATGAGTTCATGCATCGTTCCTTTCCTCTGCATTCAACAGGAAGTTTGTTCCTTCTGTTTCTCCCTCCCTATGGGCTGCAGGGTTTATTATAGGGGAATAGTTGATATTTGGAGCCAAATATCTCCGAAGGGAATTAAAACTTAATTCCATGGATCAGGCAGACCACTAGTGGGCCAAAAGAATCTCACACAGCTCATGCACAGAGCTTTTCTTGAGTAGCAAAAACAAACTCAGTAATATGTGCCTGCAAGATATCTTTCTGCAGCGTATAGGGCAGAGCAGCGCTCAAGTTGCATGAGCCAAAAGGTGACACTTTTAATAAACAACGTTTCTATTTACGCAGCTATATACATTAACTTTCCTCTCAAATTACTCTACCACCAGCAGGGCAAACACACTGAGCCATTATCCTCTGACACTTCGCCTCAAGCTGCAGGACTGGGAATGAGATGTCAGACCAGTGGACAGCATTGACCTCTTCGGGCAATTGCAATATTTCACTTTGCAAATCCAGTGCTGTGCATAATTACATTGGGAACTGTACTAATTACTATTGAATTCTTACAGTTTCGCTTTCAAATAATTTAGATACCTTGAAGCCTCGCCACAAACACTGCTATTCCGTAATCAATTTAAATTTGCTAAATACAATGTAACTGAGAAATGCCATCTTTGGAAATAATCATCATGGCTGAGCTACCCCGACAGCTTTGACATGCTGATGTAATCAGCATTAGGTACTTAGGTGAGCATACAGGGACATGTACAGTATTGTGTTTTGATTTTTTTAAAAAAAAAAAGAGAGAGAGAAAAGAAGCATGTTTTGTACCATATCATTTATGACTGCAATCCAGTGCCTCATAATAAACAACATTTGAAACAACAAAGCATTGTCACTTCCTAAATCTCCTTGAACAGAGGTGAACTAACCCCAACTTGAGAAAAGGGCTATGAACTTCATTTGAAATTCTACATTGAAGAAGCACTTGCACTGAATTCATTCATCCAACTCACATGGAATACAGCTAAATCAAATCAGACAAAAAATGTAATAATGATATTAGGCCAACCATCTGAAGCAATCACTTCTGAAACCATTCATGTTTCTGAATGACACCTATAAACTTCAGTCTACGGTCAATCTACAAGCTCACAACACACTGCGAGTGCTGTGAGATTGTAGATCTGCTATTTTTGGGGGAGAGCATGCTTTCACAGAAGACATGCTGGCTGAAATCAGTCGTGGCAAATGGAGACTGAGAACATAAATCACATTCATCCCTCATCTGCAGTTGAACTGTCCAGCAACATTTGCAGATGAGCAGCAGAGAGAGAAAATTATCACCAGAACAACAGATTAGGCCTCTGGCTGGATACAAAATTGAGTCACTGGCTGCGTGATTGTAATGCAGGAGAGCTCTCCTCTCCAAAACCTTGGGACAACGATTAGCTTGGAAGCAAATCACAGCTTGTCTGCCCTGCAGGAGAGACATCTAACAGGGGGAAGTGATTCAACCTATGTGTCAGGCAATAGAATCCCACACTGTGAGGAGCGTGTAAGAGAGTGTCATTTCAGCCTCCATGCATTTAATCACAAGCAGGTGTAAAACGTATATATGACATGTACTTACTTAGCTCGCTGAAGCGTTTATACCTCCCCAAGGATGTCAAATCAGGGATATGCGTTTTCCTTTCCCACACAACTTTGTAACCTGATTCCTAATGTCACACCATTGTTTTTGTTCCAGATGATACAAGGCAAAATGTTTTCAGTCAAAGAAACTATTATGATTATTATTTTCAAAAGGTTTTTTTCCTCTGTTATTTTCAGCTAAGATGACAACATTGTGCCTGTAGTTACTGTAAATCAGCCTAAAGCTGTAAGTGGGGTTACCTGGTAATTTGCCCATTATGTGGCTGGATATCAAGATCAGGACTCTAAAAGCCTCAGTCAGAAACTATTTGACTATGCAGCACATAATTCAAGGCTCCGGTATACACATATGCTTGGTCCAGCCATCCATCAGAGCATTTTTGCCAAGTCAACAGATTCTCTGTGTGGTGGCCAGTCAGGGGAAAGGCAGGCACGGGGCCCTCAGGTTCTGTTTCAGCAGTGCGTGTGAGCCTGAGTGCGTGTGCATGTTTCAAGTTTGTGTGTGCGTTCAGCAGCAGGAGAGTTTAGATTTTCACTCAGTGAGTGTAATGTAGCCTATAGCCTAACCATTTTTAGAGCAGCCGCAAGGCCCACAACCAATGTCATATAGCAATCTGGGCACCCACATAGAATGCTTGATAGATCGAACTTAGACATTATTTGATTAGGCAGTCTCCCTCGCTTTTTAACTACCAGATGATCAATAACCTATACTCGCATAATAAGCAGTGAACGTCTTAGATAACTTGCATTTACTATAAGACATTAAGTAGCAGCAGAAGTAAGAACTACAAAAACAAAGCCCATAACATAAATATAACTACTTCTATATTGTTCCAAGTCCTCAAGAGATCTCGTTAGCATTTTTCCATGATACCGTATTATCTGGAGCATCACACCTTGCCGGCCTGTTCAAGTAGTGAGTGCCAGCCAAGGGTCTGACAGACAGATTACTCACACCCTCTTTCCACACTACTGCCCTGGGTCATCACTCTTTAATGTTTGGCCCCATGACATGATGGTTGGTGGTGCAAAGATTTCCCCCTATACCCTCAGGATGAGTGCAGTGCTGTTCCTTGCAACAACAATAACAACAACAGGAGAGAAAATAACACTTCAGAGGCAGAGAGGGGGATAGATAATCCTGCAATGTCCCAGATCTTTATTGGGAGTGTGCACTTCTTGATAGCTGTCCTGGCACTGAGACTTTAACACACCACCACAGGGCACTTTTCAGTAGCATGAAATAGTCAGGATACAGGCGAGAAATTAATTTCTGTAGTGTAGCATTCTCATACATGATGTTATATATCGAAAAGACCTGTTTTGAGCAAATCATCTTACTTTTAATTTCTAGACTTTATGGTCCCAGCTCTGGCCTGAATGACTGACTAAATACCGACTCTGGACAATATATCTATGTGATTTCCATGCATCTTTCTCAGAGATGAGTACCAGCATTTACCCGTTTCCATTTGCATTACACTAATCATATGTAATTCTTACAGCACAACATCTGGAGCTGTTTGGCAGCAGGGTGGCAGCTGCATCCTCTAACACGATGTCGATGGCTTATAAGTGTGTAATGCAGGGATTTCATTCTGGTACTTCCGCAGAAATGCTTGCCAAGAGGATACCAATGCATTCCTTACTTTACTTCACAAAACTCTTAAAGCTATTCAAAGTCACACAGTCAAGAGATCCCTATATCCCCATCTGTTGGGCGGACATATATCTGATTCGTTAGCCAAGTACTGAGAACCGAAGGTCTCCGGTTCATGCCGAAGCCTTGGCTATGTGTCCGAAGTGTCAGTGAGCACACATAATATATGTTAGAACTTCCTGCCTGCCTCAGGGAAGCCATCTGCTTCTTGGTGAAGCTGAAAATTCCCTATTCCTTAGAACAGAGGTCTCCTCCCTCCACTTTCCCTTTATGACATGATTATGATTACAGTTTCAATTGCCATAGTTTACCAACAAAAAAATGCTCTCCTGCAAGACATGAATGCACATAGATGCACACGGATGTAAAACTGACAGTCTGGTATGACCAAGGTTCACACACACAAACGAGAGAAAAACATACATCACACTTGCTTTGTTTTCTCACCAAAAATGGAAAGGAGACGTGCAGTTTCTTGATAATGTGTGTGTATGTACCATGCCGCGTGTGGGTGTGTAATACAGCGTATGGGTGTGTAACACACAGTCTCCCACTTCTTTGCACTTGCAAAACTGTAAAACAGGCACATCAGCCTGATTCTATTGCGCAGAATGTAGTGTGTGATATTCATGTGCTTATACATGTGAAAGTGTTGGTTTGTGTAACATGTACATTAATGCTGGACTTGTGTTGATATGCATGTTCAATGACACTGTGTGTGTGTGTGTGTGTGTGTGTGTGTGTGTGTGTGTGTGTGTGTGTGTGTGTGTGTGTGTGTGTGTGTGTGTCTGTTCAGTTAATGATGTGCAAAACACGCAGCAATGATGTGCAATAACACCAGTGTGTGTGTGTGTGTGTGTGTGTGTGTGTGTGTGTGTGTGTGTGTGTGTGTGTGTGTGTGAGTGTGTGTGAGAGCATGCAATGAGTGTTGATAATGTGCAATAGCGTGCAGTGAGGGTGCGTGTATGTGTAATAATAGATGCATGCAGAGTGTGTTGTTGATGTGTAATAGCAATGCATGCCGTGTGTACGTGTGTTATTGTTGATGTGTAATAGCATGCAGTGTGTGCTTGCGCGCGCGTTGTTGTTGATGTGAAATTACATGCAGTGTGTGCTGCTTTGAAGGCACTATAGCTGCAGACCACTCTCTCTTACCAAGCTTTCCCCGGGACTCCTCCAGCTTCTGGATTTGGTTCTCCAAGAAGAACATGGCCACTGCGAACGCCAGCAGCGCCAGAAGCTGAAACTTGGGTGGCATCATGACTCTTAGCAGCCCCATCAAACAATCCAGCCGGGAATTAAGTCATTCCATGTTTTTTTGTTTGGAGGGGGAGGCAGGCAGTTTCTCTGTTGAAAGCACAACGCAGCGTCGATAAATCACAAAGCGAAGAGGTGCGTGTGCATGGCCCTCTCTCGCTCTATCTCTGTGTGATGATCACACTGTGGAGATGTTCCACCAGCAATGTTGCGACTGTACCAATCGATTAATGCTGACGTAACTCGCTCATGGTCTAGTTAATTATTACTCGACGCTAGTGAATGAATGTCCTCTGACCTATGCGAGATCCTTTGAATGTAGACTGGGGTGAAGTGGAGGTTCGTCTGCATGCTGTTGTGGAGTCTCCGTAGCGTCGCGCGGCGTGTGTCCCTCTCTTGTCGTCGCGCTGCTGTCCCGTGCAGTCAGTGCTGTTCTCCTCGGTGTTGCCAAATCTTGTGAGAGAAATAAGCTAACCCCACTACCAAAATCAAGCGACCTTATTGGAAAAATGCGGATGTTGTTATCTTTGAAGATATAATCAAAACGGCTCATGTGTGGCGCGCCGTGTCAGACGCGCCACAAGTTGTTTCTTGGGTCCTGGTGCTGTTGCTGTTGGTTTTATCAACAGCTTAGAGATTTACAGTACAATTCAAGCATACTTAAGCACAAATCAATACAAGACTGATAATTGAATCGACAAATGGCAGCCAGCCTGTTAAGTCCCATGTTTGTGCCAACTCTGGGCCATGTATTATTATACAATTACACTGCAGAGACATCAGACCCATTCTGTCAATCCATGCGATTCACACACACACACACACACACACACACACACACACACACACACACACACACACACACACACACACACACACACACACACACACACACACACACACACACACACACACACACACACACACACACACACACACACACACACACACACACACACACACAGGCTTGTTAACAATCAAACAAATAAACAGGAAACATTGGCGGGAAACAGCTCTACTTGGCAACCCTGGGCAGTCAGCGTTCTCCCCTACCTCCTCTTCCACACGGCGAAGAAGTTATTAGTAGCCTCCAGGCCATTGGTAGAATCACCAGTCCACCAAACGGACCTGCCTGTTAATTGGTCCGTTGATGCTTTCTGTTCAAACGGGATTGGACCGAGCTAACTGTGAATGAAAAGCTAGGGACGGAGGATGGCGCTGTTGAGTCATGTCCAACATTTAACACACGACGATACTTGCAGACGACACCTCTTACTTTAATTTCCTCGAAAAAACGAGGGTGCCCTTCACGCAGCCGGAACACAAACGCAACGTTCTAGAACGAAACATTCCAACTTCAACACATGTAAAACAAGCCAGCCGTATACTTACTGTAAAATGTGAATGTTGCCGCTTTGACGATAATGTAATTTATTAAGATGTCAATGCCGACGCTTTGGGTGTTCAGGCGCACCACATGATCACTCCAGGCTAATAAACGGGTCCTTCCTTCCTCGTAGAGCCATATAGAACAATAGTTGCGACATTGGATGGGTAGAAATTGAAGGCTCGAGCGCTGTTCGAGAAGCCTGAAAGGGGGGCAAACTAGAGTTGGAAATACATTGTTTTCAACGAGGTCGGCGAAAATAAAAGCTATTTTAGACATTGCCAACTGTTTCAAGGTATTGTACAGTAAACATCTTTAATGATTATGTTGTAAAATAAAGGGATTTAACATTAAAAGGCTGTGCTGTTGCTTGAATCCAATGCATTTCTGCCTTCTACAGGTCCATACCCCTATTCTCAGTAGAACTTTATGTAGAAGAGCCGCCATCAGACTGGCCTCATGAAGTGAACGGAGATTGCATAACTCTGGCTAGTCTATAAGATTCTGTTCCCACACAACAAAGCACTCTCCAAAATGTCGGGAGAGGTGTATCTCTTGTGGCTTCTGTCGCTTATACAAACGGTAAGTTTATATCGATATTGACGACTAAACACACGCGTTGGACTTATTCTTTCCACAAACATCTATATATTTAACCAGCAGTGTATTTCTGTTGTTCTTGCTGTGGTCACAAGTGTAAAAACTGGTCCTCACTCATACAGTCAAACAGCATCCTGTTTCCCTGTGAGCTCGAATGACGTGGCTTAAAGTCGGTCTCTATTATCTGTATACAGTTTTACTAAATGTTTAATGGTTAAATCATGTCTCGGAAGGGTGTGAGTGGAAAAATAATCCCAGAAAGTGCTCATTGGCAGTATCAATGGCGTGACTCGAGACCAGCAATTTATAACGAAATGATAAAATCACAGCAGCTCCACCACCTAGAACTGATTTTGTATTTCTCACTTCTCCCGACGACAGAAGTGAGAAATAGAAAGGTACTCAGTCAGCGTGCCAAAACGATGCGTCAAATTGGTGCTTTGGATCATCATGTAGGTCAGGGCTGGGCAAGTGGGCAATGGTGAGGATGGAGAGGGCCACAACATTTACACTCATTCCAGAGGACCACATTGCATTTTAGACAAAAAAAAGGCCCAAATATGAGTGTGTGATGCACACACAGACATTTCTGCCTGGCTTAAATGCTAATCTCACTGACTGCATTCGCAATGAATGTTCTGATATTAAACCTAAGTGATGGTGTGGGCCGCCAGTGGCCCATGTCTGATGTAGGTTGTCTATGCCAGGTGATTATGTTGTTAATGTCCTGGCAGCAGGACACAGACAGCAGCTGAAAATCTTCAGAATGTTTCAAGACACTGGCCAGCGTGCGTCAGTCCATTCGATGCACCACTCAAACCAAAGAAATGCCAGCTAGGAAAACTACATTTCCATGGTTGTTTATAATTCTCTTAAAATATGCTGCTATTTCCTACTGCACAATCTTGGAAGTGATTTCATGTAAACTGTAGTTAAGTTATTTCTATTGTCTGCTCACAATATCACATATAGCCTGCCCTACATCCTCAACACTGTAAAATGTTTTAGGAGTTAATAGGTAGCGGGCGTGATTTTCTGGATTCACTGAAAAATTGGCCATTCGTTTTACCCATGGATGTTTACAAAAACAATTATTTTATATAAATTATTTAAAGAATAGAATCATGCCATCCATGATCCTGATGGTAAATCATGGCTATAAAATGTTAGATTCTCTCCACCACGGACTGTACCATCAGCGGGCAATCATGGGCAACTTTGGGATTTGGGATGTGTGGAATATATAATTTGCATCTTCCATCAGTTTCTTATGTCTTCCTCCTCTCCCCAGTTGTCGGCGTATGGCGCTGAGCTGTCCTCGGAGGCGTGCAGGGAGCTGGGCTTCTCCAGCAACCTGCTCTGCAGCTCATGTGACCTGCTAGGGGAGTTCAGCCTCAGCCAACTCCAGCCTGTCTGCCGGCAGTGCTGCCAGCAGGAGGCCCAGATGGAAGCACGCAAGGTAGGACGAATGGCCAAGCTCACAGAATGGCAGTCCAGGGTACACAGACCGCTTGTTAGTATGCGCAAAGAAACAAAAATCAACTAAGCGCAAAGAAAAAAAAAATCCCAATCTTTCCTGATGAGGAGGAAAATCAGTCTGGATATTTAAAATATATTTATATGCAGCTAGTAGCACCTCTCTAAATACATTGTATTCCATTGTGCATTTAAAAATAAATGGTTTTTTTTTATTTTCTTTTTCTTGCCTTTTTCACAAATGCAAAATTCCATATAATCCACTATTAGACATAGTAATAGTCAAACAGGCATTAGTCAAACAATGCTGTCGCTCCCAACATGCATGGCCGGTTACAACTAACCTGTGGCAGGTTACACTTGACCCATGGCCAAGTTAAAACTCATTCATAGCGCATGCTACATGTGTGGTAGTTTAAAACTAACCTGTGTCCGTGACACATTAAAAGCAACCATGAGGTTACGTATAGTTTGAGCAAGGTGTCGGATTAATGCCGTCAGACCTTGGTACATTGCAAGATGGTCTCAGCACAGCAGCACTACCCAACCAGCTACATCATTAATTTCTCCTAAATTACCAGCTTAGAATAACAATTAATGTTGTAAACACGCCTTTTGATCACTTGGTTAGGTCAACAAATGGGGTTTGAGTGGGGTAAAACAAATTGAAGGATGACAGTGTCTTAGCTACACTTAAGCAGACTTTTGTCTTTGTACACTGGAATGCTTGGCTCTTCTTTTTTACTTCTCTCTTGCTCCTTCACTTTGTGATTGACTGGGTAGCACTGCCTACAACTGTCAGCGATGACACTTTGTCACTCCAAATAGACAGCTGTGAGATGTTATCCACATTTTACAGTATCAAGACATCTGCAACCAGTGCTGTTATTGTATGCGAAAGCACCAGTCATTAAAGCAAATTCAACACAGTTCCCTGCTGTGCTGCATGTGACAAGCAAATGTCTCTCATGGTTGAATTGGGAGGAGGAAAAAACAAAGTAATTTTCTCTTGATTAAGCTAAGCCCCTAGAGTGTGTGGTATCCTAGCAACAGCACCTCGGCAAATGGAGCACACCTCATTTCATTTCTTGATTATAACTCTTTCTGTCTTCGACAGACCTTCGTTTTCATTTAAAGGAGAGGCTACCTCTGCACTCCTACCGTTCCACTGAAAATGTCATTGGGAATAACAATGACTTGTCTCCAGCTGTACTATACTGCTGCAGCAGCACTAAGCACATTCTCCCCAGACGAGAGCCGCAATTATGTGTCTTAAGAGTTTTTATTTTTTTGTCAGGCAATGCAATTTACATCATTGCAGTTACATTAGAGCTCTGAGAAACTACTTTAAGCATGGTCTAGTTGATTATTGAGATTCAATGAGTGAGGGCATTTATTTAGACTTAAGCCTAATGTTCTCTGTTGCACGGCAGACAGTGTCGCTCATAGAAGAGAATTGAGTACAATATATACTGATTTATAAATTATGTTTTTATTTTGGTCGTTTCTTGTACTTTCTGTGAGCTTTGCGGGGGCCGAGGGGCTTGATTAATCTTAACCAGACTCTCTGGGGACATTAATGAGTGCACTGTGAGCCTGTGACTATCAGTTCCTCTGAGGGCTTTTAAGCCATAACACACTGAAGTTTATACCTCAAGCATTCTAGAAATGTGGAACCTTACAGGGTAACCTGTTTAGAAGTGAGAAGAGAGATTCAAAGGGTTATGAAGTGCATTTGAGTTGATACACTTGAGTGAATGTGTGTGTGCGTGTGCGTGTGCGTGTGCGTGTGTTTGCGTGCGATGCACAAACTTTGAACAGTGTAAACCAAAGTTTTGATTTGCATGAAAAACTGGAGTTGTCAGAGAGATTTCTTTGCTTACCATGATTCTGCTTACTAGCAAGTCCAAGCAGTACCATCTCTCCACTGCACATAATCGGCAATAGCTGTGACTGGTCTGTCATATGTGGTGAAATGAAACTGGAGAAAATGGAATTTGTGGTGGGGACAGGAAGAAAGCCAGGTTAGCTTTGCATGTGTAATTTAATTTGCCGTGTGAGCCATCCAGTGATCCCCTTTTGCCACACTTCAGACTCCACCCCCAGTAACTGCGAGTCAGGAATGTACATGAAATACTGCTGTGGCACTCCAATTTCCTCTAACTTATTGTATATTGGTAGTGGAGGTTTGATTACAAGTGAGCCTACGTAAACTCTCATCCATCACCCTCCCCACCCCCCACTCTGCCCCATATGCACAAACTCCCACTTTAATGGCCCCCAGGACCCGCCCAGACACGTTTATGAGAAGGCTGCCAGAATCAAATTACTCTCCAGACTGGCCTTCCCAACACTGTGGGGGCGTCAGTGGGTGCAGAATAGCAAAGAAATTAATAGCAGAGGTGGGAGGAAGGAAGATGAGGGGTTCTATGCTTCTAAAGGCAGTTGGCAATGGCTGAGCTTGTTTTTGAATATTCTTGGTCATGGGATAGCGTACAGTGTTGGACATAATGGACCATCCAAGCCGATTTCATGACCAATTACTTTCCCTAGTAGACTTAACTTGAAATGACCAGAGTTTGTTTTTTCCCCCTGATTCTTCTCTATCCTATATAATTGTGTGTGCTAACCACTTCAGCTTTACTTTATTTTTTAAAGCCATTTTGTAATGGGGGTGTTTTGGTATGAACTCCTTTTTAAGTAAGTCATTATAGCAAGTATGCCCTGGTAACAGACTTGCTGTCTTGTCTGTTTTGTCCTCTTTCCAGCTCTACCCTGGGGCCATTCTCGAGGTTTGTGGATGAAAATTGGGGAGGTTCCCTCAAGTCCAAGGTAATTTGGTGTCCTTTTAGTACTTGATACAAAAAACCTTTTCAGTTCAGGGTCCACTGATTCGCTGTGTTCAGCACATTTGAAATGTCCGGAAAGCAGCGAATCAGGCTAGAGTCCGCGCCGCTGTGGCAACAGGCGACAGGTGACGTGCGCTCAGTCCAATTTAGAAAATCGTGAGTAGTAGATTTTTTGTACACTTTGCAACACTGCATTTTGTCATAGGTCAGTTAATCTTTGGACATAAGAGGAATTGTAGTAGTAGTGGATAACATGAAATTGTCCAAGTGATTCTGAACATGAACAGGGAGGTTGGTAATGTAGCAGTAATGGGGAAAAATGGAATGTGGAGGACAGTGGTAATATCTATATAGTCAAAGGTGTGTGCATAATAAACCATAACAAAGAAATGGTAGCAACTGTTTGCACAGCAGTGTAGCCTACTCATGTGAATATTGGAAAGACCAATATAAGAAGGCAGAGTGTCTGTGCAGGCCAAACATACAAATGTATATAAGTTGATGTACACAGTCACACACATCAATGTTGGCATCGTATACGTGTCCTGTAGTTGAGGGAGTTTCAGGGGATACCTGAATTTGTGATAGGACCGAAATGGGCCCTAGATTGGCTACAACGGATCCAAGTAATTCCTTTTTGTGCACAGTTACAGCACCGTAAGGGTCCATTTTGTTCCAAAGTATCACAGCTGGCGGGGGAGTTTATAGCCTATTATGATTAGTGGTAATAGTAGTAGTTGTATTCCTATTATTATTATGCCGTTCGATTCATATATTGTCCACACTAGCCCCAATCAATGGCAGCAATGGCAATTGTTTGCATTTGTACACTGTCATAAAAAAAAGAAAATGGGTGGAATTCCCCTAATGTTTACACGTCGTCAGAACGGGGATCCAAGTAGATTCCTTTTTGTGCAGTTACACCACCGTAAGGGTCCTTTTTGTTACCAAGTATCACAGCTGGTTGGGAGATTATATTATTGTGATTAGTGGTAATAGTAGTAGTAGTATTCATGTTATTATTATGCCGTTCGATTCATGCCCCCACCAGCCGAGCGTCAATCAATCGCAGCAAAATTTGGTTGCATTTGTACACTCTCATAAAAAAGTGAAAATGGGTGGAATTGCCCTTTAATGTTTACACGAACTGGGACCGCCAACAGCGGGTCTACGGAGTTTATTCTCAGGCTGTGTGTGGATGTGTGTTCGAATGGAATAAGTGTATTGAAAGTGGGGAAGTTACCAAAGTAGACGGGGCGATGCGTTGAGTAGACCCGGAGCGATCGTAACAGTGACCGTAGTGTTTAGAAATGACCGCGGTGAAGCAGGGTTGGAGTTGTAGCCTACATGGCCTGGAGTTGGCGCAACTCTGTGTGTACGCAAGTCTGTGTGTATTGTAAGACTCTGGGCAAGGGGCATGTGGAATCAGAGTAGCCACATTGGGGGGCCAGAAACTGAGCGCCCGAGTGCTGTTCATTCATGCAACCTGAATAGGAGCCAAAGGAGCGATAAACGATAAACATATAGTCATGTTCCATTGTTTAATCTAGCACCCTACCCAAATTGGGTCTTTTTTGGATGTGCGTGGTCTTTTTTTACTAGGGTGCGGGTCTACTTATTTACTACTTACTACCTGTTAACTGTCTTGTGTGTGTAAACAATACTGTCTTCTTTCCTGTTTAACACTGCATACCAGGAGCATCAGCAATGGTCACTAATTACAGCCTTCCATACTGAAAAGGAATTGTTGACTGACCGATCATAATGCATTTCTCTTTATCTCTGCAGCTTTTGTCCGGAGTGACAAGCCCAAGATGTTCAAGGGTCTTCAAATTAAGGTAACAATTGAATTGGTGGTGTAATTGCACAATGTCTCATAATTGTCTGGTTAATTAAACATTTGATACATTATTCTTTTTTAATCACAAAATATATAATTAATCGTCTCATGATGTATTTCTATGTCTTGTTCCCTCTATCTACACAACTCCTTTTCTTCATCCTCTCTATTGCCTATTGTCCAGTATGTAAGAGGATCAGACCCTGTACTAAAGCTTCTGGACGATAACGGGAACATCGCTGAGGAACTCAGCATCCTCAAATGGAACACAGACAGTGTGGAGGAATTCTTGAGTGAGAAGCTGGATCGGATATAATTTTTTTTTTTTAATCCAAATCACAAGTTTATTTTGGGGGAAACTGCCCCTTTCATTTTGTATTCTTTAGATTACTGATTTGTACATGGCCCAAGCTTGATCATTGGTTGTTGAATGACTGCGCTATACGACTGGTTTTGTACTGGAAAACATGAAACATGTTTTAAATTACACAAAAATAATAGCTGTGCAATGTAACTTGACATTAACTGTGAGGCCCCTCACAGTTAAATACCTGAATAGTTGACCAATCATTTTGTAGTTTTGTTTCATTCCAGTCATTTGAGTGAAAATGCCAACAGTGATTATTAGGTAGAATTTCTTCCCCTTTCACTTTAAATAATGATATATATTTTTTATAATGCTTGTCAGTTTGGTAATGGGCTTTGTAATGTAAGTGAATTCTAGTTGCTCTTTAAATCCAGGTGTCTTGTTGAGGCACACTTTAGTGAAGAACTCTCAGTAAACCAATCTTGGTATGGGTGTTCTGATGTACCTTTGTGTCTTTATGGATATTTGGTTTGGATAGAAACTGGATTTACTTGTTTGTTTGCCCTAGGATAAAATATGCATCAATAAAGGTTCTCATTATAGTGCCCCCTTTATTTCATGGAGGTATTAAATGGTACAACTATAGAAACATTGAGTCGATGTCACTTCCACAACCAATTAGCATTATCCTTATTAATGACAACACCTGTAAGGCCGTGGCTACACCACAGCGCCAAAGTCCGGCATCTTTTTCGCCATGTTTGGAGTTTTTGAATGGATGGGGAAATAAAAATTGTTTTCAACAGGCGCGGCGCAAATAAGAGCTATTTTAGGCATGTGTGAAACATGGTAATTGTTTCCATAGTAACAACTAAATAGGGTGTACTATAGCTACAAAACGATCTAAAATCAAGGGATTTAAGATCATGAAAGCTGGGCTGTTGCCTGAGTTGAGTACATTTCTGCCTAGTTGCCACAGTTCAATAGAGGTCTATGTGGAGCAGTATCTGGTGGAACTCAGATGTATCATCCATGACATCTACTGGGCTGAAAAGGTATTACATTTTTGCACTAAGCATGAGCTAATAAAAGGCAGTTCATAAATCAATGATCATTTTCCTACACCCAAGTAGCATGTGATATCTGTTTATTGTATAACAGTAAAAAATCCAATGATTTAACAAAATAACATGCATATTGCATAAAGTAAACAAATATTACACAGTATCACATTTACGCTTAGTTACCTGTTTCTCAAAATGGGCCCAAGGGTTTCTCGCTGTTTAGCGTTTGTGGAATTGATTCAGCGGGGAAGATTAAGCTTGATTTATACTTTGTACCATGGTGCCCTATAGTAGATGTACCTCAACATGTAGATGTAAGCTCAACATGGTGTAATGTGTTGTGTATCTGTACGTTATTGTTGAGGTATCTTATAAATGAGGCATGATGAGAGGGACACAATGGATAAGATGGGTTGAAGGATTAAGTCGCATTGTGATTTAGAGCTGGGAAAAATTGGATTTTCTTTTAATATTACTGTTGTGAACCCATTAGCCACCTCGTCTGGCTAGTAGTCTCTAGTATAAAAAGGTATTAGCACTAGCCTACCATAACTCCTACTGTACATACAAAAAGGCAAAAGCATTTTTCCGGAGACGCAGCAAGGCTTAACGCAGAAGTTAAACATATTTTTGCTCTGGTCTGGTCCTTGTGTCCTCGGAATGGTGGACATCATAGTCAGGCTTGCTGTTGGCATGGGACTTGTAGGCCACCCCTGGGTACCTGTTTAAGACAAGATCCGGTTTGCTGCATGAAAATACTGTTTCTTTCCAAAAGAATAGAAATGCACAGTACTTTTACAGTACTTTTCACAATATCTTCTTCAATACCCACATTTAGTATTCTTTTGAGTAACACTGAGCTACTTTTACTTGTTGTGGAGTAAATTTGACCACATCATATACCCTATTGGCCTGAATATAAGACTTTTTTCCCCCAATGGAAATATCCTAAAAATGGGGTTGTAGTATATTCAGGGTCTATACTATTTGACATTCAATGTTCCTTTTCCAGAAATCTTGAAAAATGGAGAATCGTCTACTCTTAGTACTCTTAGTGCTGAGGTCAACTGCTCTGTCTACCTCTGTTTAGTTCCCCGACTTTAGGGCAAGAAGTATTTTTTGGGCCCAGTTCCAAATCAACTTTAGGCAGTAAAAAAGAAGAACCAACTCAACCCCGTTGGAAAAGGGGCCTCAAAGGGACTGACCGTGTCTTGTCATCTTCCACCATGCCCCTGAAGGCCAGAGATTTCAGAATGCCCCCTACCAGCAGGATCCCACCTCCTATCCAAGCAACGAACAACGCTGCGCCAAAGGTGTATCTGGTACAGAGAGAGAATGGATGATGGCAATAAAACATATTATGCGACACAATGCAAAACAATACAAGCATAGAAAGTATCCTACCTGGGCACACCCATCCCCATACCACCCATTCCCATTCCTCCCATCCCCTGTCCGCCAAACCCCCCATAAGCACCACCACCATAGGCGTTTTGATTCATGGTTGACATCGTGAAACTGGCCACAATCTGATTGGCATAGATAGAAGCTCCTGCGATGCCGCAAATACCTGAGGGAAAGAATGTAGGGCGAGAGAAAAAGAGAGAGAGAGATATGGAGGATGTGAGTTGGGTTTTACTCTCAACTAATTACTCATTCAAGGAAGATCTATGAATTAAAATCTGAGGCTATCAGAATACTTATACAGGATTTAGAAGGCGTTTTTTAGAATGGGCCTCAGTTCTAAAATTGGATCAGATTATATTAGATTATATTGAATCATCTAATTAATCTGATCAATTGATCTAAAATTGGAACTTTTGAAGACTTAATACAAGTCAGGTTAATGAAGTCAAATCCATGTTGGGTTTATACGGTGTCCAAAGTAGCTGTTGGGAATGGAGATACTCGATGACACATATTTCTCCTCTTACCTCCGATGATGAACATGATGCCAGCGGTCAAGCTCATCTTGGCCTTGGAGGTTTCTGACATGCTGTTCATTGTGAGGCACTTCAACGAGAAAACTGATATGACCGCTCCAAGGACACTTAGCACCACACCCACTATCATAAGGGCTCGCACTGCCTGGAAGGAACCTGCACCACAGACATGAGACATGGCAAAATAACTTATATTTTGCATCAGGGATAAGGTTATATATACTTTTATTTTATTTTCTCAATTTGGGTTAGGGTTAGGGTTAAAGCAAAAGCAAAGGCGCATGAAAAAAGCAAATAATTCTGTTAGGGTGCACTATGGAGAAGTGATGAGTAATGTATAGCCTGGTATTTCAGCGCCACATGCACTGATTTTGTTCGCTGTATACGTATTAATTCCTCTATTAAATGTTCATCAAATGTATGACACAATGTATTCTCTACTGGTTCACTTTTTGAATCTGCCTGTTCTTTGTTTTGTTTCTGATAGCGATGTTGACTGAACCTAGGCCTGGCTGGCTGTCCACAATGGTGACTGACCATAATGCACCAGTGCTAGTGTAAATACTGATAGGAACAGGCCAGAGAAGTAGCCACAAGTTCACTTAAGGATAGAGGAATAAAATCAAATTGCAAATGGCATACAATACACTTTCATTTTCAAGTTGATTGTCATCATGTATGACTTCTTGAAATCAGTTATCTAGAATTGTACCATTAATACCAGTACTTTATTTTTGTTGGTTTGTTAATATACAGTAAAGAGATACACTCGGGGAGTCGGGGCAATGTTCTGCTGGCCTCGGAATCAAGTTTATGGACATGATGTCAGGCATGAGAGTCTTTATAGGCCACTTGGCAATATTCCCTGATGCAAATTATTTATACATTTTTGCTGTTCAGTGAATACTGAAAATAAAACATCATCTCACAGTGTATAGAGCTTTTTTAATCTGCAAATTGGGCTGAATATATATATTTTTTACATGTATATTTAAAAAATACTTATGTAATATTATTAGAACGGTAGGCAGAATTTGGGGACATTTGTACAAAGTGAAATTCGTTGCAATTTTTTCCATGACATAATTAATGTGGTTAAATGATTATATGGCATGTGTTTGTCTTTAAGTGAATTTAGCAATACCATAATCTAACAGTAATTTAATGTCCTCGGTTGTTCCCTTTGTTAGAACCCGGAAGACAAAGTCTGCAGTTAAGCCCATGTCAACTTTTTCTATTTCATTCTGAGTTCAACGGGTTTAAATTAATTGATTGTGCCATCAGGGTGTGTGACAGAATTTGTATTCTTTAAGAATCTCTCAGTATGCCTTTCTTGATATCACCTTAATGGTATGGAAGTTATAAAACTATTGTAAAGTAACAGGAGAACATGCCACACGGAGTGAGGTGGTGACTCAATAATGTGACTAGGACTGTGCAATAATACATGTCCAATTCCATAGTTATAACTTTTACCTAATTAATCATGATTAGTCTATAAATGTATAAATAATGTACAGTATAGAAAATGAGAAGCAAAACTGCCAAAGAAACCTTCATCGTACCTGCATAGCCCATAAGGCCGTAGTATGGCCGGCACTCTGTCATCCCAGCGGCGGTTGTCTCACAGTCCCGCCAGAGTCCCTTGAATGTGTACACGGAGGTGATCACGTCCGACTGCCGGTCCGCTACACTCCATTGGTTCATGGCGGTGGCTGCAATGAGGGCAGCTGAGCCAACTACACCCAAGACGAACCCAGCCGTCTGAAGAACTGAAGGTGCCATCTTCAACAACCTCGTCGCAGGGTGTTTACAAGTGTGAATGGGGGTTGTGGATGTCTTCCTTTGCAAATGGGGCTGTGTTCCTTTTAAAATAACCAAGGGACCAACGTTTCGTCTCTGTTAGTGAGCAGGATGGATCAAAGCACCAAGGAGGAGGACGTTTGCAGCCAAAGAAAGGAACTGGAGTGAAGAGGCGTATGGAGCATCAATGGTGTTACTGGGTGGGGACTGCTGTTTCACCCTGTGGACAATATGGCATCACTGCCATGGGCTGGGCCACCTAGTTTACCGGACACACAACATGCTCACATGCACACTACAACTATGGCATTGGGCAGGTTGCAGCAAAAGGCGTGGACACAGTGGTGACTGGCACACCTGCAGCTGCATTACTTCAAAACTAAACCGTCAAAAACCAGTGTAAATAAAAAGGGCACTGAATCACAGGCTCCACAGGGATAAACAGAAAGTTGTTGTATGGTGGAATGCACCCAGAGAATAATATGTGACCAGGAGTATGGTCTGTGCTCATTTATCTTTGAGAGTGGACAGTTTTTCCACTCCCAGAATCAAATGAAAATAGCTGATTTTTGTGTGCCCTATATATTAACAAACAAGCTAAATACATTTGGGCAGCAGCTATATGAGACTTGGTGAGTGTGCATCATACTGTGTGAGACAAGGATAGCATGAGTCAATATGGATATGCAGATAGAATAATGGATAGACACATCAAAGCCCAATTGATAGGCTACATTTGTATTTTCCAAGTAAAATTAACACCCTTGTGTGACTTTGTAAATATAGCTATAAAAGATATTCAGGCATTACAGTACACCGAAACTGAGTCAGTGACTCAGCGACAGTTGGTTGCATTATTTAATCTACATGATTCAAACCAGCTTATCATTCTGTCAACAGTTCGTAAGGAGAGAAGTTGCTATTCTTCTCTTATCACTGGTTTCGCTCTATTTCCCTACGATATATATACCTCCCAATCACAAACAGTAGTATGTGTCAGCACACAAACACAATGATATACTGTATACTATACAACAAAGCATGAAAATGCTAACATTTTTAAAACCCCATGGCAACTATATGTTCCTTTCTGTAGACTTATAATGACATTTATTTTGTCATTTTATGGATATATTAATTTAAATCAACCTAATGGGGAGGTTGGGGTGAAAAGACAAACTTAAAGTCACAAATGATGACATTTTATACTGAATCAGTGTTGGACAATTCAGCCTCCATGAATGAAGTGCATGATTGACAAACACTTCCAGATGCAGTACCAGCCAACCTCATGCCAATCTCTCTCTCTCTCTCACACACACACACACACACACACACACACACACACACACACACACACACACACACACACACACACACACACACACACACACACACACACACACACACACACACACACACACACACACACGTCTATCTATTTTAAGGAAAAGTAGACATTATCCATTTTAAGGCAGAACAATTGTGAGCCCTTCATTTGACAAATGTATGTACCGTAGTTGCTATTTTGAGCTGAAGAAAGATGTTTTGTCAAGTTGTATTTTGTTTTGTTTTGTTATGACCTACAACTTTCACATGCAAGCTTGATTACCACTTTCAGGGTACATGTTTGACTTCCCTGTACCTCCTATATGCTGTTAGCATTTTGGCATTGGTCTGCTTGATGATTGATTATCAATAATTTATTAAAATATTATAATTAATATTTCAGCTACACAGTAGTTATAGGTATAATAGATTTTGTATTCAAAGGTAAAATAGTGAGGGAATAACAACCCATATATAGAACCAAAACATGTTTTAATATGTAGTATATTTACATAAAATTATAACATTTCATATTTGACTATAAACTTTGGGCAGAACAAGCCCACTTGCACTCAAACTGTCTCTCTCACAAGTATGATACAACCCCCCAAACCCCCACAGAAACCCCCTTTTCAAGTTATATTAGGCTTAACTTTCTTCCCCCTTTCCAAAAGCTATAAAATGCCCAAATCTGCCGCAAATTACGCAATTGTTCTGTGCCATGTTGTCTGCAGGGTCACACACTTGAATTCGGTGAAGTAGTAGTATACGTTGAGTCTATTCCAGCCTTGTTGTTGGTCATCCCACCTGGGAAGAGGATGTAAGCTACCTGAGGAGGCTGCAGTCCCGTGGCAGACCAGGCGCTGCAGTTGCACGGAACCACGTATGGTGGGCCGGTGGACGACGGGTGCGCGTGCGTGTGGTGGTGGTGGTGGTGAGCCAAACTGCCGAAAGCTCCGTTTTGATATCCCAGAGAGTGCGCGTAGGCGTAGGAGGACAACTCTCTGGGAAGAGAGTGCGATGATGATATGTCCGAAATGCGCTGAACAGCTCCTCCAGTGCCGAATTGTCCCACTGCTGCTGCTGCTGCTGCTGTGTCCAGGAACGAGTAGGACGACGGACTCGGTGAAAGTACTAGAGCTCTGGGTTTGTCCCCATGATGAGGGGCCAGAAATGAGTCCGTGGTGGAAAATCCCTTCAAGTGCTCCGCCGCCGCTTCCCCGAGGAAAGGCAAGGGATTAAACACGAACCGGTCCCTACGCAGCAAACTCTTGGGTTTGCGCCGGGGTCGGTACTTGTAGTCGGGGTGCTCTCTCATGTGCTGTGCGCGCAGCCTCTTGGCCTCGTCGATGTACGGACGTTTCTCGGGATCGGACAGCAACTTCCACTCCGCGCCGAGTCTCTTGCTGATCTCGGAGTTGTGCATCTTTGGGTTTTCTTGGGCCATCTTGCGCCTTTGGCCCCTGGACCACACCATGAACGCGTTCATGGGTCTCTTGATGTGATCTAAAGGTTTTGCCATTTCGAAAGCGGATAGAGCACTAAGTATCAAATAAAGTTGGTAGATTTTAACAGCATTCAGCTCTCCTAAAATGGATGTCCCGGTAAACGCATGAAAAGCACGTGTGAGACGGTGATGGTATGCCAAAGTAAAGAAAAATATGTAATGTTAATTTTAGCAATAGCCTAGCTATATTTCCAGAGGCAGAGTTGGAGCTCGAAAAATAAAGCTAAGTGAAGTTAAGTGAAGGCGCATCATCAATGGAGCCAAATAAAACCAAGTTGGTCTTAGAGATCTATAGGTTGCACTGCTTGTTATGGATGGTGCTGGTGCTGGGTGGCCAGACATCACCACAGAGCTGTCATGTGGCGCCAAGCCAATGGGAGAAAGAGAGACTTCTGTAATCCCTTAACAAAAGTAGCTGTGCAACAATTTAGAGGGATGCCCCCCTCTCTCTCTTTCCCTTTTTTCTTTTTCCCCCTCATAGTCGTTTCTGCAACATGGGGGCAAATAGAAGCAAGCATGATATTCAAACAAATAACATACAGTAAATACTATACAATATTAGAACTCTGCTGACAACCACTTTGTGCTGTCGCTGTCCTGGGTGCTGAAATGACACTGGTTTAATTGATTAATAGTGGATGTCACTGAGTGGATCTATTAATAACACATCTTATAGTACCTTAAGAAGCCAATCATCATCCTGGCATTTGGCATATAAAAACACTTGTTTGCTCAAGCTATTTTTCACATAAGTTGCGATTCATTTGCAGCATGTAATCACCCTTAACAATGGACCCTAATTACCATAAATAATAAATATCTTGTGCAATGCAGTTAAACATTCTGTGTGTGTGTGTGTGCGTGTGTGTGTGTGTGTGTGTGTGTGTGTGTGTGTGTGTGTGTGTGTGTGTGTGTGTGTGTGTGTGTGTGTGTGTGTGTGTGTGTGTTTTCTTTTTCGTATTTATGCATTCATTTTGACAGCAAGTTGTCATCAGCATAGTGATTGGCTAATAATAATGCAAAAGTTTTACTATGGCCCCAAAGTTGTCAGGTTAAAGAGAAGGAATCACAAAATATTTGCCATACCAAGGAGCAATTTACTTAATATGTGGACGAATTTCTTGGCTGTCTCCCCTCCCATCACTTCATAGCCTTCGTAATCAATACTAATCATACACATAATTCACTGGTCCTCGGTGACTGCATTGATTGTAGCACTGCTCATAATTACTATTTCTTATCAGATCAAATATTTTTGTATACTTTAGCTATCTTCCATGTTATTGAAATGACATTGATAAAGATGTCTGAAAGACATTGCCACAAAGCAACGTTTCTATGTATGGTGTGCATTGGCCTACTTGTCTTAAAGACACCAGTATATGTAAACACAATTATTTGTATTTACAATCATCATTGCTATAGAAGAAAATAGTAAGTTAGGTTTGTCACGCACAGAAGAATTCCTTCTTTAGGTGCAGTCATGTTAATGGGATCTTTTGTGCAAATGCAATCCTAAAGGGACTATTACGATGACAAATGCATCATGCATTTCTTCTTTTTTCTTTTTTTGCAAATCAGCTAATAGTGCTCTGTCAAAACTGGTGGTGGTGATTTTAATAGTAGTGATGGAGTTGGTCTATGGATGTGAGGATACCAGGACAGGAGGACGCATTCATTTTGTTGGATTCTCCAAATAAATGGCCCAGCAAGCCTCTTTAAAGCCCAAATAAATGGACATAACAGATCAGGTATAGTGTGCACCATAGCAGTGGCAGATGTGATAAGGCATTTCTTCCACATAGCATCTTTTGGGCATCAAGCTGGGACGCTTTGGAGGTAGACGAGTTGGGAGGATAAGGTGATTGACAGCGGGAGCCTGTCGGGTTGATCTCTCTCTCTCTCTCTCCCCTATAGCTGTGCTGTTATCTACGCTGCTGTAGGCTAGACCCAGGAGGCCCCTACCACCACACAGAGACACTGATTACTTTGACCAGACATCTCTGGGAGTTTTCACTGTACTGACACGAATGATACTAAATGGTCATAATGAGCAAGGTGCCCACATATAAACAAATGATGATGATTTAAGGGTATATGCTTACTCTTATTCTTGTAAGAGCTAGTGCTAGATATCAGTAATCCATATATTTATCTCTCAAGTCAAGTTTGTTCTAAATCTGCCGCAAAGCTCTCCAGTGTTTAGGTTATGAGAGGGATAAAAATGAAGGCAAAATGTTCTATAGAGTGTTTGTGTATTAGTTGTTTGGTGTGACTTTGTTCTGTGGAAAGGCGGGGTGGAAAGATGAAGGGGTGAAAAAAATGGGTAATAAGAAAAACTGCCAGCAGCACAAAATGGTGGTCATAATCCGGTTATCCCTTGGGCTCTAAAGATACTGGTCCTCTCCTCGGGAGTCTATCTTTTCTTCTTATGTCAAAACTGTCCTCCATGCACTCAGGTGGATTAAGGAGTCACGCTGGAGAAAGAAATTGACAGGTACAGAAAGACCTAGGGGTGAAAAGGAAACGAAAGATGACACAGAAGAGAAAGGGACGGGTTGGGAGCTCAGGCCAGGGAGCATGCCAACTCCTGACACAAAAGACAGAAACCTGTCAGCTGAACTCCATGTGGTGAACAAATGCCCTGGCACTTTTCAATACCTATTCACCTTATTAAGTAAATTAATACATATAAGCCTTGCACACATCCGCGTTTTCAGGTGAGCACCGGTAGGTCTTTAATGACGACCTTGTCATTTGAACTTGCACAATCTTGTTGTCAGCGTTGTCTATGCTGAATGTTGGCATCATTGTGTCAGGCCTCAGATAAAACAAATATAATGATTGGTTGGTTGATATGAAGGTACAAAAATCTATAACAATATAGCCACATGAGGGAGGACCAGGCAGATGAATGAGGAATCAATGAATGAGGTCCAGGCCGATTCAAATGCAGATTTGGATGCATAACAGGAAGCAAAAATACAAATCTACTCTCAGAGGGAATATGGTGTACAGTAGCTTATAACCTTCAGTGAACATGTTTTTCCACTATACACTACACATTTGATGCAATGATACAAATGTTTTGGTGTTTTTAATTGAAATAGATTCATATATCAAAATTATCTGCACAACAAAGATTGTAAATCCTGACTGTTTTGGTATAGTTGGTACAGGGATTCCTATAGTCGGAAAAACACAGAATTGCCATGTTAGCAGATGGGTCCAGGCCAAGATATTTCGAAAACTCTTTGCAAAGTATATTTATGATTTGTCATACGTTAATGACCTATACTTCATCGTACAAAAGATACAAACATATAGCCGATGTAAAAGCTTAAAATGCATAGTATTAATTTGTACTGTTATATTGTGATTTAGCCATTTGAATCCATAAAGGAGATGGTTTTGCACTGGGGTTTACCAGAGAACAATAATATTGGAAGCGATAGGTACCTGCAGCTTCACTGCCAGGACCTGTAAAAATACCTTGAGTGGATAAAGTATCTGTGTAGTTGTACATACTTGGCTCGATTTTCGCTCCACACGTTGTCCCTAACGTTACCCGAAACCCGCAGCGAATTCCCTTATTGGTATTTTCGTCACCTTTTCTCTTCCCTTAGCCACTATTCTTTATGCCGACACCGTTATTTGTGACTGGAGGTGTGGTCATGGGCGTGTTTGTCACGCAGTCCCTTAAGTTGCTAATTTCGTCAAATAGATTTGGGAACTAGATAACGCCACCTCTAAGAACCCGCTAACCGATATGAGAAGGCAGAGCCACGTACGCACGGTGCTGGCGTCTGTGCGCCTTGGAGTTGTCCACGACTCCACGTGGAAAGGCGCCAGTTCAATTCATCTCCTTATTTATGGATTGTCCTATAAACAGCTGTAGATTGCCTGCTGTCAGTCACTTCCTTGTGTTTAGGTAATGTACAGTATATAATATAATTAAATACATTAATTAACTTGTGACGCAATGCTGTAAATTGCAAAAAAGTCGGGAAATCGCGGCAAAAAAAGATTTTTTTTGATGATTCATTTCTCGGTCAATTATGGACCATTTTTTACATTTCAAAATGCAGTGTGACGGGAAAAAGCCTCAGATGCTGTATGGAATATGTGGGTAGGTGTTCTCTACGATGCGGGATCGAGCAAACTGTAACTGTCGGGGATTCGGTGGACCGTTTCCACCGAATCCCCGACAGTTACAGCATCTGAGAGAGTGGCTTTTTCCCGTCACGCTGCATTTTGAAATGTAAAAAATGGTCCAGAATTGACTGAGAAATGAATGATAAAAAAACGTCTTTTTTGCCGCGAACTCCCGACTTTTTTTGCAATTTACTTTATAACATTTCGCAGACTTGGGATAAATGCACGCCACATACAGCAAAAAAACATGGAACATGTTTTTTCAACATAACATGTTGAATGGTAAGAAATGATTGAGAATTGACCGAGCTATAATTGTTTGAAAATGAGAGCTATAATCTTTGAGAATAGGCTACTCATGCATGTGTCTGTCCTAAGCCCCAGCCAGGCTGCGTGCTTAGGAGGGTCAGGCTTAGCAGTAGGGATAAGGGAAATAGATATGGGATGAATTAAAGGGAATGGCAAGACCAACACGGATTGGATGAAAGCTAAAAACGCCCAAACCACACCTATGCATAATTTAACGGGTATAGGAGGTGTTTAAGGGAGATGGGATGGTAACGAAATTATCAACTTTAGTGTGGGAACGCCTCTTCCCCAATGCTAAGTGCGTTAATTGCATATAAGGGCTAATGTAACCAAAATCGAGCCCACTGTATACTGTACATAAAAGGTCCAGCGTCCATTCAATGGAATTAATTTATTTTCTCAACCAGTTAAAATATCACCATGATTTCTTTTAAATAACTAATAATGTTTATCTAGGGCCTAGATAAACATGTATTCAATGTATTCAATGTCTTGTGTAAGTCACATAGGCCTGTCAGATCAGTCATATTTTTATGATGTATACCAGTGATGAGAGCGTGAATTCTTCTTGTGTTATCTCCCTTCTGTGCTGTTGGATTATCCACATCCCAGCAGACAGCAGGGGGTAGGGAGAAAATGAATTATTGACAAGCAAATACAAACTCCCAGACCTTCCTCAAAGACACAGATAAGGGTAGTGCAAGGCAGACTTGATGAAAGGACAGCCACTGCCACTGTTTTCAATAAAACCTACTCTTATCTGAAGCCACATGGTAAAGGTTGGTTCATCTATTGGTGGAAAAATGAATGTGTTGTGATTTGGTGCACCCTTTAAAATTCTGATAAACCAAGACAAGTGTGCTTTAAGGACCTTCTGTATAGACCGGGGACCTTGCCATGCACTGCCTTTTTCCTGAATAGTCAATTTTACTACACCACAGAATGTTAGTCAGGCAGTTGAAGAGAGGTAGAAGAAAAAGAAGAAGAAGAAGAAGAAGAAGAAGAAGAAGAAGAAGAAGAAGAAGAAGAAGAAGAAGAAGAAGAAGAAGAAGAAGAAGAAGAAGAAATGAAAAAATCTAAAATCTTGCACTTGCAGCTTTATTGTTGTGGTCTGGTGAATGTGTTGGTAGTCCATTTATCCATTCAAAAGAAATGTCCTATCTTGAGCATGGAAAGTTCAGAAGCACACATACAGTACTTCATATTTTGTCATTTCAGCTCCACATAAATACAGTAGCCTATTCAAAATGCTCAGCGGTGCAAAACTCCTTGGAGGGGGGGGGGTGAAGAAAAAAAAAACCTTTCAAGTGCAACAAGAGTTTGTGACACTTCTGAGCGGTCCATTAGGAAACATTTCAGGGGGAAAATCCAACAGATTTTCCAAGCTCCAAGGGGGATTCTCTAAATCTTGTGCTTATTCTCATGATACTTAGGAAAAGTAAAGCGGTTTTAATAGCTTTCCCCTGACACATTTATGGTGGAATATGCTTTGGCTCTGTGGCTGATAGTTTCAAACCCAAGGAGCTGAGAGAGAGAGAGAGAGAGAGAGAGAGAGAGAGAGAGAGAGAGAGAGGGGGGGGGGGGAGAGAGAGAGAGAGAGAGAGAGAGAGAGAGAGAGAGAGAGAGAGAGACATGCATGTGCGTGCATACACACATGCGTGCACAGTGCACACACACACACACACACACACACACACACACACACACACACACACACACACACACACACACACACAGAGTGAAAGACAGTGAGAGAAAGAGAGAGAGGGGGGGGGGGGTTGGGGGGTAGAGGTAGAGCAAGTTAGGAGAGGCAGAAGGAGAGCGAGACATTTACTCATCCATGCCTGCTGGTAGTGCTCGACTGGTACACTCTCATAAGGCCCCATCTTGGATAAATTAATACACAGCTTCCAACATCTGAGGATAAACCTGAGGGCCATAATATTACTGTGGCTGGCTCTATCACCAGCTTGTAATACCACAGAGTCAGCAGTCAATGAGATACATTTGCAACCAGGCATTTGTCAGCGACTCAGTGCCATACAGGCAGGAGATTTAAAATGTCCTGCAGTAAATTAAGTGCTACTTGAAAAGTGAAAGGTGCCAACTAAGCAGGCCACTGCTTACTTTAAATAGCAGACTGGTTAAAGGGTGGAGGAGGAGGAGGGGTACATGTTAAGCTTAGATATAAGCCTTTTTTGATTCCTTTGCACACTATCATCCCTCCCCCCATCTTCATGGAATATTTGCTTGAAGCAGTATTAGGGATGGGCATAGCGACATGTCAGGTGAGATTCAGGGTTAGCTCCACCCATTTTCCGGTGCCATTTTGTAGTCTTTGAGTTTGATGTGTAAGCCTGTAAGTCTGTAGTTCTTAGGTTTGCTTGTTGTGGATGAAGGGTATAGACAAGCCACTGCGTTTTCTATCTCTCTACTATCTTTGACTTTGTCTGTCCGTTGCACATACGACACAGACCTACACACATGGCGCGTGCACGCACAACCACACGCACGCACGCACACACGCACACACGCACACACACACACACACACACACACACACACACACACACACACACACACACACACACACACACACACACACACACACATGCCTACCTTTCACAGTCATGTCTATAATATTGAGAAGGAGCATTGGTCATCTTTTGTGGGATTTATTTAGCTCATTAGATTAGTCTGCTAGCGGTTCACCATTAAGGACCAGAGAATAAGACACTCTATAATCCAAGATGATCAGTGTAGGATGATCTGCTCTGATTCAGGCGGACGACGAGGAAAAACCATTAATACATTTATGGTTTAAGACGACAACTTGATTAAAAGGTTGGCTGTTACTATGTGCAAACGAGTCATCTATGGGAAAGTTATGAGTGTCCTGGTTTTAATCGCAAGGATAATAATCCATGTGTTTTCGGCTGATTAGGCACTGCAGGCCTTGATGCAAAGGCTTATAGGAAAGGTGTGTGTGGTTCAATCAGTGTGTCTGTGAGTAGAGAGAGGGAGGAGAGAACAATGCAGGGCTACATAGTGAGGTACGAGGTGTACTTCCGTATGATTATTTTTGCCCCCCCCCCAGTAAATGATAGTGTTCAAAATCCCGACCCTCACCCCTATTATGTATTTTAATATTAGGCCTTTTTTTTCTTACACTTTTAAAGTAGCCAGGATGATGTTTTCTGAATTTTGATTGGAGGTTTTCTTCTTTTTATTTATTTCTTAATTATTTACCAAAAATCTGTGTGTGTGTTTCCGTCTGTTACGAGCTAATCTAATCTCCCAAACCGTTTACCCGATCGATGCCACAATTTGCACACACATTCCCTGGATACCAACCATGAACGCCTGCCTCAAATCTTCCACAACGGCTGTTATTGCGCCACCAGGAGGGCGATTTTTGCCGTTGTTTTGCAAAAGTCTGTGCATGTGTCTGTCTGTTACCAGCTAATCTCCCAAACCGCTTACCTGATCGATGCCACAATTTGCACACACACTCCCTGAATGCCAACCATGAACCTCTGCCCCAAATTTTCCACAACAGCCTGTTATAGCGCCACCAGGAGGGCGAATTTTGCCATTGTTGTGCAAAAATCGGTGCATGTGTCAGTCTGTTACCAGCTAATCTCCCAAACCGTTACTCCGATTGATGCCACAATTTGCACACACACTCCCTGGATGCCAACCATGAACATCTGCCTCCAATTTTCCACAACGGCCTATTATAGCGCCACCAGGAGGGCGACTTTTGCCATTGCTGTGCAAAAATCTGTGCGTGCGTCCGTCTGTTACCAGCTAATCTCCCAAACCGTTAATCCTATCGATGCCACAATTTGCACACACAGTCCCTGGATGCCAACCATGAACCTCTACTCCAAATTTTCCAGAAGAGCCCATCCATAGCGCCACCAGGAGGCAGATACTTGCATTTTTGGGGGGAAATCTGTGTGTGCGTCTGTCTGTTACCAGCTAATCTCCCAAAATAAAACTCTGATCCAAATTTTCCACAACGGTCTGTTATAGCGCCACCAGGAGACTGATTCTTGCAATTTCTTTGCAAAAATGTGTGTGTGTGTGTGTGTGTGTGTGTGTGTGTTCGTCTGTTACCAGCTAATCTCCCAAACTGTTTACCCGATTGGTGCCACAATTTGCACACACACTCCCTGGATGCCAACCATCAACCTCTGTTCCAAATTTTCCACAACTGCATGCCATAGCGCCACCAGGAGGCCAATTTTGTAAAGATGATGAACACAGCAGGCAATTCACATAAAATCTTCAACACACTAAAATACTAGGCTGAGAAAAACATTACACTCTTTTCACAATGGCTTGTTATAGCGCCACCAACAGGTGGACATTTGCAAAACACACTTTTAGACAAAAGGCCTCAAATCATCCAAATGCTAAAGTCATAAGAATAAATGGAACCCTTTTTACATTGGCCTATTATAGCGCCACCAGGAGGCCACGACCTGTCCTGGCCTGGTGGAGACCTGTGCCCAGAAGGGCAATTTTCTAGTTGAATATCACATGGTAGGAAATTGACAAATATACGGTAGGACCAACCTTTCTTTCACTTTTTATAGGTTGGCACATTAATTATTCATAATGAACTGTTTTTGTCTGTGCCAAAATCATACTGACTGAATTGGCCCCTGCAGCCTCTGTAGGAATGTACTCTCTTGACCTCAGCGGCACTAACAGAAATATGATACAGCAAATCATAAGATAACATATCTAAACACACCTCTCTCGCTTTGCCTTGCTTGCTCCTCTCTGAAGTAAGGGATTACATCCCAGTGGCCCTTTTAAAAAGCCAGGAATTATCATTGCTCTTCCATTCTTATTCATAGCAGAACTGTGATCCTCATGCCATGTTAAGAGAGCAGGCATGTAGGAGAGGCACTTCAACGATGTGTCATATTGGTACAGTTCATAATACGAGGTCCCTCTAAAAATGACAGTGCATGGCGCCACTAAGAGGCTTACGGTATAATGAAAACAGTGTTCCTCCTGCAGAGATGATACGCTAGCAGTGACAGAAAAGGAGGAGAGATTGGTACTTACTGAGAGATTGGATGGACTTGGTGGTAAGTAGCGCAGTGGCTGTCCAGGGGCTAGACAGGAGAGAAGGAACCAGAGATACAGTTAACAACAGCATGCTTTAGATAAGCCCCTACTGGGAAAGGACAGACCGGCTAAAAGGAGCACATGTTTAAAAGTCTTCTAGATGCTCCCTGTTCTGAACCAATTGTGGGAGATTAGGAGTTGAAGGCAGGTAGATATGGTAGATGTTTGTAACTAAATACATTTTCTGAGCTTAAAGATGATGATTTGCATTGTGACTCTCATGAGGGAAAACACTTGTAGCGATGCTGTGAATGTAGACTTTCAGTAAGACTTCAGTAAGAAAAAACAATAAACCAAACAAATAAGACCATAAACTATTTATCAATCCATTTACAATAATGACTGTTAATTTCTTTGTTAACAACTTCACTTTTTATTATCTGTAGGCTATATGATGTCGAGTGTAGACCTATGCAAAATTGGTAGTCTGGCCTGAAAATAATTTATATATTTCTTGTTTATGTTTCCTATCCCATGGCTACTATCACTTATACCCCTTTAACTCTATCAAGCTTTTGTCATTTACTGTAGGCTATGTAATTGGTGAAGATGGTAAAATAATAAGAAAATAAGAATGTATTTTTTTATGATATTGTTTTTGTCAATATGTTCAATAATTCAGCAATTCAAACACATTTGAGTACACATTAGAAGAATTGTAATATTACAGATCACTAGAGCCCGAGATGACATTGAGGACCGACTACATGGCTATTTCATACAGAGAAATAGCAGCAGATAGAGTAAATGCAGCATATTCACGCGTTTGTTGTGTGCTCTACGTCATAATGAAAGACATATTTTACAATCAAAATACAAAAAAGAGAGGAAAAAAAGTCGGGCTCGTCCGGGATTTGAACCCGGGACCTCTCGCACCCAAAGCGAGAATCATACCCCTAGACCAACGAGCCGCATGCATAGCCCTCTGCTGGATGGGAATATAAATCACTAACGTTGAACTGGTTACAAGAATCCTTTAAAACTAGTCTTATTCGTTTTGGCATACTGAATGACGAAATCATTGCAGAATAAAAAAAAGTGTGTGCAGTGTATATTCATATTTCTTGCCATATCATTTCTTGTCATGTTATACGTTGAAACGTTGAAATACCTTCCTCTGCTGTCTCCATTTGTCTTTTTTTTTTTTTTTTTTTTTTTTTACTCAGGCAGGTAGGCCTAGCATAAATTCGGTCGGCCACAAGAGCTTAAACCCCAAAATACAGTTTCTTGGTAAAAACAGAACAAAAATAAAAACAGGTTTTACGCGTACACCTACAGCGTCACCACGCCTCCTCACTACGGACAGTGCGTTAGGTTTAGAGCCGAGGCCCTCTGGTGGCGCTTGCTTTAAACAAAAGGGTCCATGAACATTTTTAAACCTTACAAATACAAAAAAAAGTTGTCCTTTGTTGTCAACGAAGGATTTTAAATTAATGTCATAAAGAAATCCATAGATTCCTTCAAAACCACCCTACGGGTCGAACCCTACGGTTCGACTACCCTACGAAACATGAGTCCCCCACTGCCCTTTCCCCTCTCCTTGTAGGCCCCTTTCTTTACCCTTTTTACTTATAGTGGGGTTTCGTCTCCATGTTAAATGTGGATGTCATTTACAACTCTTGTAAAAGTTTCACTTTCAGTCCTAATTTGTTGGTGAGGGTCTATAGAACCATTTTGGTTCGAGTGGCCCGCACACAAATTAAATATTTGGCCTGTAGGGGGCGTAACAAGGTGCCAACCCTACCAAAACATGTAAACTGTTGTAACTTTTGATCAAATTGTCCAATCTGTACATATGGGATATCTATGGATTCACAATCAGGAGTAGCATTTGCTAACTAAACCTAATTACACATAAAATATATTTTTTCATCCATTATTGGTGTATATCGACAAAAATAGCAAGCAAAACAAGCTAAAATTAGCTAAAACCGAAGTGAGTTTCCATCTCCATGTTAAATTTAGTTGTCGTTTACAACTTTAAAAGTTTAACTTTCAATACTAAATTCTAGGTGAGGTAACCATTTTGGTTAGAGTGGCCAGCACGCAGATAAAGATTATTGGGGGGGGGGGCTTCCAAAATATGATATAAGACTGTCGTAACTTATCCAATCTGAACATATGACATATTCACATTCAGAAGTAGTATTTAGTCATTTAGACCAGGGAGCCCAACCAGTAGATCGGGATCTTCCGGTAGATCTCGGCCTGATCACAAGTAGATATCGGGAGATGTGGGGGGGAAAGAAAAAAAATGGGGTGGAAAAGAAAAAAGAGCGATTTTCGTCAATGTGTGATGCATTTGCAATGGCAGTGTTTGTCCATTTCTGTTGTACTTATGTTGTACAGTTCTAGGCCTATTTATGACAAGTCTGCTGTACTTTATGCTTATATGGACATAAAGTAAGTGGTAAAACAAAGTAGTGTTCTGTTGTTGCGAAGTTACTGTAGGCTGGCAACGATGCGTGTGGTTTGAAATGTTGATATTGGACTGGTAGATCCCCTACCACCCCTGATTTAGACCATATTACCCCAGCCCCCCTCCCCACCCCCTTGTGTGTATCCACAAGAATAGCACGTAGTCCAGCCTCTATGTGCAGTATTTTGATACTGGCACCATCACAGATTTGTCCCTTGGTAATCCTGACAGCTATTTTCTAAAATATTAATTCTAGTAAATAGTCCCACATTGTCAATGATGAGGAATTCATTGGTACTATTTACATTTGTCCTGTGACCATGGTAGATATTTCTCATAATGGCCACCACCTGCTGATATTTTAACAGTAATTAAAATTCTCTGATCCTGATTCTGGTAACTAATCCTACGTTTTCAAGGACGAGGTCTAAAGGATGACGTGGGGTGAGGGCTTCCAGCCAGAGTTTCTCCTCACTTCTTATGGCCTCAGTGTTCTGGGGCTATGTCAGCTATGTCAATGCCATTGTCTTTGCTGAAGGTTTCTTTCCAAGTCTCTAGCTCAGCCCTGCAAGGTCCAACCCAGACTTGTGCAGATGGCTGCTGGCTCATCTGGAGGCCCCGGTTTGTGTGATTAGGTGGGGTTGACTGCCGCAATCAGGATTAGGGGCTTGACCCTTTCAAACTGTGGCAGTCTAGCCAAGTGTCTGCATTTGTTTTGGAGGCTATATACAGGAGACAGTTTCTCACCAGCACCAGGTATCATGAGGTGAAGGCTCCTTCAATTGACATTGTTGTTGAGTCTTCATGGGGAGAAGCATTATGCATTCCGAACCATCTTCAAGAAGGACATGAGAGTCGAAAAGAATGGTCACCATGGTGCAATATAACTACTTTGAGTATGACTATTTTCCTGTCAACTAGCTTGTGTGTGAAGGTACAGCACTTCAGCAGGGGTTTTCACCAGACAGCTTTTACTGTATGGATTTGGATGGGATCTGGCTAGAAGTACACAGACTGGTGTTGGATCTGGGTGGGGATCTGGCTAGAAGTACACAGACTGGTGTTGGATCTGGGTGGGGATCTGGCTAGAAGTACACAGACTGGTGTTGCATCTTGGTGGGGATCTGGTTAGAAGTACACAGACTGGTGTTGGATCTGGGTGGGGATCTGGCTAGAAGTACACAGACTGGTGTTGGATCTGGATGGGGATCTGGCTAGAAGTACACAGACTGGTGTTGGATCTGGATGGGGATCTGGCTAGAAGTACACAGACTGGTGTTGGATCTGGGTGGGGATCTGGCTAGAAGTACACAGACTGGTGTTGGATCTGGGTGGGGATCTGGCTAGAAGTACACAGACTGGTGTTGGATCTGGATGGGGATCTGGCTAGAAGTACACAGACTGGTGTTGGATCTGGATGGGGATCTGGCTAGAAGTACACAGACTGGTGTTGGATCTGGATGGGGATCTGGCTAGAAGTACACAGACTGGTGTTGGATCTGGGTGGGGATCTGGCTAGAAGTATACAGACTGGTGTTGGATCTGGATGGGGATCTGGCTAGAAGTACACAGACTGGTGTTGGATCTGGGTGGGGATCTGGCTAGAAGTATACAGACTGGTGTTGGATCTGGGTGGGGATCTGGTTAGAAGTACACAGACTGGTGTTGGATCTGGGTGGGGATCTGGCTAGAAGTACACTGGTGTTGGATCTGGATGGGGATCTGGTTAGAAGTACACAGACTGGTGTTCTGACCTCACTGGGTACTGGTCAATCGGGTAGAGCTGGTTTGAGTTGGAGTGAGTACTAAGAATATGTCAGCTGATTTCATGGGCTCACTTGATTTTCACATATAGGGTAGAAGACATGGATTTACTGCCTACATCAATACATCAATATTACACATTTTGATGATTTGACTATTATCTAGCATTTTATAAAAAATCATAATCCTTGAAAACGTTTTGTCATCAGAATCAAGATTGTATGTTGTATGAGCTGAATTGGTAAAATAACAGCAGATGATGGCCACCATAGCTGTCATCACAGACCCATAGCCAAAACAATTCCTTATGGCAGGCTTTAACTTTGTGCCAAATGTCATGCTTTCATTGAAAAGTGCACAATTTTCACACAGAGGCTGGGCTATAAGTGGGTATGCCTAACTTTAATCCCCCCAATACTGTATTGTTTCTATTTATTTACAATTTATACCATTACTCATTCATTATAGGTAGGCACTAACTTCATCCTTCTAGGTTCAACAGAATTTAAATTAGGTGCCATTTGAAGTAATGTGATGTACATGGGCGTCCATTTTTTCCATATCACATTCCAAACATTAATATTTGAAATCCAGTTAATTCCTGGGTTAGTATTGACTAGATATAGCAAAAGAAAACAAAGAAAAAACAGCAATTGTGAGAAAATAAAGACTTTTAAGAAAAACAAAAATCCGATTTTGGTCAATTTTGAAATTAGGCAAAAAATGCATATTTTTTTCATCTACAGATGGGCCACTCGAACTAAAATTGTTCTATAGGTCATCATCTACAAATTAGAAGCGAAAGTCAAACTTTTACAAGAGTTGTAAATGACAGTGTGTCGTGGGACCCCACTATTATACTATGATCTGACTTTACAGAAGTGAATATTTGCATGTCTTTAAATGTTTGATGAAATAAAGGAACAAACTTAAGTGCCTGCCTTTGTAAACAAGTGTAAGCTTAACTGCATTGTCCATTCACAGTTATCAGTTTTGTATTGTGCTGCCTTGAATTGTAGTGTAGTTCTACATTCAATCAATTAAAAAAAAAATAGAGATCTTGCGGCTGCTGTGGAGAGAGCCGTGGCTCTCCGAGTTTGCGTTACTCTAGCGAAAGATTAACGCAAACTCCGTTCACTTCATGGGTTCAGGCAGCTTCTAGCCTAATTAAATTTGCTTAAACCCCTTTATTTTATATCGCAACGCGTTGTAGTAATGACAACATAAGCATTACAGTGACTTTGGTTATTGGCGTACAATACTAATTTAAATAAAAACATGTTGTACAAATCCCTAAAATAGCTGTTATTTTCGCCGCCCTCGATTTATTTCCGACTCCGCTTTGTCCCTCTTCTAGGCTGCACGAACAGCGCTCGAGCGCTCAGTTTGTGACCCCACAATGTCGCAACTCTTCTACTAGGTACTGGTACAACTACTTGTACAGTTGTCGTTCACGCCCAATGCATTCTGGTCCGTGCAAACTGCAAAGGAAGCTGCTGCACCGGAATCTGAAGAATTTGAGGTGTCCGTCCGTCGGCGTCTGTCTGCTGCTGCCACAAGATCGGATTCCAGCTCCAGTCTCTCTCTACACTCCTCTAGACATTTTGTTGGCCACAACCTGCAAAGGTAACGTTGTACGTTTAATTGTTAAGCCGTTTAATTTGTGAATACTCACTGGGGAAGCGACACCCACAGAGCAGCTTGGCTAACGCAGTCAAATAGCATCCCGTGCGAGTTTGTTCACTAGTTCTGCTAGCTCTGTAGCCTTTAGCTTTATGTAAGTAAAACTGCTAGCTAAAATGGAATGGTGATTTTGGCGTGCTTTTTTTTAGTAAGTTCAGGCACAACAGACCCACGCATCGTAACAAAGGATGGGTGTTCTTCTCCCACAACAACAGACCAGAAGGAGTTCACCAGACCATGTGCAACCCAGATTCGCCACACAACTGTCTTAATGAATTTCGCTCCTATGCCACCAAAATTGGAAACCGCCCTACCAACAGTCGTTAAAACATGCGAATCCCTTGACTCCTTCAAAACGCTCTCAATGGCTACAGGTTGGCTACAATTCGAAACTGCCCCCGTAAAATCTGATTTTCCCACATCCACCCCCCTTTCCTAATTGTATGTTTTTTTTCCTTTTTACCTCCACTGTGGTTTCATGCTTTTGGCTAATCAGAACTGAATATTATTGTTTTGAATGATGAAATGAAGACGGTGGGTCCCATTGTAAACACTAGTGCAGATGAGAAATGCTTTATGTAGCGGTATTGACTTGAGTAATTTGGGTTGCTTGAAATGCCATCATTCGAATGGAGGGAGGTACACAAACCTTTTCATGTTGGCACTAATGAAAAAAACATTTTTACCCTCCAAGCTATTAGAAGTAACCTTTGTTTTCTTTCCAATTCAAGTGTCTTCTAAATGTTAGGCCTAGTTGATTTGCAGTGGTCGGATTTTTTTTTTAAATCTCAGACTTAGTTAGACTCAGATTAGATTAGGTAATGTGATTTGTGTTATCCCATAATAAAACCTTTTCTTCATATTGGACAGTCCTTTTCAAGCACATCTGAGGAGACTGCTGATTGAGAGCTTGAGCCATCTCTTATGATGAAGTAACGCATTATGTAGAAGACTACTCAAGCTTGTCCAATTAAGTAAAAGAGGGCCTAGACAAATATCCTGTGGTGAGAAGGAATTCACCACTATTGTGCATATGAAAGAGACTTCCTGTCTGTGTCACACAAGTCGGCAGTCCTAACCTCCATTTTAGTCTTTGCAGGCCTATTGCATTGAGACCATAGATGAACTTTCAATAGTTAAACAGTGATGTTTTCAATGTAATGGCTCCCTGCACCTACGGGTGGTATTTTAGATTGGTCCCACACCCATACAAGTCCTATTTCAACAATGCTTGTACTGTACTGAGTACAGTACTGCATCCCAGGACCCCTGAATCGTAACATAATTGTCTCCTTACTTATTTTATTGAGTATAAAAGGATGCAGGTTATTTTCATCAGTTGTTAACACACTTAGTTTTTCTTTTCTTACTTCCCAGTAATGAACTGAACATGTAATCTTTCTTATGGCAGGTTGACAGAGTGGAATTATGTCTCAGGCAGACAAGATGAAGGTACGTGCCACAGAAGTATTCAAATGCATTCTACCACTTGTGTTAGTACAATGGTGTAATAATCCCTGACTTTTACATTTCAGTGATCCTTTCTAGTTAGTGACTTGACAATAAGAAGGATGAGAATGCATTTTGCCACACTGTTATCACTGGCACAATCTCAGTTTAGAATTAGAATTACACACACACACACTCCACTCCACCTCTCCACTTTATTACCCTGACACTCCCTAATAACTAACTATTGCAACGTAACACTCCTGAAGGCCTGGTCACTCGGGCAGATGCTCTCAAGCTGTTCTCCAGAGACCCCTGCCCCATGATGACTCACTGTTTTGTGTCAAGTCAACCCAAGGGCCCAGAGGCACAATAATGAGAACATACACATGTCAGGCTCACTCACTCACCTTTTTGAAAAGAAATGGGGGAGGTTTTTTTTTTTACGTGTCAACACAAAACCACAGGGTGGAAGTAATCGGGTGTATGTGCACAATTGTCTTTTGCGTATGGTGCTAACTTATTACAGGTACTGTATGGCTGCTATTCTACTGGCTTATACACAGTGACACAGTCCTTTTTAAACATTTGCACAGTGCACACTCTTCTCCCTGTAATACTGGAAGTAAGGTCTTTATTAGTGTAGATGGCACAGGGCCACAGTGCCTCTTCTGTTCTGAGCGAACAGCTTGTCTGTTCCTGGGGTTTCTCCTCCGGGGGTAATCATGTCATGATATACTCATTATCAGAACCGACATGCAAACAAGCGCAACTAAATTTAACTTCATGGTGTGATATGAGGATATTCTCAAGTGATAACTGACAATTTAAACATGCAAGAACAAACATACATTAACATCTGCCATTTTCCTTTCTCGCATTATGTCTATAGCAAGGCCAGTTCTCGAACCCAGAGACACCAGGGTATGTTGGATTTGCCAACTTGCCCAACCAGGTTCACCGCAAGTCTGTGAAGAAGGGCTTTGAGTTCACCCTCATGGTGGTCGGTGAGTGTGCTGTCAAGCATTTTAGTTTGTTTTAACTTTCTCCATGCCACTTTCGGGCATTAAGCATTGAAATGGAGTGTCTTTCAATGATGACCGTTTTCAAGAGCTCCTTTTTAAACTTTTAGCACTTTAGGAATGTGATGGCTACAGTCAGCTGTTGACATCAGAGTTATGCATTTCCTTTTTTGTCTCTTTGGAGGGACATTAGGGTCTCTCTTCTTCATGTTTTTTATTGAGGAAGAGGAAATGACGCATTGTCTGCCTGTGTGCATGACACACACACACACACACACACACACACACACACACACACACACACACACACACACACACACACACACACACACACACACACACGAACAAAAGGAATGTAGTACACTACATGTTCAAATTTCTGATATTTCTTGTGATGCTGGTGTTGATAGATTTGTGGTTGAAGGATTTGACATGGGTTTAGTTGTGACAGTAATATGCTTCCTGGTTCTTAACAGCCATTTTTTCTTTATTCTCAGAACAAAGTCACAGTAATCTGTTGCTTGCATGTGTCTTGTCTTTGAATCTGTATGCACAAGTGTACAGGAGTATATCCCCTTGCATGGGAGTATGAGTAGTTCCAGACAGATTTTTACAAGTTGTATGGATAGTTATGTAACTGTTTAGTGTGATTTGTCCGATTGTGTGAAAAGGCACCCTTTGCGTGGGGTGGGGGGTCTATTGTACACTCCTCGTCCCCCTTTGCCTTAAAATAAACCAGAGAGGAATGTGGCCCTAGCGACACCGGAAAGCAGATTCACACTGGACATGGTCAGCCTTCCCAATGCTTCTAATTCTTGCTAGGTTGCTTGGTTGGACTTGTAACCTTGCTGTAATCAGAATTGAAATCTATGAAGGAGTAACCGTCATAACTTTCTAGTTTATATCATGTCAGACAAACGCTGAATACAAATGCACTTAATGTAGATAGTTTAATACAGCATGCTGCATGAGATGTGATCATGTGATTTAGAACACAACTAGTGTAGGTTGGAGAACAATTTGCAATACATATTTTTCTGATATTACTCCTACATATGATATCTCTCTAGTCATGGTCAAGACAGATCTGCCTGACATCTGCCTGCCATGGCATATTCTGAATATTGCTGACCCACAATAACCTACCTGGGATGACCTCCAAGGAGCACTTTGTCTTTCAAGTTTTTGAAACTTTTCTCTTTCTAATCTCTGTTGACCATGTTTGTGTGGAGTGTAGACCAATGTTTGTGTAAACTAGAGAAGAAGCAGGGGGTCAGGCTCACACAGTTTGACTGACACTCTGGTTTAAGAGATTGAGACTTTGATGTTGGTTTCTCTCTTTACTCTGTTTTTCCTCATAATAAACTGGACAAACTTTCTCACACTTTCCCCTGCTAGGTCTCATACTTTCCCATAAAGATCATCATAATCTCACACGTACAGTGTTATGTCAAACAGATTTACATTACATGGAGCAAGCTTATAGCGTTACTGTAAGTCGAGAAGTCAAGAGAGCAGCTGTTGCTACTCATAGACTTGTAGCACAGAATATCTTGCCAGTATAGGATAATTATTGGTTTGAAATTCCTATTCTTTATTTATTTGGCAACAGATGGATTGATGCTTCATGTAACTTTCCAGAGACTTGGCATTCTTTCCAATGGGACTGTAATGTGTGGGCTAGAAGAGAACCCTCAAGCTTACTTCCTGCTTACTTATAATCCCTACAAGTCAATGGCATTGACTTAGTTTCACAAATGAAATTATCCAGAAGGTCTTCTCTAAATATTTTGAGCTGGATGTTACTGAAGAATCAGTAACACTTGCAGTCATTCCACCAGGAATGTTTTTTTTTTCTTGTAGGATGGCTTTGGGGGCAGACTGGGTTAATGTATTTTCCATATAGTGTGAGGTCCGATGCCTGTCACAAAGATACCGGCATGTGAGGTTTCCTGCTGCAGTGTGGTTCTGGAATCTATTTTGTCTGGAACATGAATTTGTTCTGATGGACCTGTGAATAAAACTGTAAACCTTGTGCAATTTCTGGTGGGTGGGTGGTTGTGTTGTAAGTGTGTTTCAGGTTAGACTTAAAAGGGGGGGATTTCAAAGTAAGTGTGTTTCAGATTAGATTTAAAGGGGGGGGGGGGGGGGGGGGGGGGGGGGGATTTCAAAGCAAGAACTAACGCCTATGTATTCCTATGAAGTGTATTGTTTTCTGATGTTCATTGGGCTTTTGCCAGAGGTGGCTATTAGCTGAATGGGTAGTGACCCTGCAATCTGTTTTGAGAGATTATTATAAAATTACATGAGAAGGCCAGGTGCCACTGATGGCAGCGATGTGTATTCTATTTCTCACCAGTAATTCATTGTCCTGCTGATCTGTAACGCGCAGTCTTTGCTTATCATCCTCTGTAGGTGAATCCGGATTGGGAAAATCTACTCTGATCAACAGTCTCTTCCTCACTGACCTCTACCCTGAGAGAATCATTCCTGGAGCTGCAGGTTAATGCACAGATTGATACACAGCTCACCTTCAGCTGAACATTTCATACAGTACATTAGTGTTTTATCCCTGTCACTCCTACCAGAGACCCAGTAATCTAAAAGCCTAACTCTTCATATCCGTCTTGCTTTCTCCTACTGTTTCTATTGGCTCGTTTTCTTTGACTGACCACAGAGAAGATCGAAAGGACAGTTCAGATCGAGGCTTCCACGGTGGAGATTGAAGAGCGAGGAGTGAAGCTTCGACTGACTGTGGTTGACACACCAGGATACGGAGATGCCATCAACAGTCAGGACTGGTTAGGGCTTTGTTAAAACTGTGTTGATATGGACAGGAAGTTTTAGTCATGGCATCTAGACTTGGTGACACAGTTTAGCACAGGGAATGTTTTAGTGTTGGTATAGTTTGTTTTCGACGCCTTGATGCGGTCATAATGACTGGTTTCGCACTGGCCAATCTACAAGCTCAGCGCATTGTGAGCTTGTAGTAGATCTTCCAGCTTGCATTTGTGTAAAATGACTTTTTATCCACTAGCTTCTTGTTAACATCTTACTCTATTTTTTGTTTGAATAAAATGTCAATATATTATTCTTAGTTTCAGTGACAATTCAATGAACATTTTTTGCAATAGATATAATTTTATCAAATGCAGGTTAGAATATGCAAGGTTGTGTGATCAACATAAGCATAGGTTAAAAAGGCATACTACATGTCCAGAGATTTGAGGGTGAGTGGCATTGATAAGGACACTGATCACTTGTGTGGTTTCTACTTCTGCTAGCTTCAGTACCATCATCAGCTACATTGATGATCAGTTCGAGCGCTACCTCCATGATGAGAGTGGATTAAACCGCAGACATATTGTAGACAACAGAGTTCACTGCTGCTTTTATTTCATCTCCCCACTGGGCCACGGGTGAGTTTTCAAACGCACACAGTCGCTGTATGTTGTGTCTCTCCTGCTTGGCTGAAATTTGTATGCCAATATGCTGGGGACACCCCTCTTACTCAACATTATCTTTCTTTCTGGTTATTATGTGATCTTAATATGATATTCCCTTTCTCCCAGTCTGAAGCCGTTGGATGTCCAGTTCATGAAAGCCATCCACAACAAGGTCAACGTGGTTCCTGTCATTGCTAAGGCAGACACACTGACCCTTAGGGAGAGGGAAAGGCTTAAGCGCAGGGTAAGGACTACCCAGCAGGCCATTGTTGTAATCCTCTGCCTGATTTCTGGTCCGTTATTTCTCTTGTAAAATACATATGTGTATACAAAAGAGTAGTGATAAAATAAAACCTTTGTTCCCCTAAATTTTAACTTTATTGTGTAGGTTCTGGATGAGATTGATGAGCATGGCATCAAGATCTACCATCTCCCTGATGCTGAATCTGATGAGGACGAGGACTTCAAGGAGCAGACCAGGATCCTCAAGGTAAAAGGCCTTCCCTGAGCCCACCTGCTAATTAAAGTCAGGTTGAATTGATCTTTCTTGCCCTCCAAGGAGATGTGGTTTGTCGCAAAGATTGATCTTTCATATGGCATTATATCATGAAAGATGAAAATCTGTGGGAAGATTATCAGTATAGTGGCCTAATTCAGCGACCAATATTTTATACCAGATGACTGCTTGATAACCTGTGAAAAGGAAAGAAGCTCCAATTGTTCTGACATGTAAATGGCAGTGGCCAGTTGAGCAGGCGGATAATGTAGTTCAAAACCCTGCTTCCCCACATTCGGTGTTGGAAGTGTCCTTGAGCAAGACTGAATCCCTAATTGCTCCCGATGAGCAGGTCGTAACCAAGTAACCTTGCGTGGTTTCCTCTGCCATAGGTGTACCTGTGTGTGAATGGTGTGGGTTTGGTGAGTGTAATGTCACGTGCACTATATGTAAAGTGCCTTGGTTAAAAGCATTTTATTCTCTGATGTTCTCTGCTCCAGGCTAGCATTCCTTTTGCTGTGGTTGGATCCAACCAGCAGATCGAAGCCAAGGGGAAGAAGGTGAGAGGTCGTCTGTACCCCTGGGGGGTGGTGGAGGTGGAGAACCCAGAGCACAATGACTTCCTCAAGCTGCGCACCATGCTGATGTGAGTGTCTTCCTAAAAGATGGCATGGTTTACTCAACTTATCTTGTGGCTTATTTTTTGGGAAGGAGATGAATAAGACTGCTTACATATTTAGCAGACTTGCAGTAGGCAAGGTAAACGCATGCATCAAATGCAGAGTGATAGTCTAATGCCTCAGTAATCTAGGATGATGGGTAAATCAAGAACCAAGTACCAGTCCAAAAACGATATATAAAAATAACTGTCACATTGCAACTATAGGATGCCAGGTAAACAGTATGATATCAATGTCATTCATATTGTTATAATATTGTTATAATATTTTATCCTGAACACGGATACCCACATACTGTATTTTCTTGAATTGATTAATGGATGAATGTATCATTTGGCATTATGTCTATTGTTGATCATGTTCCCATTTCTCTGCAGTACCCACATGCAGGACCTGCAGGAGGTGACCCAGGACCTGCATTATGAGAACTTCCGCTCGGAGCGCCTCAAGCGGGGCGGCAGGTTGTCCTCCCATGGTTACGTTCTGCCTCTGTCTCCTGCGTACGTACTGTCTGTCAGCTTGCCTTTCTGCACCCCCCCCCCCCCCCCCAACTCATCGAAGAGCAAACCTCCCTTATTACAGTATAGCCAGATAGATGCATACATACACAAGAGGAATTCACTGCTGCAGTGCACAATGTCATTGAATTCATAGGTTTGGCACTCAGATCGTAAACACAGAAAAAAAACAACAGCAGCAAGAAGGATGAATATCCTACGTCTATGCAGGCAGCGCCTTGGAATAATGGGGCAAATATATTTGTCAATGGCCTTTCTGTAGTATAGTAGTTTTAACATTTGCATGTTGCCATCAACTTGGCCATAGTAGTGAATAACATTTGAACAATGCTTTGAGTATGTAGTTAACAGTTAGTTATTGATAGATTGTAGAAAGCATGTACTGTATAGTTTGGGTATATTTGTAGATCTTATTCATATCTACCATGACCTTTGTGAGTATCATGAACCTAAATCAAAGTATCCGTGAACGTAAACCAAAAAGATTCTTTGAGACCACCCCAGGAAACGGCAGTGGTTTTACTGTCGGACCAATGATGGCTGTCTGGCCTGAGTTCCCACAAGTGGAAAGCTGGAGGTATTTTATTTTTATTGGGGGAGGTTATGGCTGGTCCCTGACTCCTGCACTTGCTTTTACACTTTACTCCTTGCTTCTATGGCTTTCAACTCTTTTAGTGCTTTATAGTATTAGTAGTAGAGGCAATATCCACTTTACTCACCTGATATGTTCTGACTGCTGTCTGGGAAAACTGTCACTAACCCACTGACCCCCCCCAACCCCCGCCTTTTCACTTTCTTTATGTCGCTTGTGCCTGATGCCACTAGAAATGACCTCACATGCTCTCATACACACAACCACACCAAGGGTCCGGATGAACGGTAGACCTTTACTGAGCATCCTGCTTCTCTGCTGATTCCATAATGCTCACAAGCATAGCTAATGCACATTCTATGCAAACAACTAATTTTGCTGTGTGTGAGCTATTTTATGCAAGTTAAGGTAAGATCTCAGGCAAATATTGAATTTTGAGTGCACTTCTCAAACAATCTCACTGACGGACCCTTTCTTTGCATTATTTCAGGAAGGGACCGGAGCCGGAGGAAATGGACAAAGACATGATTTTGCAGGAGAAGGAAGCTGAGGTGAGATACTCCATAAAATGTTTGCCTACTTAATTCTGAGTCACGACTGTGTTGCAGGATAAAAGTACTTTTTGTTGTTTCAAATAACTTTTTTTTATGCAAGCAATGCATTTGTCAAAGTAAGAATTGGCCGGTTTGTGTTATTGTTAGGAAAACATTTCATTCGTCTCATTTTGTTTGTCTCAAGATAATTTGTGAGGACATAATTTTAGATTTCATGGGGGAATTGATAAGAGTGAGAAAAATGTATGACAGAACATTTTTGCTCAGAAAGAAGTCTAATGGGGAAATGGTATGTAAAATGTTGGCGGGGGCAGGGCCAACGTACGTGCTATGTGCAGGTCATCGTAGCACAGCAATTCTGGTTTTAAGTCCAAAGTTTCTTATGTTTCAGTTGAGGCGAATGCAGGAGATGATTACAAAGATGCAAGCCCAGATGCAAAAGCAGGGAGATGGAGAGGGAGAAGGTGTTTGAATCTACATGGTGAGAGCAGGACACAAGCATTTTCTTACACACAAGTACCAAAGCACACTCACCCGTAGTTCCGTACTACCACATTTACGTAAAACTGAGCTTTGTCACGTCTAACTCTGTCTTGACAACTGTGGATAAACCAGAGACATTTCCAAATGCAGCTTGAGTTACACAAATCTTCCGAACACACAAAGCCTAGTCAAACTCTTGAATGCTTGAATTGGGATATACAATGTCGTTTATCCTGTATTTTCTTATAGGATTTTGAGCTGTTGCTTGAGTTTGACCAGAGACGGCAGATGAAGGAAGGCGCAACTAAACGAGAGAGATTAACTGGTCAATATCTGCTTGCCACTATCTTTGTGTATTTCACTTCTTGGGATGTTTTTTAAATATCTAAATATATATATACACAAACAGTATTATGTTTTATACAGTTTCTACATGCTTGGTTTCACATATTCCTATTTTTATTTCATATTGTTTCATTGTATTGGACTAATTCTAATTATGAAATAATAGGAGCTTTCTTTTAAAATTGAGGAATATCTCTTTTTTTTTTGCTGTTGAGAAAGCCCAAGCTTTGCTGCTACTCCCAAGTGCTGTTTATGGTGGGCCTTCTGGTCCTGTGAAGCCACTAGCAGATCATAATTATGCTATCTGTTGTTTAGTGTTCTAAATGGGAGAGCCAACTACTGTGAAAGAATAGCAGCTCTTGCTTTTTTCAGGAGCAAAAATGCCCCCCCCCCCCCCCCAAAAAAAAGAACAACAATGCTTTTTTTATGATTAAGCTACAGTATGCTGCCTATTTGAACATTTTCTTTGTAAAAAGAGAACATGTTTTCACTTGGACAAGCAGCCAAAATCACATTTCAATATCAGGGGGTCATTCATGTTAATATTATTCCAGGGCCCCACATTCGACTATGAACCCTCTATGAACTGGCATTATTTGATTGGAATAATTCCTCGTGAAAGTCCCCTTTAGTGCTAAATTGGGATCAATATGTGTTTTTGTAATGCCAACCAGTTGATCGGGATCCCAGTTTACTGATTGTTGGCAATTTCAAAATACTTCTTGTGGACTCCGGTATGTTGTGACTAATACAGTTATTCTCCAGTCTTGTTGAAGGAAACAATACTTTATTTTCTTCTTACTGTAATGTGCCTCTGGATTCCCCCAAGCATATCACTTGTCATTCATTAATATTTGACAAAAATGTGGAAATGAGCTGATCTGAGTATAACGGACATGCCTATGGACCATCTACTGATGTGTTGCTCCCCTATGACTAACTTTGAAGTTACATAAGCAAATGTCAGTAGAGGTCATGTTGTCGAGCCAATACTGTAAAGAATTAGTGTTTCCTTGATAGCTAAAAATATGTAGGCAAGTGAAGAACAAAGCCAAATGAATGGAGGCATTATCTCTGAGGAGGTCAATTAACCTAGTTCTGGAACCATATTTGTTGCCAGGCAACATCAGATTTTTTTCTTTTAACATTCTATCTATAGAATTCCAAGAACCAGGAAATATGTTGTGCTTCCGTGTATTTGTGATGTAGCTTCATTCAACTATGTAATCTTTTAAATAATTGTTCCAACTGCTGAATGCAATGTTGTTGCCATAGTTATACAAATGTTAAGGGTCATTTGTTGAGGACAGTATTGTCAACATGTCCCATACAGCCAAGGTCAGAGTTCTAAACATTCCAGTTTATGCGGTTTTATCCAATAAACTACAAATGTTCATGTTGCATATCTTGTAATAAAATATTTTTAAATCTACATAATTCTAGGACCTTTCTTTGTTTTGTTTTACTAGATAACCTTTAACCATGGCATCATAATATTCTTGAATTTTGGATATATTTACTAGGCTGAAACTCTTGTCATGTCCCTGGCACACCTAGTTTTCTTTACATTACAGTCTTAACAGAGTTAGCATAAAGCCAACCTCCCCATATGTCATAATAGGTAACACTAACATTCAGGGAAATGTCAGATCTATAAGCTCTGGAGGGCACGGTATATACCCTGGTACTGTACTCTAGTCAATGGAGTATGTAGGCTTTTAAGTGTTTAATGTATTGTCACTTTCTGTCAGTATAGTCTAGCAGTGTTCCAAACGAAACCACAGTTCAGCTGATGCCTGTTGCTCTACTTAGTGAGGTGAAGCATGCATAAGCCATAAGGCATAAACTATACCTGTTATATTGGAATTCTCAAACTTGTTCTGTTCTAGATTTGAGGATATTTGGTACCGGTATTAGACATGGGGGAAAATCAAATGAACCAGTCCGACCCCAATGTAAAAGGAGCCTCTGAAGCACTGGACTGAGGTTTCAGTCCGAGGGATAAAACAACTGAGGTACTTTTATGGCCATCAACATGACCATCAATTACACTCCAAACAAAGTTTACCTTTTTTAGACTTTATTATAGGATTTTTCCCTCCTTCTCGACCTAAATGGTATACACAGCCGAGTGCTCTCAATGTCATGGCTTTTTTGTCTTAAATACTCTCCATTCTATAAAGAAAAACTGTAAAAATATTTAAAACTAATTAAAAGATCTCTTAAGGGAACAGGGCAAAGAAATCAAAGAGGATATTCTTCTGTGGTCCTTATTTTATTCCTTGGGCACTGGGGCAGTTCTTGGGGGTCCATAAAGACAACTGAGGGGGAGTTACATCCAGCTGGGGGTTTCACCGTGACGAAGGGGTGGTGTTACCGTTTAAAGAAAACCTGGAGGGAAAAGGAAAAAACTGGAGTTAGAAAGGCTACAACATCAACACTTTAATCTTTCACCATAAAACAACTAAAACTTCTATTTTCAACCTATAATGCCCATGAACATGACTAAAAGCTGTACTGAATCCTACAGTGATGTTATGCTGCTATATCACATTTAAATATTAACCTGCACACTCTCTCCATCATGTGTGTGACCAAGCGGTCAGAGATGCCAGGACAGGACTCCTCAGCAAGGTTGAAGGCGTTCTCCAGTTCCTCAATGGCTCCTACACCGCCACCATTCGCTCGTCGCTTCTCCTTCAGCTGAAAAATTACATTGGATCAATTAATTATACTTCAAGTCGCACAACATAACGCATTCTAGCCATTGCTCTCGTCACTTGGTGCCATGTTTGGTGACCCGAACCCCAAATGCAATTCTTCAGCTAGCCAGACTTATTGTACACATGCTATAAATTCTATTTATCCCATTAAGGACGGGAATCGATATTTGGATCCTGTACAGTATGTACAGTATTCAAATATTCAATTTGTTTTTATGCTGGTATATAAATATTTTAAAGTTTTTCAAAAACCTTAGGTTAGGCCTAAATGGGTTATACTAATCAGATGGTCTTGTACTGAAGGGAATAAAGGAGCAAAGATAAATAAACTTTAGTCGTATGATGCTTTCTGCTATTTAGACATTGATGATGATGTAGGCTTTTATTTTTCTCTAAACTGACCAACAGGCGATCAATGGGTATATTGATCCTATAGCAATCTAATTTAAGACGGAACAAAATGGTACTCCTTCAATTACTGCACTGTACCTCTCTGAAGATGGGCGTGACCAAGGCAGACAAGCATTGTGACTTCGGTTGCCTTGGTTTCACCAAATCTGCTGACTGGAAACAAAATTAGAAATGTATTAGATTTGTTAATACAATATCTGGGATTATACAAATGTATGGGTCCATTTGGACCCTCTGTACAATATGTACAGTACACACTCCCAGAGCTTAATGGACTGCGTATACTACAGACAGAGCATGCATGTGTAAGTCTGCAAGTGCACATACATCGGAATCTGCGTCTGTGTATCCCTGCTGCAAATGGTGGAGGGTTGTGGGTCGAACTGTGGGGAAGGTCCACATGGGGCACTGGGGGTCATCACCATCAGCATCCCTCAAAACAAGAAAGAACAGCCTGTATTCATGTGTGGAATGACACTTAAGGGGAATATTTATGCAGAGGTCCTATATTATATGTGTGTTTACAGTATGTACTGTACATGTGTGCATTGTGTTTCAGAAAGCAAGTAAAAAGCTCTGAAACAACAACAATCACACACCAGCCTTTAGCTGCATATAGAGGGCCACAGTGTTAGAGGTATGTGCTGGTAAGCTGATGATCCCGATAATTTGTGCTGTACAGTTTGTGCTCTACATCATTCCACACAATAATGTACAGACCAATCTAAAACCGCATGACCGAAGCAAAGGTTGAAAACTCAACATAAACCACGTTCAACCTGGCTTCCCTATTTTGGCCATGTTAATATAGGAACAAATAGTAGATGTATAAGCCTGTGTGTCACACCATGATTTGTTATGTACTGTAGCTTGTAGATTGGCTATTATTTGCCAATTACCATAGGGTAAAGTATATATTTTAGAACTTTAGTGGTAAACAACAGAGACATGTTTGAATTAAACGTTTTCACTGGAAGTCTATGGGAAATGTTGAGCAGTGCACTGGCGATTACTTACATGTCTGAGTCGTCTGAGCTAGACTCGTCTCCATGGCCCTCTGACTTCCAGCGGCGGTAACGGTCGATGAGCTCTGTTAGATAGGGTGTCTTCTTGGTGTAGCGTGTGATGAACTTGTGCTTTACCAACTCCTTGGCCGTCGGCCTCTGCGTAGAGTAGGAGAGCAGACAGGCAAAAGTTACATTTTTTTTAATCACGGCATCTTCAGAGAAAGAATCCTTAGTCAAATTACAACATTTATTTGAGCCTTTTTGCTCAGAACATTGGACTAAATTGGAGAAGATACAATGTAGGACACACTCCTATTGGAATAAGTCATCCATCCAGTCACAAAAATAGAGTGGTTTTACTAGAATAAACATCATGTCAAGTTTGAACAGCTTGACTCATCAGAGCATGATTTACAATCAAGTTGGTGATCATATATTCAAACAAAGAGTCCAGTGATACTTTACTCACAAAGCGGGGGTCTTTATTGAGACAGGCTTCCACAAAGTCTTTGAAAGGTTTGCTGTAAGAGCCCTCCAAAGTGGGAGGTGTGTTCTTAGGGATGAGGAACAAAACTCGCATGGGATGCAGGTCTGAATTGGGTGGCTCCCCTTTGGCCAGTTCAATGGCAGTGATTCCCAAGGACCAGATATCCGCCTGATGAGGGGAAGGGAGGGGGAGAGAGAGAGAAGTATTGTATTTTAACAAAAATCAAATAAACAGGTTGGTTTAATCTGTGGTTTAATGCGTGAACTCTGGTCTCACCTTAAAGTCATACGCTGACTGTTTGATGACCTCTGGAGCCATCCAGAAGGGCGTGCCCACAAATGTGTTTCTCTTTATCTGAGTGTCTGTCAGCTGACCAGCCACACCAAAGTCAGCCAGCTTCACATCCCCCTGCTCTGATAATAGCACATTGGCAGCTGGAAGGTAAGAAGAACAAAGAGGTAAACACAGAAAGATTAAAGACGTAAACTAAAATATTCAATCTACATTATTAATGTTAAAGGTAGGGGAAGTGATTTGAAATTCATGGTGTAGTACCAGTGTAGGGGCCCCAAAAGTAGCTACACTATGTGAACCTGCTGCTCTCTGATTGGAATTGTGGTGACCTAGGGAACTTTTATTAGCTCCTCTGCTAACGTGGGGGAGGGGGAAACTCCATATGTGGTTTCCACACCTTATAATAGAGCATTAACAGATTTTTTTTTTGGGTGATATCTGACAAAAGTGAAATCACTTCCCCTACCTTTAACATTAATAATGTAGATAATGTAGATCCATGATGTCTAGCCAACATACCCTCTGGATTCCTGAATTCGCAATTTCCTATCTATCATCAGGTTCTTGAGTTATAATAGCGTTTTAAATGCTCATTAAATGTCCAATTCTTATCATTTATTGTAAAAAACATAGGCATACCTGCCAAGATGAAAGTCAACAAAAACACTGGAACAAAACTAAAATACAGCCAAAGCACATTTATATATTGGCTGATAGAGGGAAACAATGCACAATATATAAACATATTTTGAATGTAGGTTTAAAAGTTGTATATAAGACTACTAACATAGCATGAAATTGTCTGTCATACACTATGTCTGAGACATGAGTATTTCCGTACGTCTGTACATGAATATTGTACTTCGCCATCTAAGCTACATCAAATCTCCGTCAGCTTTATTTGTTGGCTTATGTTCCCCTAAGAATATGAATGCTAGTATGCAAGTGGTTAACAAAAGTGTAATTTTGACATTTCTGTCTATGAAAACTATCCCACTAAAGCTCTGCTGAGGTGTGCATCATTTATTTCCCGAGGGCCATACTGACTTCAATAAAGTGAGTATCTTATCTGATATGCACCGCTCCATAGGTCACTGATGAGACACCTTGCGTTGTTATAAATATGGACTGAAGTCACAGTTTCATTGTTACATAAAAATACAAAAACATTTGAGTATGTACACATGGAATATGAAATGCAGGTGTGCTCAAAAGGTAAATATGTACCACTATTTGGAGCCATGTTAAATTAATTTGACGCAAAAACACTAACTTAGCCTATTAGATTGTAATGTTTTTGGGTCTTTTTCTTTAGAGCCGGGTGTAGTCAGGGCTGAGTCCGGCCCACGGGCCGTACATTACCGATGTGTGCACAAAACCATGTTAGATGAGATATGATACATTATATGCCAACCCTTTTAGCAGAAGGAAATACAACACTTTGCAGTACTCAGGAAATACCTGAATGAGTGCATCTATTCTCTCCAAGTGTTGCTTTTGCATTATGGTAAGGAGTTAAGAACTTGCCTTTGATATCTCTGTGTATCTTCCTTTCGGAGTGCAAGTATTCCAGTCCCTTCAGTATTTCCCTCAGTATGGTGGCAATGTACGTTTCTTCAAGAGGCCCTGGACGCAGCTGGGACAAACAGGAGTGGTTAGAATATGACCCAGATAAAAGAGAAACATATCAGACTGTAGCCAGCCTCCCGCAATGTTAGTCAGAAATGTGGACGAGATTTTAATCTGACCAGAGCCCCATTGACTTAAACTAAAAAGATTATAAAGACAGAGAGAGACCCTCTTATGCCTATTAATTAACAGGCTTTTTGAAGGCAAATGAATATTGCCCTACCAGATCTAGAGCAGAACCTCCTCCTAAATACTCCATGATAATCCATAACTTGGTCCCCTGAGAAAATAGAAAAGCGAGTTACTAGACAAAGAATTACAGATTACAGTGTCAAACTAGTTTTACATTGTATTTATTACATTGTAATGTCACACATTATCACATTTTTTACAGTGAGACAATACCTCATTTACTCATTATTCAGCTATGATCCATAGTTCCATCTCTGTGCACTAGGTCGGTCTTTCCTCACCTTCAAGTACGATCCGTAGTACTTTGTGACAAAGGGACTGTCACACTGACTCAACACTGTGATCTCCTGTTGAATGTCCTCGATCTCATCCTCGGCCTCCTCCAGGTCTATGATTTTGATTGCCACCACCTCTTTAGTGCGATTGTTGATGCCTTTGTAGACCTCTCCGAAGGAGCCCTTCCCGATACGCTCCTGCTTGGTGAAGTACTCCTCCGGGTCCAGCCGGGAATTCTGGTCCGCCGGTGAAAAGTGGGACAGTGGCATTATGAGTGTACTAGTGCACTCTAGTGCATTGTTTTGTGTTAAGTAGTGCTAGTGTGTTGTCCCTCTGTGTTAGTTAGCCCAATCAGTCGTATTGTAGTATAATAGTGGCCAACTTGTTCATTTCAGGTCATCCACCTGTGTCATAACACTATAGTCATTGGACTCTCGATCATAACTCCAAGTTAATAAATTGTTTATACTGCAATAACTACTCCAATTATCATAATAAAAAGGACAAGGGTTACTGGTTTATCGGCTACCAGCATGACCCTTTCAGTCTCACAGCACAATTAGTTCACCACTCTGACACTGTGCCAATATATAATTTAAGATGCATGACATTTCACTTCCACTCTGGGTAACAAGCACACAGTACAATATGGGGATAACACTGTTCTGGGATATAACAATTGCCATTTTAAATGCACAAATTATTTGAACAATAGTGGAGACATCCAATTAGGAAATTAGGAACCTTGTTTCCGTTTGTCATAATATCCGATCACACCATTGCTGTTGACAAGTGCAGTGTTTTTTTTTTTAACAACCAGTGTTCCTTGAGAGGTGGTCTCAAGCTAAATGGAGAGTTGGTAACCAAATAGACCATTATAGTTCTTTAGCTCTTGAGAGAGTAAAATGAAGCAAAACAATGGACCATTTTACGCTATCAGGTTACATTATTGTTAAACATCTGCATTGCTTAATTTACAATAAAGGTAGGGGAAGTGATTTCACTTTTGTCAGATATCACCCAAAAAATACTGTTAAAATGCTCTATTATAAGGTGTGGAAACCACATATGGAGTTTCCACGTTAGCAGAGGAGCTAATAAAAGTTCCCAGGTCACCACAATTCTCCTCCAATCAGGAGCGAGCAGCAGGTTCACATAGTGTAGCTACTGTTGGGGCCCCTAGTGCACCAGGCTGGTACTACACCATGAATTTCAAATCACTTCCCCTACCTTTAATTTACAATAAATTTATACAGTTACAGAACAGATGAACAGAATGTATAAGAATTGTTGGCATGGTAGTCCCCAGGGCAATATATATTGAAAACCCCTGCTGTTGATAACTACAGGAAGAATAAACTGAATGGATCTGGGGTGGGCAGAATGGGCGTGTATCAGGTCTGATCACTAGCGTCACCAATATGTGAATGACGATGATGATGTGAATGTGATCTAATGACTCCATGAGGCCACCCACGCCCACAGACACCCCACAAACACTGAAAAATCCTTGCATCCTTGGATTGGGGCTTCGTTCGGTGACAGGTTCCAAAATCATGTAACAACACTGTACTGTACCTGGTTTTGCATGTCTCGAAGGTGCGCCATCCCCTCGGCGGCTTTGACAGGAAAAGGGGCAGCAGTCGCAGCCCCCCTCTCCGCTCCTCTGTGTTATGAAGTTTTAAGTCTTAAAAAAATCTTATTTTCCGCTATCCTCCTCTTCCCCAACTCCGCTTGCAGTAGCTATCTAGGAAGCTAGGTGGTGGCTAGCCAGCAGCAAGCTAGTCGTAAGATATTAGATAAACACCCCGTCAGGCTTCTAGTCTGGGGCTTCAACAGGGATGTCACTCCGCGCTGTGTTTTCGGCCTCGAAGTCCCCCAACAGCACTCCCTCTCAGTCAGCAGCCCGGCAGGAACGTCAACTGTGTGTCGTAGTGTGACTCCATGTATATGAGACGCACTAAGCGGAGGGGGAGGAAATGTCAATATTTAATTCACATCAGGGAACGAGCGCCTAGTCTGTTGTTCATTTGTGGCTTTCAGGAGGACAAAATAATGGCCCAGACCAACACACTGTTGGGCTGGCTGAGCGCCTGCGCAATGTGGCCGCATTTGCGACACTAGATTTGTGGGAATTGTATTTTCTAAAAGCTGGTTCATTCTGTATGCATTCTTGGTGGGTGGGTTGCTCGTGGTATGTAATACCCACTCATCAACGGCTCGTAGTAGTTCTTCTTTAGCCTGATACAGAATTTAGAGTATATTTTAAAGCAGGGACAGATGTAGGCATGCCCCCCATAAATGCCAGGACTGTCCCACCAAACATGATCCCATGCAAACAACCCAAATTTCAAAGATATTTCAAATTAAAGTGCTCAATTAAAATGAGCACCACTATTGCTACTAACTGCAATTGTGGCACCACTAAACCAACACCATTTCATCATTCAAAACAGAAAACTCTCTGAGTCAGACCTTTAGCTTTATGCATGCTGCGTGCCTGTTGCAACTTCAACAACTGATGTTATTATTGATGCTTACTTTCCTAATAAAAGTCCTGTGATCGAAAATGGTATGGGGCGGCTTCCTCGCGATGAAGTCGACCCACACGCCTATGCCCACACCCCATACCATTTCGCTTGCCCCCCAATTGGGTAATGTTACATCCGGGGCCTGTTTGGCGATTATGCCATCCCCTATGTGTGTGCTCACATGCTGGACAGACACCACCAAGGCCCTCAACTCCTCCGAATATGTAAAAATACTTAAATATCACGGTGCACCTTCTTGCCCCAAATGTTAAAGCGGCTGCCGGCGTGCTTGTGCAACGTATTTCGTCTGTAGTTTTCAATGAATAAGTGTTTTATTTCCGTGTGTGGCCGACAATGTCGGGGAGTTCGCTATGGCCACAGGTGGCGGTAGTTGAGGGGGCGCCTCCGGTGAAAATGTTATTGCGCTCAACGTAAACAGGAAGTAAATCAATGGCGCTCGGCCACAAACGGGGAGCCGGGGCATTTCAATGAGAACTACGGACCAATACTTTGCACAGATAGCCAGACACACCGGCCAGCCTCACGTTTGGGGTAAGTGTACATTCTTTAAATTTTGGCATTTGTACGGAGTTTCATAGGGCTCGGCGGGGGTCTGTCCAACACCACGAGGTAGGGTTGCCAACTCTGAGATCTTGGAATAAGGAACACTTCTACGACCACGCGGCGAAGCAGCGCGGTTATTAGGTTAGGAAAGTCTGCGGTTTTCTGGTGGAGCTGCTGCCCCTGTGACTCAACTACGGATAAGCTGTTGAAGGTGGAGGGATGATTTCACATACCATATTTAATTAACCTTTGGGGTCAGTTAAGGCCTGTTTACTGTGGTCAGTAAGGAAGAATAGGCCGGTAGGCCTATTGTGCTGTATAAATGTTAATAATCAATTATGAACAAGTAGTCCATTGTCTTTATACCATTAAGAATCCCGATTTAAAAGAAGTTTTTTTAATGGGCAAAATTTGTATTGAATACGCACACATTTATTAGACTTTAGTAATAAACCGTAAGCATACCAAATCGATCTCCTGGTGCAGTTTCATTCATGAGAACTGAGTCTGTGACAGTTGTTGTGGGGGGTTTGCATAACTCTCTTACTATGGCTCTGGGAGTTTGCGGAACTCTCTTACTCTATGGCTCTGGGAGTTTGTGGAACTCTCTTACTCTATGGACGCATTTGTCGCTATATTTAGCGCCTTTTCAGACCTCCCTAGCGCCAACATTAGTGAAAAACTCCTGGTGGAAAATATTGTGCTTTTTGGCTGGTGAGTTGGGGTGAAATTGATTGACAGGCGCCAGAGATAAAACCCTCATTTTTCACCATTTTTCCTCCTATGACAGTGGTTTTCAACCAGTGGTCCCCAGGCTAAATGATGGACAGTTTTGTTAACCAGATGTAACTCTTTGAGAGCATAAAAATGAAACCAAATGGACTCTTGCGGGTCCATTTGGTTTCATTTTTACACTCTCAAGAGTTAAAATATTCATCATGTGAATTAGCCCAAGTCTACACAACTAGAGAATGTAGAAGATTAATGGTCATTTTGATCTGTATGTACCAGGCGAGCATCTAGCGCATTCTAGTGCATTTTGGATCTTGTCAGTTGGCAACACTGCCCCAAACACACACACACACACACACACACACACACACACACACACACACACACACACACACACACACACACACACACACACACACACACACACATTACATGACATGGCTACATTGTCTCCATCCCTGCCGGAGGAGGAGGAGGCGACAGTCACACAGTTATAAAGTAACACGAGAAGCGCCACAATGTTGCAAACAAGCCCAACATCCGCACAACACCACCACCACCACCACCGTGTACGACTGGAGTGCTTCTTTGTTTCGCATCACTTGGCGGATTTGAAACATTATAACGACGTGCCGTTTCACAGCGGCGGTCACCACCATGTATCAGACCCTGTGTGTGTGTGTGTGTGTGTGTGTGTGTGTGTGTGTGTGTGTGTGTGTGTGTGTGTGTGTGTGTGTGTGTGTGTGTGTGTGTGGTGCTGCTATTGTTTGGTTGTTTTCCTTCTATACTGGGGGGTTTTCTAGTCTCTGGTCCGCCAGCCAGGCAGCAGGTGCAAGACGCTGGCTGATCATTAGGAGACTATTATCATGCGCTACCAGCGCACCGCGCGCACACACATGCAGATCTGCAGCCACGGGGAGGTTTTGGTTTGGTTTCTGCTCGTGAGAAGTCCTGTGTGCACACTCGCCACAGTGCTGTCTTAAATATATGATATATCTCCTGCTTTATTTTGTTCACTACTGTTAAATTCAGTGTTGATGTTTGTGCGACGGATCGCACAGGAGGCATTTAGGGAAATACGGAACAAACCGCGTTCCGTTTCGATTCAATACGGAACGCATCATTTAGTGTTCAATTAAGGAACGATTCCGTATTATACGGAACGGTTGTGAACCCTACCACGAGGGGAGAGTGGACTTGTCTTCATGGATTCGATTGAAAATGTCATCGAGCAAGTCTGTTTTTGCACCTTATCAGTAGCTTGTCAAAGGAGTCTGCATCCAAGTAATAGTCGTTCTACTCGTGATCTTTCTTTTCTGGGTACTCAAAGTTCCCAATGCTTATAACCGAGTGTGGTTTGGAGGAAAATAGTGTTCCCGCCCAGTTTCGAACTGAGGACCTTTCGCGTGTTAGGCGAACGTGATAACCACTACACTACGGGAACTGACGCCAAAAGACAACTAGGAATCTGGTTAAAGTTCTACCAACACATGACATGAATGAATGGAATAGTTCTGTTTAAAATCATCCCACCGCTTGCCAAGTCGCACACATGCACAATCATATTAAAATATGCCTTTGGATTTGTTGTAACCAATGACTGTCCTATCATTCAAGAAGATATTGGTTATTGGGATGAAATCAACAGGTGCCCGGGGAAGCGCAACAGGTCCGAGAAGCTCAACAGGTCCGGGGAAGCGCAGTGCATAATGATATTATGAATTCACGTTTTCCTTGTTATCAAAACATATTAAGCTTACGAGTGTTAAAACGGTTATTTTACTTTATATTTCGAAAGTGGGCTTGGGCTAACTTGTCGAGCTTGATTGTGGAAGGCCATTGCGCCACCAAGTGGTCTTTCTTCTGTTGGTTCCATTGATAATAATCAGGAAGGTGGAGCAACAGGAAGGCGTTCTGTTCTGTGTCTTCAGATCGAAACTCACCCCCTCCTGAATATCCCAGTCCCACGCGTTTGCTTTGCAAGGTAACGGAGCGGATCGCGTTTCTCTCTCTGTGGAATGCGCCAATGACTGCGACATCCTAACTTGATGATCGAATGAGATGGAATAGGCTCAACTCAACGTAGTTTTTCCAGAGTGTATAATATTTCCCAATTCCCACTCGCGCGGACAGTTTGTTGCGCGTGGGACGGAGTTCGATTGTCTTCTCTTAAAATCATTATCATCGAGAAGAGTGGACTTTTAAAATCTGGCAAAATGCGCAAGGTAAGTGCGACTTGTCCTTTCCATGGCGTTGATGACCCGTAGAATATAAAGTTTATAGTTATTATCTTATGATGAATAGTGCTGTTTCTTTATACACTGTAGCCTACGCTGCTGTTGTGCTCTCCATCAGCCAACACTTCATTCATGTACCTATAATGTTTGTTGCGTAATCGAAATCTATTGCATTATCTTGCTGTTGTCTGAGTCACTTTAACGCCTATAACGCCCACAGCATTATTATTATTATATAAGTTTCAGTTCTGGTTTGGCTTTACTGCCCTTGCCAGTTGCCACCCACTCACCTTTGTTGGGGGGAACTGTGGTAGCTGCAGGTGTGCGATTATTGTTATTATTCTATGCAATATAAAGGAGTTTTATATACACATAAACATGGCATTGATTTAACCTTTTCATTTATTTATGTACTTGCATATATTCGGTGTTTGTTAAACATGTGTAGCCTGTAATTCATTCATCCTATAGAACCACCAGCGATCATTGAGAGGGTTCTAGGTGGTCCTCAGCTTGAATGGTAACCAAAATGACCCTTATAGACCTATAACTCTTGAAGATAAAATTATTCTTTAGACGTCTGAACTAATTAGAAAATGTAGAAGAATATTGTTATTTTGACCGAGGTTTGCAAAATACAAAGTGTGTGTGTCTCTATACGTATGTGTATAATATATGTTGTTGGTTACTTTGTTTGTTTTGCATGTGAATATTAATAGTGGGCCCCGGTACCAAAAAGGTTGACCTCTGCTTTGGGAAATGAGAAGTTTCAGTGACATACAAAATATGTGTACACTGTGCAGACTATGGTGAATTGGGCTATGTGAAAAAAAATGTCATTTAGCTTTTATATTGTGTAAGAACTGTTTCCTTCTCATTTCTCTCTGTTTACAAAATGAAGAGTTTCTATTCCTCTTCTTGTAGTCAGAAGACAGTCATCACTGCTGTTGACACTCAATCCTACTGAGTGTAGGAGGGATACTGATCAGAGGTGGCCAGGCCTTCCCTGGCCCACACCCAACAGACACCACCACCACCCAGCAGGAACAATGGATGTGTTACGGAGGTCTTCAGAGTTTGCCGCAGAGGTCCTGGATGTGTTTGACCGCTCTGTGACTGAGAAGGAACTGGTGTCCCAGTCAAAAGCGCTGTGTAGAGACTACATCCACTCCAGGCTCACTCAGAACGGGTTAGGATGGTGCAAATCTGAACTGAACCTTCATGGTATTCCTGTCTCGAACACAGCAGTCGCTGAGTTGTCAGGGGTGCTGCTCTGTCTTGGTAAGAGTTTACAACTCCTAGATTATATGTTCTGAAGATGGGTGCAGTCGGTGTAGGTGAGGGAGGGTGATAATGTAGAACAAATGGTGCCTGTTCCTTGCTGTCCATTAAAACTCCAAAAGGCAAACAAGTTGACATTTGAAGAACACAACACTGTTCTTTTGTTGTTCTGGATATTGGGGAAAAAAAGGTGGGTGATCATAATCCTAAACTATTGTTCGGGGTGAGACGGATCTATACCGAATGCTTACACCTGCCTATTCATGATTTATTTGCCATATAGTGTCCCTTGTGTTTGTCTTGGAGTGCAGTGGCCTGCATTTTCCGTTCCTTTTATGTAACCTCTTGGAGAGCATGAGAGAGTGTAGTGACTAAACATGCTTTGTTCCTTTAAACATAAAAAAGAAACACACACACACACACACACACACACACACACACACACACACACATACACACACACACTTTACATGATTAAATTCATTATTTAGGACTTAATTTAAACACTGTTCTGTTTTGACAAAATTGCTGTGGGTGTTCCAAGATCCTATTACTAGTTCCATTTTGAGAAAGCTTGACAAGATTCATTTTCACACTACTTTATTGTTGTACAACACAACTGTGGCAATTATTAGAGTAATGTACACAGTGTAATCCTTTCTTCCTTAAATGTAAACTTGCTTCTTTATCTCATTACTGGGCACAAGCTATCTTCCATGTTGGGGTCTAAAAGCAGAGGATTATGTGAAGTTTCCTAGTCATTACACTTGAGATCTTGTTTAAAGAGGGTTTGACCCAGACAGTTGGTTGACCTACCTAGATGGTAGATTGGAGTGGCAAATAACTGAAGCCTAATTTATATTAAGGTTAGTCTGTTTAGTTTGTGTGTGCATGTATGCCATACATTGAGCAAAGGGGAAGAATCTACCTTGAGTATTGTGTGACCCCCAGTTGTAGGAATACCATGCCATACCAATGCAATGTTTTTTTTTTTTCCTTTTCTTTTTCTTTTTTTTAAACAAATAGCAAAATTATATAATTAAAAGCTTTGTTTTGGGTAACATATCCTGACATGTCTTGCTTAGCAAGTCTTGACGTAGTCCATTTTTAGGTTTGCCCTAGCTGAAATAACATTTTTTGAATATTCTCCAACTGTTACCTAGGTGACGAGCTGGAGTCCATGCGGCCGAGTTTGTACAGGAACGTGGCACGACAGCTCAACATTTCTGTCGCCATGGAGAGCATGGTTTCAGATGCCTTCATTGCTGTGGCAACAGAAATCTTCTCTACAGGTATGGCACTTGTAAACACACACAAACACACCAAATGAAGGAACAATTCATGAGAAACTCTCAGATATGGCAGATCCGTTACACTGAAGACTGGTGATGGAGTCTTTGATAATCGCAGCGTGAGTGATGATCGCAGTGTCAGTGATTATGGTCGCACAGGGTTTCTGTCAGAGTTTCTCCTTCAAACCCAAGTGCTGTGCCTGTGGGGCATGCTTCTTTAAAAACACTGTGTGGGTGTGATTCAAACGGAGATGAGTCGTTGGTCTCATCCTTTCTTAAAGATGAATTTGCTTTGTTGGCTTAAATGATAAAAGTAATTGATGGTGCACATATCAAAACAAGACTAAACATAAAGCTGACGAAATGAATGACAACCTTGATGTTGATGCATTACATGTTTTTCTATCTTTGATTTAATAAAAAAAACATTGATGTCCATCATGTCACACATATATACAGTGGAATATCTATATAATTGTTAAGCTATGCATATGCTATGTCTACACAGGCTAAGATGAAATTTGAAGAGGTGGTTGTTCAGACTACAGTGGAGTGTGCACTGTGCAGCAGTGATTTAGTTCCCATGATGTGTTTAATTTATAGATCATTTGGACAGTAACCCACTACTGTAAACATCATGTACATAAATGTGAATCCACCAGATAGGTCTACATCCTTCCAGATAGGTCTACATTTATACATGAATATAAACACATTATACCGGTAAATGGGAATATAAAATTGGAAATGGGAGATAAATGTTACAATTTGTAAAAATGACAAGATATGACTCCTAACATTAATCCGGGATCCTGGGACTCATTAGATTGAAAAATCACTGCTGCAGTTCTGTTTGCAATGGGCATTGCATTCCATAGTTGTGGAGCCAGAAAGGAGAAGAGGTTTGTTTGGAGCATTGTCCCAGCGTTTTAGTTAATTTATTTCCAGTGTATTGTAGTCATCCTGGGCGGCTGTGTCTCAGGAGGTAGAGCAGGTCGGCCAATGATCCAATGGTCGGCGGTTCGAATCCCGGCTCCTCCTGTCTACATGTCGAAGTGTCCGTGGGCAAGACACTGAACCCCACCTTGCCTCCAGTGGTTGCCACCGCTGGTGTGTGAATGTGGGAAGTGGGGACGCTGGCGTTGACTGTTCGCCATTCTACTTCCCAATGTATGAATGAATGGACCATTGTAAGCGCTTTGAGTATACACGTTGTGCATAGAAAAGCGCTATAAAAATGCAATCCATTATTATTAGAAGGAACAGAATTCTACTGCAGAATTACTGCATGTTTGGTCAGGTTGTCTGTCTGATCCTCATTCTGTCATCAGTCTTGAGTTTATCTTGAATATCCAGTTCAGTGCAACCTGCAAGTCCTCTTTTGCAACCGACCAAAGACAGCAGCAAATGTGTTCAACTTAACTTAACAGACTTTCATTGCATCATACAATGAACATAATAATATTTATATAATGATGATGGTATTGATATGAATATTCAGATAGTTGTGATGACAGAGTAAATACTTGGGCCAATCTTGTCTGTGCCTGCTGATTGGGCAGCTGTTGGGAAGATGGTAGAACTGAACAGATAGCACAAATGAGCGATCGATAGTGGGATAGGTATAGACCTGGTCCATGAACTGAACAGATTGGATTGGAGCAGGGACAAATGAGTCTATTTAGTTCATAGGTGAATCACAGCTTGCTCATGTATCTCATTTGAACTGTCAATGTAAAACTTGGGTGTCACATGAAAAAGCAAGTCTTATCTTATGCACACCTGATCAGCTCTGACATAGGTGCACAGTCAGGGTTTTGACATCAGAGTGCAATAAAATACCCCTTCTTTGACACTGTTTTTAACTTTAACTTTATTCAGACATTTCGGTCAATAGACCTCCAGGCGTCAGATGGTGTGCTTGGTTTCCTCTGACATTGGTGTGAGATTTGTGAATGAGAAATGCATTATTGGCTCTAAACCCCTTATCCCAAATCCCCTATTTCTTTTTTTTTTTATTTTTTTTTTTTTTTTTTTTTTTACTTTTTTGGAATATTTCAACATGTCAATCTATTAACATGTGAGCATGTAGACTGGCCATTTGAACTACTGAAATGTTTTTTTAAATAGTTTAAAAAGGCAAAGAAGTTAAGGGATAAGGGGTAAAATCTATTTGGCTTGATTGAAAATACTTGTAATGCTTGTTTACTAAAGATTCCAGAATTTTATGTAGTTGGAAATAGGGTGGTAATTATTTAATGTTTCATTCACCACCACCCTTTTTGCAAAGGAATGCCATGGGCCTTTTTCCAAACACTAGCAAATCTGCTGAGCATGCCGTGTTAACAATGACTACTGTAATAGCCCTCATGCAATTGTCTTTGCAATACGAGAGGCGGGTGCTTATTTGGATGAGATCTTTACTGTCTGACACACAAAATGACCTTTGGAATTTCCACACCAACTCCACTAGTGGGCACATTTTTGACGTAACCAAGACCCACATGAATAGTTGTATTCTTTGAGTTTTATGATAGACTGGGTGTTTCTAACTTCTTGGTCTAGATAGACATTCCTGTTAATTTAAGGCAGAGTGTTAAGTTCACTTACTGGGTTTTACTAAGAGAACAAGAACTAAAAGTTGTCATCATGCCTGGAAAGATTAAAAATAAACGGGACTCGTTTTATAGAACTTTATAGGGGTTTGGCTCCACTTGACTGTTTTGACGTCACAAAAAGGGGGGTAATTTTAAGAGCAGCCTGGGATTCCTTCTGAAGAATAACAACCACTTGATCTCACGGGACTCAACAGCTACAAAACTGACTATAAATAGAAGCTGCATTCAACTATACTTTTCTGAGGCATTGAAATTTGTAGCATTGCTGTGTTTTATCCTCCATTATAGCCTATAAGTGCTTTTATAGTAACATGGTGGAGTAAGTGATTTTCTTTGGTTAAAATAATAACTAAATGGCTCTATTTTGATAATACTCACTAAAGGTTAGAGTGGCTAGATGGGAACCACGAGGTTTCCAGTTTTAACCCAGGCTCCCCCAGAGCTAGTGTTGAAGAGTCTCTGAGCAAGTCTCCTAACCCCGGTGTATGACAGGGTTTTTATAGTTAACTAAAACTAAAAAGCGATAACTAAAATTAAAAAAACATATCCGTTAACTGAAACTAAATAGAAACTATAAATAAATAAAAAAAACTATGACTAAACTATAATTGCATTGTGTATTCACAAAACTAACTAAAACTAACTGAAATCATACTCAAAATACCCTTAGTTATCGTTTTTTTATCAATATGTATATGACTTTCAGAAATTTATAATATAAACTTTTTCTAAACTCTTTACAGCAGTTTTCAGCATCATATGATACGAGATGGCAGCATGTAGCACCGATTTACGTCGCAGAACATCCATCTAGTATAAGAGTTGCGACATTGAGGGGCCAGAAAACGGGCTGGGTACATGGTTTATGTACTGTGTAAGCCCATAGACTCTGATTATCCCTATTTGTTGTCCTTGCCCCTATTCTCAATAGAAGTCTATGCAGAAGAGCCGCTATTTTACTGACTCCATGAAGTGAGCAGACTGTATGTAACTCTCTAACTCTGTGTTTGTACTAAGGCTCTCACATTCTACTAGTGTTGTGCATTGTCATATTAGTGAACCGTTCTGTCAGTCGGTCTTTACCAATATAATCTGTTTATTTTGGTCGTTGCTACAGGATACCCATTTTTCACACACACTTGGTTACAAAACAAAGGATGGTATGAAAAAAAAAAACTGAAACTAAACTAAAAATAACTAAAACTAAAACTTTTTACAAAAATAAAAACTAAATAAAAACTATCAAATGCACCCTAAAAACTAATTAAAACTAACTAAATTAAAAAAGAGTAAAAACCAACTAAAACTAAAATGAAAAATCCATAACTATAATAACCCTGGTGTATGAATGTGTGTACTGTGAATGTAATGCACAATCTATGTAAAGTGCCTTGGTTAGAGAATTCCACACCAAAACACATTGATTGGTTCGACATCATATATACTGTACTTGTTTTTTGTAATAGGTGCCCCTTGTTCTACATTTCACCCCCAATCCATTTCTGTACAGTATTTTTTTTTTTTCTTTTTTTTCCCGCTCTATAGATATTTGTTTTTCAGAAAAGTTGGGTCAGGCCTAAATTGCTTAAAGAATAGCTTGTGGCATTCTAAAAGCAACAGTTCTTCTGTGTGTGTGTGTGTGTGTGTGTGTGTGTGTGTGTGTGTGTGTGTGTGTGTGTGTGTGTGTGTGTGTGTGTGTGTGTGTGTGTGTGTGTGTGTGTGTGTGTGTGTGTGTGTGTGTGTGTGTGTGTGTGTGTGTGTGTGTGTGTGTATTTTCAAGCCTGATGTTTTGTTCTTTATAATATTAATTTTGCTTTGCAAAAGATGAGAGATGGCTCGCTGTTATTTAGTTTAGTTACACCTAGCACTATGGAAAAACTATGGTTAATTGGGAAAACATCCATGATCAATTAGAAAAAATCCTGTGATTAGGTGATGATCTGATTAATCAATAAATAAATTAGTTGATAACTAAAATGATCGATTAGATTATGATCCATCGATTAATTGTCGCACAATGTGTTTGTGTGCGTACGTGTGTGTGTGTGTTTGTTTTTCCCCTGCGCTTGAATGCATTTCCAGGTCTATATGGTTAATAACTAACTTTGTATATAGCCTATCCTTTCTGAAAGCAGTGTTTAGTAAGTAAATCTAGCCCATTCATTCACCTCAGTGTGCTTCCTACATCTCATGCTTTTTGATCCCTCCCCCCTCCTTTGTCCTCCCTGATCCCAGACAATCTTGTATCTATTTCTGGCCTTCTTCTCAGTAGGGAGTTACGTGACCTGGCTGCCTCTAGGTCTATAGTCATCTTGTTTAAGCTTACCCAGTGTCTCATTAGCCTCTATGGGACAAGCCAGCACAGGATGCCCTGGTTCAGCACTAGCAAGCAAAAATCATGGTACAGATTGTCCCAAAGGAGGTTAATGCCATTAGGACCTATGTTGCATCATGGACAGTTATCCCTGTTGACCTGGAGACAGTGCTCACTGCTCAGAGATGGTCAGTCAGTCATGCTGGTGTATAAGAACGTAACTATTTATGAATATAATCAGTCAGTGTATACTTTGTTTAATTTAAAATTGGAAATGTCACCTAAAATATATTTTTGTGACACAAAAATCACAATTGAAACCCTTGAAAAATAGTGAAAATAACAATTAAATGAAATATATATTCTTTTGTTTGGGGTGGGTCATCTAATGTGTATTACATGTGCAGGTGTATAGCTCTTTTCAAGCATTGTTCAAATTATGACTTTCTTCATTGCTCTGGGATGGAAGAATGCAAAAGGCCATGTGAACATTGACACATTTGAAACCTTGTTAGTGTTTGTACTTGGTCGATAGCGGTTGTTTTCTTAAAGACATAGCAACCTTTGTTTTGCCCTGTTAAGTTTACCATGGTCATGTAAAAAGGGGAAATACATCTTATCAGCTACAATAACACAAATACAGAGTCATTTTGGGTGTTGACCAATTATTTCAGTACAAAGTCCATTGACCGGCCTACATGCTGTACCTTGCAGGAGGCCAATATGCCCTCTCTTCCTGGAATACATGTCATGCATATCTCTTATCAAATCACAGTCTGAGGTGAAGGTGAAGTTTAAAAAAAGAAAGTGGCTGAGTCAAGAAACCGTTATTGAAATGTGACATGACCTTGAATTCAAACTCGTACAGCATGGGCTTGTTTCTCAAGTGATTACAAGTCAGATATGCTTACTTGACCAAACTCTGTCCCAGAATGTCCTGTGAACCTCTGTTAAATCTGCCATCAACAAATGCCTCACCATCATCAAGTATTGCTAATAATATCACAATGTCCATACTTTGGGCATGTCATTATGGGCAGTGTTGCCACAGTTACTTTGAAACAGTAATCCGACTACTGACTACTGACTACTGCTTGCAAAAGTAACTTAGTTACGTTACTGACTACTTGATTTGGAAAGTAACTAAGTTAGATTACTTTTAGTTACTTGCGGCATATAGGACTAGCACCAAAAAGGAAGACATTTTTGAAACAGGGGGTCTGGGGTAGATACATTTTGTAACTTTTAGATGCAAATTCCATTTGGGTCCATTTGGTTTCATTTTACGATCTCAAGAGTTAGATATCTATAAGGGTCCATTTGGTTACCAATGGTCCTTTCTAGGAAGGAAGGAGGACTCTATCATAGGAGGAAAAATGGTGAAAAATGAGGGTTTTATCTCTGGCGCCTGTCAACCAATTTCACCCCAACTCACCAGCAAAAAAGCACTAGATTTTCCGCCAGGAGTTTTTCACTAATTTTGGCGCTAGGGGGGTCTGAAAAGGCGCTGAATATAGCGACAAATGCGCCAAGTTGGCAACACTGCTAACTCTCCCCCTCTCTCGTGCCGCGGCCCGCGAAACAGAGGAGGAGTAGAATGTTTGCTACACATATCAACACGTGGAGCGGGAATGTCACCTAAAAAAAAGGGCCCGCATGTTCCAATTGAACGCCACCTCGAACTTGTGGATTCTACAGAGTGAAATGCGAAAACGTAACGCATCTAATATTAAATAAGTAACTGTAGTCTGACTACTGGTTTTGAAATAGTAGTTGCGTTAGACTACTCGTTACTGGAAAAAAGTAGTCCGACTACAGTAACGCGTTACTAAGTAACGCGTTACTGGCAACACTCATTATGGGTGAACATTTAAAGTTTTAAACAATATCAGAAATTGTTTTGATATTAGCTATGTTCACAATTCTGGGGGAAAATGTGCTTTTCTTTGTGTGGAAATGTTTGAATATAGTGCCAAGTGGTTAATAATGACAGCCTAATGTTGACACCTGATATACCACATAACCACCACAACTGATGCATTTGTTCCTGTTTGTAGGTATTACATGGGGGAAGATTGTGTCCCTGTATGCAGTTGCTGGGGCTCTTGCAGTAGACTGTGTGAGGGAAGGCCAGCCAGCCACAGTGCACTCCGTGGTGGACAGCCTGGCCCAGTTTGTCCGCAAATTCCTCGTGTCCTGGCTAAAGCGACGTGGAGGATGGGTAAGAATAAGATCAATACCAAACAATAAACCATCCAGCTTTCAGGGTAATTTGCGTAACTGTAAAACTAATGTTTTCTAAAGAAATATGACCAATGTTTTAAATTGTACCTGCCTTGTTCCTTCACATTTTCACGATTAAATCATTTGGCAATCTATCTTTGAGTTTTCCTTTGAGGATGCATGCATGGCTAGTCTATTTTACCTCAGCATTAGAACGGCTAAGAATGTATTATCATTGATATTTTTATTTGGCCCATATTTTGAATAAAATACAGATTTGTATACAACGAGAGAGAAGTCAATTTGTCCCTCTTCCAGTTAGTCACATTCATAGTTTAATCTCATAACTAGCTAGATGTTTTCTCATCATTTGGAGTAGAGCCTGGTCCCATTTCATAACCTGTTCCTTTGGGATTATAGAGAATTGTACTGTACTACATAGTTTTGTCCCTCCCTTGCCAAGCTCTTTGGATTGTCCTGTCACCATGGTAACTCCTACAACTCGTAGGGAATTTCACAGCAGGGATTGTTTGTGAATATTGCCCTCTGCTGTCTAACAGTTAAAACTACACAATGCTCAGGTGGAACAATATGAGAGCTTGAATGTAATCTGTAATGTAATCAGATGGCTGAGGTGTTGGGTGCTGACTGCTGAAGTATTTGTTTTATTTACATTCAGTGTAATTCATGTACACCAATGGCCACTGCATTGCCATTAATGATTTGACTACATACCACTAAATTATGTTTGTGCTTTTCTATTCCAGGGAGAGATCACAAAATGTGTGGTGAAAAAGGAGTTTGTCCCTGAACACCACTGGCTGTCCTCGACCATGGAATCCTTTAAGTACTTCCTAACAACATTGTATGTCTATGTCATGAAAGAACCTTGAACAAATGGACAGATCGCATAGGAACTATTATTGACAAGATGCTCACATGTCAGGCTCAAAGACAATGGAAAGGGTTGTGATGGACTCATGGGAATGGCTCGACTGATGGGACTGAAGCAACTGGTGAATGCCAAGTCGTTGCAGAGTGTCCTTCAATGATTGTTCCATCAGCCTCAAGCTTTTTCATAATGGTGTCAAATATGTCAATACCAGGAACTACTCTCCATCCAATGTTTAGCCACAGAAACATGTACAAACAAGTATCTGATAATGTATTTATTGGAGTTTTCTCCGTAACCACAAATTAAGTAGCACTCAAATTGCAAACTGCTTAGATAAATGCTGTAAACAACTGCAGTGTTATAATTGTAATGCACTATGCCACTTATTTTTCTGGTGGCTAAGAGTTTTCTGATGAATAGCAGACTGATGGTGTCGCGATCAGTTTGACTCTCAAGTCTCCAAACAATTTCAAGCAGAGATAAATGCCACATTTGAGTAATCCTATAGTGTGGTGACTGTGGTCTAGTCCTGAACAGGCCCAGTCACATTCATTTACATGGTTATGTAACAGAATGTTACTATTAGGCATTTTGTCTTTAACATTTGCCATCTGTGTCACTCCAACTGTGAGCCCTGTGTTAGCTGTAACGACAAGGGTTAAATGAGTATGTCATGTCTTATCTTTATAATAAGGGTTTCTTGGTTGCCAAGGCAGAACAATTTCAGATAATGACATACAGCATGTTTCTGTGTCAACCTTCCTTGGGTGCGTCTCACTGTACACTTGGTTTCTGGCCATTGCCTCAGTGTTGGTCAAATACTGCCCTTCAGAGATTATACATTTGGCCAAACACCCTGTTGGGTGAAAGAATGTCAAATTATTTCATGATTTAGTTTGCATTTTTAAAGCTGTAAATAGGTTATTTATTATTTTAGCAGTCAGAGCCATTGTAGCCTACGGAGCCGCCACTATGGCTCTAAACACCAAGATTGAATGTATATGCCTGTTGGTTGGCACTTTCAGTGTTAAATTAACATATGTGAAACATTTTAATCCCCCAAATAAACTTTTAAACAAATTCATCACAACAGTTAAGTTGACCAAACAATGGTTTATTTTTTATTCCACTGACCTGATTAAATATCCCACAACCTCTGTAGAGTGTAATATAATGTCATTTCATAGGGGAAGCTCATCTGCTACAGAGCTGTAATTCATATTATTTTGATGAGATGACCTAAGTTGAAAACAATATCGAATAACAGCATAGTAACAGTACTGTTTCCCATGTCCTTGAGACATGCACTGACTCACTCCACAGATAGAACAGTACGCATTCCATCTCACAAAGTAATGGTTTCATTAGTGCTATATAATGTTTAAATCTAAGACTAAACATAACATACAATGCATGTCTGAAATACATGTATTCATTCAGAAGATCTATGTAATTGGAAGCTGTCCAGTCAAATATGCAGCACTTGTTATTCCCAAACAAATGCTCAGTGTGTGTGTGTAGGGTTTCCCTGTTTTCAATGCACCATTTATTTATTTCCATTTACTAGGTTAAATTACTTCATATTGTAGTGTTGACATGGCTCATAATAGCTTGTATAAGATACAAGCTATTTTTCATCCATTGACTGACTTCACTGTTGAGTCACGGTACTCGTTGGTAGGTGATGTGCAAATGCTGCATCAGCGACTGTGTCTCTGTTGCCATGGAAACGGTCTGCTCCAGCTTCCCGTCTGGACTCAGTTGGAACACCCTGCTGACCTGAGAGAAAGGGAAGAGCAGGTGCCCCTGACATTAGCGTACTTGCTGAATGCAAAATTTAAACACTAGCTTGTGTGACAGTCGAGTGTGGTGAGTGCATGATTAAAGGACTACTCTATCACCCATCAGTCTGTCTTCATGTAACTGGTCCTCATTAATAATCATGAAAAAACGCCTTTTTTCTAGGGGTGACTCATAGGAGGTCTGTGGGCAGTTCAAACCTGTCAACCAGTTATATTTGGGGGAATTCAAGCTAATAAAAACGGAATCTTTCTATTGCTGAAAAGTTGCAATGCAAAAATTGAATCAATCTAAATATATGTATTTTTTAAATCTTGTTAATTGAGCCTTATGCAATTTTTACTGAGTGTAAAAGCAGCAATAGGTGATGTTTATAAATTACCTTGTTAATCAAATGTGTGCGCATGATAATCATATACATTAATGCTACGAGCAGATAATGTGATGTGATACAAACATAATTAAATTGCAGATAATCAATTGGATCACATAAACATAGTCTCACCTGCTTTACATGTGGCTCCTTAGCAAAGGATGTTCTTGCCAGAGCCTGAGACTGGAGGTTAATTTGCTGTCCTATGATCTCCCCTTCCTCGATCTCCACCAGGCCTATAACCCAAGAGAGACTGGCACTCAAATTTTGTGTTTCTGTGTGACTCTCACTATTGCGATCAAGCATATAATATGCTTGATCGCTGTTTCACATAGTGCTGTTGCTGTTTCACATAGTGGCAATAGCCAGTCTAATGCACTGTGAGCTTTTCTGCTTCCTTCTGAACAATTTCCCTCACTTGTCATTTCTCTACATGGGTGCTATGGTCATGGTCACTGTCAAACGGCCAATGCTGGCCTGTGGAGGGTTAGAGTATCCCGTTTCAGTCCTTGGACCCGTGCTACCTTCGAGTGTACACTGCTATCTCTTCTGATACACATGTACTGTAGTCACCAAGTTACACCTGACAGCAAGGACCTCCACTGTGAATGCCATCCTACAGTATGTCTGCCAGATCCCCTCCCCACTAAACAACCACTGCTTGCTTCCCACCACCAATCACTGCCAAGAGAACTTTTTCATGACAGTATATTGACGTGAATGAAATCACAGGCATACAGTTGAGTTTAGTGAGGCAGATTTCCAGGGTGTCTGTGTACAAAATGGACATAAATGTAGTCCTGTGTTACTTAGAAGGTGGCATAGTGGTTTCATGTTCAGTCTTTCAGAGATGAACTTGATCACAGCAGAAAAGGACTGTAAGGAGTGTGTGTGTGTATACCAGAGTTCTGTGCAATGATGAAGGCCACTCTGTTGGTCCCTGGCTGCATTCTGATGAAGCCGCACTCCCTGTGCATGGGCTTTTTGGTATTGGCATCGCAGGCATTAAACCTGCCCACCATATGAAGCAGAAATTAACCAAAGACTCCATTGGGTTTTACAGCTGTACAGACTGGATAACCTGTACTCCTCCCTTCAAATCAAACTCACGTAAAGTTGATGACAGGCTGGCCGACATGACTGAAGCATAGGGCTTCTGTGTAGCGGAACGGAGGAATGTTGGAGAAGGAGCCCTCTCCTGGTTCATCTGACTGCCATTTACCCAGCAGCCAGTCAAGAGGCAGGAGGACAGGGTTCAGCTCGGCTGAGGAAGACAACACAAACATATTAGACATACACATGTGTATGGGCACGCACGCGTGCTGTACTTAGCCTTAGAGAATTGACCTGCAAGCTTAACCTTAATGCAACTAAACAAATGTCATACTTTACTGGTAAGCCTGTTCTTTTTTCCAAACTGCAGGTGGCAATACTGCGTGCGCACCAGGTGTGTGTCAGTGTATTAAAAGAGCGCTCTCCCACAGGTCTTGTTTTCAAGATGGCAGCTTGTGATGTTTGTTGAGGAATATTTTGGACAGAAAGTAGCTCATAACATGTCAACAGTGTATTTCTATGGCACAAAAGCTTTGCAGATAAATAATTCAAGCTTTCTCTACAGCTACAAGTTGGCGGGTTTGGCGTTGTTTAATACAAGCAGATGACAGATTCAATTTCTTAAATGGGGGAGTCAATGGACCGAATTGCAACTCTAGATTCAGATTCAAATAATCTAGAGTTGCATTGCGGCTATTGCAAGCTATAGCCTACAAACTGTCAATATAAACTGTCAGAATAAACTATTTGTTAGAGCCTAAACAAATGCTTTCTTAAATGACAGTTTATAAATCCTACTTTTCTATTCTGTGTGTGCAATATTATAGTCTATAAAAATATAAGGCAAATAAATGTCATTGTAGATCAGTGGACCACCACTAGTCCTTGAGGGGATGCCAGGTGGACCCCAGCTGGGTGAGCAAATGGAACTATATTGGATACTTAACCCTTTATATATTTATAATTCTTGAGAAATTAAACCAAGTGCACCCTTATCATTATGGGTCCATTTGGTTTCGGTTTCATTTTACATTCAAGAGTTGTCCCACATCTGCATTAATTTACAAGTATTTACACATTTAGAGAATGTAGACAATTGAAGAATTTCAATTTAAATAATGAGCCGAATTGATGAAAGAAATTGAAAACCACTACTGAGGCAAGCTACTGAGGCACACCAGATTGAAATCATATCATCATACTCATCTGGCTATAATAAAAGTACTACAGCCCCTTTCTAATTTGAAATTAAATATTTACCTGTCTGGTGAAACGGGCAAGACATTGATAAAAGCGGTTCAGTCACGATTTAACACTGCTGCAGTGTAGTAAGTCTACAGAGAGCAAGATCAAGTAGCGGCGGGTGAATTAAGGACAACTTAAACGTACACCATGTTGCGACATTGAGGGGTGCAGAAAATAGTCTGGTCACGTGGTTCTAGTACTCGCGCGAGCCCATAGGCTCCAATGCATTCGGTAACTTCCGATTGTCACTATTTGTTGTCACTAATCCAATACAAGTCTATGTAGGGGAGCCGCCATTGCACTGGCCCCATGAAGTGAACGGAGTTGGCGTAACTCTGTATTTCCAAGGCTCTGTTAAGGACAACTTAAACGTACACCATTCTGCGACAGTGTGATACCCTCCCACTTTGTACTGAGGGATCATGGGAAATGTAGTATCCTTTCTTAGGGGCATCCCATCCTTTCCTGAAGGTGCTCTACACTTACTACTCTATGGGCGCGATTTTCGCTCCCGGCCTTATCCCTAGCGTTACCCGATCCCCGCAGCGAATTCCCTTATTGCTATTTTGGTTACCTTTTCTCTTCCCTTAGCCACTAATCTTTATGCCGACACCGTTATTTGTGGCTGGAGGTGTGGTCATGGGCGTGTTTGTTGCGCAGTCCCTTAAATTGCTAATTTCGTCAAATAGATTAGGGAACTAGATAAGGCCACCTTAGACCACCCGTTAACCGATATGCGAAGGCAGAGCCACGTGCGCGCAGTGCGGCGTCTGTGCGCCTTTGGAGATGTCCACGACTCCACGTGGAAAGGCGCCAGTTCAATTCATCTCCTTATTTATGGATTGTCCTATAAACAGCTGTAGATTGCCTGCTGTCGGTCACTTCCTTGTGTTTAGGTAATGTACAGTATATAATATAATTAAATACATTCATTAACTTGTGACGCAATGCTGTAAATTGCAAAAAAGTCGGCAATTTCGCGGCTAAAAAGCCGATTTTTTGATCATTCATTTCTCGGTCAATTCTGGACCATTTTTTACATTTCAAAATGCAGCATGATGGGAAAAAGCTCCTCTTTCAGATGCTGTATAGAATATGTGGGTAGGTCTTCTCTACGATGCGGGATCCGGCAAACTATAACTGTCGGGGATTAGGCGGACCGTTTCCGCCTAATCCCCGACAGTTGCAGTTTGCTCGGTCCCGCATCGTAGAGAAGAACTACCCACATATTCTATACAGCATCTGAAAGAGGAGCTTTTTCCCATCATGCTGCATTTTGAAATGTAAAAAATGGTCCAGAATTGACCGAGAAATGAATGATCAAAAAATCGGCTTTTTAGCCGCGAAATTGCCGACTTTTTTTGAAATTTACTTTATAACATTTCGCAGACTTGGGATAAATGCACGCCACATACAGCAAAAACATGGAACATGTTTTTTCAACATAACATGTTGAATGGTAAGAAATGATTGGGAATTGACCGCTATAATTGTTTCAAAATGAGAGCATAATCTTTGAGAATAGGCTACTCATGCATGTGTGTGTCCTAAGCCCGCAGCCAGGCTGCGTGCTTCGGAGGGTCAAACATAGCAGTAGGGATAAGGGAACTAGATAAGGGATGAATTAAAGGGAAAGAATGGCAAGACCAACACGGATTGGATGAAAGCTAAAAACGCCCAAACCACACCTATGCATAATTTAACGGGCAAAGGAGGTATTTAAGGGAGATGGCATGGAACGAAATTAGCGACTTTAGTGGGGGAACGCCTCTTCTCCAATGCTATGTGCGTTAATTGTGCATAAGGGCTAATGTAACCAAATTCGGGCCCTATGGCTCTACAGTGTTGTAGTGGTACTTTTAGAAGTGGGGGGACGCCTCTTAAGACACGTGCACGCACACATGCATGTGCATTCGCGTGCACCTGCACAACGCAGACAGACACACTATTAAAACATGCATATTGATTAGTATATTGAGAAAGATGGTTTACAATGCTTAATTGTATCCATAAAAGTAAATGACAAGTCAAAAAAACAATTTTTGCCCCCCAAAATATTTTAGATGTGAGAGAAGTGGGGGGACTCTGTTCCCCCGCATCCCCCCTCCACTACACCCCTGGTGCTCTATAATTAATATTTCACAAAATGCACGAATATACGTTAGTCCCCAGCGGTGGAGGAAGCTTGTACATAAATACCCAACAACTCAGCTGTAAAATAAGTTGAAATTCTGACAAAAGTATTTTTTATCCCCAAAATTATTTATTGACATACAAAATATTTGTTTTTGAACCATAGTTACCTGCAGATTGTACAGAAATTGCTGTGACAAAACAAAACAACCCCAAACATTAATGAACCAACCTCCATGTTCCAGGGGTCATCAGGCCATGAAGTTGCAACCCTTGATGCAACCAAACCGCTAGGGGATCGAACCCTGTACTCCCAGTCTCAGAGCGGACATACAAAGGCCACTGGGCTGGTAAGTATGATAGGCCATAACACTTGAGATCATTGACTCCCTCTCCTTGGACCTTTAAATGAATTAAAACGAATATAATCTTCGAAATAGAGAATAAAGTAAACCAGAGCCACCAGGAGGTGGCAGTCATGACCACCTCTTAGATGAAGTTTCAGAAATCCTGGGTTTGGCCTTCTTATTCACTATTCTCATTGGGACTAGACAAAATAACCAATTCAAATGTTATCTACTGATAATTCACATACCTGGTATTGCACAAAGTCATATAAAAGCTGAAATACTGATGTTCACAATCTTAAGGCAGGTTACCTGAAAATGAACACGTCTCAATATGATTTAAGGAATTTGCCTTAGAATCCACATATTGTGTGTTAAAGGTGCCATGCTTTTATTACAATAAGGCAAAAGCTAGAGCATGGTTATATTTCACTCAAAAAACCGAACTCTCATAACAATTTGAGTGTTTGTTGAACAGCATAGCATTTACAGCGTATATGCATATACACTGCAAAGTATGCTATCATTGGAAACAGAGTAGTCAGGGACAGAGGGTCTGAGGATTGAATCGGTCCATACTCCCAGTCCCTATTATACACAAAGAAGCCAGAGAATAGTTTGGGAAAATAATGCACAATTTATTCTGTGTATAGCCTAGTGGAATATATATAATGTTCTGTATATTTTTAAATTATTAATGAAGAAAGCCACATTGGCTGAATTTCATGAATGTTATATGTATTATTTAATAATGGTACATACTCCGACCTTGGATGGACATCTTATAATCCAGTACTATTTTTTTATGGTGTGAATGAACCTGGAACTCTCATTTAAGTGCAGTAGACCTTTTGTAGAACACAGCATATTTTTTGTTTCCTTAGTGAATGACAGTGAATGGGATCATGGAATAAGAGTCCTTTGCTCTATGCTTTACTCTTTTTGCAGTTCTTGAGAGCATCTGCCATGGCTGCCAGTGCCATGTCAGCATTTGTCGTCTTGCAGTTGTATCCCATCAATCCAATTCGTATCACCTTATAAAAGCACAATACAACCCTCATTAGAATTATGTGGACATAGCTGACACAAATAATTTCAACTGAGTCATATGACCTTGGTTGGGCTAGATAGATTCAGCTGTGTTATTCAGCTTAGAGTTGACAGAAAAAAAGGTTCTCACCATGCCCATGGAGGGGCCCAGGCCACCAGTGAACTCCATTTGATGGTGCTTCATGATATAGGCCAGCATTTCCCTCCAGTTATAGCCTTCGGGAATGGCGATGGTGGTGACGGAGGGCAGTCGCAGGTCCTAGGAGTTGGAAAATACCAGAGCATTTCTTGGAGAACCCCACAATAGCCTTGATCTGGTGCAGAGCAACACAACCCAAGTTCTCCGACAAATAAGACTATAGATACAACTTTAGATAAGATATAAATAAGACTAGATCAACTCTAAGCGCTATATGCATATCAAAATGTCCTATATTCGTGTGAATCTAGGCCTCACCTTATCTGGAATGAAGAGTTTCAGACCCAGGTCCTCCAGTCCCTTGTAGAGGTAGGCTGCCACCTCCTTGTGTTGCCTCCAAGACTCTTCCAGTCCCTAGAGGGGTACAGAGACCACCTTAATACCTGTCACCATATGGCCATGAACAAGACATGCGGCCCGAGCAAGCAAGGAAACAATGACATTGATGTACACTAAAGTAAAGGAAAGGGGAGGAGACCACCACATGACTTAGAGCTCACACATGATTTACATAGAGCAAGAACTTCAAAACAAGTTAGCATTTGACATTGGTTTCCTTTCTTTTGAAGGAGAAATACAGTAGGTGAGGGCTAAAGGTATTAGGTTGATCCATAGAAGATTGAAGAGGTCACTCAATTCCTAATATTTGGATTTGTCGGAAAATAGATGTGACAGTGAGAGATGACACTTCAGGCTTAATGGGCCACTAAGTGGTGCTCTTTCTCTTTTGTTTATGGTCTGCTACTGCTACTGACATGTCATGTAGGCCCAGTGTGCCATAATATATCTGCCATAATATATGCAATATTTGTAAAATATGTAAAAGAATCCGACATCAGAATGTCCAACATGCCTTGCATCATGGAGAAAAAGTCAATAATTGTAATATTAGTATCAACTGTTACCTTTTCTGCAAGAATGGCCAGGCTCTCTCTTAGGGCAAAGAATCCAGATACAGGGCCTGTATGATGATATCTAACAAACCAGGACACAAACACACAACCTGTCACTTTACCTGTCAATAATCTTTACATATTCACAATATTTGATATTTGTATATTGTTGATGTCTGGAGGAAACCATCTAACTCTAAATTTTATGTTTTTTTTTTTTTTTTGTTTTTTTTTTTCAAATTCAATTTGAGAACATTAGGTATCTAAAGTGGACTTACAGTCTGGCTGGTTGTCCGTCATTGCCCCAGTAGTTTGACAGGTGAGTCATGTCAAAGAGGTAGGATACTGGCTTTACTTTCCTGTTAAACATCTTCTGGCTGTGGAAGATCATAATACAGAAGAAAGCGATAAGGGAATGTCAGCTTCAGGTTTAATTTCTTCCCTCTCTCACGTCATTGCATTATTGAAATATTCAAACAGTCACAATAATGTACAGTATGCACAGTCGCACACGAAAGTGTACAAACACTCACATACCATGCTCTTTCATTGAAGGAGATTGGCGCCGTGCCAGGGGGTGCATTCAGAGCCTTCTGGGAACCAGTGTACAGGATGTCAATTTCTGTGAAAAACGATTACAGATTAGCTTTCAAACACACACACATGCATGCACACCCATGTGCAGTTTTGTGCACAATACACACAAACACACACGTGCACACACACGCACAAACTGTGCCTTACTTTGTTTGTCCATGAAGATAGGTGCTGCCCCCAGTGATGCAACTGTGTCAACCAGGAATAGGCAGTTGTGTCTGGACCAGAGAGTCAGAGAATTAGAGAGTTATATCATGAACACATCAGCAGTAATGCTTGACAAACATACACATGTGGCTCACTTCAGGCATATGTCTCCAATGCCATCCATTGGGTGGCAGAGTCCGGCAGACGACTCTCCGTGTACGAGGAAAAACAGAACAGGCTTGTGTTTAGCCATGGCCTACGGTTGAGAGAGATGACATTAGACATAGCCTATATTCAAGTAGGCTATCAATTATATGCATGATGTTCATTCTGCCCTCAATTAACCATGTACTGAATGCCCTATTGTATAGGTAAACAAACTACTTGAAAATGAATGACATTGTGAATGCATGTAAGCCACTCCACAAATAAATTTGTTGTGTGATATATGGGCATGGCAGATTTACAAGCTGCGTTCGCTTCTCTCACGTACTTGTGGTGTTATCTTATACACATGCCAATTTTGAAAGATTGTGATTATTATTATTATTATTAGTAGTAGTAGTCGTAGTAGTATAGGCTAATAATTATTGTTATTTCATTTAAAAATGTATTTTTAAATATTTATTTAGAAGCTAATTTTAATTGAGAAATATACAGTATATTACATACAAATCAGGTAGTAAACAAATCAGAAAAATGATCAAAAAACATGTGATTAAAATGCAAAATAGGGATTGAGGTATGGTAAAAGTCACTTGAGGCTTATATTTAAAAGGCTCTGTACATCCAGTGTTTCCATTTCAATAGGCCTAGTAGCAGAGATATACTCCTACCTCTTCAATTTCCTGAAGGGAGAAATATCCACCAGGTGATTTGACCATTCTAGTTACATTAGCACCTAAAATAAAATCATGAAAAAATAAAAATGTAATATCGTGTAGGAGGACCACAGCCAATGACAATGTAATGAAAATTATAATTTGGATACAGTCTTCTTTGGAGAGCCAAGGAGTTTGTGCGTAAATACGCACCCATTCTGTCCGCAATCTCTGCTACGCGCTCTCCCCAGATGCCGTTGATGCCCACAAGTACACTCTCCCCAGGCTCCACGGTGTTGAACACCGCACACTCCATAGCAGCATGTCCAGAACCGCTCATTGATATTGTCATGTTGTTCTCTGTCTGAAAGGCGTACTGGATCCCCTTTTTAATGTCGTTCATTATCTAGGAAGCACATATAGCAAATTGAGTAATGCGCGTACTGTACATTTTGGGCAGTGTATCAATTGGTTTTGAGGAAATTCACTATGATGACGCAGACTAATGGTGTTGGAAAAGTCTTCAAGCATTTGATCCATGCTCAACAGTGCCATAAAAGACACAACCCTAAATGGGTGAAAAAAAGCCCAGGCCCTCTCTCTGCATTGACTTAAAAGATGCCAGTCAACTTCCCAATAGAAGAACTTCTAACATTATTTACCTCATACATTTCTGGGTGTAGGTGGCCAATTATAGGCCTTCCACCTGCGGCTTGGATTCGTGGTGGTACGTTTGAAGGTCCGGGTCCAAAAAGGTATCGGTAGGGTGCTTCTAGTGGCCGGAGCATGCAGGCTGGAGGGGGTATCTGCAAGGAGGACATGTTGCGGTCTAGGCGCTGCAGCAGAGGCGCACTCTTGGAGGCCAGCGAACCCTCCAGGTTCGTAGCCTGTTGCGCGAGCAGTGCGCCCCTGCTAAACAAAGCCCGCTGCATCATGGCTGGGGTCCTCGCTCCTGCGAAGCCGCTGAGTGATGAGATTGTCAGTGAGCAGGAAGAGGGGACTGGATTTAGCTGAGTTTTTAGAGGAGATTTTAAGACAAACAGGTCTTTGACCTCTTGGCCGTGGGGCGTTGAAGGCTACGTCACTCATTAAACTAAAGGCTGTGTAATATGAGGCCCGTCAGGGAATTTTCATCAGAAGCTATGGGTTTTAATGTAAATTAATTTTAAAATAAAAAAAGAAGAAAAAACAACAACTTTTTGGTCTTTATCATAATTAGGGTGAGGGCAGGCGTAAGGGGTTGAGTATAAGAACATTGTCAACCCATTAATTAATAAATGTTATTCTACAACCTATTTAATGGATGCTATACCACTCATTGACTTGTCCGTACCGATAAATTCAAAACACACTAGCATGCATATGTCACAATCCCTTTCTTAAAGTGACTTTTACTTAACAACACCAGAACCAGTTCTGGTTAGTTTGGGGTTGTAGTTACAGAGACATGGGACATGGTTTGTTAATTTTTTCCCACCCCATGAGCCAGTGCAGTTCAGGATATCAAAGAGGAGTCTTCCCTTTCTGAGAGAGCAGATTGGCCGAGAGGACCTGCAAACTTGTGCACATGGGCTCACATGTGCACAAGTTTGCAGGTCACACATCTCTCAAAGCACAATCTCTCTCTCTCTTTTGGTTCAAAATGATTGAGGATAATGTGCCAGTTAATGACAGATAGGCCTATAGTGTGTTGACCATAATCAAGCCAAATCAAACACTGCGCAGTTTGATTAAAATTGTGATGCAGAAAGGACACAGGTATTGCAGGTCCTTTCCCCATCAGTTTCCTGCATCAGTTTCCTGTCTCATATGTCCTATCTAAATAAAACCGTTTTTCCGTCCTAGTCAGGTGGTCAGTATACACCTGAGGTCCCTCTTAGTTATACACAGCAGCTTGACTTAGATAGAAACACTATTTCTTCCCATGCAGAGTGTGGATACATTCATGTAAAATATCCTGACCAGGTTTAATTCATAGTGTAAATTTAATTCAATTAGATTTTACTGTTTATCTCAATTAAATCTAAATGTCCATTTGTTGGCAGTGGAAAGGTATTTAGCCATGATCTTTTCAAGAATGACTGTCACTCAAAAGTCAGTGACAGACTCCTCTGAAAAGTGTGACTCCTCTGAAAATAGGTTAAATTCATTGGGCTACGTTGTCATACAACCGTGTATTAGGATTATTCATTTGCTTAGTGCATGGAGTAATTGAACATCTAGTGTTAGTTTCACAGCTTGCTTTGTCCGGTTTTCCTCAGCTATTATGCCACAACAAGACTATGGGCAGAACAACCCCTTCTCCAATATAGTCAATAATTACACTGGCCAAATAAATGAGAGCCAGTGCTGTTTACCTCTCATTGGACTTTGTACTACAGTGAGGAACATTCAAATTTCACCAACAAGAGAAGACTGGGGTGGAATAGAGAGAGATTGAGAGAAAGGAAGGGTATGGTGTAGTATGCCCACTAGGCTACTACTACTACTATGTTTGTGATTACTTTAGGACAATGTTTTTGTGTCAAGTTGTGAAGTGTAATATTTTCTGGCACGTGTGCCAGTGTGATGTTTGAAAGTCAATTATTTATTATTATTATTCTAATTATTATTTCCAAAATTCTATACCTCCTCAGGGCAGAGTCCTGCTATAATTAACATTAACTGAGGGTACTATGGCCAACCTCCACCAATCTACAGTAAACTACATCCATTCTGAACTACAGTATACACTCATTTTTTCAAGTATCAGGCCCCCAAAGTTATGGTGGTCATGAATCATGAGTCAATTAAGAGACCTCACAGAACACATCTCACGTGACCTCCACATATGAGAAATGGTGACTGAGATTACAAACAAATGAAATCATATCAAATACATACAGTACATACTATAACATCTACAAATAAAATACACCATATGTATATGTATTCAACCCTATAATATACTTTGCCATATGGCAAATAGCGAAAATATGTTGTGAACGCATAGAACACCTGCGTTTTAGTAATTATTAAAAATGTTTGTCATGCCCAAAATAAGGACACCAGGGTTGATGTTATTAAATACTGACTTTGAGAAGTGCCACACCACTCCAGGATGGACTTGCATTCTAACAATCATTGCATGTGTGCAGGCTGTCCAGCAGATGGTGATCAAAACTGTCTTTTGCTGAATGGAGGTTCTTTTACACAACAATCAAAATGTATTAATAGAAAAGCATCATCATACTGACATACCCCTCCCTTTTCGCTGTCAGTGCGTGATGTTTTTCTGACCATAAAAACAGGTAGAGGTTGAAAACCTCTACCTGTTTTCAGGTAGAGGTTGATCATTCTGACCATAAAAACAGGTAGAGGTTGATCATTCACAATATAGTCAGATATGTACTGATTATGCATCATAAATGTTAACATAATAACCACCTAACAAACAATAATCATTTTCCTGTAAATGAAGAGTAGGCTATAGATTTTCAGGAAATTAAGAAAACTGTCTATTTTGAAAACAAAGCAATATGGCCTCATCGAAGTTGGTGTTGTGACTTCCTCTTGTAGGTGGTGGAGTTACTTTAATATTTAGGTTCAATATTTTTGAAACGACACACAGACCTGAAACGTGTTCAAATGTTCAGCGTGCACTGATTCATGCAACAATACAAAACAAAATCAGAAATTAAGTCCCAGCAAGCACAGTCAGGAACTGGATAAATTAGTGACGTCTTGATTGAAGCCAGATTAAGTCAAACCAACACTAGTCAGATCTGGCCCAGAATATCCCGATTTCAACCAACAAAAATCCCGTCCACTAAAGACGGACAACCCTTGATGAATAATAGTGTGATTGAGGCTAGATTAACTTAAATTAACCACAAATTGTCAGTCCTGTCCCTAAATACGCTTTATTATTTCAACTCGGGAAGATGTTGTGGAAATGACAGATCATCCCCATATGGGCTGTAATCTAGTCTAGTCTAGAACGTCACTGGAGGACGTTATCATCACGTCATCATGACACCATTTGGCTTGCTGGGGTTAAATGGTTGCACATGTTAGACTGTTAGAGTGCATCCTTTCCAAGTATTATGGGGATTCCTAATTATGGTATACGTTAGGCAGCAGTGTTATTCAGCACCATGGACAGAGACGTTTTTGGTATAGGTACAGGCCACAGGCTGCTGTTTATAAGTGCTTGACCACCTAGTGACCACCTGACAGCTCCAGAACCATAGCTTGAACCTTGCCCCTGGTGAGCCTGGTCCCTGAAACCTAATAGCGATAAAAAACTCTTCTGCGCCTCCTGTATGGCTTCCTCTCATCTTTCCAGCCGTCTGCCTCTATACAGAAACCACTTGGGGAGGTGGACTGCTTACTGTTATGAAACAAAGGACACAGGCTAACTGCAGCTAAACTAATCGGGTCTTGGATTGTTTGTTTACCATCGTGGGGCCACCTCGGGTGGCCGCACGGCTGTCTACTTTACATTCTCCCCATTTTCCCCCTCAGCCTTTTCCACCATCTCTGCAGTCACCACACACTTTTTCTTTCCTGCTCCTACACCATCCTTTTTCCCTCATCTTGTTTTCTTTCCATTCCTGATACTGTCTACTATAGCCTGCACTCTCATCCTGGTACCCCGACCCTCCCTCCCTCCCTCTGCCTCTCTTCCTCCATCCCTGCCTCCATCACTCCTTGTTATATCTCAGGGTGCTGCATCGCTGTCTAGCTGCCTCCCCACAAGATGATGATGCTGCTGCTGATGTCATCGCAGCCTACTACAGTATAGCATCTCTGACTCGGCCTGTGCGGCCATTTTCCTGTCACACACAGAGGCCTCTCTCAAAAGCTCAGCACCTCCTGCATCCACCCGTCTGTCCATCCATCATATTTATTCTTCCATCCCCTTGCTCCTCCCTATACCCTACCTCCCCTCTCTCTTTTTCTGTGACTGACGCACCACTGTGTGCCAGGCTCTGGCCCACCCTTCTCTCTCTCTCCCTCTCCCTCTCCCTCTCCCTCTCTCTCTCTCTCTCTCTCTCTCTCTCTCTCTCTCTCTCTCTCTCTCTCTCTCTATCTCTCCCTCTCTGTGTCTCTCTCTCATTCTGCCCCTCTGTCTTGCCAGGGGTGCATTCTACATGCATGGATGAACTAAGGGATGCTGTTAGGTGATCAAGGAGCGAGCGAAACAACAAACACATCAGGGAACATAATTTAGGGGCTCCGCTCGGGCAGGGGACCCAGCCTCTGCTGTTGTTGAGTGTGAGGTACGTAAGACCAGCACCTTGTTTCCATTTGGATGATGCTGTTGTTTTTTTCCTGGCATGGCGCAGCAACAGTGGCAGCAATGGGTGGTACTCTTTGGGATGGACAGTGTGATGTTAGCCATTTTGAGGCCCTCAGATAAACAACATGTGAATGAGTGCACTGAAACATGCATGGATGTTGATTACACTAGGATTTTGTATATCTTATGTAAATGTCCTGGTTCTAGCATCAACATGGTTGTGACCTTCTCTGAATTTGCTGGTAGGCTATAATACTAAATATGGTCAAGGATTGTCATGTAGATACAGTTTCCTGTTACAGGGCTGATGTGAGTGTGACTGACTTGGTTAATAAGTGCCATTTATGTTCAGACTATACAGTGAGAATGGTTGAACGCTACAGTGGTGTGGCATCGCCTGTTCTTTTCAGCTACTGCTGCTGCTGCGTTGCTGCCTCTTTGAGGTGCGGCAGGCAACACAAGATGGAGGTTACAATATTTACTTTCGCCAGTGTTGTCTTTTTTGCACTTGCTTTTTCGGTAAGACAGCATGACCACTGTCTGACCTATATAGCCTGCTACTACTGAATGTACAAGAGAATCAAGTCAAACGAATCCACCATGTTTGCCAAACAGCATCGCATTTGCAGTGCATGGTCCAGACTTAAGCAAACGAGCGCATCCAGCGATGTTTGTTTTCCAAGGCTGTAAAATGTAAGCCTTTCGCACCTTGTCGTGTGTGAAGCCCAAAGCTGTGGCGTTGAAAGTCCGATGTTCATTTCAGAAACTGTCACGACAAAACGCACAAACATATCGTTGTTTATCAAAAGAGCAGTAGAGACGTCACAGATTCGCAGCCTCCGCGAAGGTGCAGCAGAGATTACATTACACCATCCATCCGCCGCCATATGAGGACGGACGGACCGACCGTGCGAATACTAGAATAAGCGGCCATTTCAGTAGTATAGCTATTGGCTAGAATAGCAACAAACGACACCGCATCTAGTCGCATTTTAGCTAAATTTGTTTTTCAAAAAAGATAACAATGAGATTAAAGCTGCTGAATCCAAGAGTTTAGGTTAGGTAGGCTACTCGTTTGAAATAATCGGGTCTAAACAAATATTTCCCTATTTCTGTCGCAGTGAGCCTGTGGAGGCTGGGAATAAAGTCAAAGTAGCCTACATACTGCAGGGCTAAAACAATGCAGCATTATGGCAGTTAAAAGTATATTGTGATTAGACCTACAGTAAAACCTTCAGTTTTGTGTATAATATGACTAGCACAGAAGGAGGAATTGGCCCTATATGAATTCAGTTTTGTGCATAATAAGAGTGAGGACTTATGAAGGCTATATTGCGAATTTTCGATATAAAGAATGTCTCTTCTAGATATGCTACTGTTTCAGTAGGGCTATATGGCCCATATAGTCCATTACTGGTGAAGGTAATGAGATTAGACCGTGTTGGACTGTGGAGGTTGACCATCTCAACACATTTCCTTGTTGTTTATATTCCTCCAGGTGCCAGGTGTGTGAACCAAACTAAAGCAGCTCCCTATTGTTAGTGACAGCGCCCCCCCACCCAGCATCAGTATGGCCGGGGCTTCGGTCAAGGTGGCGGTGAGAGTCAGGCCCTTCAACTCCAGAGAGATGGGCAAGGACAGCAAGTGCATCATTCAGATGTCTGGGAACACAACAAGTAAGTATGATACTAATCCACCCCCCTAGCCATGCAGAGGCTTTGAGTAAATCGGCATTAATGGTCATTCAATCCAGTAACAACATAATGCAGCCTGAACATTCACTTTTGTTGCAGACATCACAAGTCAAGCACCATAAATGCAGTTAATATTAAATTATCTGACTAGCTAATTGAGTCTGTCTTTATAGTCCCTCTTGGGGAATGTGATGAAAGTAGTTTTCATTTGCATAAAATATTTACATTATTGTATTCAATTCAAATTCAATTCTAGTTAGAATTGCTAAAACAAGACCAGTTATCTTAACTCTGACACAGGAACCATGCGATCTTTCCTGTATCGCCTATGTTTTTTTTTTGTTTTTTTTCTCGATCTTGGTCATGGCAACAGCCTCTGTTTACAGCTAGCTCAACCCAGTGCTGATGTACAATATGACGGCCATGGTGTGTCATAAACCAATAAAAGACCTAAAGATGTAATTATAGGTTTTATGCGGGGTTGGATTTAATGGGGCTTAATATGTATTTTGTAAAACATTTGTATTGATGACTTATTAAGTCAATTTAATCAATCAAGTTAATTTAGTGCTGAGATGGCCATACCACTCTTCATACAGGTTCATTTAAATTATTGATAGAATTTGATGAAGCAGCCTTTAGTGTGAGAGATTATGAAGTTAACATCGAATTGTTGAAAGAAAGATCGCGGTCAGGTTCAACGTTGTACATATCACTGATTTTTATTGAAGCCCCTTCATCATGTTCCACTACATTTACTTGTCTGCGTTAGGAGGCTTGCCTCACAGAAATAGACAGTGGGGCATGCAGCCGCATATCAGTCTGCCAGAAAAACAAACAAGGGCTTCTGTCAGGGCTGGCTTCTGTAGCCTGTCAGTGTGTGTGTGTGTGTGTGTGTGTGTGTGTGTGTGTGTGTGTGTGTGTGTGTGTGTGTGTGTGTGTGTGTGTGTGTGTGTGTATTGTAGTGATCTCTGAGCTTTTGCCTCTCATCTCACAAGCTGCAGCGAGCATAAGGCCTCCTTGTTTCTGCTCGATCAACCCAGACAGGAGTCAGCTGATGAGAGTATGCATGTGTGAGGGATGAGGGGGAGAGATAAAGACTCCACAGCATATTTCTTGTGCCACTCCTGAAGCTCTGAGCCTGTCTGTGTCTTGATGACCTCATTCTTGTGTCGAAGAAGCTGCAATTTAACTATAACAAACATTATATTTAATAAAAAAAACTACCTCACAGTGGGGGGTCTGGGGACACTGGGATTCATAGAAAACTATAGGGTTTATTGTAGTTAAGGCTTCCATTGTTTCATCTTGTGAATTTATAACATAAGGTGCACCATTTCCAGCACTTCTTGCTGCGTTCTGTTCAAACAATTATTTTCCCAACAGTGTACAGACTTGATCAATCTTGTCTGAAATTATCCAGCCCACAACTGCTGTGCTTATATTTTCCATATCATGCAGTGCATCGCAGTCAACTGTAATATAACTTTACTGTGCAGTGTTCTTAATATTTAATGAACTATTTACAGAATGTCTAACAGCTTTTTGCTGGCCACCAGCAAATTAACTAAGCTATATAATAGTGTTTCCAACTAGTGGGTCAGTAGGACCCACAAATAGGTGACAAGATGTCATGATAAGGCGATTTTATAGGGAGCAGCAGAGAGTATTGTTTTTTATGTGGGCTCCAGTGTGAAACCAATAATAAAATGCTCTCGGCATGGCTAATAAATCATCATATTAAATTAGCCATAAATCTAGTGTTGTTTAAATTATAGCCATAAAGGGCAGTCATTTTGCTGATGCTTCTAATATATACTTGCCTTTCTTTGTGTTATTTTAGCAATCCTGAACCCCAAACAGCCAAAAGAGAACAAGAGCTTCAACTTTGATTACTCATACTGGTCACACACAACGGTGAGTTGAATAGATGTTTTTGTAGTGCTTTTTGGTTTGCATGAATCTGAGAGTACCTCAATTTATTAATTTATTCAATTTATTGTTTCATATTTGGATTGAGGAATTGAGGAATTGCAGTATTTGATACCTGTTGATAATGTGTACAGTATGTGAACCAGTGTCAGTAGTGAAAAATAAATAAATAAGCAGGGAGGGCAAAGCAGACGGCTACGCCTGACAGTAAATAAGTTGTATGGCTGAAAGTAAAAGAGTTGCGGTCAATAGAAAATGAGTCCCTACTGACATAATAAAGGTAGCAATTGATGGTTATCTTTTGGGAAAACCAGCGACCGTTTTCGATCGCAGTAGGTATCCTATCCGTCGTGGCAGGTATCTTTGGGGGTTAAGGTTAGTTTTAAGCAAAGGTTTTACTGCGGTTAATTTTAGGGTCATAAAAGGGTCGCTAGGTTTGCTCTCCGATAACCACCGGTTGCGACTGTTACTATCGTCGCGACTAATATGAGCAGCGGACACTTCATTGAAAATGAAGCTCTGCCCACGCAGCAACTTGCAGGGCCGTCAGAGTTTCTGGTTTTCTGTCTGAAGTTTCCACATTGTTTGAGCTTTATTGCCATCCACCAGCTGTCTAAAAATACAATTAAATTCAAAAACCCAGAAGAGATGCCTGCCGCTCGCGACTATGTGACTCCACTGTTCTGGTCTAGGCAGAAGGATGGTCTAGGTAAAAAAGAAAACTGCTGAACTTAAGCTTCGTCCACAGCTGTTGTGTGATGATAATGGGCCCCTTAGGGGAGAGGTTAGGGTTATGATGTCACTAAAGTGGTGAATTTCGATTGGGCTTTTTGTCTCAAAGGCTTTCAGCTTTCAGGAAGGAACCAAAAATACACAGTCAAGACATTTTAATGTTATAACCACACCTGGGATCTATTAGAGTAATGAAAACAGAAAAAAGATCACAGCACTCCCTTTATTCTATGTACAGTAGGGCCTCCATTTTCGTTACATGCTAAACCCCTTAACCCGAACCCCTTATCCCTCTTTTACTATTTTGATAAACCTTTTGGAATAGTTCAACATGACATGTTGAACTATTCCACAACATGTCTACTGACATGTTGTGAGCTTGTAGAGTGGCCATTTTAACTTTGGAAAAAGTTTTTAAATTAGTTTAAAAAGGCAAAGAATTTAAGGGATAAGGGGTTTAGAGGTGACGAAAATCTAGGCTTAGATGTATAGTAGTTTGACAGGAAACAGGGATGAGAGATGGGGCAAAAGACGCACAACAAAGATTGTCTGGGTCGGGACTTGAACCCGCAACACGCTGTCAGCCTATGTGCCTGCACCGCTCGGCTGTCTCAGACCGTGGCATTCTATCTTTATTGATCTTGTATCTATTTTCTCCCTGCAGCCTGAGGACATCAACTATGCATCCCAGATGCAGGTGTACAGGGACATCGGAGAAGAGATGCTTCTCCATGCCTTTGAAGGGTACAATGTGTGTATTTTTGCTTATGGCCAGACTGGATCTGGAAAGAGCTACACTATGATGGGACGACAGGAAAAGGACCAGGAGGGAATCATCCCTCTGGTAACACAAAAATATATTTTCTTATAATCACCTTATTTCACTGAAGATATCTGATAATTGTGTAAATGAAAAGGATTTTCAAAAAAGGAAGGAAATAGCTACAATGATCACTTGTTTTTCAGCTGTGTGAGGACCTTTTTACCAAGATTAATGATAGCTGCAATGACAACTCTAAGTCCTATTCTGTGGAGGTGAGTGATGTCGAACTCTATCCTTGTTCACATTGTGTGCATAGTGATTTGTCACTTTGTAAGTCACCGACTATAGGGCATGATGCCTATTTTCTCCCGGTGAATAGTCGCCAATGTTCCTAACATCTCTTTCCATCACTAGGTGAGCTACATGGAGATCTATTGTGAGCGTGTGCGTGACCTGCTGAACCCCAAAAACAAAGGCAACCTACGTGTGAGAGAACATCCTCTGATGGGGCCGTATGTAGAGGATTTGTCCAAACTAGCTGTCACATCCTACAATGACATCCAGGACCTGATGGACTCAGGAAACAAGGCCAGGTAACAGTTGGTGGCTGGATCTCTTTAATAGCTTTTGACCATTCATACTACTAGGCATTGCTCAGGTGTGGGGACTTTAGCTGATTAGGCCCACTGGCAGAGCCTCACCAGCGCCCTTTGTGGTGTTTCTGGACAACGGTGTATGCCACCGACTGCCTGGGCACCGCTTGTGTCCACCGGTGTGGACCGGTGTCAATTTTGAAGTTGGTGGAGCAAGCAGTTCTCAAGTTACGTGCATTACAACCGTACACACAGAGCGATGTGGTGCATTTATAGCTAGATAGTGGCATGATTCTATGAAATATTTATTGATTTAATGAATGATCATTGCTGGGATGGGCAGTTGACAAAGGATTGGTTATAAATGAAAAAAATTATAGCATAACATGATGAATAGGTAGAGTAAAAAAACAGTGCAATGTGTACAACACATCACTTTTCTGCTATCCCCCAGGACGGTAGCAGCCACCAACATGAATGAGACAAGTAGCAGATCCCATGCTGTCTTCAACATTATCTTCACCCAAAAGAAACATGACATGGATACTGACAACACTTCAGAAAAGGTACGGTGATAATGAAAGTCCAATATGAACCCCCTAAAATGCTTAAAAATAAAGCCTTGACATTTTTTTTGGTTTGTTTGTGATTCTCAATGGAAAAGATGGCAGTAATATGTTCCCGACAGTGCTATATGTGTGTGTATTATTTAACCACTTTAAAGACAGTATACCGATTTTGCAATGAGATAATTGTACTATAGCATTTCTCCCTATCATAAAGGACACAGTTATCTTTCTTAAAATGAAAGAAAAGGTGTTATGAGACATCAGACTCACACAACTGTTTGCCATTACAAATTAGGTGTGTTATACAGTGCAGTGCTTAGCAGTCTGAATTGTACAAAAAAAGAAACCCAAATGATAAAACTGATCCATTTATATTCCTGCCCTAGGTCTGAGAAGCACAACTGTCGCACAGCTCTAATTAGAAATGCATGAACTGTACCATCTCTGATGCAGATTGCTTTGATGGTTTTATCACTTTTAATAAGCGGTTTGAGGCATCTGTGTGCTGTTACCTGTGTGCCTGAGGATGTTTTTAAATTAATGAATAATCACATTGTCATTACTGTCTCAAGGCCAGTTGTTTTGAAATTGATGAATTATCCTCATGTTATGTTATTTCACAGGTCAGTAAAATCAGTCTTGTGGACCTCGCTGGCAGTGAGAGGGCTGACTCAACAGGAGCCAAAGGAACCAGACTCAAGGTGAGAGATTACTCAATTTAGGGATATACAGAATGCACTCCATTTTGGTTACATGCTAAACCCCTTTACCCAAACCCCTTATCCCTTTTTTACTATTTTTAAAAACTTTTGGGAATAGTTCAATCTGTGCCAATCTATTGACATGTTGTGAGCATGTAGACTGGCCATTTGAACTATTGAAAAATATATTTTTAAATAGTTTAAAAAGGCAAAAAAGTTAAGTGACAAGGGCTTTAGCAGTAACAAAAATCTAGGCCTATGTGTTTATTGTATCTATCCATATCCAATTCTTAAACTGAGGTGGAAAACAAACAAACAGAATATCAGGCTAGCTGTGTTTTTTGTCCTGTAAATGTACATATATTATTTATATATACTGTATATATTTCTTCTAATTTCCAGGAAGGAGCAAATATTAACAAGTCTCTGACTACACTTGGGAAAGTAATCTCTGCTTTGGCTGAAGTGGTGAGAGTCCCTTACAGTCTTTCTCAAAACACATTTCCTCTACATTGGTAGACCTATACTTTGATGTTGCTTTGTTACTTTTTGTTTTGTAACAAGCTTCATTTTACAACCTTTATTCCCACCAACACAAATGCAGGACTCTGCACCAAACAAGGTAAGCGCAATAATACATACTGTACACAGTAAAGGCACTCAATTCAGACAGACAGATTGTACCTCATGTTGAACAAATTAATTAAATGTGAAATGATTGCATTGATGTGTTCAGAACAAGAAGAAAAAGAAGGTGGAAAGTTTCATTCCCTACAGAGACTCAGTTCTGACCTGGCTGCTGAGAGAGAACCTAGGTATGCATGTGCACGCACTAAAACCAGTGTTCCTTTAAGTCACAGACCCATTCTGTCAAAGTCCACTTCTAATAGTAGATGTATAGTAGATGTAATAGTATATATCGCTGAAGTCTTGTCTCTTCTTCATTCTAAGCTCAATATTGTATTTTGTTGGAATCAGATGTTTTTTTCTAAATTACTACATTTTGCTCATTACATTTCTGTAATTTTTATAATTTATAATTGTCGTTTTACTACCTGTGTTCTAGGAGGGAACTCTCGTACAGCTATGGTAGCTGCCCTCAGTCCTGCTGACATCAACTACGACGAGACCCTCAGTACCCTGAGGTGAGAAAACCTATTTACCTCCTCTCAACTTCCAGCTTTTCCCTGGAAAAAACACATTTGCTAACAACCTTTTTGTTTGTTTGTTTGTTTTTTCCTTATATTTTTAAAACAATGCAATACTATCTCGTCAGAGCTGTTTTTGTGACTTTATGAATTCTTAATTACCTGCATGAGTTAGCTGCTTCAGTATGTACAGTTTGAGGGGCTTATGTAGTTTTATGCTTTTTTCCCAATGGGCCTTTTACTACTTTTCATTGCTTATTATTTGTCTTTTTAAACAAAACAAAATAGACCCAAGGGTGTTGCTCAAATATTGAGTTAGGTGTTTCCCTCACAACAGAAACGTCTGGCCCATATACAGTAATTAGCCTATCATACAGTGGTAGCCTAATATGGTATAAACTAATTATTGTGAAACTTAGCATCTTTCCAGTTCCAATTTATAGCTCAGTTTTAGGTCAGTCTGGGGAGTCTGAAGAATCAAAGCAGCCATGATAAGCTCCTCAGTATTTGCGGCCTGTTAAATGTTGACTGCTGTGCAGGTATGCTGACCGTGCCAAGCAGATCCGCTGTAATGCAGTGATCAATGAAGATCCTAACAACCGTCTGGTACGTGAACTGAAGGAGGAGGTGTCTCGACTTAAAGACCTGCTGTACGCCCAAGGCCTGGGTGACATCATAGAGAGTAAGCGTTGCACTAACACACACACACACACACACACACACACACACACACACACACACACACACACACACACACACACACACACACACACACACACACACACGCTCTGTACAGACACAGGCATACGTCTGTGCCCGCATGCACACTCTGACTACAAACATTTATGCATGTCACCCAGAACTGTTCTCATTTTGAAGCATGCACGACACACACACACACACACACACACACACACACACACACACACACACACACACACACACACACACACACACACACACACACACACACACGCACATACACACACACACACACCACACACACACACACACACACACACACACACACACACACACACACACACACACACACACACACACACACACACACACACACACACACACACACACACACTTTTGCTTAGACACAAACGAGAGGGTGAGGTTTATTTGTGAGTGAATCTCACACACATTGTTACTGTATCTCTCCTCTATCCTATCAGCATATCGAGGCACCGGCCCTGTCATCACTGGTTTGAAATGTGTGTATAAGTCGGGGGGCAAGCCTGCGCTTTGCAACTATACTGTAAAATGAATCTGCAGCCGGCTTGCACCACACCACAGAGAACCTACCTAACTAACGACCCACACCCAGAACCACTGGGCTGCACAGCATTTCCTAAACCTTTAGGGCTACGTCAAATCTGATCAATCAGGACTAAAATCTATGTTCTATTCCATGATTGGAATAATAATCATACTCGGAACATTTTATTTATAATGCACGTTTTGTGGAAAATCACAATGTGCTGTTCCAGTTACCATGGTAATCATAATCCTAATTCCATTGTCGTCAGTCTAATGTTAAAATGTATTTATTAGTATTAGTACTGTGGTTATACTATGAACGCAAATCCAACAAGCTGGGAACTTAATCTTAACAACCTGCTTCTTGATTATACTTCTGTACCAAATATGTAACACCCAGTTCTTAATATCCCAATTAATTGTCCAATAGCATAAAGGTTAAGTCCACTAAAGCAAGGCAGCGTTTGTGTTCTGTCATGCAGTCCAGTTTCATTTGCACTGAAGAAATGATTGAATATTTCAAGTTTCAACAGAATGACGCCATTTTAGATTTCCCAGAAGCTCTCTCTACTCTCCTGTGCTCTGGTTCTGTGTGTAGGGTAGCTAATTGGAAGTCCATATCGCTCCAAGCAGCTGAGTCAGGCTTTTAAAATGCAACTCTACTGCCAAGAGCTTGGTGCTCCCCTCCCCTCCAATGCATTGATGTGGCTCCCACCCTGGGTCACATTCTTTCAGAAAAAAACAAACAAAAAAAAACTAAACTAAATTCTCTCCATGTGTAACAGATTCATGTAAATGACGTTGTTTTTTTTTTTTTTTTTTTTTTTTTGTTTTTTGCTTGTGATCAGGTTTAACAATGCTTGATGAATGTTATGTGTATGAACATTTGCATTTCGATGTCAAAGGACATTTTTGATTTAAAAGTTTCTACATTGCATTGTTTGCCCCACCAATTTGATTTGCTCAATTGCTCTATTCTATCTCTCTCTGCATTGGCCTTTGTAAGCAATCTACCTGCGCTTCTAGGATCCATTATTTGAGCTGTTTTCTTATTTATCTATTTTTTTGTACTCCCCGCCCTTCTTTTACCCTCCTTTTATTCGTCTCTCCGCGTGTTCGTCTTTGCACCCCAACCAAATGTTTCTCCTTACTTTCCTGGCCTTTTTTGCTCTCTCCTTCCTTACTTCCTTCCTTCTTTCCTTCCTTCCGTTCGTTCGTCTGTGCGTCCTCCCTTCTCTTTTCATCCTCGTCCATGCATCGCCTCTCTTCTCTGGCAGACCTGTGCGATTACAAGAACTTTGTGAATAATCGCCACGCTGCCATTCAAGGTGGTGATCTCTCCACAGTGACCAATGCCATGACAGGGATGAGTCCCTCCCCCTCTCTTTCGGCACTGTCCAGCCGGGCCGGCTCCATCAGCAACCTGCACGACCGCATCTTTAGCCCGGCCAGCGAGGAGGCCATCGAGAGGCTCAAGGTAGGCAGGAGCAGAGGATAACAACACAGGTTTTGATTGGATAGGCCCATAGAAGGAGAGGTGCGTGCAAATTATGGGTAGAGTAGACCAGAGAACATCGGAGAGAACAAGTTTCACATTCTGGTGAGGTGAGGACCTAAAAGCAGGACAGCCGGGCAGATAGTGAACAAAACCCATGGATTTGGTGTTTTGAAATAGTTATACTGTACACTGTGTAACAGAAGAGAAACCACAAACTCACACAAAGTGACACCAAACAATGACAGAATAATATACCTGTACACATGAGGGTTACAGTGATACTTTGTGAGCTTGTAGATACATACGTAGCAGAGTCACTATATTAGAGGGAAAAAGGAAGGTGATTACCGGTAGTATATCCAGGACCGATGGGGGACTCATGGGTGCAACTACAGTGAGTACATCTGGGTTTAACTGGTTAATCTCTGTTACACTACTGCACTCATACATCTGTTCTGATCATTTAAACTGGCATAAACTGGAAACAAATTACATTATTGATCAGCTGTTTTTAATTTGCTTGATCGAAACATTGATGTTTCGATCACACAGGGCCTTCTTCAAGTCCTTGAGGATGTCAGTGATTAAAGTAGATTCAATTCATAAAACCAGCACAGTGTGCACATTGCGCAGGCAATCAATCTTTATTTTTGGATGGCTTTTGAGGCTTTGGATTCCCATAACAAAGAACCCAAAGCAGATTGGCCTACTGTACATGCTTTCCACCTATACTGTCTACACCTCGCCAACAGGAAACAGAGAAAATCATTGCTGAGCTTAACGAGACCTGGGAAGAGAAGCTGAGACGTACTGAGTCCATTCGCATGGAGAGGTGGGTCAGAAATGTCACCATGCCACTTACCTTTAGGTGCAGCAACATCTACCCGAATTGTTGTACCCACTTGGTGGTCCATAGGGGCTGATACGCAGTTGGTACATATAGTTGCTTCTGGGGGTGCAGGACCCATTCTGAATTATGTCAAAACATAGTTAGCATAACCTCCCTTTCTGAAAAAATAAAAATAAATAAATAGTGGGAAGTGGGAAAGTGGAAACGAAGATAAAGGAAATCTACTTTGATGCAAATCGCTCCCATCCTACAGTACTAGCTGTGGATACAGTTTGTAATGATGACTGCAGTGGCTGAGGGAGTGAGCCTGGGAACCAAAAGCTTGTCAGTTAGACTCCCTGCTTTCCCAGGGCTCCATTTTCGTCACCGCGAAACCCCTTATCCTTAAACCTCTTTGCCTTTTTTTTTTTTTTACTATTTTGAAAAACATTTTTGAATAGTTCAACCAACCAATCTACATTTACACATTGTGAGCTTGTAGACTGGCAAGTTTAACTATCAAAAATCTTTTTCAAAATAGTTTAAATAGCAAAGGCGTTTAGGTTTAAGGGCTTTAGCGACAAAAGGTGGAGTCACCAGTCTCTTCCACTTCACCCCTACCAGTGTGCCCTGTATGCTCATATGCTTTATAAGTTGTTCCACTGGTGTTGTTGTTAAGTTGTCCGTCTGCTCACTGCAGAGAGGCTCTTCTGGCAGAGATGGGTGTGGCCATGAGAGAAGATGGAGGCACTGTGGGCGTTTTCTCTCCCAAGAAGGTCAGATATGCTCTGTACTGCACACCCTGACAACACCAAAACCACTGGCATGGCATGCTGTAGTATAGTGGTGTCTCACACAAAGTAGCAAAGTGAAGGTTGTTGTTCTCTGTCTGTCTTAGACACCTCATCTAGTGAACCTGAATGAAGATCCACTGATGTCGGAGTGTCTTCTATACTACATAAAAGAAGGCATCACCAAGTAAGATATACTATACTTATATACTATAATATATGAGGATATTGTTTACATCTTAAAGCTGATACAGTGGTTAATTTATCTCCCCTCAGAGTTGGCCGTGAAGATGCTAAGTCAAGACAGGACATTGTCCTCAGTGGCCATTTTATTGAGGATGAACACTGTACCTTCAGCAGTAGTACAGGTCCTCAAGGAGAAGGTAAAATATATATACTATAATACATATTGGTCAATATTACTTAGGAAAGTAACTTCTTTACTTTACTCGTTACCCCTTAGACAAAGTAATATCATTACTTTACTTATTACTGGAATCGAAGAGTAATATATTACATATTACGTTATTACTTTCCCAAGTTCTCAACACCCAACTTTGAAAAAATAGAGATGTACAACATAATCTGTTTAGCGAGCTCTTTTTAGAACTGAATCCAATTTATTGGAATAATAATAGTCTCCAATCCCACAAACTGCACCTGAAAACAAAGCCAACAAAAGCAGACATTGTAAATGTCTTTCTTAAATAAAAACAAATAAAAATCTACATTCTACATTTTAGTGCACATCTCTGTTGTTACAGTACCTGTCGATAGCTTGTAAATCTGTTCTATTTTTGCTTGCAACAACAAGCTCATTTTAAAAAAGTAACTTGGCGTTACTTGCAAAGTAATGCATTACTTATTACCCATTTTTGCAGAGTAATCTCGTTACTTTACTTTTTGGAGCAAAAGTAATAATATTACAGTAATATGTAATCTAAAATTAGTTACTGCCCAACACTGACTATAATACATATAAATAAATACCATCTATCTATCTGTGTGTGTGTGTGTGTGCGTGTGTGCGTGTGCGTGTGTGTGTGTGTGTGTGTGTGTGTGCGTGTGTATGTATATATTATCACTTCTAATGCTCCAGTGCTGCCACCTCTATTTCTCCAACAGGAAATGTTATTCTGGATCCCTGCGAGGGAGCTGAGATTTACGTCAACGGAAAGCGAGTCACTACACCCACTGTTCTACGCTCTGGTAAATTTTATTACCAAATAGATGGAAAGCACCCATCTGTAATCTATATCTATTACTCTCTAATCTAATGTGGTGTGATTGGCAACTGTCTCCAAAAGCATTGATTGCACTTGCACACATGCAGTACACACATCAAAGGGGGCTTCAGCCCCTGCCCTTTTACCTGTCTGTAAAAACAAACAAAAACAAAGGCCTCTAAGGGACTAAGGTGGAAGATGCCAACCTTTCCATGCCTTAACCCAAAGAGAGGATTTATGAGAATTGCCTTTTGATCAACTCTCCTGATGTTGAAAATAGCATTTTGCATTGACAGACATCTGTCTTACGTGGTACGCCTCATCTAAAGACAGTGCGGTCACACCCTGAAAATAGCTGATCTACAAGCTCTCTGCAGCGAACTGTGAGCTCGTAGATCAGCTATTTTCGCAAAAGTGCGCTTTCAGGAAATTTAGATTTAAATGCCTGCTTCTCTCTTTTCCTGTTCCAATCTGTTTATTGGAAATTACAAAAAGGACATGAAAAACTGAAAGTGGTCAAGACAATATCACGACGACAATGAGCAGGACTTTCACAAAGACAACTACTGTACACAAAAATGAAATTAAATAAAAAAACAAACAAAACTAAATTATTGTTATATATTATGAATATCATTATTATTATATTAAACTACTGCTAATGGTTATACTGTATGAATATGCTGAATATGAAAGCCTCTCTAATGTCCTCTGCACATCCCGCTGCCTCTCGCCTCTTCCCAGGGAACCGCATCATCATGGGCAAGAGCCACGTGTTTCGCTTCACAGACCCAGAGCAGGCCCGCCTGGAGCGGGAGAGGACGCCGTGTGCCGAGACCCCCATGGAGCCGGTGGACTGGGCCTTCGCCCAAAGAGAGCTGCTGGAGAAACAGGGTATCGACATGAAACAGGAGATGGAACAGAGGTACGAGGACAGAAATATATATACACGATGAACTGACAAAGCACACACTGAATGGATACAGACAGTGGTGGGGGGAAAAGTACTCACACTCTTAAAGCGTCAATGCTGAGATTAATAGTTAATCGCCTGATTGAAACTCTCAGCAGAGATTATGCAGCTCAGCTCATTATCAACCACAGTCAAATTAATTATTTAAAGCATTTTAATTCCTTGCAGGCTTCAAGAGCTGGAGGATCAGTACCGCAAAGAGAGAGAAGAGGCCAGCAATCTGCTGGAACAACAGAGACTGGTGAGATTAATTTTGTAGTTTATAGTACACTATACATAGTGCATGCGTATTAGGTTAATTCAACAGAAGCAGACTCAATTTAAACCACTGGTTGTTGTATTTGAAGGAGAGAGTTAATTGATTTTCTACATGTACACATGTGACTCCAGAGATGCTCTGGTGGAACCAAAAACTATTACTTTAAGTAAATAAGAGCAAACCATGACTCTGATAGACGTAATGCTGTTTGTTGACTTGCATGGTTCCCTGTTCTCATCCAGGACTACGAGAGTAAGCTGGAAGCCCTTCAGAAACAAGTGGACTCTCGCTACCTTGAGTCCCCTGAGGAAGAGGAGGAACCAGAGGAGGAAGGTGAGACTGTGTTGACCTGTGTAATGTAGAGAGTTGGTTCCCAAGCATTTTATACTGAAGTACCACCTCAGAAAATATTTGTTGCTCCAACTATACCATAATAATAGCTCCAACCACCATAATAACTGCTGTTACAGCACACGGCTAGGTGTGCTGTCATGCTCATTTCAGCATGGCTGGAGAGCCTATTTCAACCAATTGCTTGTTCAGAAGAACTACCTGTAGTAATATAAATTACTATTCCACTTTTGTCTTCTTTGGGTGCCTCTTCTGAGTACCTCCAGAGAGGGGCTCAAGTACCAGCAGTGGTTCTAGTACCAGAGCTATTAGAGTCGACGTTCATGTTTGTTACATACCTATCGTATATACTGTGAGAATGGATGTTGTAGCATAGAGTACTTCTACAAAGAGCAAACTTAAACTGTCACATTAAATGTTTGATTTGGTTTAACTATATATTGTTTTCACCCCCAGTGCCGTGGACCAAGCGGGAGACTGAGCTGGCCCTGTGGGCGTTCAGGAAATGGCGTTTCTACCAGTTCACCTCCCTCAGAGACCTGCTGTGGGGCAACGCAATATTCCTTAAGGAAGCTAACGCTATTAGCGTAGAGCTCAAGAAGAAGGCAAGACTTTCTTTCGTTCGTTTTCACTTCATTTTATTTTTATTTCATGTAGGCTACAGAATAGCTCTGAGCTGTAAATGATGCTTCTATTCTCATGCTTGCAGTATTACCACGTTCAGGTTTTCTTATTGCATTGCTGCTGGCACACTGTGGAATGTGAATGGCCAGTCAGTACTGGGCCAAGGACATTACAGCTCTTGCATTGAGTGTCTGAGTCAGCAAAAACTTAAACCATTTGGTCTAGTCTAGATATCAGATTGGTGATGCCAGAAACATTATTGAGGGTTCTTTATATTCATTGCCATTTCTGCAGGTCCAGTTCCAGTTTGTTCTGCTAACAGACACCCTCTACTCCCCACTGCCTCCGGACCTGCTGCCTCCCAGCGTAGCTAAGGAGAGAGAGAGGCGACCGTTCCCCAGGACCATAGTTGCTGTAGAGGTTCAGGACCAGAAAAACGGAGCCACTCATTACTGGACTCTGGAGAAACTCAGGTATAAACAAAGTGGCAATTACCGATTTTTACCGGCTCTTGGCACCTTGACACTGATAGACGTGTCACCAGGCAATGCTTCACTTCCGTGTTGTAGACACCATTGATTATTTTCCTTCATCCAGCCCAGAACTAGCGGCATCGCAAATGTTGTTTTTTTTTGTATTTGTATTGGAATTGAGATCAGTTTGAGGTGATCATGCAAAACGTCCTTGTGTTTGCAGGAAAATAAAAAATGTTCCACGTTTCAGTGCTTATGATGAAAAAGATAGTATCTGCTGCGTGCCCTGGGAAATGATGTTTGTTTGTCATCTCTCAGCTACACTGGCACTGACACTCGCTATGATTTCCTTCCACTGACACTGTTTTTACTATTGTCCCCCTGCAGGCAGAGGCTGGACCTGATGAGGGAGATGTACGATCGTGCTGCAGAGGTCCCAAGCAGTACAGTGGAGGACTGTGACCACGCCATGACAGGAGGAGATCCCTTCTATGACCGCTTCCCATGGTTCCGCCTCGTCGGGAGGTCAGTGCTTACTCCATCTAGGAATTCAGAGAGAGTGAAAAAAAGGAATAATAATAATAATAGAAAAACTTGAATTGTTATGTGCATTATGCGCACAGAATATGTCTTCCGACTTCCAGGCCACTTCGTTCTCTATTACCGATGATACTAATAGGCGTAGTAGAGGAATGTACAATTGGAATTAAATAGACACTTACAAGTCCATTTAGTTCCATTTGTACACTCCCAAAGTTACACACCCATACATGAGGCCATTTAAAACCCACTCAAGCACACCTTGGGAACAACTAGTGTAACTTGCTTCCCAGTAAGCCAACATGCACAATAGTAGCACCCTGACTATGTTTAACCAGAACGGAACTGAGCCTTCATTACCAATTATCAATTTTTACACCTAGAAGGGTAGTATAGGGAAGTGGCCCAAGTACTTTCCATTATGGTGTGTATGCATAATAGAGCCAGTTTCACCTCAACTTTGCTGTCCTTGCCTTGCTTTGAATGAATAATAAAACCATGTATCCTACCTCCAGGGCGTTTGTGTACCTGAGTAACCTGCTGTACCCGGTGCCGCTGGTCCACAGAGTGGCCATCGTCAGTGAGAAGGGAGAGGTGAAGGGCTTCCTCAGAGTGGCCGTACAAGCCATCTCAGGTACAGAACATAACATGACTTTTGGGAATTGTCAATGTGAAATACGCAATATAATGATGATAAGATGAGATCCAAAAGAGAAGCAAGCAGATGTCTCAAATATTTGATCGCTGTGCTGAACAAAACATATACCGTATTTTCCGGACTATAAGGCGCACTTAAAAGCCTTTAATTTTCTCAAAAATCCATAGTGAGCCTTATAATCCAGTGCGCCTTATATATGGATTGGTTGACTGCAGTAGCTTCTATTCTATATTAACTGTAGTAGCTTCTATTCACTACACCTTATAATCCATTGCACCTTATATATGAAATCAGTTTTAAAAGGTGCGCTTATAGTGCGGAAAATACGGTGTGTATATGTATACATATACAGGTTTGCGTGTGCAGTGTTATTGTATGTGAAGAGTAAGACAGGCCTGTATACTTGCCTTAAGAACGAGTGGCTAACTTTTGTTCATATGAGTTTGGAGATACAATGAAAGTCTTGTATCTATGTAATTATCTTTCACCACATTGTGAAAAACATGTTGTTAAGATTAAGAATATGAATAAGAATATTAGAGGCAAGATTCTTATTGACTTGTTTGTAAAGGGTTGTTCTCCAAATATACTGTAACTTTTCTGCTCCACTGAAAAATGTGATATAATTTGGTACTGGTTGGTCTATTGATGCATGGCTGAGATTACATCTGGAAAAGGGGGCATAGACTGTTTTGTATTAAGCCTTAAATACATCTCATGCCACTCTAGCTGATGAGGAGGCTCCAGACTATGGCTCTGGTGTGAGACAGTCAGGCACGGCCAAGATCTCCTTTGAAGACCAACAATTTGAAAAGGTACTCGCCATTTCTCATGTCCTGATGATCTGATAATCACATTTTTGGAGGACTGCACTTTCATGCTAACCCCAACAAAAAAAGCTAATAAGCACAATATTCCCTATGGATCTGAATAGATGGATATGTCACTAAAACTATGTGTGGTTCTAGTTTCAGACTGAGTCGTGTCCTGTCGGCGTTATGTCCCATTCCAATACATCCCAGGAGGAATTGCGTATTGTGGAGGGGGAAGGACAGACCTCTGAGATTGGAGTGTCCGCTGATGAGGTCAACAACAACAACTGTGCAGGTGAAGGAGTTATTGTGAACGTTTTAACACTAACATGGGGAGATGGGAGAGATTTTACTCTGAAAAGCCCCTGCCTTCTGCCCCCCGCAAACCAGGAGGCGTTATCTTCCATTCTTACCTCACATACTGGTCATGTTAAAGTCTCCCTGGAAGCGTTAATATTCCAAACGAGATCCATGCTGAAGTCGACAGAACATGGTCAAAACCATGGAGAGCTCCTTAGATTAGGAGTTACAGTATGACCCAGTCTTTTGAGGCATAAACAAGGAAGTGAACGGCTGCATGCATGCGCAAAACAACACTTCACTGCAAAAGAAAAAATACATATGAATAAATAAGTATTTTTTCTATATCTATTCTCTTCCTGTGTGGGTCATGCAGCCACCCCAGAGGCTCCAAACAGCCCATTGAAGGGTCTGGGTTTGGCTCTGGACCTGCCCCTGGACCTGTCACAGGACAAGGTTCTGCCCCACCTGAGGGTTGGCAGCACCTTCACCTTCAGGGTCACCGTCTTGCAGGCTTCTAGCATCTCGGCAGAGTACGCTGACATCTTCTGCCAGTTCAAGTGAGTGAACACCTTTTTGTTGTTCTAGAATCTAGATAGTAGGATCTGTGTGTCTGTGTCTGCTTGTGACTTACTGTGTGTCTGTCTGTGTGTCCAGAGCTAACCTCACAAACCATTGAAATAATACCCAATTTTTGAAATTAGAATATACTGTATGCCATAGATGTTGCATGTTGTGAATGAGACAAAATGGTTGAACATTGTGACTGTAATGGCTTCGTCTGTCTTAGTTTCATCCACCGCCATGATGAGGCTTTCTCTACGGAACCTCTGAAGAACACAGGCAGAGGTCCACCTCTCGGCTTCTACCATGTACAGAATGTAAGCACAGACAAACGCAGTCAAACGTTTAATTTCAGTCCGGTCATCATACAATTGGCCATGGCGGCCATTTTGCACTAACTTAAAGATTTAGAAGACATTTAGTAGAATCTGGTCTCAGGTCTAAACCGGTTAAATTGTGTTTCAGATCACTGTGGAGGTGACCAAGTCGTTTGTGGAGTATATCAAGACCCAGCCCATTGTCTTTGAGGTGTTTGGCCACTATCAGAAACAGCCTTTCCCTCCGCTCTGCAAGGACCTTATCAGGTGAGAACCACCCTGTCTCCTCCCCAGCATATAACTGATGAATCATTATGGCCAAAATAAAATAAAAAACAGGAATATTTTACAATATTGTTTTTGTCTGCTTGCAGTCCGTTGAGGCCTTCCAGGAGACAGTTTCCCAGGGTGATGCCCTTGTCCAAGCCAGGTTAGCATCCAGGTTACCCTTCACTCACCTGCATGTGGATTATATACATAATATCCTCATATTGATAACGTTGAGACATTATTGTTCTGTTCCGTACTTGATTTATAAGTTCTTCATTTCTTGTACTGTTCGCAGTGCCTGCCACCAAACTGAGCACCCTGACTCGATCCACAGCAGGACCGGGACCGTGCCACTCCAAGTATGACCTGATGACCTTCTTTGAGATCTGTGAGCTGGAGGCCAATGGAGAGTAAGTGGCAACTTTTCCGGCACAAGTTCTATGCCGTAGAGTTCACCACGTATTTAGCACTTATCTTTTTTCTTTGAATGCTAAACGGTGCATTCATATAGCACCTTATCCAAGGCGCTTTACACTTGCACTTTACAGAGATTGTGCAACACATTCAGCCATTCATTTCACTCACCAATCCAGAAGGAAACCAGAGTTTTGCACAAGTACTCTTCAAAAATAAGATCCTGGGTTGAAACTGGGAACCTTGCACTTCCCATTCACTCACTCTACCCCTGAGCCACTGCTGTAGTAATTCGGAGTTTCGGACCATAGTACCATAACGACAACAGCACCTTTCATACTCCTTTAAAGTCATTTAAAATTGAGACAAAAGTACCCTAAGTTATCAGTTCTGAATTCTAGTCTTTCTAAAAGCTACTTCATGAAATGGGCACAGCGTATTTGAAAGCTTGTTTTTAACTGGCTCAATACAAGGATGTGAGTAAAAGTAAAAATATAATGTGAACAGTGGTTTTAACATATATTGATTCTGTAGTTGTAGAAGATATGATGCTGTTTCTGTGTGTTAAGTATACAGGTTAGTAACGTTTGTCCTTTACATATCTCCAGTTACATCCCAGCTGTGGTGGACCACAGAGGTGGCATGCCCTGTCATGGAATCTTCCTCCTACATCAGGTAATGTCCCACATCTTTTTTTCACCATGGCCTTGTCACCTTCTAGGACATCACCTATAGCATGTCATTGTGAATTAAGACAAACCCTAGGTCCGGACCGTGGCTCAGTGGTCCAAGCACCCTGGCTGGTAAAGTGTGCCGTGGGTTCGATTCCTGATCTCGACGACCCTGTTTGCTCTCAGCCTACTGTCTGTTTGTCAAACAAACAATTCAAAAAGAAAGTCAAATCTTGTAAAAGACAGCATTGGCAGGGAAAGCCATTGGTAAAAACAGAATGTTTTATTAATTGCTTGCCTTCTCTACATTCCATAGGGCATCCAGAGGAGGATCACTGTTACCATTGCACACGAAACAGGGAATGATGTGGAGTGGAAGGAGGTGAAGGAGTTGGTTGTGGGTGAGTACTGGGGAACATCCTAGATTAAACAGGGTTGTGAAATGTGATACTAGGAGTTTGTGGTTAATATTGAAGAGGTACCAGTACAGTGAAAAATGAAGTACAGACTTTTGCAGAATGCTATGCCTTTTTGATTTGTCTCACTGTGTCATAACATTCCACCTGTTTGACATCAGGGCGTATTCGGAACACTCCAGAAGCTGATGAGACCATCATCGACCCCAACATTCTGTCTCTCAACATTCTGTCTTCAGGATACTTCTGGCCCAAACATGATGACAAGTATGTACTGTTTGTAGCCCAGTAACACTGTCATGTTGTCTATCTCTGCCTTTATTCCCCCTCCACTTTGTATTTTCAATTGCAGGCTTTGATTTGCATTTGTTTAAATTATTTATAATTTAACTAGACATTGTTATCAGAGATCATTGATATTCTAACAATAACATTTTAAATTATGTCCACTTAATGGTACAAGATTCAACATTCATTCATTGTTAGACCACTTTTTTATTTGTTGCATTTTAACCAATGAAGAATGCCTAACTTCTGCTGTCTTTATCTTTACCCTTATCCCAACGACAGTGTCTCTCTGGGAGTTGATCATAGGTATTACGATCATTACATTATACTGTGCATGGAGCACTTTTGCTTGCCTTTTTCTCTTGTTATATGAATATAGACGGATGGTCTGATTAAATGTCCTTTGAACCTCCTCTTTCAGGACATTCTACCGCTTCGAGGCAGCGTGGGACAGCTCTATGCACAACTCCCTCCTCCTCAACAGAGTCACTCCCTACGGGGAGAAGATCTACATCACCCTCTCTGCTTACCTGGAGGTACAAACTGTTATTATCTCAGATGCTGACATGACTTTGTAATATAACAAGGCCATTATCAGAGCAGTGGCATCAATTGGGTATGGCAAGCTGTGGCAGCTACCATACCTTTTGTTCCAGAGAGACATTCAATAATAAAAGGAAGGGAATGGTGGACAGAATGGTGTGTGCAAATAATTGCACACACCATAAAAACGGAGGAAAATAGGCCAAAAAAGAGGCAAATAATCGCACTTCATCGCAAACCCTTGATGGGCACGACATATGGAAATGCATGTTGTGAACTTACATAGCTTAGCTTAGCTTTTGCTGAAATTATCAAGTACCGTTAAGTCATATTTTATACCCACAGCTTTTGATTGGCTGTTTCTGAAAATCACATGGTTGAAATTTATTACAAATATATATATACAATAAAAAATATTTTGTAGAAGACAGTGACACCCCCTCCTGGACAGTGAAAACATGTCTGGTGCACATGATAAAACATTCCTCTCATTTAAACCTCTGTTGCTTTTCTTCAGATGGAGAACTGCACACAGCCGACAGTGATCACCAAAGACTTCTGTATGGTGTTCTACTCCCGGGATGCTAAGCTGCCAGCGTCTCGCTCCATCAGGAACCTGTTCAGCACAGGCTGCCTCAGGCCTTCTGAGAGGTAAACATGTGTCCCATTTCACCTATAGAGTGATACCAAAGGGTAACATCACTGCCTTTATAGGGCACAGTCCCCTCTGGGTCACAGATTATTTTCCCTGCAACAAACTCCCCATAGGAAAATCCTACATTGCGTCTTATAAGACCTGTGTTCCAGAAAAATATAAAATAACATAATAAAAATACTAATACTAATGCAGTATTAAAAATGAACTAATCTCCATGCACAGACATTTTCATACACAACACAGAGTCTGGCAGAATTACACAATCTCCCGGGTGATTAGTTTATTTTTGAAAGCATATTCTTTTATTCTCTATAGAGAAAATAAAATAATGTGTGACCCCAGGACGTTGGTACTTTATGTGTAATCTAGATTGATTGTTCTTCTTCCAGACTTCCATGTAATTGATCAGCATAAATTTGCCAAACAGTCATTATAGATCGCTCAAACCATTTCCATGAATTGCACTACTTGTAATCACAAAGGAACCGTGTTACTAAAGCAGAAAGTAACTTTTGCCTCTCCTTCTCCTTCAGTAACCGTGTCACAGGAGTGTACGAGGTCAGTTTATGCCATGTTGCAGACAATGGGAGTCCAGGTAATAAAAAATTCAAATAACCACATTTTAACAGAACACGATATTTGCTGTTTGCTGTCCATCTATAGCTGCATTAGTACACAGCAAAATGTGTGTTCATTTATTTCAGAGTTCAATGAACATGTGGTTTATGCACATCAATTAATTTGCTAATTGTAACTCAGTATGAGCATAGCTAGAGAACCTGAATCGTGAGCATATAAAAATAAAATGAGTTATTTTTTTATTTTTTTTGTCTCAGCCTATGGATTCTTAATTAATGTTCCATTCAGTGAGCAAGTCTCTTTCTGCCAGTTTTGTTGTTTTTGAGACGCCACACCTGCAGTTAACCTGAGATGAAGACAGGCTCAACAATTTCCCCTGTGCTTTAGTGCGCACAAATTCACCAATTTCACTCATATATTTGCACAGGCAAACAGTATTGCCTGAAGTTCAGTCACTGTTACACTAAAGTGAAAGTCTCATTGCACACCACTTGCACTGACCACTGCTGCTCACCAGTGGTCAGTTTTTCTATGCAAATGAAGCAATGAGGATTCTTATTTTTTACAAATGTTGGATGGGTTTTATGGTCCTGAATTTTGCTAATAAAGCTTGAATATGTATTTTGCATGCATTTCGCATTGCATCCTCCTCCTCAGGTATGCAGCGGCGTCGCAGGCGCGTCCTGGACACCTCGGTGGCGTACGTCCGAGGAGAGGAGAACCTGGCGGGCTGGAGGCCTCGCAGCGACAGTCTCATCCTGGACCACCAGTGGGAGCTGGAGAAACTCAGCCTGCTGCAGGAGGTGAGCGGCACTCTCAGCCTCAGGGGTGGCCTGCTGGGGGTCCTTGAGAAGAACAATGTGCAATGTGTGTGTACGTGCGCTTGTGTCCTCAGGTGGAGAAGACCAGGCATTACTTGCTGCTGAGAGAGAAGCTGGAGGCGACCCTGCAGGCGGGGCAGGACGCTCTGTATAAGAGCGGTGACATCAGTGAGTTTGCCAGGAGCCCCGTCCTCAGCCACAGCCCCGGAGGAGGCAGCCCCGCCCTCCCCCACAGCCCCAACCAGAGGCAGAGGGAGCTGGCTGCCAAGGTGACTACCAGTCCCTGGCTTCAGTCTGAGGCCTGCTCAGCTCTGGAGTCCCAATTGTTTTTCTTTCAGTGCACAGTGAAATTAATTTCAAACACTGGTCATGTCATGTCAAGTATTCCATGTGGGCCACTATTTTGCATGTCTTAATGTATCAGATCTTATGACTTGGGCTATATGAGTTTAGTCCATGACATGGGCTAAACATGACAGACTAGAATGGATTTCACTGTGTACCCTTGGATAGACTCACTGTGCATACTCTATATATTTTAGAGCAGACCATATAACGTACATAATATAGGCACTGTATAACTCTTAGAACGTATGATTGTTTGGGATAGCCTCATAGTAAAACTGTACATTATGTGTCTTGCTGCTTCAGTGTCTGCGCCTGCTGATGCACACCTTCAACAGGGAGTACAGCCAGGTGAGCAGCAGTGCCAGTGAGAGCAAGGTGAGCCCCAGCTTAGGTCCTCTTAACCCCCCTGCCCTGCCCTGTCCTGCCCGCCCTGTCCTGCCCCGCCCAGACTGGACCAGTGCTTCTCAAACTGTTTCATTAACAGGACTTTCAAGCGTTTATTTTATTTAGTAATATACTTGAGTATAGTTTTCAGTACTTTTACTTCTATTTCACTACATCTCAAAGGCAAATAATTATATTTTTGCATCAATAGAATTATCTGAAAACTTTAGTTGGGTACAGGATTTAGTTTCCAAACTTCTACGCCAAAGGTCCGACAGTTTTTGGCCTGTCAAACTACCACAAACACTAACATAATAACCTAAACTAACTCTAACTGCAAGCATGTGATTTCTGCATGTTGTACCTTTGGTGTGTCATACAGTACATGCGTGCGCTTAGTAACTAGTTACTTTGTAGATTTTGATTATTATTACAAAACATACATTAAACACTTCAATCCTATTCTGCATTATGCACATTCTGCATATAGAGTATTCCTACATTGCAGTGTTGAAAATGTAATTTTCCACCACTGATTATTGAGTGCAGCTCCTTAACTCAAAGAGTTACGCAGACCTTTATAACTCTATCAATAGCTGGGGATGCCCTTGGAACCCCGTCGATGTCAGAGACTGCCTCAACACCCACTTTGAGAACCACTGGACTAGATAACACCCCGCTGTCCTCCTAGTCTCAGCCCCAATCTCTCCCATTCAAACGGTCAAATCTGGAGTGTCAATGTAACCCCCAAATGATAAAAATGGATCTGTAAGGGTACATTTATTCTCCAGATTTTACAGTGAAGCTCCTCGAAAACCTTTCACTCCCTGTTTCTTGAAATAGCCCTGTTTTGTTTTCTTATGCTTTGCTCATTCATTACATTCTTCGGTATAACCCTATCATCCGTCTATCTATTCTAAAAATAATAATAATAATAAATAATAATTATAATACTGCATTTTGTTTTTGTGTTGCCCTTTTCTTTCACAAGTTCCAGTAACCTCAGAATTAAAAACTCAGCAATCAAACAAGACACCACTGAGCCTTTACTTAAATTTGATCTCTCCAAACAAAGCTTTAAAACCTAAAACAATATTTTGCAGGAAACACATCCTACCACTTTATGTTGTCTTTTAAAGTGATGTTGTTCTGCCCCGACTCCTTTCCCCCTGCTCTATAACTCAGTGATTTGACACCTTCCCCACTCTCCCCTTGTTAGACAAAGGCAGGCTTGATTGTTCCTAACTTCCTAATGTTAACTCCTGGATGTCTATTAACATGTTAACCAGCAAGGGGCTCTTAGAAATGATCTCCAGTACATGATGCCTGATAGCCTATTACATACTGTCTGATTAAAGCATTTTCTCAAGGCATGTGTATGTTGTATGTGTTTACTGGAATTGTTCTTGTGTTTTGTCTGTGCTTCTCTCTGTTTTGTCTTGTGTTTGTTTTGCTGTACATGCCTGTGTGTGTGTGTGTGTGTGTGTGTGTGTGTGTGTGTGTGTGTGTGTGTGTGTGTGTGTGTGTGTGTGTGTGTGTGTGTGTGTGTGTGTGTGTGTGTGTGTGTGTGTGTGTGTGTGTGTGTGTGTGTGTGTGTGTGTGTGTGTATTTCAGCTCTCTGAGATGTCTGCATCATTGATGAGAGACTCCTCCTCGTCTGGACTGAGCACTCTGACCCCATCATCAACCTGCCCCTCGCTGGTGGAGGGACACTATGACATCAGGTACTGTACGACCACAGCTTAAAGGGGAACTCCACCCATTTTCAACATTTTAATATGTCATTAATATACCTTAGAGATGTTGTGTGGACATGATAAAAAATCCCCCAATTCTGTATTTCCTTAAAATGGAGGTCTTTAAAAATCATTAACATTGTGAAATACATCTGATGACATGATCAAGTTGTATTTCACCATGTTAATGATTTTTCTTTCAGACCCGTTTTTCCTGAGAGGGTGCAAATGGGACCAAATGGACCCGCTAGGGTCCATTTGGTTCACATTTGTATCCTCTCAGGAAAATTTTGAAAATGGGTGGAATTCCCCTTTAAAGACACGCTCACAATCTAGCTGTCGATCTGTAAAAACTGACCACACAGACCCTAATGCATGGCATGCCCTAATTCTGGGCATGCCATGATCACAGGAGAACACTCACCAAAATTGCTTTAGCTGATCTACCCGCGTGTGTTTATTATTTTGTCCTTGTCTCCTGCAGACACACTGAGCCAGGGTCAGGGGCTTCCACACCAGATCTGGACCCCTACAGTCCGGTGGACAGGAAGAAGGCCTTCAGGGGATGCACCTTTGTTCCAGACATCCAGGAGATCCGTGTCAGGTTAATAGACAATGAATTTCCAATTCTATCAAACGTTACAAAATCATAGCTCCAGACAGGGAGGAACTCGTTATGTAGTCAGCCGTCCTGGTCAATAGTCCTGCTGCTAGGGAGGATTGATTCACCTGTTTTAATTGTTGACGTGCAGCCCCATCGTGTCAAAGAAGGGCTATCTGCACTTCCTGGAGCCCCACACCAGCGGCTGGGTGAAGCGCTACGTGGTGGTGCGGCGGCCGTACGTCTACCTGTACCGCAGTGAGAGGGACACGGTGGAGAGAGCGGTCATCAACCTGTCCTCTGCGCAGGTGGAATATAGCGAGGACAAGCAGACCTTACTCCGGGTAAGTGAAGATACAGAAGAGATGAGATGGCATGCGTTTACATGACTGGAGCACTACATGTTGTGAGTTACTGTATGTTATGAGTGAGTGTGGCGACTGTGGCTCAGGAGGTAGAGCAGGTCGTCCAATGATCCGTGGGTTGGCGGGTTCGAATCCTGGCTCCTCCTGTCTACATGTCGGAAGTGTCCTTGGGCAAGACACTGAACCCCAAATAGCTCCCGATGCGCTGCTTGGCTTCCGCTACAATCAGTGTTATGAATGTGTGTAATGCTCTGTGTAAAGCGCCTTGGATAAAGGTGCTATATAAATACACCATTAACCATTCTTGAGTTCATGTGACTCGACAGTACATGTTATGAGAGGGCATGAGTTTACATGACTTGACATGAAATAACATGTCATGACAGACTCATTGGGTTTCATGAAAGGTGCTATATAGATTATGATATTAAATTCAATGCTCGGTTGAGAGTGCTTTGCAGACAAGTAGGTCATACATAGCGCAAGTATCCCAGATACCTCCAGGAGATGAGGTTATTTTAATTACATCATCACCTAAACCAGCTAATCAAAGTTATTAAAAAGCTGCCTGCTGACCGAACAGTACTTGTGGTCGCTCTGCTCCCACCTGTGATGAGAAATTTTATTAATCCTTGAGGTTAAATTGAAAAAAAAAAAAAAAAAAAACACACAAAACTCAAATGTCCCATATCAATCATGTCCGGTGATGTCAATACTCTCAACTGTGGATGCATTGATTCGGACCTGTGATTGATCAAACCCCTCCTGTTTCTCCAGACTCCCAACACGTTTGCAGTGTGCACCGAGCACCGTGGGATACTGCTCCAGGCCACCAACGACAAAGAGATGCACGACTGGCTGTATGCTTTTAACCCTCTGCTGGCTGGCACCATCAGGTGAGTGGTGGAAGCGTTCTGCACTTCCTAAACTCTTCATTTGGTATCTCCGAATCTCTGCCGGGTTGCTAATAACAGACATTCCGCAGGTTTTCTGGAGTGTATGATTAACACGCTTATCGCTAAAACCGTGTGCTCTAGTGCCACCACCCGGCCGACGCCAGACACACGTGCACGTTCTATAGTTATACTCACGAATACAATGTCCTAGTTGTTAGGCAGTATGCTATCATAGCTCTGTGCAGTACCTCATATGACAACAAGGTGGCACCAGCAGTGTTTTAAGAATAAAGATGTTAGCATTGTTACATGGACCTTTCAGCTATGAAAAGTAACCCAGAACCTTCCACATCTTGAAATTTTCCAGAACCTGTGATTGGTTTTGTTTCTATTAACCAGAACCACCCCATAAGATGGAAGTAGTGTATGTCATAACAGCTTGTAGATCTTTTGTTTTCTCTATTTTAGAAATCCATTCCCAAACCTGCATTTAGTATTAGAGCCCCGAAAAATAGTTCATTTTGTTCCTATATCCTTTTTTCCCGTCCCGGCTCTCCTCCCTTTAGGTCAAAACTATCCAGGAGAAAGTCGGCCCAGTCGGCTCAGAGGATGTGAGAAGAAGTCAGTGAATCTGCCTGGTGGAAACAAGCGTAATCTAAACCTAATGCTCTTCCCACCCTCCCACTCTATTGTACATAAACCATATAACCTTATACATAGTCCATAGAAAACAACCTCCTGTACAATGACCCTCCCCTGTCCTATACAACGGTACGTTGCTCACCCCGAGAACTCCCTGATCATCACCTTTCCTCACTTTTGCAGTCTCTTTCAATAGATCCCTGCGCCCAACCCCCCAACAAAACCCTGCATGATGTTTGTCCTCATGTGCATAGAAGAACCAGACCAGACTAACGAAATGACCTTTTTAGGAGCTTATCTCTACAGGGCATCGCGAATAGTACAGTAGGACACTGTCATTACCTATAGGCAAACAGGTGTTTCTAGGAAAAAATAGAAGTTGTTTTACCTACCTAAATAACGGTGTCATGCTCAATCCCCTGTCACTCATCTTCGTTGTTCACCACCATATACAAATTACCCGTTCTTAAACCTTGCATTGTATTTCTCCTTTAAATACAGTCAAATGAGGGCTGAAAGTAAATGTGAGACAGTAATAGCTGTTTTGTGGTCTTTGTAATGCCAGATGTTTCCCTGTGTGGGCATGTATGTTAACTGATTGCAGGAACAATGGCACTTCTTTATACAACAGGCTCATCATTCTACTGTAAGCAGCATTTACATTACCTCAGTATGAAATGGCTGGGTGTTCTATCCCATAAAGCAGTACCGCACACCACTATTTTTAGTAACCGACGTTTCACGTAAGCATGCAGAGGGACAGGTTATTGCTGCAAGCAATGGCCAGTAAGGGGAGGGATTTGATTTCACTAAAGGGGACGTTTTTCAATTGCAATTGTGTATATTTTCTTTTCTTTTAGTCTGTTTTTACATGAGTAAACAAAAGCAAAATTTGCCCGTTGCCTGTGAAAGCGCCCATGGCTTGTTGTTGTAGTTGTGTAATAATTTAGTGTACAGTTTTTATTTAATGCTCTTAATTAATGTTTTTCTGTACTGTATTCTGTTCATGTTGAGACAACGGACCGCTATTTTTTGCATTGCACTTTAAAATCTTGAGTTAATGTTTTCATATCATTTTCTCTATTGTTTTAACCAAAGCATTTTGTCTGAAATGTTACAAAGCCTTTCCCCCATGTTCGCATAGTTGTTTTTATTTTATTTATTCATTTATTTATTAAGAGTTTTTATTAACAGATTTTCTTACAAAGTCATGCTCACCCATGGAATCTTAAAATCTGTTTTATATTTTAAATAAGACTATTATAGGAAGTCTAGGTACATGAAACGGGAAGCAGTGAAGTAGCTTAGATCTTTTATTGTGACATTCGGTATGTGGACCAAGGGCCGACACAGCAAAACCCTCAGTTTTTAAATTATACCTTTTCATGGGTCCATTCGGTTATACTCTCTGAGGATTTTGCTGTGTGAATCCTGATGATACCTGAAGTTCAGAACAGTTTGGTAAATAGATGTTTGAGTGTATAAGTGCATTATTCATGCACCAGGTAGTGCCTCCCATTGTTTAGCCCTTGCTCTTTGTTTCTCATAGTTTCTTTCCCCTCCTGCACCTCATTATCATTCTGTTTCATTGTTAATTATCTTAAACATCTGTGGTGGAAAAAGTACTCAAATGTTTTACTCAAGTGAAAGTCTCAATACTGCAATATAGACATAATTTACTTGAGTAAAAGTAGCATAAGTAATGGTATCAAGATGGAATTCAAGTACTAAAAGTAATTGCATATTGCAGAAAGTTCAATATGTGTACAAAATAAAGAAGATTAGTGAGCTTGTAGATCGGTGTGTTTTCAAATAAATATAACTTAGTAAAATTACACATTTTGGATCTGAGATCTAGTGGACTAGAGATAAAACTATTGGAAATTAGAAATACTCAAGTAAATAAAAAGACATACCTCATAATTGTACTGAAATACAGTACTTGAGTAAATGTATTTAGTTACTTTAGTACACCACTGCTTAACATTAACAGTGTATTCTGAGCAAGCCTGCTGTCTGTTAGATATTATGGATCTTTTTCTATTGTTGATCTATGGCAGTGACAGTGAATATAACGTCATATAGAACATGCAGTAACAGTAGCCTGTAACAATACATACAGCACATAGCACTGTATATCATTTACTGTAAATGTTGCATTTAAGAAGAAAAAAGAAAACAGCTGAGCTTGTGTATTGTATCTGAATATTATACAGCCTGGTGCTTGTATTAGACAAACCAATCCAGTATGATTTATCTTGATGTTATTGCACATTGTACATCCAGGGATGTACAGTTGCTTACGTATCTCTGACCCCACATCATACCAAGGTGACCCAAAATGTTTGTTTGCTACGTGGACATCGCCAAAAAAGAAATGTACCGGTCATTTAAATTGATAACTCGTGCAACGTAATCTCCAGAACATTGCATAATGCTATTGTCAGCGCTATATATTGTCTTGGAACGCTCCATTTTGAGTCTGAACCAACGGCCATGGTCTGCCAGCCATTTGGTCTTTGTCTTGTTGTTTTCTGACGTAACTAAAGGACAAAGTGTATTAAGTATAGTCTGTATGCCTCAGGCCAGCCAACCTGTTGTGCATCACCACTTAATACTCAGAAAATTCAAGCAAGATCAGACTCAATGTTACACATTCAGTCCACCTTCTATTGTAGTGCTGTATATTGTAGTTCACAATTGCACCACCTTCTGGATTACTTTTACTTGGCAGAACATTTCTGTATTGAGTGTGGTTTCTTTCTAAAGGCCTCAAGGCCGAAATCATTTTACTTAACCTTCTTAATGATGTTTTGGGTCATCTTTGTATTTGACATAGCTATTAGTTTTGCCTTTTGTTTTTTTTGTTTTTTTCTTAGAATGCTAATAGATGTTTATGTTGCCTGCTGAAACAGTGGATAAGTATAATAGAAGTCTTTATTTATCAAATCATGTGGGAAATGGACTTGCCGGTTTCCAGTGTAGAATGAAATGAATAATCATGCACGAATCATCATGTCTCTTATTTTATTGGTACGAAAGTATGGATAAAAGCAGAAGAAGTTCAATTCACCATGCCAACGCTTGACAGAAGGAGACAGTTTTCTTGTCTCTGTGTCAATCAGTCCTCCACCACTGCATCAGATTGCATCAGATCCAATCCTATAAATATTATTTAACGTGTAAATTACGTTATCTACAGTAAAACAAAAGCAGTCAGTGGCACTTTTAAGGCAGTTTCTAAGTTTGCAAGCTGCTTGAGACAACCTGTAAAGACAAAATGATACATTGTTACTTCATGGATTTGACGCTTATTTAAGTGGCATAGTTCTGGATCTAAGCATGTGGATCCTTTATCTTCGTCTCTGCTCTCCTTGCCTCTGTCCCTTGCCTTACTGCTTGCTAATAATGCCAGCCTCCCCTTCTCTCCTAAGTGCAGCTTGTAAACTATGGCTACCCATGACCCTTGTATCAACTAACTGGATTACCTTCTTGGTTCTTGTCATGTATATAAAAAACAGACTGCTGTGTTGGATCCTATCACACACACAGATCATATTAACTCTCTTTATCGCTCCTCCACTTTATACCATGACGAGTAAGAATTGAAAACATAATCAGACCCGGTGCTTTACGTGTCCTCTCAGAAGCAGTGATCCTGTGCTGACTCGGGGTACAGGTTTTGCACTTCTCATGTCAAATGGTAAATGACCCTGGGTCAGCACTGCTGTTCTCTGAGCTGCTTGAAAAGGTCCGGGTCACACCCGAAGTCTGATGATGAAGTCTTTAATCTCAGTGCTCACGTTTATCTTTGAGTGTTCTGAAGTTTCTGCTGGTGTCTTCTTATGTCTGTAGACACGTAATAAAAGTTGTTGAGAAAACAAAGTGAAATAAATAAAATAAATGTTGGAACTCATTCTGTTGGTGTATGTGGATTGTATTGTATTGAAGACTTTATTCTGTTTATTTTTAGTTTATTGCATTGATGTGACAGTTGATGGCTCGGTTGTTATGGACATTCGCGGTCTATGACCGTGTATGACACAATCTCTGACTCTTGGTAATTCTTTGTAGTGGTTTTAAAGTTCAAGTTTGGCTGAGTTCACCGGGAGCACTGTGAAAACAGATTGACTTTTGAATAAACATCAGTACTTCTCTCATTTTAACCCGATACAAATCGAAAAAAAAAAATTGGCCTGTATTAGAGCCAGCAGTTCCATGTCAGATGATAAACGAATGAATCTGTCACTACGAAATTACACCTCACGTTGTGTAACACTGTGCAAATACGGTACAGCTCAGTTGCATAACACTTAGTGACGTACTTTCACTTTCAGGACATTGCGATACGTATGTGTACTGTGTGTGTGCATGCGTGCGTGCGTGCGTGATTGGTTGCTGTGGTTCTGAGCTCTCTATAATTGATAAAGCACTCACAATGTACTCAACCCAGGAACCGTTACAGTAATCCGCTCTCATAAGAGAGCCATGAAGTGTTACTGTTACAAATACAAAGGTGCTTTATGGAGTGACCATAGAGGAGGTTCCTGCAGACAAGTCAGGGGTTTTAGAGCGTGTTTGTGATTGTGTTGTCTGGCGAGATACTGTTCACTAGGTCTGCTATATGTATGCAAGCCGTTATGAATATTTTACTCTGCATTAAGTGTGCGTCTGTGCATGCCTGTCTGCCTTCCTGGCTGTCTCCTCTCTGTCTCTTGTCCTCATTTTTCTTCAGTATTTGTTCACGCTTAATTGGATTCCTTTGGTAGAACTACAGATGTGAGGTTTCTGATAACTTCCTGCCATTGGCAGTTCAATAGAATGTCAGTACATTGCCAGTGAGAATTTTCCAAGATGTTATTATTATAGTTTTTTGCAACCCACCACCTAGTGCCATTTATCTAATCCTATTATCAAAATAATCAAATAAAATTAAAGAAAAACAACACGTGATTGGGAGTCAAAGTGTATAGATGGAGTTCCTCTGCTGGACACTTTTATTTTTAAGATTTGTTTTTTGCGTTTCATCCTTTATTGGTAGTTACAGGTGAATGGTAAATTGTGCACTTACTGTATATAGCACCTTTATCCAGGGCACATTGTATAGATTGTGGATCCTATTCAGCCATTCACAGTTTCACACACTAATGGTGGGAAAAACTATGCAAGGTAGCGACCAAGCATATTGGTAGCAATTAGGGGTTAAGTGAATTGCTCAAGGACACATCGACACATCAACTCTGGGGGAGCCCGGGTTCGAACTGGCAACTTGTGGTTACAATCCGACCACACGTGAGCCACCCCCACCCTTAAGTGAAGACAGTAATAGGAGAGAGACAGGGGGATACATACAACAAAGGTCATCATGAACAGGACTCAAACACGCGACAGGCCAGAGCCTACTGTATATTATCTACTGTATGTACAGTATATGCCATGCGCCTTTCAGTAGCAAAGCAGTATGGTATTATGGTAAGCAAGGCTAATCAGTGAATAAAATGATTGTATCTGCTCTATCAGTGATATCAGGTCTCTATGTATCTAGGACATTACAAGAGCAGTCAGCCAGACAACCATGCGCTGCATATTCGTTCCTTTTAAAATATAAGAAACGCTATTCCAAACATGCTGAGTCTGATCCTCTCGAGGCCATGCGTGTGTGGGTATGCGCTCACAATGCGCACCAGACCGTGACTGTCCCTTTAGTCCTCTATGTACTGTACTGTAGTGTACATCCATTCCATACCATGTTACAGTAGGTCTATATTTCCGGTTAGTGGCCACCCTATCCTTCTTGTTAATTATGTACACTAAGAAGGACCCCCATCTGAGGCTTGGGTCCAACATGTGTTGCTCTTCCTCCGTCTTGGTGTGTATTTGTTGCTCAGAGGGCGAAAAACAACCGTATGGAGGAACGCCTGGGGATTTTCTTCTATCATTCAACCAGATTCATCATTCAACCAGACTTACATTTGACATCTGTCAGCTTCAGGATCGGATTGTAAGTGATATTGTATTCATTTTTTATGTGTGTGTATTGGCAGAAGTGGATGAACGTACAATTTGGAATATTGTAAACACAATTATACTCATCATTCATGATTCATGCTTGAGATGCTAAACAATAGGTATATTATGACATGTTCAAAAGCAAAACAAACAAACAAACAAATTGTTGTTTGTTCAATACACTATATTATCCTTGTGTGTGTGTGTGTGTGTGGGGGGGGGGGGGGGGGGGGGGGTGCACGTGCGCATGTGGACACTCATGCATGTGTGTGTGTGCATGCATGTGCGTGTAAAAATGTAAACCACTTTAAGAGATCAATCTTCTATTCTAATCATTATTTGATTAAGAACTACCAAGCTACAGTTCTCATAGATCTACTTAATTGAGTGGCACAATAGGTATAATTGCACCAATCATGCCTATTGTGTAGGCCATAGAGTAACTATGGCAATTGGGGCTTGTTGAGAAATCCTGTGAATCAGGAAGGTTACCCGACTCAGGATATCACATCTCATGTGCTCTCTAACACACCATGCACTTTCTCCTCAACACACAGGGGGTACCCTACAAGCTCCTGTTTCACCTGTTATTCCCTACATGTCTTGTATGCAGTGACTGTTACTCTGTACATTGAACACGTGTGTTTAAGTGTCTTCACGGGAGTCTCTTAGAAGATTACCCTGGGGCCTCTTATTGAGCCACAACTCCCACAAGCGATATTCTGTTTCATATTTCTCTCCAGCTGCCCTGACTAATCCTGTATTTCCTTTCATTCTCTTAAATTAGACGTATCAAACAAATTACATTAAAAACACTTTACAGCAGACATAATGGTTGTGTGTTGTGGTGTTGGTATAGTTATTGTCGGTTGATTTCTTATTTTTAATGTCATACTGTAACTGAGTTACAGTAGTGTAAGAGGCATGTGCTGTTCCAATCCCATAATCGCACGTTGTCTGGATAAAAAATATATATTCCGAATTGTCCCTGGTTATATGATGACTCCCATTTTTCAAACCTTATTTGTGGAAAAAGAACATTGGATGTCAAATAACCCCCAAATATACCGGTAATATGACAGCAGTTTTTTTTTATATTTCCATTGGGGAAAAAACATAGTCTTATATTGATATAGAGTAAATACAGTTGTATATCAATATAGACTATAGTCGACAATTATTTGACAATGAATGTATTCGATTCTACTACCAAAAACATGTGTGGTTAAAGCTCTATATAGCCTTACTTTGTGCAGGTGTAGCATCCAGTACCCTCAACAGGCCTGCCAGTTGGGCTCAGCCCTGCTGTTACGACAGGTTGTGTGCCAGTGAATGTCTCATCATGTGTGTTGCTTTCAGGGTGTCTATGCAGGGAGAGGATCTGACAGTCCAGTAATAAGTGGGAGAGATTAGCAGTGGTCCAGTGATCCAGTACAACCAAACCAGCATGGAGAACAGTAAGGTGACCAGCCATCAATACAGGGAACATTCGGGAAAATGTATAACCTGAAATACAAAGTATATATAGACCAATAACATTTTATCCTAGCTGTATAAATAAATGTTTCTGTTCTTACTCCTGTTGTGTATGCTGTATGTGTGCATATACTGTATGTCACCAGCAGCCAGTGAAGGAAGTACAGCCCTTACCTCGGGATACCACCCCTCCCCCAGTGGCCCCTACCATTACCTCCATGAGGTACAATGTGGGCTCCATTCAGCATGTACAGGTGGCCTCCTCAGGTGAGCCAGGATATTATACATCATAGCTGTTGTGTATACAATTATTTGTCTGCAGAGACTATTTAAGTGTGATGCCTTGCATGTAATATTAATGTATTAATATATTATTTATTTTTTAAATACATGTTTTTGCATTTCCAGGATTTGAACATTGTACAGATATACTGTAAATAAAAGCCTGTTAGGATTAATAAACATAAATTAAATACCGTATTGTTGTCCCAAATATAAGACAACTCTGGTTATGAGACGATTCCATTTTTCAAGTCTAATTTGTGGAAAAACATTTAATGTCAAATAGTTAGCTAGGATATTTCTGTTGGAAAAAGCAGTCTTATATTCAGGGTAGGGTATAGAAAAAATACTGACTATAAATAATGTACTATGCCAAAATAGGCCATATTTAATCATTTTACTTTCACAGTTGGGTAAGAAAATACAGAAATAGATTTTGTGGATAGATAGTAGATAGTAGATAGTAGTACCAGATAAATAGCATGAGTCAGCTGATGTGTGTGTTCACAGTGGTGACGTCGTTCAGCCATCTAAAGCCTCCAGAGAGGGACCACCACAACCTGTTGGCTCAGATGAAAATGAAGTCCCTGAGACATGCCGGTATCACTGCTGCGTTTATTGGACAATCGGTGAGCTACAGTAGCCGGGGAGACTGGATACAACATGGGGTGACCAGATGTCCCTCTTTGCTTGGGACAGTCCCTCTTTTCCAAGACTTTATTTTAGCCCTGTCCCACATTCTGACTGGCAGGCATCAGTGTCAGTTATTATAGTCCTTCAACCTTTTTCATATCGGGGCCCACCTAAATTTTAGCCACGGACCACCAGGAGGCGGAGATGTTTGAACGCAAAACCAAGATTTTTCAAGTTTTTGCCCACAATTTATGAGATAAACTGGCAAAACGTGGGTCAAAATAGCAATTCTTCTGCATTTTCTAAGTGTGTAGACCTGTAGATTCTTTAAAAATAAATAATTCAGATGTTTAAATATAATTTAACTCTTGAGAGCGTAAAAATGAAACCAATTTGACCCGTAAGGCTCCATTTGGTTTCATTTTACAATCTCAGGAGTTACAGATCTGCAAGGGTCCATTTGGTTACCATTTGTCCATCATTTAGCTGGGACCCACCTGGAATCCTCTCAGGGACCACTGGTGGTCCCTAGACCAGCTGTTGAAAACCCCTGCTCTAATATTGACTTTCAATTGTAAAGCTCCTTCATGGTCACTTTCGCTGCAAGATGTGTTTTTAGGCCTGTAAAATTACATGATAAATATTCCATTACATGACAAAATTTGAGACTCCAGAGTTATTTTATATAAAAAGATAGGCAATATTAGGCTTATTGGCAAATATGAAAATCAAGCCATATACTAGGATGAGATTTTCCGCACCCCTGTCCCACCCAAGTACTTCTTTTCCTCAAATTAACAGTTGGCATCTGGTCACCCTACTACAACAGTAGTCCCTAGTGACTGGATGCGTGGTTTGGTTTCCCAGTTGACAGACCACGTTTGAATCCCTAACAAAACACCATAACAAATTGTTATGGTGTGTCCAAATGGGCAAATGTAAAAGATGCAATACACAACGTACCTCTAGGCCTATGGGCAGTTTTCATTTCAGCCCTATATACATTTCAGCCATATGAAAACAGCTTTGTGAACTTGAAGATCAAGATTTTTAGTTACACATTTAGAAAACTTGGAATGATATTCTGTATAATGATAATTTTACTTTTGTTGCTTTAAGTGCATTTTGATGCAAGTACTTTTTTACCTTTACTCAAGTATATACTGTATATATAACGCCCGGGATTCGAACCCGGGTCTCCCGCGTGAAAGTCCAACATCTTAACCACTAGACCAAGAGGACATCCCCTTGGTCCGGGGGCAGATATTGGTTTTTCCAGGCCATCACGGCAGAGGCTGTAGCCACCTGCTACTATATATATTAAACCCTCATTGAAAAGCTGTACAAATGAAAGTGACGATTATCTCCATGCCGTCACCATGCAGAGACTGGAGAACGAGGAGCAGCTGGCGGAGGTTCCCATCGTGGACGTAATCATGGCTGACATTGATTCGCTGGTGCCCACGCACGATGAGAGCGGCCGCCCAATAGCGGAGTGGAAGAGGCAGGTGATGGTACGACAACTGCAGGTCAGACTACAGGATGAAGAGGAGCACAGGAGACAGGTACTACAGTGTGTGTAATGTTTACTCAGTGGTGGAAAAAGTATTCACATTTAACTGTGAAGACAACCAATCTTGCCAAAGAAGAGTTCCTCAGAAGGTTCATGTGTGGGTACCAGGGGTGGACTGGGAGCTCAAAACGTACCGGGCAATTTTGTCTCAGAGCGGCCCTCAGAGCGGCCCTCTGAATCTTTGTGGGGGCTCCGGGGCCTGAGCCCCCATGAGAATTTAAGACATTAGGGGCTCTGGGGCTCGGGCTAACTAAAATTAGTTAGTTAGTTTTAGTTAACTATAAAAACCCTGCAATAGGCAGTCTCATTTGAAGAGGACAGAGGGCCGCCAGCACTGATTCGTGGGCCGGTTTTGTGCAGATTTTTTTTTTAAAATTAAAACACGACATTAACGGCCCCCGGAGGGGTCGGCCCACCGGGAAAATGCCCTGTATGCCAGACTGTCAGTCCACCCCTGGTGGGTACTAACTTAAGTTCACTACTCCCTCCACCACACACACCAGGATATGGCTAATGGCAACATACCAGACGACGGCTGGAAGTACTCGCAGGAGCACAATGCCGTCCTGGGGCCATTTGGAGAGCTGCTGAACGAGGACGACCTGACCTTCCTCCACCGTCAGATGGAGAACGTGTCCCTCCTGAAGCGCTGCCAGGCTTACGAGCTGGAGCTCACCCGGCTGACGGAAGAGCTGAGGGCCATCTTCCCCGATCCCATCGTCAGCATCTCCCTCAACAGGGAGATCTTAGAGCGGACGGTCACGGAGGAGGGACAGCGGCTGCCCCTGCCGGTGTGGTGCAGCCGTGTCTCCGAGATTGTCAGGAACATGTCGCTGCTGCTGAGCAATCTCACCGGCAGCAGCGGCGTCACGTCAGGCCAGAGGAGCACCGTGGACGGGTTGATGGAGGGGGTGAGGGAGCTGCAGGGTGTGAGGGACGGTTTAGGACTTCACCAGCCAGGGCAGGCCAAGTGTCAGGACCAGGGCCTAGGCTCCACGGTGGTCCGACAGGAGGAAATGCCTGCAGCATCTGCAGCAGGCTGCAGGATACCCCACATTGGGATGGCGTCAACTTTTAGCCACCGGCTGGAGAGCAACAGCTATGGCAGGACGCAGAGGGAGAGGGCGCAGCAGGAGATTCAACAGTCTGGAGTGTCTGTTAAAAACCTCCGGTCTAACTTCGAGGGCCAGATCGGGGCCATTTATCCGTTTGCCGGTTTTGTGAACAACTCTCACAAGCAGGGTAATAGTAACGGGGGCCAGGGAACGAAGACTGGGATAGTGGTTGGATTACCGGAAATAAATGACCACAGTGCCTGCCCTGATTTAAGCTGCAAAACGAACAACCACGGCGAACCTAAACCGGTTGTGACCGTGATGGAGACGGTCAGCTTGAGGAAAGAACGTATAGTGGTGCTTTTCCTCAGCCACTGGAAGAAGTCTGCCTATGCCATTTCACTGAGAGCAGCCAGGCTCAAACAGGGACACGAGGCACCATCAAACGACGCCGCTGCAGCGACGTCGCCGCAGCCTCAGCAGAGACAGACCTCCATGTTTGAGTTCTGCCGCCAAAGGACCGCTGTCGATAGGATGCTCCACTCTTGGAGGAACGTGAAATGGGGCCAGAGAGACACTCTCACTGTCCGTTGCTCCGCCCCCTCCGCCACGCCACCTCGGCCCACCTACTCCCCCGAGCAGTTCCTGCCGGAGGAGGATGGCGTCGCGGCAAGCCACGACACGTTGACCCTTGACCTCTTCATGCTGGGATACTTCCGCATCCTGGAGCAGGACCTGTCGGCCGAGGAAAGGAAGATGAGGCACCTCCTGTGCTTCGAGGTCTTTGACCATGTGGGCACTTTCCCCTGGAGCACCGTCAGGGATTTCCACAAGGCCGTCATTGAAGACATCCGGGCCGGAAAGAGGCAGTGGAGCGCTGGCTTTGAGGACATCAAAGCGCGCTTCTTTGGGAATTCCGGCAAGGCCAGGGTGTGCCACGAAGGTGGACCCGGAGAAACCCTGTGCCCGCTGTCGTTATCTGTGTCATTATCCCCTGATACTAGGCAAGTACCCATGGTCATAGTTCAGTCTGCTTCTTCTGAGGACAGCGGGAGTAGCGCCGACTTCTCATCTTTTAGCAATGATGAGATCTGTCAATACATTGATCGTAGCTTTGCTTTCTGGAAGGAGAAGGAGGCGGAGATGTTTGATTTTGAGCGTTAGTCTGTTGTACATATGTGCATTTTGTTTTGTTTTAATGTTTTGCATCAAATTGATAGGAGCTCGGTTTTGTGCTTATTTGTGTTTGTACTGAAACTGATTCCAAATAAATACATGACAGGATATGATATATAACATAACATGAACCGTATTCTATGTTTATGTATATGCAGGCCTTTAATAATTTCTTCCCTAATGACTAGTGTCAAAGATATGACTACACATGTAGTAATACAATGCCTCAGGGGTGTACATGAAAACAAAGTTTAAGACACTATTGTTTGGCTTACTTTTCTAAAACCAGAGGAGCCAAAAATGGTGAAGTACTAGAGCAAACAAACGAACAACTGGAGCTCTTGGTTTGGCGGTAGAATACCTATTATAAAACCTGCGATATGCCTTTTGAGATATCTGCAATTTATGACAGGGTTGACTGATGACTCTACCAAACAAAGGCTCAACGTTGAGTGTTAGGGTGAGAGTTTGAGATACTGTAGGTACCTGGCCAATGGTATGTCTAACTAAAAGCATGCACACATTCTGGCCAAGGAAACTTTAAACCAAATGCTTTTGTAATTCATTTAGCCAATACAATGACTTGTTATATCAAGTGGTATTCTGTTCCCTTTTACAGAGTTCAGAAAATGTTGCAGTTTCTGAGTGGGAGCTGGGACACTACCGGAATAAGTAAAGGGTTTTTAACAAGGTTTTGTTTGACCTAGTTAGGCTAATATAGTTTCTGTGTTTCCAGAGCCTCCAGGTCTATCCAATGGTTAACTCCTTGGAATCCTGTGGGCAGCTATTGGTGTCGGTGGGATAGCCTATAGGCCTATGTTACGTGCTGTGTTGACTTATTTAGTTTAGCATTTTTATACCGGTATTTGTTATAATTTTAAATATCTGGTTCAGTGTTGAAGTATGTCCTGTATGTTATGTCACGTGCAATGTTAAGGCTAAAGCCAATCTAGACAATAGGTACTGGGCCATTATTATTTAATTTAGCATAGTTTGGATTTTGGTTTTCTGTATTAGTATTCTTTTTGTTATTTGTTTGCTGTGTCCTTTAGTAGGCCCTGAAGGCTATAATCGCCATTCAGCTTTAGTCAGTCATACTAGGGTTACTCAATCAAAGTTTTGACTAATCCTAAAACGATACCCATTGTTCTCTAGTGCCCACTCTTCTGCCCCCAATATGCCCACTCTCCCAGGGGCCTGTCTATCACAGGGCCCTGAGCCTAGACACTGACTGACTCTTGCACTCTCTCCCTTTCTTCTTTGCACTGACCCATTTTGTGTGTATGTTTGTCTCTCCTATATTTGACTCTTTGCCACATGTATTCACATGCATCCTGCTCTCTGTCTATCACTTCCTCCTCCTCCTCCTCCTCCTCCTCCTCCTCCTCCTCCTCACTCCAGTGATTTATGCTGTGTCATGGTATGCTCATGTTCACCCAGCTGCTCCAGTAAGTACATTAACTCGTCAGCTGCATCACATCATCACAACCATGGAGTGGCGCTTCAGCTTGGATGGACAGCAGGACTATTCAGCATCATCATCAGCTCAATACCCTACCCGGGGCTAAGTACAGCACCCCCCAGCGGCCATTGCCAAAAAATAGCTACTGATACTGCAACTGAAAAATTGAGATAAGAGTCAATCAATGATGTTTTCGACCCCACCTCTTAAGTTTAAGAGGTTTAACACGACAGACTTCCAGTAGCTTTATACAAGTCACTTATTTTGCTCATAATATTGTCTTATAGGCAACTGTAGCTTGACTCAAAAGCTTTGAGTTTGTATCTATTTTCACAATTTATGCAAGCATTGTGCAGCAAAGTATATAATCATCAGAATCATTGATTTAGTTCATTCTACTATCTAATTAGGATTTTTGTCAATTTGTTGATACATAAGAAATGAAACAAATTATAAAAAGATACTTCGTTTCCTGGTTATTCGATTAGCATACATGAGTACAATCAAATATCTTTGGTCAATTGCCCTGTATAGTGGGCCCTCGTCTCTGGCAAACCAAGGTCAATTGCTGATGCTGGCAATCATTTCAGGTTTTATCTGGCGTGGGCGCCGTGCCCACCCTGCCCTATCTCTTATAGTGGACTTTGCAGAGCCAGGAAATTCAGCACTTTATATACACCTATAGGTTTGGTACTTTGGTAGATTATTTCTGGCAAAGTGCTGCCCCTGTTCTGATAAGCTTTCTTTTTTCCTCATCTATCGGTCTGTCTGTCTATCTGACTGCCAAAAAATAATAAATATGAATACCCTCATATCCTTGTAGTGACTGGCCATGCAATTAAGGCTACCTTTAAAATTGTACATTTAGAATATTTTACGCTGATGGTTCGATTCCCAAGCCTGACTGCCTTTGAGTGTTACTCCCCATTTTCTCCCCCTTTCTTTTTGCTAATACCCTTTCCATAAAGGAAAAAACATCTACTTTTTCTTAATAAATAGACAGATTTGTGATACATTTATTTTACTTCTATGAAAGTGCAGGCATGTACCAGCTATTGGGATCATACATTCCTCTGCCTGAACTCTGCATTCCCCCGATTTGAGTTTTTGTCTGTTGTCGTGATCAACACAACTAGAAAAGTAATGGCTGGAATGTTGTGCACATTCATGCTCTCAGGAGGAAAGCAGCTATTGATTTAGGTGACCTCATGACCTGCCCTTTACTGCCACCATCAGGCCAAACTTTTCATTATTGAAACAAGCATATCTGAACCATACAAACACAAATTGCTGTGCACCTGCTCCCATGGGGAAGAAACCTATTGATTTTGGTAACCCCATTGACTTTCCTCAACTGCCATCTCCAGGCCAAACTTTTGTCATGCCCACAACCCCCAAAAGTATAAACAGTAAAAGGTCAAGGGTCAATCATCAGGTGTGTAACAGGTGCATTGTGAATTAATCTCCATCCTTTCTTGTAATTTTGTTGACCCTGCTAGGGCCTGGCCTCTACTGTCACTACTGGGAGATACAACTGGGGGGGAAAAAAGGCATGGGAGAGATGGTTAAACTGCGGTGCTAGTGTAGGCTATACTTTACTGAGTGCATTAACTGAGTCACAGTGGATTACACCGTAAAAAGTGTTAATTTATCTATTTGTAATAAAAATAAAAAATAAGATGGTCTGTGCCATGTGCTCCAGCTCTTCCCTTCTGATGATTTTTCCAATATATTAGTTTTGTTTTATGCAATTACAATTTACAATATAGGAATTTAGCAGATGGTTTTAATCCAAAGCGACATTTTATGCATGAACAAAAGAAAAGGCATGGCATAACATCTTGGTGATCATGAATCATACATGAGTTAGGAAGTAACAGGGTAAAATCTGTATAAATAAATCTAATCTAAAATCTATATAAAACTATGCTATAATAGGTCTACAATACATGACCTGCTATTTAAGTCTACATAAAATGCTATCTAAGATACTGTATGTGCTGCCGATAGAGGCTATAAGTACTACTGCAAGTGATATGAGCCAGCTAACATGGAGAGGTGCACTTTCAGACTGTGATGGAAGATTGGGAGCGAATCTGAAGTTCTAATTGCAATGGAAAGCACATTCCATAGTTTTGGAGCCACACGGCCCAGCGCACCAATTGGATCATTGCCCGGCATTTTGTGATGATTAAATACTCTAATCCAGAAAGTCATAATCATAGCCATCATATATTGAAATGACTATATCCAGTTGTCACTGTTGTTGTCACTGTCTGTATATTTCCGATTTCAAGAACTGAGGGCGTGCTACCTGCTGTCACGGGACAGTCCATGCCCTAAACTGAGACAATGCACCCATGAATAACTTTGCTGGCCGGCTTAGAAAATTGTGGAAATTAACAGTGCATATTTAGTTTTTTAACATGAGTGCATATTTAGTTTTTTAATATTGGTAACTCAGTGAACACTTTACACATGTTTCACTATATTGTCGGTTGTGCTTAATTATGATTGTTTGGCACCTGGCTCTCCTGCAGTAGCCTACTGGTGATTCTCTTGAATAGTGGGGGAGGAAACCAAATGCTATAGAGCAGGAGGGGTGTCTGTGTTCTGAGAGCTCTTGTGTTATACTGTGTGTTCTAATTATCTTGTTGGTGTGGCACATGTAATGCATTGGAATTGGTTTAGTAAAACCGAGTAATTGTGTTAAAAAGTTAACACATGGGCCGTGGTTAGCCGTATGTGTAGTTAAGTGGGTTTTTAGTGTTCCTTGGCATGGTCTTGCCTAGTACAAGAAGGAGGCCGTAGGAACAATTAGTCAGTTAAGTTGGGCTTGATGCAAGCAGAAGGTTATTCCCAGGGAGAGCTTTATTTTCTTTGTCTTTTTCCTAAGTTTCGTCCTCAGTATTTTGTTTGTTAGGCCTGCGTGAAATATGTAAATTCATTGCCTCCAGGGAAAAAAACAACCTAAAACGGTATTTCTGGACTTATTGTCACTTTTTGGAGCCTTGGCCCCTCGGGTCAACCTTACACCTGTGATGTGGTCGGTCAGATTCCAGGGGTGAACAGTTTCACGTCAGGCCACCCCTTATACTGTAATAAGCAACATGCATTATTCTGCAATTGACCAACCGACTTGTCTGTGTTTTAGGCATTGGAGGGCAGTAACTAAGTACATTTACTGTACTTTTTGTACCATTACTGTAGGTCTACACAGCATATGTACTTTACTTGAGTATATAACATTTTAAAGTACTTTTACTTCTACTCCAATAAATGCTTTTTGAAAAAAGTTACTTTGTACATTTGTAAGGGGAAAATAGCAAGCTCACAATGTATTGAGGAGATGTAACACATTGTGAGTATGTACTTGTAGATGAGCTATTTATACTTGAAAACTTGAGAAATTCTGCATAAAGCATGCTTTCTACTTTTTGTGCGTAGTGATAGCCATACTTTGTACTTTAGTGCTGCCTGATGGTGTGTGAATTTGTCTGTGTTAAAATGAAACCCAAACCAAATGGAGCCTTCTGGGTCCATTTGGTTTCATGTTTACACTCTCAAGAGTTAAAATATTCATTCAAATTGGCCCTCTTAATTAAGAAGTCTACACAATTAGAGAATGTATTAGATTAATGGCCATTTTGATCCACATGTTTGCCTGTTTTGTTTGCGAAAATCCAGCCTGATATTGTGGACTAAATCAAAAGAAATCTTTAGTTTTGGGTCTGTGGGGTGAAAATGCTGAATAAATAGTGGGCCCTGGGATCAAAAAGATTGACAGCCACTGAGCTATGGTGATACACAGCTACAGACTTGTGTCTGTAGTGTGTGCAATTCCTTATGCAATATGCCACTGTCACGCCTATGTGACAGTTTATGTATACTGTGAACCTTATGCTCAATTATTCATGTCCCCTATGCTCTCCCAAAGTCATGCCCTTTTTAAAGACTACCTGCTGTTCTGTCTTGGGCAGTCCTTCAGAGCTATTATCTGTAGTATTAATAATGCCTCTTATTATTGGAGAGCAGAAACAGACAGGTACTGTAATCTTCTTCATTCAAACATTCTATAGTTGTTTAGACTTGGGCTAATTCAGATGACGAAAATTTTAACTCGGCGTGTGCATGTGTGTGATGATGATGATGCAGAGGACAAGCAGTTACCTAATGATTAGGTTGTAGTACAATGGTGCTGTTCTTTATCCAGTCTTTTGTCAATTTGCATTAGAATAAAAGGAAAAAGAGGGAGAAGAAAATGTGATATCTTAGTTTCATACAGGTCAGGAGAACTATCCTGTTCATCATGTATGTGCTGTGCTGCCCACATCATAGTCTAATAGGTGTATAACTCATATTCTTCTCCTGCAAAAGCAAAGTGGTGTGTGGAGACGATGGAATTTAGTTCAACTCAACCTGTCATTCTGACTGTTAATGTCACTGTGAACCTGCGCTGCACATCCCACACAGAAAGTCCAAAGAATATCTCTCTTTGTGTGTGTGTGTGTGTGTGTGTGTGTGTGTGTGTGTGTGTGTGTGTGTGTGTGTGTGTGTGTGTGTGTGTGTGTGTGTGTGTGTGTGTGTGTGTGTGTGTGTGTGTGTGTGTGTGTGTGTGTGTGCGCGCGCGTGTGTCTCTCATCTCATTTGGTTTGTCTTTCTGTGGCCATTCTCTCTCTTTCCTTCGCCCTTCATTGTCACTCTTTGTCAAACTCCCCCTCTCTCCCTCTCCTTTTGTCTCTTGAATCCGCCATCCTGAAATAAATGGAAAAAGCAATTGAAGGAACACGGCCACCCTCAGGCAGTTTAAGGACAATAACAGTCACCAGAAGCAGAGGCATGTGTTTTCAGTGACTCTGACATGGCTCAAATGGAGTTTTAATGTACTATAGGTTTATATAGGAGGGGGAGGCGTTTGATTTAATAAATATAAAATATCTGTACTTCATCTATGGGGATGTTAAAATGGCCCCAGAAGTGTTTTGTACTATTTACCATCTATTACGATCTATCGGATAGACCTGTGTATTGTCATGGAGAAGTCTGATTTATGAAATATCAAAACTAAGGGCGAAACGGAGAAACTATGTTATTTTTCGTCCTAAAGTAAGATTAAGATTTGTAAGCGATATTTTCTCATCAGAGCCTACCTTTAAAGTTGCTTAAATTGCTTAATGTTATTGTGTAGGTTATTGTACTGGTTATATTTTTGTATTTGCCACCAGTGTTGGTTAATATTACTTAGGAGAGCAATATCTTTACTTTACTTATGACCCATTGGAAAAAGTAATAAAGTCTGCGGCGGATTAGGGATCTACAAACTGCAGTGCATATGTATTGTTATTGTGTTGATAGCTTGTAAATCTGATCTATTTTCACATGCAACAACAAGCTCAACAGTAGAGGCATGTTTTGGCAGAGTAGCATTGCTTATTAGGCTACCCATTTTGGCAGAGTAATATCTCTAATTTTGCTGGGAAAGGATTACAGCAGGCTAATATGTAATATTTAATTAGTTAATGACCAACACTTTTTGCCTGCACATAAGTCTGCAAGTTCACTATGCAAGTCAAATACAGGTATTATGCATATAAAAGACACTGGAATCTGAAATGAAATCTTTACTGTGAAAAGGTGAGAGAATTAAAGGGGAATTCCACCCATTTTCATTTACAAATGTGAACCAAATGGACCCTAGAAGGGTCCACTTGGTTACATTTGTACTCTCTCAGGAAAAAGGGGTCTGAAAGAAAAATCATTAACATGGTGAAATACATCTAGTATTTCACCATGTTAATGATTTTTTTCAGACCTCCATTTTTAGGAAATACAGAATTGGGGGAACTTTTTATCATGTCCACACGACATCTCTGAGGTATAATGACATATTAAAATGTTGAAAATCCTCTTTAATGACCAACACTTTTCGCCGCACATAAGTCTGAGAGTTCACCATGCAAGTCAAATATTATGCATATAAAAGGCACTGGAATCTGAGATGAAATCTTTACTGTGGAAAGGTGAGGGGAATTAAATATAGGTGAGGTCGCGCAGGCGCAAAAACATTGACAGGACGATGCTCAGCTCAGCTGCATTCCCATCATTCTGTGACGAGAGGCGGAGGAGGAGGATCCCCTGCACGCACGCACGCACACACACATGCACACACACGCACACACGCATACACACACGACCGAAGAACCGCAGAGTATTTAGAAGAACTGTGAAATAATCCCAGCAGCAGCAGCAGCAGCAGCTCCGCCGTCGCCGTAGCCATCATGTCCACCGGAGGAGATTTGGGGAACCCTCTGAGGAAATTTAAACTCGTGTTTTTAGGAGAGCAAAGCGGTGAGTCCCGTTAGAATATACGATTCACAGCTGATCGTCAGCTGTGAATGTTTGGTGATCGTCATTCATCGCCCAGGCGTTACGGTTATATTTCCTATCTTGGAAGCAGAAGCGATTACGTCTTCAGTCGTGCATATTGTCGGTGCATATTGAAGTTTTTAAATGATTCATGTCCTATAACGTGAGGACCACCGGCTGTCTTTCCGTATATTCCACACGATCCGCCGGTTCTTGGCAACTCCCTATATGTGCCTATAATAAAAAAAATGCGATTAGGTCGTGGAAAAGAAAAAAGGCACGCACATATAGATCACAAGCCCTGCAAGCGACTTTAAGTGTAAAACGTCACCGATCTATAATCATGAATTAAACTTATTGTATTTGAATTACGTGGAGAAAGATATATTTGTGGAAGCGTGTCATAATTTATATCCAGGCAATATTGAATTGGGGTGTTTTGATGTAGTACAGGACAGGTCCTGCTGCTGCAGTGACCGACAAAAATATCAGCTGTTTCGAGATATAACGGATCTAGTTTCATATAAAAATTGCCTCATGCCATAACATTTGTTAATATTTCTCTCCTTCAATGTATACATGCTCGTTTTCCTACGTTTGTTGGTTTTATTTTATTTTTCTGCCATATATTTTGGAGAGGACAACAAACATCTCCCCCTACGTGTGTCAGTTCGGGTCGGGACACACCCTAGGTTGGCGATGTCTGTGTTGTAGCATTCCTAAAAGCTCGCATATGACTCTCATCCCGCCGCCACTTCGCTGTCATCATAAAGAGATGAGATTAAAATAAAAAACACCGTGGCAGTGCCATAACATTATATTCATATTCAATAATCCATCTATTCGGGGGACAATAACTGTGCGCGAGGTCTGATGTGATGGGCACAGATTCAAGGGGACTGATCGATAATGGTTTAGCGCTATCAAGCTCCCTGAATACGTGTTCAGACATCTTCAGTGGCTCTGCTGGCTGCTCCTTCCTACACGACCCCCCTGTAAGCGAATGTAACGCCAAAGTTGTACAAAAATAACATTTTGCTGGTCACTGCATGCCTAAATGCAACTTGGAAGATTATATGGACTATATCTAATGACCTAACTAGTGTGTGTGTGTGTGTGTGTGTGTGTGTGCGTGTGCGTGTGCGTGTGTGTGTGTGTGAGTGTGTGTGTGCGCGCGCGTGTGTGTTGATCTGTTGTTGAGTATAGTTGGTTGAGCATTACAGTATTGTTGTGCAGTATGTTTTGCTGGCGTACAGGCCTTGTAGTCCTGTTTATACAATAGGATGCTGCAATGGTGCTGGCCATGGTGCTGAAGCCCGGGCCTATAGCATCGCCACTGCCTCTTGGCAAAGAAACACTTCCAAACAATTGTTCTTTAGGGGTCATCAACATGTCCTTACAGATTACTGAATGTCATTTTATCTTCACAATATTTATGACTACCTATTTACTATACGCACCACTATGACACATAGCATATAGGCTACTAGTGGTTCTCAAATGTATTATATGCAATGACCCCCTTAACTCTGAGAGTTAAGGGGGTCGTTCACTCTGTTTCCGTACTCATTTTGTGTGCTCATGGCAAAAATGAGTTGTGACAATAATGTCTGCCATAAGGCAACATGCGGCTATGACCCCTGCTCTTTATGCTGTGCGGGGATGGGGGCAGCAATCACCATGGTGGGCCTGTTCGGAAGGCACTTTATATAAAGGCAAAAATTATATACGGCTGTGTGTATCCGTAAGACTAGTGAGCTCAATTCTTGCGTCCTGTTTGATTCACCTTGAGATTCAGGTGGAGAGATCATGATCTTATACTGGTCTCATTAATTCAAATCTCAACCTTGTGTGTATTATGTCACCGTCATCAAGAATGATGGTTCCTTATTGGCCAGTGAACAGCACCAACAATGACATACATAACCACTAACCAGTCAATCGCATTACTTGCTCACACTGCTTGTGCATGTAATAATTATGTGGTTTGTTGTTTTAAAAGACTGCCTAACCCCCCATTTATCCTCTTAGTCTCATTGTGTCACACTGTAGATGTGTCCTCTAATGCTGTTTAGTTAATGCCTCATGGTTAAGGTTTCACTGCATAATAGCTATATATAGGCCAAGAGTGCCAACTAGCACATTGCACACAAGGCCTACTTGTGCACAAGTAGAGCGAGGGAGCAGAACACAAATATGTCTGCCAGGCTGGGTGAGCCGAAAAGCGGAAAAAAACGATTGCAGTGTCTGCGCTCTCCGCTCGCTCTGCTTGTGCAAATAACAACATTGTTGTGACCAATCACCATTGTTGTTGTCATTTTTCTGTCATTCTGACAAAATCGCACTAAAGGGTGATCAGCTAATCAAGCCATGGTTAAAATTCAAACACACAGACAAAGCTGGGCATATAGGATGGGCTAGCACTTAAAAAAAGCTTCTGGGCATGTAATTGTTGTATGTAAACATGGATTAGTTATACTGTTTTTGAGAGGCTATCACCACTCCTATATCCAGCTTTTTGGCTTATGGAATCCAAATGTTGCCCAAACTGTCTATCGTCTGTCTGTGTAAACACCAGCATTGTGTAACACAAACAGTGTTGACAATGATGAGGATGCAACTTGTGATTGGCCAGAATGAGATGATGTCTGACGATGCATTATGTAGAAGTGTAGAAGAAGAGTACTCCTCAATTAACACACTGTGGCAAAATTTAAATTTAAATGAAACATGATCACACATGTTTATCCCAATATTTTGAAGCTAAGCAAAGCAAACTAAACTTCAGTCGTGTATTGCTAAATAGTTTACATTTCTATCTTGTTCTATTTTGTCTTGTCATACAGTGGGGAAGACGTCTCTAATTACCAGGTTCATGTATGACAGCTTTGACAACACATACCAGGTGAGATTCTATGTTAGAACCACAGCTAGAACTAGCTAGAGTTCAGGTTTAGTTTGAATAACCCCGTATGGTACTGGTCCCTCCACTCATGCTGTAGCTCAGAGATGAGGTCCCACTGGGTTGCCATTCCATCACGTTTCATAAGCGCTGCATGTTCTTCACTTCACAGTAAAGTTATCCTTTCCGCACATCGTATCCAAAAAGTAAAGGTCAGATAAAGCTATAAAGTATTTTGTTTATTAGAGAACAAGTGCATCTAAGTGACGGGTTGAAACAATTATTTCAATTGGTTAACTGATTCCATGTTTTTCAAGGAAGCTGTGACCCGAGGGCAGCATTATCGCATCTTCTGTTCAGTTCTAAAACGTAACATGTACCTCATCTTGGACTCGGAGCTATAGTATGAGTGAAAGGAGGGGCACTGTAGGTTTTAAGTGAGAAACTATTTATAATGAGACAGAGATGAAAAATAGCCTGTGTTAGCATTGTTTATGAAGTCATTCATCTACTGTAATAGAGCGATTAGAACAAATCTGATGAATTCACCAAAAACATATTGTTTGTTTTGTCTCGATCTGTTCAGTGAATTTGATTCCAGCGCGATTGCTAAAAAAGTGTATATCATATACTGCATGAGGAACAACAGTGGATTTCCAATACAATGATGACTGTATGATATCATTCTAATTAAAGCAATTGAGTATTATGCTTGCTATGGACAATTCTTGCTAGGGATTTTCTTTGAATCAAGGTACATGCACAGGTCTGAATGATTGACTCTATAGGGCAGTGGTTTTGATATTCTTAGTACCAGCCACCAATTTATTCAACATTTAAGCGGACATACAGACCATATTAAGCCTATCATACCCAAACTATTTCTTTTTTGTCTTTTTCACAATTATATGCTGTATTTAGGAGAGATGAAACATGGGTAAAAATAACATTTCGTCTACATTCCTCTAATTGTGTGACTTATTGTAAATGAAGTAATGCCAATGCTTAACATTAATGTAACTGTTGAGAGTACAAGATTAAACTAAATGGACCTGTACCGGTTTCAAATCCTCAAAAGTAAAGATCTTCAAGGGCCCATCTCTCCATCATTTAGCTGGGGACCACTTGGAACACCCCCATGGACCACTGGTGGTCCCTGGACCACTGGTTGAAAGCAGAAGAAGAAGAAAAGCTTTCTGTTTTCCTGCTCTTTAACACTGGCAACTATTGTGACTAGTCATGTAGGAAGACATTTTGTTTGGGAGGTTTGGCATTGCTGATCACTTTGTCTTGTGCTTTTTTTGCACCATAGGCAACGATTGGGATTGACTTCCTTTCTAAAACCATGTACCTGGAGGACCGAACAGTATGGAACCTTGATTGTTCTATGAAATTCACCAATATACACTCATACTCATCCTGAGAAAATATTACACCTGCTTTTAGCAGTACTGCCATGAGTGCTTTTCGTTTCAGTGACCTACTTCCCCCTTGCTTTGACTATACTCTTTGATTTAATGTGTTTAATTACTGTACTGTTCCTCTTCATTGATTACCAAAACTATTATAGGGTGGTTTGTGCCAGTACAGTAATTACATAAGTAGCCATGACCCCTTTTACAATCATAAGCTTCAGTTTGTGTTTGGTTTATTTTTCTACTGGTACTTTCAGTAAATAGTATGTATCTGCATGGATCTGTTTGTATCCTTGTATTCTTATGGGGTTTAGGGAGCATGTATAATCGCTGATGTATTGTTATGTACTTGTGAGTGTGCGGGTGTGTGTGTGCACGCATTCATACATGCCTTTGTGTGTAGGTAAGACTGCAGCTGTGGGACACTGCTGGTCAGGAACGTTTCAGGAGCCTCATTCCCAGCTACATACGAGACTCTACAGTAGCTGTGGTTGTCTATGACATCACAAGTTAGTACCTATATTTATGTATCTCTGTACAGTGTCTGCCTGTCTGTCTGGCAGTTTATTGTTTTGTCTATTAGCCTGAATTTCATTGTATTTGATGCCTTAGATATAATAAAACATTAATATAAGGGTATAAACATCAGACATAAACAGCCACATCCACTTTGCAGGGGGGAGTGGTGACCTTTATTATTATCATGGCTACCATATAATAATGCATCTCCATGTCGATAAAGTACAGTACATCACAGCAGCCTCGATGGATTGATTGCTTCCCCTTCCATGTCTGACACGAAAGCAAAGTGCTGTTACTTGTTATGAAAGGCAATGTGTTTTCTTTGCACGCACTTATTGATTGATACATTGTCAGTCCACTGATAGGATAAATTTTAAAGCATTGTTTGATAGTTACTTGCCAACAGATTCCTAAGAAATATATAATAATTTCTCTTTTGCATAACTTTACATGAACATATTGTTGCTGTCTGGAGGAAAACTAACACATTTTTTTTAGGTTTTTGATTTTTACTATCTTCTATGTGTTTACTATTCTATGTGTTTCCATAAATTATACATAGCTTGCGGAGTTGTTTCAGTCAGATACACTCAAGCAACTTTGTACTATGCTCAATAGCGTTAATACGCTTCATTACTAGTCTGGTCTAGCAGTCCACAGTTTAAGCTCTGTTATTTCTGTTCCCAATGTGGGGTTGTTATTGTATATCCCTGCTCTTAATGTTTAATGATTGTGTTTAATTGTACCGAGCAGGAAGAAAACGTAGCAGAAACGAACAAGATAAAATATTATTCACCCTTGTATTCTTATTTTAGAATATTAGTTAACTCTATTTGTGAGTAATCTGACTGAAATCGGTGCTACTGAACACCGTTTATGTCTGTGTGTTGTTTCTAAAATAAAAAACGTTTTAACTAAAAGCAACTAAAGCAACTAACTCCACTACCTCTGCCGTCTCATGTAAGTAAGTGACAATATTACAACACCAACTTTGAGGCAGTATATATAGTATGCAGATGCATGATTTTCCCCCAAGTGGGAACTTCCAATAGAGAGCCCCTTCATCCAAACTGGAAACAACATCAAACTCACCAACATTGCAGCTGTATAGAAAGTTATCCTTTTTCAACCTGCAATATGTTTGTTTTATAAAAATCCATAGACATTAGACATGTTATGAGGTACTGCTGTCAACAAATTCCTTGCAGTTGCTTTTTTTCCTTTCAGACGCAGAGTGCAGGAATGTGGAAGTACTTGTTGACTGTCACTCAACAGCCCATACGTACCACTTGTTGAATTCGCACATAATGCAGGAGGTAGCAGGGGGTTGCTTTCCTGATGACAAGCGCTTCCAAACTATGACACTTGAAAATTAATCAAATGCAGGGCATTCTTGACAGAAAGTAGCGAATTTTGTTTTTATGGTGGATTTTTATGAAACATGAACTTTTCAGATAGAAGATAATTCAAGCTTTCTGCACCGCGTGCAGTGTGTAGGCGCCGCGTGCCGTGCAGTGTGTACAATGCACAGCACCGATATGCGTTGCAAATGATGTGGGTTTATCTGTTATCTGAGAGCTATATTCTATAATAAAGCTACATCTCTGGCATCCACAGATGTAAACTCATTCCAGCAGACCTGCAAATGGATTGATGATGTCAGGACAGAGAGAGGAAGTGATGTCATCATCATGCTAGTGGGCAACAAGACAGATCTGGAGGAGAAGAGGTGAGCACTGTTAAAGATTGTTTATGAGCGTTTGATTTTTCCGTAGTCAATAGTAAGTAGACGGAAGTGCTCTAAAATGGACTCTTGATTTAGTGCTTGTTGTATGTCCTCTGCAATACACCACTATAGTCTCCAGGATAATGATTTTCTCCATCAGTATTTACATGTTTAAAATCCTAATTATGCGTGGCAATGTAGTCGATATCTGTAAAACTACTAATTGAAGGGGAATAACACCCATTTGAACTTTGACCTATTGAACAACTAACAACTAGTTATTGGGTGGAAATAATAAAAATATCCCCCTTTCTGATCCTAGAACTGGATGCCTAGAACTTGGGATCATGTTCTCAGCGACATCACAAGGGTTTACTCCTGTTTTTAGGCAGTTGGTGGATGTAAATGAATTAAGCTGGCAGAAGGCTGTAATGGGAATCTGGCTGACGAGGCATTCTGGAGCTTAATTCATTTCCATCCACCAGCTGTCTAAAAACAGGGAAAAACCCATGCTCTGAGCAGAAAAAAAATCACGGCAAGAAGTTAACCTTTGTGATGTCACCGCTCACATGACCCAAGTTCTAGACCTCCAGTTCTAGGCTACACAGAACAAAGGGATTTTCCACACAACGACTATGATATGAATAACACAGTTCAATGTTGAATATAAGTATATTCTAATAATAAAAAATATATATATATTAAGGAATATGTATTGTAAGTGTGTACACTTACTTGTAAGTGTGGTCTGATTTTCTTAAAGGCAAATCACTATCGAGGAGGGAGAGCAGAGAGCCAAAGAACTCAATGTTATGTTCATTGAGACCAGTGCCAAGACAGGCTGCAATGTTAAACAGGTCATTCTTAATCAATCACTACATTCCGTTTAAATCAGCCTGTAAAGCCATCATTTACATTTTGTATCATCTTTGACGATTATGCCATTTATTGATTGTGTGTGTGTGCGTGCGTGCGTGCATGCATGCGCATGTGTCTGTGTGTTTGGGCTTGTGTGTCTGTGCTGTGTCTGCATGTAAGTGTGTCTGTGTTTATAATTGGATAACCATTATATCTTTTTTTTTTCTTGTTTTATCTCAGTGTCTGTTATACAGTAAACAGAGTTCCATGATCCAACAACCCATTCTCTGTCAATCTATCTCTCTGTTTTCTTTATCCTGTATCCTGCTATCCTTCACTTTCCATCCCCCACTTCCTCCCTGTCTCTCCCTCCCCCTCCTTCCATCTGCCTCCATCTCCCTCACTGTCCCTCCTCTAGTTGTTTCGTCGTGTTGCTGCGGCCCTACCTGGTATGGAGAGCCTGGACGATGCCAACCCAGAAGGCAGTATCCTTTACAACCACAATGACTCACTGTGTTCGAAAGCCTCGGCTGCCAAACAACAGAGGAAAAGGCAGTTCCGGCTGTTGCCTCTAGCACAAAAGCTTGGCATCAAAACTCACTGTCTACTGAGACGGCGGCCATTAGACCTTTTGTGCTCGAAACGTAAAACCTGAATTGGGTCTGAAGGGCGGCGTTGATAAGCAGCCTTGCGTGGTTCCACCTACTGGTTGTCCAGATAGTTACAGCAAGTGCCGTGGAGCTGGTGGTGGCATGGTGGTCTGAAATGAGTGAATTAGAGAGAGAGACAAGAGAGGGTGATTCAAGTGTGTTTACAATGTGATTTGAAAATAGTAGTGAGGCCATTAGGTATAGTAGTCATGCTCTGCAAGCCAGAATAACTCATATACCTGAATAGGCTGCATTTATTGATAAATTGTGGTTTGATAGCACCAGCATTTTTCATTTTGAAGAGTCATATTTCCAGAGCAGAAGTGACCATCTTATGTTAGTGTGTTGGACAGAGCCGTGGAATATACACTGTTTTCTCCAAAAATGCCATCTGGCCTAAGGGATAGGAGACACAGACGATTGAAATTAACAGATAGAATGGATGTTCATGGGCACAATGCGCAATCCCATGAAATTAACAATGAGTTTACTGGCATTTAAATCCAGGGTCCGCAGCTTGCAGGGTCCTATACAAGACTATTTCAGATACAGCTGTTGCTTCCACCAAAAATCATAATGCAACACAGGAATCCCAGCTAGTAGCTAGTGTTGGTTATACAACAGTTTCTTAACCACTCGGCGGGAGGAGACTCATATAGCAGATCCAGCAACAAGGAGCACCCAGTGTTGCCAACTGGCAAAATCCAAATACAGCAGAGTCAAGTTTGTCTATCAATGGATTTAAAAAATAGTAGTGAGTCCATTAGGTCATCATACTCTTTCTCATTCATCTGTGTTTTCCTTACATCTATCAATCCAGTGATTGACATCAAGCTGGACAAACCAGCGGAACCTACTGTCCCTGAGGGCGGTTGCTCATGTTAATGCAGAGCTGCTATTGGACAGCTCCTTTCACACCATAGGCTTGTTGTGTTGCTTCCTACTGGTTAGCTTCCAGTTGACTTCTCTAATTGAATATGGGATCTGGGCCTTGTATCTGATTGGATAAATCAAATGTTACCTTTCAGTCTTGTTCAGTTGTAAAATATTGTATACTTTGTCAATATGTAAGTGCCGGGAAGATAAAAGACAAAAAAAAGACAAAAAACAAAAACAAAAACAAGACACAACTAAATCAAAAAAAGAACCGAAAAAAGAACAACAAAAAGAGTTTTAGAAAATGAAAAAGGGAGCAAACTGGAGTAAAAATTGAATTCTTTTCGCTGTTATGTTTTGTATTTTTTTATATATAAAAAGGGAAAGCACCAAAAACGATGCCTAACCATAAGAGGAGAAACAGTGGGGTTGGTCATTTTTTTTCCCACAAGATGGCTGACCACACCACGTCTGAATGTCTGCAGCACGCATGCACGCTGATCTGACCTGACCTTTGACCTTTTCGGCCTGCCCTGCAGGGTCATCATACACCCTGAGGGGAGGTTGACTATCTTAGAATGTTTTATAGCATCTCTCTCTCCCTCTCTCTCTCTCTCTCTCTCTCTCTCTCTCTCTCTCTCTCTCTCTCTCTCTCTCTCTCTCTCTCTGTCTCTCCTTTCTCTATAGCATCTCATGAACTAAGGAAAAACAAACTAAAAAAACATATCTCCTTTGATAATCCCACAAGAGTCAACTTACAGTAGGTTCACCTGACAGTAGCTGTTAAAAAAAAACGTGGCACTCTATCTCTCTATGGTTTAACTTTTATAGGACAAACTGTACTGTGGTAAAAAAGAAAATAAAAAGAAAGAAAGAAAACAAAAAACACTGAAATGAAAAAAACAACAACAACTGAATATCACAACAACCCCCACATATCCACTGGATTCATTCCTTGCAACCCCTCCTAGGTCTCTCCCTCCTCTCCCCTCCTTCCCTCCCTCTCCCCTTCCAGGTAATACACATTATAAAGATCCACTGTAATGCACTGCACTGTATATAAAAACAATGTAATATGTATGTTGTGAACGTCCCTCTGTAGAAGTGGTCCTTGTTCACCAGTATGAATAATGTAATAATGTGTAATGATGAATAAATTACAGATTAAAGGGCTTCACTCTCCTAACCATCAACAATTACTTGGTAGTGAGACTATAGTTTCCTCTGTTGAGTTGAGTGTCACAGGATTTCAATCCGTTTTATGCTTTAACACTGTTGAGCTTCTCTCATTTGTTTCATTTTTGGGTTTAGGTTTTACTCTCAAGTCGGGGGGGGTAGTATGGGTGCGGCTTCATCGCCCGTTTTGCTTTGTGCCACGGGCGATGAAGTCGCACCCATACCATTTTCGCTTACAGGACTTGTATTAGTATGCATCAATAATAATATATAAGCACACAGCATGTGTAAAGCTAAAGGTCTGACTCAGAGATTTTTCTGTTTTGAATGATGGAATGGTGTTGGTTTAGTGGTGCCACAATAGTTGCTTATTGTTTCAAATCATTTTAATTATAAGGACTTTAATTTGAAATATCTTTGAGATTTGGATTGTTTTGCATGCCATCATGTTTGGTGGGGCAGTCAGGGAGTTTAGGGGGGCATTGACCCCCCCATACCCATGCCTAGATCTGGCCCTAAGCTACATGACATTATATGAATAGGGTGACCAGATCTCAACTGTTCATTTGAGGGACAGACGTGTTGCATGTGTGGGACATGGAGGAAAAGGAGTTGGCAACGAGGTTAGCAAATTATTAACATCTGGATGTCCTATTCAAAAAATAATTCAGCATTTCAATTCAAAGTAAACATAGCAATAGCTGATCTACAAGCTACAGAAGCACAGCAGCTTGTGTTATTTTTTAATTAAACCACGTATTCATTATTGGACCTACACTGTAGTGGTTAATTTTATCCAAACGGTTGGGTTTCTCATTCTTAGCCCAAATACAACACAAAATAAAAAATAGGCCTATTCATTCAAATCAATCAATCAATCAATCAATCAATCAATCAATCAATCAATCAATCAATCAATCAATCAATTCATCATCAATGAACACATAATATACATGTTTAAAATTTTAAAATTAAATAACCCAGTAGCATAATAAAATTAACCCAGTTTGGGTTAAACAAGCCATAAACCTGGGGTTTGGGTAGATGTAAATACTCAAACCCAGTACTTGGATTGGATTGTGCACAAATAACTCAAGTACCCAATTTTAACTCAAGTTGGATCAATGTTTTATAACACTGTGGTTTAATAATAATAATAATTAAAAAACACTGCTCTTTTTAGGGTGTATTGTGGCACCAGGGGACTACTCATGTTACTCATATTATAAAATGAGAGTCTGCTGCCTGCTGACTAGACTGAGTAGTGAGCATCAAAACAAGCCCACACAGAATGCAGTGATTCAGGCTAAAATCCAGGCTATACTGCACCAATTAAGGATGTTTGTAAATATGTGGGATGACCCCACACCCCACTATAGACTTTTTTTCCCCTAGCTTTTTCTGGAGAAAGGGGTTTATTTATTTTACATAACTCATGAGATATATGGCATGATGATGTATAAGGATATTCATTCACATGATGTATTATAAGTGTGTATGGTTTATGATGCATTGCAACCATTATAATGCATTGGAAATGTTATTCTATTGCACTGTAGTCCTGAACTTTAGGTAAAGTGCTAGCTGCTATATGACGTTGTGTTCCACTCAGTTTATGATGCATTCATTAAGACCAGCAGCACTTAACCTAAATATATTATTTTATAATAATTAATAGAATATTTCTACTGGTATAAGTTGTAATGCAATTCATAATTCTAAACATAAGGGCTATCATTATAAGCCTTATCAACATCTTACCAAACATACTTCTGTTATGAATGTACAGTATAAAGCAAGAGAATAATAAGAGAATAAATATCATGAATTCACTCAAAAAAGCAAACTATTTAGTTTTAACAATGCCAATGTTCAGTAGCCTACTGGACATGAATGTACACAATGGTCGAAATATGTTCTTTTTCAGTATACTGTGGAATCCTGCAAACCACATGCCTTTCTCAGACAAACTGGATAGTTTTGCAGGGATGTTGAAGTGGAATTGGACCTTCTACAATGAAAAACTGTCATGTGACGCGCCGGCTCACTTACATTCACCACCTGTGGCAGCCCTCAGGCAAGAAGGAGGAGGTATTCCCCTAGAATCTGCGATAGACAGCTTAGGGTTGATTGCCCTGAGGGGTAGTCAGACAAAGTGGGCTAGTTAACATATACTGTATGTGCCTAATTTATTCTACTGTACATTGTATAATGGTGCACCTTGCCGAAAATATCAGATATACAAGCTTCCAAGATATCGTTAATCATGTGGCATGTTGTGAGCTTGAAGACACCATCAGGTCATTTAGTAGGCCTATGAACCAGACTTTTCTGGACACATGACAACTGAGGAAACTGAACAGGTTGAAGGATGGACTCTTGCAGTCCAGAGATAGGACTTGCAGTCCTATCTCAACAGCAGACTTTCAAAGTTCCCACAACCATCCATTGGTCTACAGTCCAGTCGCAAAGGCAGGCTTGAGAAATATTTGGTTGAGCACGATTTGCTCATGTTTTTTCACTCAAACCATAAAAGCAAACTCATCTTTGAGCTTTGTTTACATGGACTGGACTGCACACACCACATTACAGCAATAGCATTACGCTATATGGTTGCTGTCAGGAGGATCTTTGAGGTTTTTTATTATTTTTAATAATTTGCATAAATTAGTGCTACATTGAACACCTTTTACGAAAAGCACTTTTAGACAAAATCTCTTAAAGGAGAATTCCACACCAAAACACATTGGGCATCAATCTACCTTAAAGATGGAGTGCCATGCATTTTTGCTACCCTAAAACATGATCATCCAGTATTAATGTTATATGAAAACGATTTTTTCCCCCAAAAAGTGTACAGTGTTTGTTAAACTGTCACTTTTATGATTCCACCCAGCCAGTTCATTAAGTATGCCTGGTTTGCCTGGTGGGTGGTGATGGGTGGAGATCCACCTGAACTGAAGCCACGCCCACAGCTTTAGTTGCATGATAAAGGGGGAGGAGTTAGGGGAGGGACTGAACACATGATGTCACTATATTGAAGTTTTTTTCATTGGCACGTTTGACTGGAAAGGTTCAGGCCCCAGGAAGAAACCCTAAATACAAAGGGAAGACATCATTGCACATAAAAAACACACCAAGGGGTCTATTTACATACTGTCACCTCTTAAACATGTACAAAATTGGAGAAAATCCAAAAATCACGGCACCCCATCTACCTTAATTGATTCCTGTGACATGATACATAATGTCCTTGATTTTTCTCACAGATGCCCCATTTTCTACATTTCACCCTTGAGGTCCCCGCACCAGTGACTACGTTGGGAGCAGTCTTTATTCTAATGCCGGTATTTCTGTAACTCCAAACTTTTTTTTTCTCCACACATCACATCAAACCACACATTACAAGATAATTGGACCACTATATGATCCCACAGATGGCACCCGTGGGAGTTTACCGGAGTGATTGGAGAGGAGAGTGGCAAAAGGGGGGGGAGGAGAGGAGGAGGAATAGAATATTTCTGGGATTACATGTAAAGACTGCCCCAAAGTGAAATAAAACTCAACCGTGTTTATCAGTATAGGCCTACTATTAAAATATGATGTGTTGGAAAAAAAAGTTTGGAGTTGCAGAAATACCCACATTAGAATAAAGACAACCTGAAGCCATGTTAACTGTTCCCAACGTCGTCGCTGGGAAGCAGACCTCAAGGGTGAAATGTAGAAAATGGGGCATCTGTGAGTCAGGGACATTATGTATCATGTCACAAGAATCAAGGTAGATTGATGCCCAAAATGTGTGTTGGTGTGGAACTCCATTGGACCCTCAAACTGTCTCACAATGCAAAGCAAGGCATTGTGAGCTTATAAGTCTGCTATTTTCCAATAAATGTTTAAGATGTCACTTTTTTTTGTCATTAACAGGACTATGCTAAAATTATGGTATTACACCTCCTGTTCAATAGAGGATACACAAGGCTGCTGAGATTACATTTAACCACAAGGGGGAGACAAACACTACGATGGTGGTCATTGGATTCGCTGTTTCACAATGAGTACTAATTGAGTCACCCTGCATAAGGCCTGGATCTGTGTTAATATCTTATATTATTGATTTATTACAATTCCAAACATGCAAACATGACCCGTTTATAATTACTGTAGCTGAATTAGTAATTTATTAAATGTTATTGTTTTATTTTGCTTGTTTGTTTATGTCCAATATACCGTATTGTAATTTGTCCTGAATATAAGACAAGCCCCATTTTTCAAGACTTATTTGTGTAGAAAGAACATTGAATGTCAAATAATATAGTAAGCAACATTTCACTCGTTTTAGTATGTAAATTCACTTGCAAATACTGGTTGATGTTTTTTGGGCTTGTTTCTAAAGTGTACATGTAAAATTTATTTGGACTTGCTTCTTAATCCCACATTTTTTTTTTACATCAAGGAGATTAATATGTAGTTGTCCACACTCATCCATCTGAAAATGTTTTGTGGCTTCTTTAGTCCAATGTTTAAAAACTATTCCAAATATTTCAATGTATTCAATGTGGTTTTAAATTACAGATGCACAACCTCACAATGTGTCACCGTGAGCTTGAGTAACTATTTTAATTTATGCTTGATTTCATACACCTGGTCACTTGTTTCATTTGCAAATCTGGCAACAAATCACATAGCAAACATGAAATCCTGCACACACAAACGCAAAGACCTATGGGTTGTAGGAAAGTTGTGCTGAAAATGGTTTAAAACGGTTTAAAATGGTTTAAAACCTCCAGTCAGTATATAGCATTCAAAGATGCCTTTCTAAAACGTTTTGATATAAAATAGTGCTGTATTAGCACTACATACTGTAACTCAGTGATCCCGTGTGCTCTCTAGAGGGGGTGATCCATCTGCTTGTCTTGCACTGGACCCTGGAGCAGCTGTGTGAGAAGGAGGCAGCTGAAACCAGCAGCCTGCAGGTGTGTGATTCTTTGCTTATTATTTGTACATGTGTAACCTATATAGCCTGTAAGTGCATGTGTTTATGTTGTGCATAAAATGAATGTAAGTCATAAATCAGTTCATCAACAACACAATGAATAGGTGTGACAGAATTTATGAGCTCCTGACCTGACTGCAGACTCAGCACGTGCATGTGTGTGTGTGTGTGTGTGTGTGTGTGTGTGTGTGTGTGTGTGTGTGTGTGTGTGTGTGTGTGTGTGTGTGTGTGTGTGTGTGCGTGCGTGTGCGTGCGTGTGCGTGCGTGTGTAAACTCTCCCAGGTAGCTCAACCTCAAGAGCAGAGGATGGACTAGTCTCTATGCTGGATGAGGTGAGCATCTTCCATCCATGGTCCCCAACACATACTGTATGTATGTTTAGGTGCTTTTGTATATGTGACCCTGGGATCCGAACTCGGGTCTCCCATGTGAAAGTCCAACATCTTTACACTGTTCACTGTTCATTGCCAATCCAAATACTTTAGCAACTGTTGCTATCCAGGTCAAGCTTTCCTCTTATGTGCCCATTGGACAAGGACGGATTGGGGAGGGACTTAGTGAAGGGCTAATTATATATCATGGCTGCTATCCTAAAGATGATACTAATGGTAGTAGCCTACCGGTATATTCCGGTAAATGCTGATGGTGTGTAGGCAGATTCTGTTCAGTTTGCTACAAAGACACAAAATGTAATTTCAACACAGAACCCTTTACACACAGAACTTTTTACTCTTTAATGAGCATGCTTGTATCAGTAGGATTTTGTAAATTTTCTAGTTTTCTAAATGAAGTATTCCTCCCAGTATTCTACATACAGTATATTCCACTCGAGTCATTACATACTGCATTCCTCGGTTACTTACATTATTCTCAGTACCTACAGTATTATTAATCATAATGAGAGCCAGCTTTCAGTGTTGTGTGTGTGCCCTTCAGAATCAAATGAACACCAGGGACTTTACTGTGCATAGAAATGCAGGTACTTGATATACCGGTACTGTCTGTCAAAGTTAAGCCTTCTGTGCCTTCTGCTGTGTCTGTGTGTCATATGGGGGCATGCCACTTTACGCTAGATCTCCAATTTAAGTGTTTCTGTTCCAGCTGGGCACCATAGATAGGATCTTGCAGTGGGATTTTCGCAACATAGCCAGGCCTCTCTTTGACTCCGGGTACTTCCAGGGATGGAAAAGATAAAATCAAACTCACATCATGCTTGTGTACAGTATGTATGTGTACTCATTTGCATGCATGCATGAATATGTATGCAGATACACAGTATATGTATTTACACATATACAGGACAGGATATGAAAACACACTTGCAGTAAAAAATGCTACTCTTGTGTACCAGTGTATGAGATTTATTACATTTATTTTAATGAATCTTGAATGATAATCAGACATAACACAACAGAGAAGAAAAGTCAACACATCAGTATATAACACGATCCTATATGCACAAAAACTAGACGATGCAAACGTACTTGCTTTCTCTCTCTCTGTCTGTCTGTCTGTCTGTCTTGTTGTGTCTCGCTGCATGTCTGTTTATGTCTCTCCCTCTCTCTTTTTCTTGGTTCTTAAAAGGTCCAGGGACCTCCGGGGGATCCCTGGACTACAGGGTCCCCACCCCATGCAGCTAAATTAGGAACCAAAAGTACCCTAACAATCTCAACGTTATGGTTGTCTGTGGACGAATCCACACCAAATTGGGGGTCCTTCAAAATTTAAAACTTGTGAGGGGAGGGGGGGGACTTGTGGAACAATGCGCATTATTCACACACAATGCAGCAGATGGTTTCAGTTGGACGAGTTATGCACGCTGAGAAATGCCTCCATTTAACAGGAATTCCTTGAAGACTATCACTTAGATGTGGAATGTTGTTTTTGTCAGGGGGTTTTAGCACAGTGCTGGAGCTGCTGCTGCCAGAGGGATGATGGAGCTCCGCCAGGCTAGCACAAACATTCTTCTTCTTGACAACAGTTATTTGGTTGCCGTGGCGACCGGCTCCTCCAGGCCCCCAAAAACAAGGGGTGAGAAATGTGATTTTTTTAATTTAACAGTTTCTCAACAGCTGGTCCGGTGGAGTCACCAAATGGACCCTTAAAGATGGAGTGCCATGAATTTTTGTACCCTAAAACATGATCATCAGGTATTAATGTTTATATGAAAAGTAAGATTTTTTCCCAAAAAGTGTACAGTGTTTGTTAAACTGTCATTTTCATGATTCCCCTCAACCAGTTCATTAAGTATGCCTGGTTTGCCTGGTGGGTGGTGATGGTGGAGATCCACCTGAACTGAAGCCACGCCCACAGCTTTAGTTGCATGATAAAGGGGGAGGGGTTAGGGGAGGGGCTGAACACGTGATGTCACTATATTGAAGTTTTTTTCATTGGCACGTTCGGCTGGAAAGGTTCAGCCCCCAGGAAGGAACCCTAAATACAAAGGGAAGACATCATTGCACATAAAAACACACCAAGGGGTCTATTTACATACTGTCACCTCTTAAACATGTACACAATTGGAAAAAATACAAAAATCACGGCATCCCCTCTTTAAGGAATCTTTAACTATGAGGGGGTACAAATGGAAGCTGTTTTTTAATTTCATTTATGGGGTTGGGGGGGGGGGTCTATAAAGTTAAATATTTAACTCTGATGGAATCAAACGCCAGTCATTTTAGTCTTAATTGACACATTAATGCAGTGGTGGATAAAACGGGCATCTGTCACACTTCTTAAGAGCCTTGCTTGCTTTACACTTGACAGAAATAGCTGTTTAGCTTGGTTGGAATCCATCAAATTAGACAAGGCAAAAGAAAAGCCATGAATAATTTTAGGGGTACAAATTTGTCTCACAACTGATGTTGGAGCGCACCACGTAAACCCATGATTAAATAAAATCTAGTGAAAAACTCACTTTACATTAATAAAGTCTTTGATGATAATGTTACCTCTAGGTGGCACTCATCAGACAGCCCAGTGATGTTGTGGAACGCTGTCATTCATGGTTTGCTTTCACTGATGAATTCCCAAATAAATGGTACCATATGATAACAGGAACATGGTTTCCTTTCACAGATGAATATTTGTGTGTGCAGACAAGCTGGTTTGAATTGTTGCGCTCTCAGTGGGATTGTATGATAACAAAAACACAAAAAAAATGGAAAAGGGGGAGGGGCGGGTCACCAGAGTGATAGCAGCACTCTATTTCCAAAGCAAACATTGAATATGAACAGAATGTATTTAATGTTACCTTGGCATTTCGACAAGGCCAGGCCTATACTGGCACTGCTCTCTCCTTATGTAAGCCCTCCATCTCTGGTTCCTCTCTCTCTCTATGGCATCTTGCATTGCCTTGCTGCTTCTCTATGGTGAAAACGGAATACTGCTGTGATGTACTGCAAGGAATGGCAACTTTGACGACGGAGAGGGCCACCCACTATATTTCCACACTCGCTCCAGGGGCCACATTCCATATGACTGTCGTAGCAAAAATAGTCTATTGCATTTTGAGGTTGATATGAGCTATTTTAATTGAAATCCTGAATTAACGTCTGCTATTTTTTAATTGGAATCCCGAGAAGTAAGATTTTTACTATATTTCAATTGGCCTTAATTATACTACACAAAAACGTCACAAATCGCTTTTTATAGTGACGTATCAGTATCACCTGCTCATTTCAAACGCAAATGTGAACAAGCATTCCCCAGCAAAGTGTGATGATTTACACGTAGAAAACCTTGGTCATATCTTATTGTGTGCAGTGGTTTAGAGCAGGAGGTGGTCTGGGGACCACCAGTGGTCCTTGAGAAGGTTCCAAGTGGTCCCCAGCTAAGTTGGTTAACCAGATGTAACTCTTGAGAACGTAAAAATGAAACCAAATGGACCCTTGCGGGTCCATTTGGTTTCATTTCCACACTCTCAAGATTTAAAATATTCATCATCTGAATTAGCACTATTAAGAAGTCTACACTGTTTTGTTTACAAAATCCATCCTGAAAGTGTGGACAAAACCAAAAGAATTCTTTAGTTTTGGGGTCTTTGGGGCCTAAATGTCATCAAATTGTGAACAAATGGTGGTCCCTGGTGTCAAAAAGGTTGAAAACCCCTGGTTTGGTAAAGGATATGCAGTCCCGCTTCAATCTCTGCTGTGACTCGTGAAGACTTCACAGCAGAGTATCATGCACAGTTTATTTTGGAAGCCTGGGATAGCTCCATGTTTTAGTTATGTGAGAGAGATGACAAAAAGCAGTGATGCATAAATATACGTGTATAATATCTCTTTTGAAACAAGATCTCTCTGCTAATGTCACACACACACACACACACACACACACACACACACACACACACACACACACACACACACACACACACACACACACACACACACACACACACACACACACACCCCACCCCACCCCACCCCAAACACACACACACACACACACACACACACACACACACACACACACACACACACACACACACACACACACACACACACACACACACACACACACACACACACAATAATGATCAACATCCTAATACTGCCCAGTACTTATAGGGAGGGGGTGAAATTATGACAGGCAGGCTGCTGTCAAAATATGACCTCTCAGTCAAAAAAACACTGTTTGAAATAGCCACTCATGCTTTCTAAGGTGTGATTTTGGGCCATAAGGATGAACACAAAGTGAATATAACAACATCTTAATAAGGTCCAATTGTTACATAATTAAGTGGTTGAAATTATGACAGGCAGTTGCTGCTGTCAAAATATGACCCCTTAGTCTGTTTGAAATGAACAGAGCTACTGCTTCACACACACACACACACACACACACACACACACACACACACACACACACACACACACACACGCACGCACGCACGCACGCACACACACACACACACACACACACACACATCCTGTTACAATGTTATTGCTCAGATCTGTGGAATTCTTTGGAAAAATATGCTAAGTGAAATTCCCACGCTTTGACCATCCTCTCTTCATTGTTGTTGGCATTCCAAATGATCATATTTGTGGGCAGCCCCTTCACATGTGTCCCTGTTTGGCCACCACTAGGGGGGGGGGGGGGGGGGGGGGGGGGGGGGGGGGGGGGGGTTGGGGAATTTGGGGCCTGAAGGATGCACTTCCAGTCAGGAACCTTTCTCCCTTTGCACTATTGTTGTAGACAGGAAATGGTAGCAACACTGCTTTTTCTTATTTCTGGTGTTTAGTTGGCCGCTTGTTCCCCTAACTAAACATTCGTTCGTTATTTCACATAGGCGTTAAATTAAAAAGAATGCTAACAACTTACTGACTTGTTTCTATTTTATTTTAACTGACTCACATTTTTGGTATCTAAACAAATACCCCTCAACCTTTGCATTGGTGCTTCTACTTTGAAGTCCAGGTACCCAACACAAACTTGGGCAAACTGAGGAAGGCGGTGTATATCATTAAGACCCTGAGTGAGTGAGTGAGTGAGTGAGTGAGTGAGTGAGTGAGTGAGTGAGTGAGTGAGTGAGTGAGTGAGTGAGTGAGTGAGTGAGTGAGTGAGATTATGATCAGAGGAAGTGAGTGAGTGATCCAATTGAATTGAATGATAGTGAGAGTAGATTGAGATCAGAGGAACTGACCAGCAGGAGGTGATTGTTAACAGGTTTTTTGGAGGAGGGGGTATGATGAGGCCAGTTCTTCTTAGCTCCTGTGGGTTTCTCTCTCTGCTTTCACCTGAGCTGGCAGCATACATGTTGAAGTCATTTTGAATGGCTGAAAAATGGTGGGTTTTTTGGCAAGGTGATTTCGTAATATTTGTTTTCCCTGTTTCTGTTTTTGTTGGTTAGGTTAACTGTTGTCTTCTGGTTCTATTATTTTGAGGTAGTTATGTTAGGGAGACCTTTGGTTTAGTTATCGCTTGGTTATTATCTAACACTCTGAATTCCATGTTATGTGTGAAAGACCCAACACTGCATTCCATTTTGATGGCTTGGCTCCCAGCTTGTACTAGTTACAATAAAATCCATCCATAAAGCAAGAATGTATGTAACTGAAGCCAACATCTGATGCAGCTACTTTGAAATCTTTTTGAAACCCACTATAATTGTTTTCTCTGTTTGATACAGCAATACACAGCTCTGTTCCAACAAAGCATTAATTGTTATGTAAGAGCTGGTCCAAAGTCAATCAGGCCTGAGAAGTTCTTATTTGTATTTCTGATCTCACTGAAGTTGGTCAATGCATGCTGTGGGCTAAGGGTGAACAGAACACATGCACAAACACACAGGCCTACTGTACAACTTTGCTCTGTCACGTGCCTTTCCTTTTCTCAGAAAACCTTTACTTTCCTCTCTGTCCTCCTAACAACATTTCTGCCTCCAAAGTGAGTTCATGTCCCTTTCTTGGTTTTGTGGGACTTTGCATACTGTACTGTAGACCAGTGTTTCTCAACAGTTTTAGATCATGGCCCCCAAAATAATCATATCGAGGACCCCCAACCCTGATGAGCAATTGGAACACAAGGCTTTGTCAGCTTATATTATCCAACAATTTAGCCAATGTTTGACTCATTTTTATAGCTTTGTTGGTTACATCTTATGCAGTAATGGTCTGTTTGCTTTTTTGAGATAGCTTAAAGGTCCTTCAGTTGTCACATTCCACAGGTTGAGAACCACTGCTGTAGGCTATGCGACTGTGACAGTCAACTAAACTGTTCTTGACCAGTGTGGTCAGCAGTATGTAGTAACCACAGTACGAAAACACTCATTTGACAAGACGACACCCATGCATCTTAGGCATTCATCGTGCAGACATCTTCCTGATATTTTGCAGATGCCTGGCTGCTACGTTTGATGGCCTCTACAAAACTCCCCATGTGGTATAGTGTTTTTCTGGAGGATTATATGGTCAGCTAGACGTCCAAACTTTTAACCAGGAGGAACAAAATGACCCTGTCTCTCTCTTTCTCTCACTCACTCACTCACTCACTCCCTCTCTCCCTCTCTCTCTCTCTCTCTCTCTCTCTCTCTCTCTCTCTCTCTCTCTCTCTCTCTCTCTGTCCCCCGAGTAGGCCCGATAATGATACGCTGGCAAGGCAGATTGCAGGGTTGCCATCGGTGTGGAACTGTAAACAGAGCAGACGAGGCTCGTTTGGACATTCCAGAAATGTCCTCAACTGAGGATTCTTGGAAGGGCTTCTTGGCTGTTTGCATTCTTTCTTTGGGACTGCTCTGCTAATGGAACGGCCTGTGATCACTACCTCGTCCCAAGTGAGAATTATATGAGCGGTAAATGAAAGGCTAGCAGATGATGTGAATTCCACCGCCCCTCTTTGGAACTCGCCAGTGGCAATGGATAATCTGGGAATGAGTTTTTATTGGCTTTTAAAAGGTATCACCATCATAATTACGTGTAATGCCGCTTTGTGGACCTGGAATTGATGAGCAGAGTTATAGTCACGTCGACCGTGGGTTGATTGTACATGTCATACATTTAGAACAGAACAAATAATAGGTCAGATGAAATGAATGGGACATCAACTTAAAATATTCAAATAGGGAATTCCCGCAATTTGGTGCACCCTTTATGGCGTGCTTTAAACACAAAGGTGAAAGTTCTGACTCATCCAAGTATTTCTGTGTGAATGTGAAATTCACTCACTTGATTGACTTAGGTTACTCGCATCGTATACACATACTTGTTGCTTTGTATTTGTGTATTATCTCTGTTCTCTGAGAACATAAACTCCATTGGATATAGACACAGTTATGTCACTGCCTGCTTGGCCTCCTTCATTTATCTAGGTTAATGAACAATATGGCTGTTCATGTCTCTGTCTTTAAAAGCACTTCAAACAAATTTTTCCCGTTCGGCGTCACACATCATTTGAATTCGATTCATCTCAGAATAGATGTTTTTCCCCTGGCTTGTCCCCCACGCAGCCTTAAAAATAGACAGTCTGTATAAAATTAACAATGGCCGTCTTTGAGTCAACACAACAAATCCTTTGTGTGTCAGCAGACAGATCCAGGCCTTGGGTTACAACCATTAACATATCTCACAGGCTGAATCATCAGTCATTGGTAGTAATACCAAGGTGGGAATTCATCAGCCACAGATAATGGATTTTTCCCTGCAACCACACTTTCAGCAAAGGCTTTATTTGCACAGTACAACAAGCCAAGTAGAAGAATGTGATGATGAAGTTGTCTTAACTTAATAGCTTTAAGAGCAGCGCCGTACATCGCCCTGACATGGCAGGTGTCTTTTATGTCATCATTCAAGGGAAATAGGGCCAGCTTTTGAGAAATGTTCTCTTTCCATGCAGTCTCAAACCCAACAATTTGGTGCTTTGCAACAGAACAGATGACTAATTTTACTAACTAGGGCCTTACCCGTTGTGAATATATGAACACCAAATGATGTACTCACTGTGTGGGTAATGTGAATCCTTCATCACATTATGTGATGAAGGATTTGATGAAGGATTGCTTTAATGCACACGCACAGACACTGCAATGGCCAGTCATAAAGTGTGTGTGTGTGTGTGTGTGTGTGTGTGTGTGTGTGTGTGTGTGTGTGTGTGTGTGTGTGTGTGTGTGTGTGTGTGTGTGTGGGGGGGGGGGGGGGGGGGGGCGGGGGGGGGGGGGGGGGTATTTGCATTTCCCCCTGTGGCCAAAAAGGGAATTGCCAATGTTAAGCGAATGGGGAAATTTAATTCACCAATAAATTCATTATTAATCAACAATTTGTTAATTTGAAAAAAGGGCTTCCTCAGTCTCTTCCTAATGTTATGGTCAATGACTGTGTGAAAAATCATAGTGATCGGTGCAGCCAGTGATGAGTTATGCTCGCTTCAGACATTCAGACATTCAGACAGACATTCAGACAGACAACTCCTTAATTATAGTATTGATTGACATTATTCATCCTATGATACTGTAAAAGTTCAACCAAGCTCTAAAGCTCTGTATATGATATACTATTTATTGATATGATATAAAATAATTAGTGTTTTTTTAATTGGCAAGATCATACCAACACAGTAATTGAGCGGTGCTAGCACCTCCTATAATGATGCCATGTCATTATCAGCTATAGTAGATTCAGTCTGTAAACAATCATTAAATGCCATTGACAAAGGAAGGGGGATTTACGTCATATGCGTGAGCAAATTGGCAAATGTCGGTGGGAACCCTTGGCCAACAAGTGACTACCATTCTTGATGATACATTGAATAGAGCTCCCAACATGTCACACAGGTGTGATTTTTGAGGGCTGCTAGCCCCTCCTACAGCTTTTGACCCCACATTGGGTGCAAAGTTAAATTGATTGTAATTAGACATTATGTCAGAGGTGGTTAACTTCATATATAGTATAAGGCGTTTGCTTAGCATCCTACATTAAACCTTGAATGCATACCTGTGGAGACATCACATTTGCGGTACCGCTACCATGTACAGTAACATCCTAACATCATCACCACAAGCCCTGTCCCTTTTTGACCTGACAACCTCTGTCACATACCTGCTCAACCACTCAATGCCCGAGCAATGCCGTTTTACCCAATTGCTCTGAACCCATGACCCCCACCCGCATTCCCCTCATTGCTGCTGGCCCATGGAAAGCCCCTGCTAGGTTTTCAGAGGTGCTGAACTCACAGAGACACACAGAGCCCCCACTCTCTTTCCATCAAGCCGCCGGCCAAAGCCAGTGATCAGATCAAATGCTATGTGCAGGCTCAGCAACAGAGCAGTGGAGATATTCGCTGGAGGGCACACATGCCGGGGCCCAGTTGAATGACTGGCATTCTGGTGACCTCCCAGGCTGGCGGTGGAGTGGCATGGGGCAAGGGCCAGGCTGGGGGCTCTTTTAGGACAGGGTGCAATGAATTGTTGCTGTGTCATTCGTTCCGTCTGTGGCAGCAGGCACGTCGTCTCCAGGGCAGACGGCCGGCTGCAAATGTTTTCTTACTTGAAACTGGCAACTTGGGCCGGTATTTATAAAAGCGCCTCCGAGTGCAGGGAGGGGGGTAGGGGAGGATACCGATTTTGTTTCACTTTTGCCTTCAGGGTGAGGATGACTGAGATACCAAGAGGATCTGCCTTGTGATTCTAAACCAGGGTCTCCATAAGGCAGGATAAATATGGGACATTAGCTCATGGTGGATCTTGGTGCACTGCATAGACCACCTAGAAATGAATATGTGGGATACCACGGAAAAAGTACTGGACAGTATGGCTAGTATCTCTCTTACATGTATTTAAAGCTTGTTTCTTGTCCCTCTGAGCTGATTTTACAACACCTATTAAATACCTCATCACACTTGGCCTGCCAGGAATCCTTTGTGTTTGTGTCACTAATAAAACAGCTCAGAGTTTTGCATGCATCGCTGAGATTAGGTGGAAGGGAAGAAAAGAAAACAGACAGCAAAAATCGAGGCTGGGAAGAAAGGGGAAGGAGGGACATCATTACGGTGATACTCAACTATTTGCCCTCAGCGGTGTGTGAGTAATAAGTAAGAGCACATGCCAAGTATTCTCAGAGTGTTTTCAGACAAAAGGAAACAACGGTCAAGTCACCATGGCAATAATGTGTTCTGCACTACTGGGGAATTCAGTCTAGAATCCCTCAGCTGAAAGTGAAAAGGCAAGTTATTTTCATATTTAAACTACTTCGCTACCCTAGCCTATGTGGAGGAGACAGACAGACAGACAGACAGACAGACAGACAGACAGACAGACAGACAGACAGACAGACAGACAGACAGACAGACAGACAGACAGACAGACAACACAGCCATATTTTATTCAGTGCTCCTTTGCTTGGCCTAAAAGTTACCGGTATCTACTCTGACGTCTATCTGCATATTGCAATCCAAGCGAGCATCTCAAATATCACAGTACATGAAAAAATGTGGATTTTCCAGTTCCAGTAGGTAAGGTACACAGTACCCTGGAAGACAAAGCCAACACAACATTGGAAAACAGCTAACAATAAATGTTGGTGTAAATTTAACTTATGGTTTAAGAAATTATATTGCTGAATATCTGAAGAGAAAATAATTATCTGCAATGGAATAACTATTGAGTTATGTAGCATCTTTGAGTACAGTTTCCCAAAGTCATCTGAGTCCAAGATTGCCCCTAGTCTCACGTAATACATTGGATTCATTACGTTTCTCAAATTTACTTAATTGAGTTCAATTCTATGGCACTAAAGAAATCATCACACAGGCTGGTAAGTAAGCAAACACAGGTGTGCACTGTGCAGACATGCACGTATGAGACGTTGCTGTCATGATGACTCAAATGTCTGTCTGCTGCGAAATGTTGGAAGTTCCCTGGAGTGCAGCTTGACTGGCTGGAACATGAAGGGGTTGCCCAACCGCTTCACAATAAAAATAGATCAGTTTGGATGTTTCACTGATAGTTAATAAAAGGTTAATCGATCTGAGTGAGGTGGATTTCTGTATCCTTTACACATCCATTGAGATGGATCTGTTGTGGTCGACTTTTATGCAGTCAAACTAACACTCACTGAATAAACGATTGAAAGGTATTTTCCCTCCATATTTTGCGTTAACTTTACCAGCCAAGCACAGAAACAATTAAATATTCATATGATTGTTCATATGTCAAAAGTCAAAACCATATATCAGGCTATCACTGTACATAGTACAGTATAGTAGTGTGGTGCTTACATAAACAACGCTTGCCTTCCACGTTCTACCTACCAACCAACAACAATATCTGAAAAACTATCCTGGAATCATTCATAAGTCACTGCCCAAGTTGTTGAGGAAATATGAATACATGGGAATGTGGATATCAAAGGTGTGCTGAGAACAGGACACCGTTTTGGGTGCGCTGCACCTTATCCTCACCTATTGTGCCTCCGTGAATGAGGAAGCCGTCCGTGGATGTGAGAGCCAAGGAGAGGAAGCCATCCCAGTGCTTCACGTCCTATCCAGTTGCATTCCTCGCCAGTCCTGCCATATCAGGTAACCCTGTATTCTATTCTGTCCCATTCTTTCCCACACAATTAAGCACTGGAGCATCCATCTTGTTCTTGAATTCCGCTGTGGTCTTTCTTTGCCACTTTCAACCCCCAATGTCACTATATTTTGGGCATGACATTATTATTATTATTTTTAATTATTTCTTGTGTCAGCATATTAGGTATCATAGGTAGTGGAAGGACTTTACTATGGACTTACTATACAAATTATACAAATGGACATGTTAGCACATCTTGTTCTTTTACAACTTCATCCACTACATTTTTATATTGTTTTTTGTCAAAAAGGGTGTTTATAACCATATTTCTATTCATTCTATTTTTCAACTCATTGGCCCAAACTGCAAACTTCTTTGAACCTGTGCCTATAGATCGTCATTACACTCAAATACAGTACCCAAACACAAATTAAATGACTTCTCATACAACTCCAGACACCTTCCATTTCTATAAACATTTAAGAAATGGTCTTCCATACAAAATGTACGAATGCCAAGGTGGCAGATAGATACCACATTTGGTGTAAAACTGTTATTGTTCTTATAACTGGTTTTTGAAGTATGCTCATTGTTGTTCTATATTGTGTTCTTCTCTCCACCAAAACCGCAGAGGCAGTGTGTTTCCGTGTGTAACAACAAAGCATTGTGCTTTTTGAGTATGGCTCTCAAATATCCTACATGCCAATCTCTTCCCCCACATGCACATAAAGAATAACTCAGATGTAACTTTTGTCCTGCTTGACGGCTCAAAGTCCACATACAGACACAGAGAGATGTTTGTGGCAAGCCATTTTGGATGTCCATTTACTGTAATGGCTTGTTTAGAGTGTCAGTAACTTTCAAAGGGTCGGCCTTGCATTCCTTTGGAAGTTCTCAGGAAGTGTTCCACAATGGGGAGCAAATGGCCCAGAGGCGTTGTCCCACCAGCAGAGATAGAGGGCAGGGGCCAGCATGGGTGCATGTGTACATGAACGCACGCATGTGCATGCACGCACACACACACACTAGAGCTGGGGTCGGGCCGACTTTTTTCAGCCCGACCCTACCCTCGGGTAGGTCGGCTAGGGCCAGCCCGGCCCTAGCCCGACCATTATTATTAAAATATATGCGCAGCCCGGCCCGACAACCTGACACCCTTTTTTTTTTAAATAAAATTAAAGTTGTAAAATAATATTATATATAAATATAATAAATAACAGCAAGATAGCCAGCCCGAACCCGTCGAAAACGACCACCAATTAAGCAAATGAGCCCTACCCTACACCTCTACACACACACACACACACACACACACACACACACACACACACACACACACACACACACACACTTACTATGTTTGTGAGGACAGTACTTTTTTGTAATAATGCTGTATAATGTTTTTTGCTGCTGTATACATGTTGTGTCACAACAGCCTATTGGTGCCTGACATAGGCACAAAATATAACTCTAACCACTAATCCTAACTAATCTAATCTAATAATAAATGCCAACCTCAATCTTTCTTAATCTATTGTGAGGACAAGGAAAGATCTTCACACTGCTGTAGTGGTGGAACAATCTGATTGTGTTACTATGATTCAAAGATTGTTTCAATATTACTATTGTTTACAATGTTATTCCTACTTGACTTGCTTCTTGATACATTACATTATAAACAATATTAATAAAAGGTTAAATCTTACGCTTGACTTCAATGCACCCAGATAACAAGGTGAAAATAAACTTGAACTTTAAACTTGTCACATTTAAACCCCAATTTTGAGCGAATTCTAATTCACACACACACACACGCGCGCGCGCACACATGCACACGCACATGCGCACACACACGAAGGAAGCAGAGGAAGTAGTGGTATAGTGCTAAATGACACAAGCAAGTCCTTTTAACAGGGTGGAGAGAGTAGATCCTCCCAGAACACATCAGAGGAATGAGATACAAACATGCTCCTCTTTGTTGACCAGTCGTCTGCTCAGAATGTCACTTGCAGAGACACAGTGTCAAGGGTAGCTTTAAAATGAGTCTATTTGCCATCTCAAACATGACTGGAATGTGTGTGTGTGTGTGTGTGTGTGTGTGTGTGTGTGTGTGTGTGTGTGTGTGTGTGTGTGTGTGTGTGTGTGTGTGTGTGTGTGTGTGTGTGTGTGTGTGTGTGTGTGTGTGTGTGTGTGTGAGTGAGACGGAGTGTGTATTTCATTAGAGGGTAGTCCTAATAGAGAGATACCGTAGATGGCCTGGCTAATGTTCAGGGATGCGTGCCATTGCTGAATCGATGCTAATTTCCATGTAGGGCCCATAGATTTTTATGTGCTAAGAGTACATTGTCCCATGTCTTGTGACCCAATGTGACCCTACATTCTGTTGAATTAATTGCAATGCTATGCTATGGGTGTTTTCAGTTATCAAACCACTGAGAGTTTGTGTGTGAATTTGTTGTTTTATGGAGTAAATGCACTCCTTTAAAGAGAGCTATCAGAGGCTCCTTTATTTGCACCCTCTCCCTCATCACCATTCCACAGACACCATTAGGCTATTATGACTAACATCTCTGCTATTTAAGGGTCCCTGTCTAAAATTCAGACTCCTCGTCTGGAGTCGTCTATACATATGGGTAGTAAATAGCTTACGACTCTTCCTGTGGTCTTCAAAGACAAAAATACGGCTGGTGATGTAAATATATTCTTGCCCACGGCATTTCCCATGAGAAACCCAAGTATAAGAAGTATTCTACTAATAGCTGCCTGTTTTGAGCGCTATGGCAGGAATGTTTAATTTAAGCATATCAGCTGTTGAATAATAACGGCTCTGCGTGTGACATCATCATCCAAACCTGAAGTTATGCCTACTGAGCAAAAAAAGAGCCTATGGAGCCTATGGATCAAAACAGAAAAGTCCTTTCTGATTGCATTAAAAGTTTTTTTTTTTTACTTTGCCTGTGGTTTTGCCACTCAATTTGCTACTCGGTTACTTGGCCTTTCACTTAAACATGTTCATATATTCGTCATAAAAAGGATTATAGAAAGGATTGTGTGTGTGTGTGTGTGTGTGTGTGTGTGTGTGTGTGTGTGTGTGTGTGTGTGTGTGTGTGTGTGTGTGTGTGTGTGTGTGTGTGTGTGTGTGTGTGTGTGTGTGTGTGTTTTACACTCAGACTCCAGGCTTCAGACATGCCTCCTCAGGAGTCTTGGCTCAGATTTATTCGCTGTTAGGAACCTGTTGCTGACATGAACCAATCAATCAATCAAGCAAGCAAGCAGGGTTTGAACCTGTATGCCCTCCAGTTAGAGCCATGTGCTCTAACTGCTTGTCACAGACAGACCGTGTCCCCACTTAAGCCATCCCCATGTGCCATTCTTTCCCTCAGTCACAACCCCTGATCACTTTCACTCATCTGCTCAACAGTACCGTGCCCCCTTCACACCTGAGACCACTTGCAATCAACCTCACCACCTATAAGACTGGACTCATTTGCTAACATACCTTCTCAGGGCATCTTTGTTGTGGATGTCCTACCTGTGTTTGTGTACCTGTTCTGGATTCTTGCTTGTAGCCTATAAGGTTGTGTATTCCTGCATTAAATACTTTAAAAGCAGCTTTCCTTCTGTATCCATGACACTGTTACACCAGAATGCCCCCTAAACAACATGTGATGTGCATTAAAATAAACAAACAAATGACAATAAACTGGACACAAAGCAAAGGCAATTCAGGAAATAAATATAGCCCTAAAATGTACTGCAAGGCCTCATACATATGCTTCCATAGCCTCATTCACATGCTTGACACGCTAAGAGGTTGTATCACACACTAAAGACAGTGTCGCAAGCTCACAATGCATTTTCAGTGGGAGTCACATAATGGTTGGAAGACACAAACTTGTGTCATTGGAGGACGGCAGATGGCATTCAGCCATATCACAAGTTGGTGTCTTCAGCCAACACAACTCTGTTTAGAAATGCGTTGTGAGTTTGTGATACTGTCTTTGTGTCTAATGTGTGAATGAGGTCTAAATCAACAGTCAATTTGCATATGAACTAATATTAAAGATTCAAACCCTCAGAACAGCAGGTGCTTCAATGTGTCATTCTGCAGTGAGTGTGTTTGTGCATCATGCAGTGCGTTGGCTACAAAGGGACACTAGGACTATATTCTCCCTGGTCACATGCTGAGAAGCCACTGTGAACCTTCATGCGATGCAGGCCTCAGATACCATGGCCGCAGCTGCCTACCACATTCACAGTCAGAGGGGGAAAAGTATGCATGCACAACAACACACTTTCACATTTCCTCTCCCTCTTTATCTCCCACACACACAGGACGCATTCTCCCACACAAAAGAATTCACTTAACAACATACTTTTAGCATTCATTACAACCAACAAACATTTCTCTGCTGGTGATATGGGCTGCTATATAGACATTGGAATTTTAGCCACTTATGTGTTCTCTGTACCGCTCAGTGGTTCTCAGGGTGTCTGCATAAACAGCCCAAGGTCCTTGCTATAGGCTACTTGGTATGGCGGGAAGAAAGGTTAGTGGCGGTGCTATCCCAAGCAAATAATCAAAATCAGTTATACGCAGTGTTGGGCAGTAACTAATTTTAGATTACATATTACTGTAATATTATTACTTTTGCTCCAAAAAGTAAAGTAACGAGATTACTCTGCAAAAATGGGTAATAAGTAACGCATTACTTTGCAAGTAACGCCAAGTTACTTGTTTAAAATGAGCTTGTTGTTGCATGCAAAAATGGAACAGATTTACAAGCTATCGACAGGTACTGCAACAACAGAGATGTGCACTAGATTGAAGATCCAGTGCACACGCTGCATCCTGCGCACAGTTATGTACACTACAAATCGCTTGCTGCTTTATTTTGTATTTTATTTTTAAATACAAGACCTCAACTGTCTTTGAAAACAATTGTGAAAAAGTTTAAAAAGTCAAACAGACAGATTTTGTTGGCTTTGTTTTCAGGTGCAGTTTGTGGGATTGGAGACTATTATTATTGCAATAAATTGGATTCAGTTATAAAAAGAGCTCGCTAAACAGATTATGTTGTACATCTCTATTTTTTCAAAGGCGGTGTTGAGAACTTGGGAAAGTAATAACATAATATGTAATATATTACTCTTCGATTCCAGTAATAAGTAAAGTAATGATATTACTTTGTCTAAGGGGTAATGAGTAAAGTAAAGAAGTTACTTTCCTAAGTAATATTGACCAACATCAGTTATACGCCACATAACCCTTTCTAAACCAGTCAATGCAATGTATAAACTCACAACCAGTGTTGTAGTGGTACTTTTACAAGTGGGGGGCACGGGGGCACCCCATAAGACATGTGCATGTGCACACATGCAAGCGCACACAGACACACTTTTAAAACATACATGTTTTAATAGTCAGACATGTATAGCCTGTTGTTTAGAAACAGTGTTTACAATACTTAATTATATCCATATACTGTATATTGCCCAAAAAGATATTTTAGATGTGAGAGAAGTGGGGGGACTGCACTGCTACCCCCACAACCCCTCTCCACTACACCCCTGCTCACAACTCATGGTAGCCTGCCCGCAAGTGAGCTTGAAGCCTACATAATTGTTTGTTTTTGAATGTAATAAATGATGGAATTTGACATTTTAAAGACAAATCTAGGCCTAACCTTCTCTGGCAAAAGATAAAGAATCAGTTTCTGGCGCAATCATTGTATGCTACTGCTTCTTTCATTGGCCATGCATGCAGCAACTCAGCAAGCAACCCTTCATAGTCCACGTGTTTTGTCCAAGTAGCCTAATATTTTCCACCTTGTTTCATTACCGATATATTCCAACCCATGGGACTCGGAGTAACTAACTGCCCTGAACTTCCCCACGGAAATAAAGAGTGCTGGTTCTGAAATGAGGGTCAGGGGATCCCAGGGGTCCTTGAGCGGGTTCAGTGTTCCCTAGATAAATAATAGTTAGGAAATAGGCTATGACCCCTTGGCTTATAGGGTTTGTATCTCTGAGAGTATACTGAGAGCATAAATGGCCGTATAGATAGATTCAATTTTAGACTTAGATTTATCTACATAACAGGGCCCCAGAGATAGAAAATCCATTAAATGGGCCAATAGGGTCCATAGACCAGTCGTTTTCAAGAGGTTTTGAGCTCTAGGATTCCAGGTGGTCCCCAGCTAAATGAACAGTTGGTTACCAAGTGGATCTGAAACTCTTGAGAGCGTAAAAATGAAACTGGTATCATTTTACGCTCTCAAGAGTTAAATCTGAATTAGACGGGAATCCATATTTGGATCCTGTACAGCATTCAAAAAACTTAGGTCAGGCCTAAATGGGTTAACTTTCAAGAATCTACACAATTATAACATGCATTATACTTGTTAGTTTTTACCAACATTTTGCCAGTTTATCTCTAACTTGTCTAATCTAAATTGTGGACACAAACTTGAAAATCCTTAGTTTTGGGTCAGAGAGACTAAACATCAATTAAGGTGGTCTGTGGCTACAATGCAGAATAAATAGTGGGCCCTAGTATGAAAAGGTTGAAAACCACTGCGTAGATGTCCTTCTCTAGCATATTCCTTACGTCCTTGAAATTAAAGGGGAATTCCACCCATTTTCAAAAAGGGGTCTGAAAGAAAAAACATTAACATGGTCAGGTGAAATACATCTTGATGATGTCATCAGATGTATTTCACCATGTTAATGATTTTTTTTACAGACCTCCATTTTTAGGAAATACAGAATTTTTTATCATGTCCACACATCTCTAAGGTGTATTAATGACATATTAAAATGTTGAAAATGGGTGGAGTTAGTTCCCCTTTAAACAGCTTGAGACGGATAGAAAAAAATGCCCCTGGCATATGCCCCTGGCATATCTCTTCAAATGGGGGTGGTGTCCACGGACTAATTCGTGTCAATTTGGGAGTTGGACTTGACATGAAAACGTTTGGGAACCACCACACACACCACCACCAACACCGCTTGCAATAAAGAGCATTGCAGTGTTTCAGTGAGTTGAGTTCAGCCCGCTCCCTCCCTCCCTCTCTGGAACCGTGTGGTTTTACGCTTTTGATCCCCGAGGGACCTCGCGCTTTGCATTCCTGTCATTCCGACCTCAGTCCCTCCTCCTCAGTTACTTATTATCGTCGCCTGCGCTCGCTCTCTTGCTCTCTCTCTCCCCACCATTTCGGAGTTCAGCTACAACAGCAGCACTAGTGAAGCACACGAGACCACGGACCGCTCGCTGGATACATACAGCAGCAACGAGGCGAGGGGGGGGATGACGAGAAACTTTTGAAACGGAAGAAACTTTGTGGAATTATAGTGGAATACATCGACTTTTACTTCAAGTTGAATACTTTCTTTCGCTTGGGGGAGAGAGTGAACCTAAACTGGTAAGAGAGAGCTTTTTTCCCTTTTCCCCCCACACACACATACATTGTTGCTATTCCGAAACATTTTAGACTTGCGTTATCGTATCGTATCAAAATTTATCAAAGGAAGCTTTTAGAAGCACATAATCTCGCGATGAGAAGAGGTGTAGTTTTATTTAGAGGCTAAATTTGGCTTAACGTGCGGTTTTGCTCCCCCGTGAGATTGGAATTTTTGTGGCACGCATTTTCGCATGTAGTAGGAAATCTGTCCACGCGTGTCGCTGTTCAGTTGAATTCATAGAGTGCAACATAAGACCGTGCAGTCTTATGTTAGTGAGCAGTGACAAGACCAAAACATTTCTCCTAATCTCTCCCCATATGTTTTGTTGTGTTATAGGTTGTTGATTTTTGTATACAGATACAGTATGTCCTTGGGAAGGCAATGGGAACTAGAAGATGATAAATGAATATGCTGTAGAGAAGGAGTTTCATGTAAACAAAAGATGTTTGCAAATCATATTTCAGGTCATAATTGACACAATCTAGTCCTTCACTGACATTCTTGTTATTTATTATAGGTATGTGCCGAAGAGGCATGTAGACCGATATCAATATCTGATATAATGAATTGTGAGCTTCTCGATGTGTTCAAGCTGTTACTTTGGGCTTGGTCATCTTATCAATTTGATTAATCACACCAATACAGATTAATCTAAAAACAACATTTTTTGTTTTTGCTCAATGTGCTCATTTATTCTGCTCTCTTCCAGGTTCGGGCTGATTCTCGAATATCGTATAACGGATCCGTAACCTAAAATATAACAACGTCCATACTACTACCCACATGGCGTCCACCGAGGAACCGTCTGGCACGGTCCTGCACCGACTCATCCAGGAGCAGCTTCGCTATGGAAACCCCACAGACAACCGCACCTTGTTGGCCATCCAGCAGCAGGCCTTGCGTGGAGGCAGCGGAAGCAACAGTGGGCCCGGCAGTGCCGGCGATGCGTCCAGAAGCCCCCGCTCCTCGCTCGAGAGCCTCACACAGGAGGACCCCCAGTTCCCCCAGCTGTCTGCGAGGCAGGAGCCCCAGGGCCAGGAGCACCAGGGAGACTACCAGCACTCGGAGAACCACTACCAGCTCTATCAGCTGCACGGGGAGGAGCTGCCCACTTATGAACAGGCCAAGGCTCACTCCCAGTACCTGGCTTCGCACTGGGGTGGCCCTGCTGTGCAGGTCGCCGCAGCAGGCCCTCTCAAGCAGCTCCACGAGGAGGCCCTCCTGCACGAGGGGGACTTCCACGAGGAGGGTGACCTGATGGAGGTGAAGCGTGGCCATGCCCGGTCACTCAGTGAACGCCTCCTGCAGCAGATGTCCTTGGAGAGGAGTGATTCAGGAGGAAAGGCGGCAGGAGGCATCAAGCAGAGCTCTTCTCACAGCTACCCTGAGCTAGCGTACTACACCCCACATGGCCCCCAGACCACAGGGCCCGGCCTGGACAAGCGCAGCCCACCACCAGAGTACACGGCCCCCATCCAGGGCCAAGGATTTATCCCCCAACACCTGGTTCAGGAGCCACAGCCTCTGCAGCCCCAGCAGCACAGGTACACAGGAGTTGCTGTTCAACCTGTGTGTGTGTGTGTGTGTGTGTGTGTGTGTGTGTGTGTGTGTGTGTGTGTGTGTGTGTGTGTGTGTGTGTGTGTGTGTGTGTGTGTGTGTGTGTGTGTGTGTGTGTGTGTTTGTTTGTATTCGTGTTTACACTGGCACCGCTTTCCATTTTCATAGCCATAATCATGATGATGACAGACATTACCTCATGCCCTGAATTTCAGATCTGAAATGGCTGGTTCTTGTAATTGGCTCTCTCCCGGGGGCTGTCATTGGGTCTTGCACGCGTAAACAAAAATCCAGTGAATCACTGTAGTGTCCTGGGAACATGACCTGGTGGAGTCGATGCACATAGCGTTCGTGATGCCTTGCATACTACGACAAGGATAGTTCCAGGTGCTTGCGATGCTTTGGATGCTTTCACCAAAGCTATGTTCCCCATATAGGTTGTCACATTCTCTCAGCAGCCCTGGAGTCTGCTTGTCTGCTTGCTGGTGGAAGAGAATAGAAGGACAGGTGTTTAAGCGATACTGTACGTACTTAGATGCCTCACTTAAGTATAGTTTGTTTCTCGACTCTGTAGACAGCTGAGACAGCCCCGCCGTGACCGATTTTTGGTGCCAACATCTCAAGACGTCTTGATGTTCCAAAGATCCGCTGATGTCTGTCTTGTCGAAATGAGACATGTGCATACTTAATTAAGACTTTATAGTCAAGAAAATAGAAAACAACATTGATTATTATCCTTTAACCCCCAGGTATGCGCAGCCTGGCCAGACAGCCGAAACGTTCTCCTACAACATGTTCACTGGGCTGCCCCCCGCTGGCCTGGAGGAGCCCAACCAGGTGGAACTGCTGCTGATGGAGAATGAAAAGCTGAGGCAGGAGCTAGAAGCTCACCGGGAGAAGACGGGCCGCATCCAAAAGGTAAGGCAAACCAAAACTCTTGCAAACATTGCACACTCGATGGTGCAGTACATCTACATTACTTGACTACACATGGACAACACAGAGGGGGCCTTTTGCTTGTTTTTGAGGGGCGCTAGCCTCATCTCTTCCCAGATTTGTGTGTCTCAGTGTACCTCATGCCAAATTAGCAATGATGAGGTTGATGGCTGAGGGCTTAAAAAGTGAGGATGAAAATTGAGGGCAGATTGGGCTGGAAGGGAATGGTTTATGATGTTAAGATGGCCCCTCTTCTTTTGCAGATCGTCAGTCATCGGCAGACGAGCAAAACCACAGTCAGTACAAACGTGCGCCGGGAGAGTAGTAAAATCGCTATACATAATGTCCCAAAGTCGGATGAAAACTGAGGCGGCGCATGCCTTGCTAGACATTAGCACCTGTCTAGGAGGAAACACTATCCTAGTGAGCAGTTGTCCCTCGCACATCCAGCACACTCCCTCCCTTCATCTGCACTGGACAGATGAGTGTGGCAGCTGCTATCATCCATACTGCAGAATCACACGCGGAGGCCGTCAGGCAAGCTACTGTGTCCACACTTCCCCCATTGTTGTAGTTGACCCAGAGGGGAGGGCTGACTGTGTGTGCCCTTTAGTTCCACCAAAGCTATAGATTTTCAGTCTAATCCAGGACACGTCAGGGTGGTTGACCCTCTCGGCACAGCTGACACACGTAGAAGAGGGCAGAGGGAGAGAGAGCTCTCCCCATGGCAGGTGGCAGATTGCTTTCGTGCTTTGATTAAAAACTGAAAGGATCCTTTTGTGCTTCACTCTTCCTCCTTTATTTTCTTGACAGTAGCTGTCATTAATATTTTTTTTTCAAGCATAGCGTTTGCGCAACATAGTGTAGTGTAAGTGCCGAGGTTTGTCGTCAGTTCTGTAGTCAACAGGCCAAAGCATATCTTTCCAACTTTAACAGGATTCAACCGGGCCATGAGACGTCGATGCGACTCACTCTAGCCATTATGTGTATTAAGAAAAAAAAAGAATCGACTGCTTTCCTCTGAAGTTACGTCATTAAGCCATTGCCTTGTCTCAGCCTTAAAGAATGATAATTGCCAGGGTTGGAAAGTTTTCCCTGTCGGGCCGCGGCCCTGAGTAAACATGCCTGTGTGACTGCTGTAATAGTGTGTCCACAGCCCAGGCACAGGCATGCACACCTTTCCCGCACTGGCAGCTTGCCCAGACCTCTGTGTGAGTGCCTTTGTGCGTTCCATCATAGTGTGTGTATGTGTGTCGTGTACTTGCGCGTTTGTGCACTCACACCTGGAACTAGGGCTGTTGGCCCTCAGGAATGTAGATATAAATCAGTCACACAGGGAGTGGTGCGGTTTAGAATTCCTGTACACACATACACACATATACAGAATGTGTCCTGTACTGTTTATACCATATACATAACATTCTTCATGCCCTTATGTACTCCACCAATATCCCCTTTGCCCTCTGGCATGTCAAAGTGACTTACCTAAGAATCTCTCCACTCTTTCCTCCTGCTCTCTTGCACCCCTTTTGTTGCCTATAGTTGGAGCAGGAAATCCAGCGTATTTCAGAGGCCTATGAGACCCTGATGCAGGGCAGCAGTAAGAGAGAAAACCTGGAGCAAACCCTACGAAAAAGACTGGTAGCTGAGATCAGGAGATTGCAAGACTTCAACAGAGACCTGAGAGGTAAAGACTACATTTCCCACAACCCCACAGACAATTTACAATCTTACAATTTAGGCTTTTAGCAGATGCTCTTAATCCAATCCAATCCAATCCAAAGTGATAAACAGTAAGCAAGCAAGTGGAAGTCCTGTTTAGTAGTGTGTGGTGATGCAGACACACATAGTGTATACTACATAGTGAATACTAACCTGGAACCCACTTTGCCACCACAGAAAACCTTGAAAACGCCAGGACGCATGTCGCAAAAGAGGTGGAGGTTGCCGACCACAACCAACACATCATGGCCAAACTACTTGAGCAGAGTAAGTATGTCATCCTGTCTGACCAGATTCCTCTCCCAGGCTCTGTGACACCCACCCACCCCTGTTGCGATCAACATTCTTGATTGGATTGAAAGCCTACCATGGGGCCCTTTAGTAGCTAAGCACATCCTGCATGCAGGAATTTCACTTGCATAACCTCTGCTTATTTGATAAGTGGGCTTAGAATTCAGCACAGCTTGCTTGAAGGGAAGGAAATGGGGAAACTAGAGGAGAAATAAATCACAGACAACAGTAGAAGACACCCCCCAAACCCCTGTTTAGCTTGATTTATATTGTCTATTTAAGAACCTGGATAAAGAGCAGAGCGGAGGTGTTTCTGTGGTCCGAGTGAGGAATGTTCCGGCCCTATGTGGGTCAAAGGGATAGGGCGCACCACCCCCACTTCCTCCGACCTCCTCCTCTCAGCATTCCATGAGTGCTCAGATAAATGAAGAACATCAGCCATGATGTTGGAATCCTGGGATATATTAGCGGGTCGGAGAAATGGCAGAATGATATTTTTACTTTAGTGGCAAGGACATTCAAGTGAATTTTCAACCAGCAGTGTCGTAGCGGTATGCAGTTCCCCTTGGCGTGCTGTTTAACTCTAAGCGCGCAACCTTGAGATTGAGACCACCATTACGAAAAAAAAACATGCCTGCCATCATCTGTTGGACATGCGCTAACCATATGGCCGCCTTTTTGCTTTGTAACTTCAGACGAGGAGCAGAACTTTGAGCGGGAGCGCGTGGAACGGGAGCTACAGCGGCTCCGGGCCACAGCGGAGGAGCAGGGCCTGAGGGCGGAGCAGCTGGAGGAGGCCCTGGAGACGGCGCGGGGCCGTGGCCGTCAGCTGGAGGAGGAGCTGAGGAGGAAGAGGGCCTACGTGGAGAAGGTGGAGCGCCTGCAGAGCGCCCTAGCCCAGCTTCAGTCCACCTGCGAGAAGCGTGAGAGCCTGGAGATGCGCCTCCGAACGCGCCTGGAGCAGGAGCTGCGGAGCCTGAGGGCCCAGCAGGTATATATACCACAGAAATGACCTGGCCCTGTGCCTATTCAAAGCCACGTTGGCTTGTGGTAGACACACACAGAGTGGTAGACACACACAGAGCGACAGTATCTGTGAAAGACCAAACTAGTCTGTAACTCTTCCATAAGGGCCCATTAAGAGGGAACCTAAATATTTTTACTTGCAAACAAAACTTTTGATAAAAGTAAAACAACAGTATTGCCTAACATCTTGTGTTGTTCCCCTCCTGCTCCTGCAGAGACAGTCTCAACCACCAGGGGTGACGGTGAGCTCTCTGCACGAGCGACTGCGTGAGCGTGAGGAGCGCATCCTGGCCCTGGAGGCCGACATGGTGCGCTGGGAGCAGAAGTACTTGGAGGAGAGCACCATGAGGCAGTTTGCCATGGAGGTCGCCGCCACCGCCGCAGCACAGAGGTAAGCAAATTATACATTTTGTAACCAGGGGTTATAGTGTTTATAGTAATGAGCCGCAAATTAAGCAGGCTAGAAGATCAGAATTAAATGGATTTTGAAAAATCAGTTCACATTGACATAAGCCGGAAAACGTTCCTCTCTCTTCCTGTTTACTTTATTGCATGTCAACCGGATTGATGCAGAGAGAACCGAGTTATCAAATGTAATCGATAAATATCAATAAAAAACAATAAGCCCCACAAATGAGTTAAAGTTTGTTGTGCATATATATGCATCTGGAGGTGTATTAACATTTTCTTTTGGATTTGGCTGACCTAATCCTAACAGTATCTCCTTCCTTTCACAGAGACACCACCATCATCAACCACTCTCCCTGTCACTCCTCCAACAACAGCTTCAACGAAGACCTGCCAGTTGCTGACTACAGGAACCAGGAGATGGAAAACAGGTACGTATTAAGAGAAAACGTACGCCACTCTTTCACTACGACAAACGGACACCAGATAGATTTACTTAATCATTTATCATTCTCTCAATAATTGATGTTACTATAAGCTGATTAAATTCACTTAACAATGCATGCAGTCTCTTGCACACAAACCCCATTTAGCAAAAGAAGTGAATTCTTATCCCATAGTGTTTTAATGGCTCCCGCTGGTTGTTGTTTTTGCCGTTAGGATCCGTGCTCTGTATGCCCAGATCCTGGAGAAGGATGCTGTAATCAAGATCCTTCACCAGCGGCTGCACCAGGACCAGGGGAGGAAGGACCGTGTCACCCTTGCCAAGAAGGACGCAGGACTCCGAGCCGCCATCTCCACTCCCTCCATCAGCACTGCCAGCTGCACCGCCAAAAGTCGAGGTAAAGAACATTGTTGTTGTTTTGACTGACTATAAACTGTTGTTGTTTTCCCTCAACCACATGAACCCTAGTGTCCCTATTCTGGGCATTCGATGATGCTATTTACAGCAATGACAATTGGTTTAGCAGAGCATGTGAGCGATGTGGAGCACAACTGGAGGTGGGAGTGGAGTGGGGGATGTGTGTATGTGTTTGCTCCATGTCTCGGATGCACAGCAAAAAAAAATCAATTTGATTTATCTTGGCGGCGTATCTGACACAAATGAAGATGAGCACTGAGCTAGGGGGCGAATCAACGTAAGCACACGAGCAAGCGGGACAAAAGCCATACAACTTGTGCTGTATTATATGTACTATAATTCCCAATCAATCCCACTGTCCTTTCTGTTCATCAGAGGACAAAACAGTGCGGGACCATGTATCAAACTAGGGGTTGATTGGTTAAACAGAGTGGTATGAGGTCATTACAGCATTTGTACTTGGTCCGAAAGTTTAAGAAACAAAACTTTCTTTAACGTCTTTTCCTTCCTGTAGGTAAAAGTCTGTCAGATGACCAGACGCAGTTGCCACTGCATCGTTTCTCTGTCCAGTCTGAACCCGGTGGCCTCGACCACCATGAGGAAGACGTGAAGCCCACAACCAAGCTCAACAGCGGTAAGTTGTCTCGCAGTGTGAGCGTGTGCCGAGATGAGCCAGCCTCCCAGCAATGCGGAAAATTTGATTGTGTATTAATTCCATGTAGATTTGTACGCATATTGCACATACTCAAGCCACGCATGCATGGACACGATTGTACACAGATATACACACATAAGCACACAAACACATCTGCATGCATGTCAAATGTGATTTGAACCCTGACGCCGTCACATTAACTATGGATGGTTCCTGCCGCTCATTGATTAACCATACCATGACATAACCCAGCCAATGAGACGCCAGCTGTCCGGGTCATAGTTCATAATGCAAGGCCTTGTGGAATGCACACAGTTAGGAAATGATGACCTATTGACTTAACTTGAGTGGTTTGTTCCAGTACGGAAAGTCTCTTGACCTTTAACCATTGGCAGGACTGCTGTATCCTGGGCAAGTTTTTTTCAATGTTTTTTTCCATTGTCTTTTTATTTTGTATTTTTTTCCAGACAAGGCAGCACCACCGAAGTTGCCATTGAACCCCTTCAGGGGCTTAGATGACCTGGAATCCGAGGCAGTCGAAATCTTCATTTAAAAACAAAGACGAGACTGATTCTGGACACAAAAGGAAAGGACAAAAGAGTTGACGAAGAGTCTTTCTTGATGGCTGTGGAGAGCGAATGTCGATGTCATTGATGTAGAGGTTGGACATAACACAGAGGTTACACGTGGCAGGAATGTTGCAGAAAGACAGCAGAATGTGTGTTTAAAAAAACAGAAGACAAGAGAGAGAGAGAAAAAGACTGATCTCACATTTAAAGCGACAGAGCTGTGCTCTGTCTCTGTCTGTCTCATGGAGCTGGGCAGCTGCTGGGAGGCTGCCCCATCTGGGGGACCAAAATGTGAATCTTTTGCGGTACTCAAGACAGTATTGTGGATTGTAACGGCGCAACATGTTCTCAGAGAGTGTATGCCAAAGTATTTATATAATAATTGCTTCTCATTTATACTATCCCCCCTCCCTGTCCCTTTTGTTCCAGAATCAAGGGGCTTCTATTTATCTAATCCGGTTTCCACATTCCCCAAATATTAGCTAAAGCCTCAAGCCCCTCTAGATCGATCTTCAGGACAAGGTTATCTTTGTGAACTCCCAACCTGCATTCCCCTACCCCTGAAGAAATGTTGAGTTAATCTGAGTTAATTTATTCTCATGGAATTTATCTGGTTGGGAAAACTTCGCCTTTGCTCTTAAACCCATAAAACATGAAGCACTGTTGATTTCTATAGTCTCGCTGTTCATACTTCCAAAGCTTCAGTAGCGGGTTCTGCTGAGGCTCAGAAGTATGTGTAGTGATGCGGAATTTAGAGAAAAGACGATGTTTTTTTTGTTTTAGTTTTTATTTTATTTTATTTAGTAGGGTGATGTGGCATGGCGTTGATTTAATCTTATTTTGTGATTATACTCCTTCTCAAGGTGTGTGTGTGTGTGTGTGTGTGTGTGTGTGTGTGTGTGTGTGTGTGTGTGTGTGTGTGTGTGTGTGTGTGTGTGTGTGTGTGTGTGTGTGTGTGTGTGTGTGTGTGTGTGTGTGTGTGTGTGTGTGTGTGTGTATTTCCTTATGTGGCGTATCTGCTGGTCTGAACGTCATATGGATAAAAGCTGCAACTACACCGTTTTTGGTTTTTGTTTACTGTGAGCTTTGAACTAACAAAAAGGTTAATTATATATATATTTTATACAGATGTATTATTTTAGTATAATAGTGCTGAGAGCAGGATGCCAAAGAGTTTATCTTATGTTTTATTATGTAACTTATGTGCAGACAATCACGGTCATGTCAAGCTGTGTATACCAACCAACCAAGTGTTGACCTCAAGCAAAGACATTTCTGTGAACTCCTAACAATATGAAGGTTGTTAAAATCAAATTCATGCAACATTTCATAAAGCAATAAAATATTCTAATATATGCTAAATGAGATGGATTTTTAAAGTGTCATAACCATTCACTGAAGCACCCTGACATTTACACAGAAGGCAAAAATACAACTGACCATTCTCCTTTCCACATCCAATAACTCCAGGCCACCTTATCACTCTGCTCTTCTTCACACATTCCACAAGCCACAGAGCAATGAAAGGCCTTTACCTCTGTATCCTTCCACAGAGCAGTGAAAGGCCCTTCCCTCCGCGTCCCTCCGCAGAGCGGGCTTCTTTCGTTAATGAATGCCAGAGAGCTGCATTCTTTTGGGTTCAGCTTTCCCTGGTGGCCTGTTCTCTTGTTCTCTGCTCAAGCAATGAAGAGAGTGTTTGACATACATAGCATTCTTAAAGGGACAATGTAACGATATACTTAGACAAAGGCAGGTTTCTCCCAGATTAGTGACTGATCCCCTGTTCAGCATACCGATGAACGACAACACGCTGCTGCCAACATTCATTACATTTCATAATTGGTCTATTTTACTGTCCCTCGATCTGACTGCTAACACCTGGAATTAGAGAGGTGTTTAGTTTGTGTGCTATTTTTGAGGCATGCCACAGTGTAGGAGGATGAGATAAAGATGAGAATAGAATGATGAGCTCTTCTGTTATGTGCTGTATCTGTATGCAATCTCTATTCTCTTCTACACACACACACACACACACACACACACACACACACACACACACACACACACACACACACACACACACACACACACACACACACACACACACACACACACACACACACACACACACACACACACACCAGAAGATATTGACTTGTACCAGTTTGTGCCGGTCGTGTGGTACTGAGCTGACAATGAGACTTCACAGTGAGGCAGGACAATAGCACAGAGAATGTGCTGGGGTCATCAGAGCAGGAGCTTGACAGCTACAGTTTTCACAAACACATCCCAACATTCTGTATGTATGTGTATGGCATGGATGGCCCTATGGGCATGTATGTATGTATGGAGGAGCCAATATTTGTGTTGTTAAAGTTTTTAACACAAGGATTTTGAAAATACCACGTCACAGCACATGGGGCAATGCAACACATTATAGGCCGTAGCCTAGTAAGTGGTTGAACTGGTTTTGATGCTGCTACAGTATATAAAGTAATTTTGCTGGGAACCGTCTGGAGCCCCCCCCCCCCCACTGGGAGTTTCGATCCCAGACCCTACTTTGGGCAACACTACCTTCAATTAAATTGTTGATATATAAAAGTTTTGCTTTTTAGATTTTGCAAACACAATGACTTCTTACAAATTTGATCTCTTATTTCTATGGAATCAGAACAGTCTCATACCGGCATGTGTAACTTCTAGGTGCAATTCTAAAGTGGAATCACAACAGTCTCCTAAATATTTATACTGTAACTCATAAATCCAATGCGTAGGTTGAAAATCAGATTCCATTCTGGTGTAATCTGAATCTTTCAATGTTATTGGTTAACCTGTACACTCACGAAACTATGTAGGCTAGTCACTTCCTTTGAATATACTGTGAAACATGTGTCCAACCATGCTCATTCCATGTGCCTAGTCAGTGTGTGTGTAATCCAATCTCTCTCTCTCCCTCTCTCTCCCTCTCTCTCTCTCACTCTGTCACACACACACACACACACACACACACACACACACACACACACACACACACACACACACACACACACACACACAAACACACACACACACACATGCATACGTACATACGCATGCACGCAAGCATGCATGCACTACAACAGGCACAGATGTTAAGTATGCCTTTGTGCGGCTTGATAATTAGATAGGGGGCACTTTAAAACACCTCAGCATGCCTGGGCTTGGGCTTTTTATAAAGAGGAAATTAGATGGCAGGATAGCATGAATGCTTATGACAGAACAGCTTGTATGGGAAAACACAGAACAGGAACTAGCGGCATGCAACGCAATCAATCTTATTTATGAACTGAGAGCGTTTATCTAGCGCGCTGACTGACACAAGTTTGAAGAGCAGCCAACATTCCTGAACCCATGTGAAAGGCTGTCGACATGTTTGGACCTACAACATCTTCAGTTTTTGCTTGAATTTACACTCCGTACAACAGTGTCACGCACCAAAAAATAGCTGATCTACAAGCTCACACACCACAGTGAACTTGCCGATCGGCTATTTTGGGCCAAGAATCGTGATGAAAAAGGATGGGGCATAGGCTACAGTAGGCCTATAGGCCTAGATGAAAGTGTGATCAAAGGTCACATTCCATTGTGTGCTAGCATGTCAGGAAACGTCCTGAAATTTTAATTTTGCTACATTTTTGCTATTGCTCAACCACATGAGAGCTCTGAGCTGACCTTGATCATCATGAAAGGAATGGTTTTCTTGTGGCATGTACACAGGCAGAGGGGCTACATGACATCTTAGTTTTATAGTTCTCCTTTCGCTTTTTTTGCACTGAGTTTTATTGCCTTCTTTTGACATTTTACGGTTTAACAGTGCATGCCTAATACGCTTCATTCTTTGAAGTTTCAGCACATTCAGCAAATTTGTTGATGGTAAACGGCAAACGCTGATATGAAAAGTCAAAGGGGGAGGAGGATCCTTCTGGGACACAAACAGACAGGAATCCAATCCTCACACGGGGCTAATTAGAGTGGTGACTGTACACAACACCATTCTGTTATGAACTAGGTCACAGGCATTCAATAAGACCTGCAAACCTTTTGATCCAAGCTCTAAACCTCTTCTTTCTTTGCCAAGTTCAGACATGAATGATTCAAACCAATAGCAAAATGTTTGCTTTGCTGTGTTAGTTTGGTAATAGATTGACTGACTGCTAGGCCTTGGGGAAAACAAGAGAGTTCTCAAGAGTTCCAGGGGGTCCCCAGCTAAATACTAGTTTGGAACCAATTGGACCCTTATGAATCTTTAACTCTGAGGGACCCAAGAACATAAACTTGTCCCCACCCAGACACCAACCTACTACAGATTTCAGTTGTGTGAATGACATTTCCATTTGTTTAGACGTGTGAACTAAAACAAAACAAAGAAAATCATAGTGCATAAATGTGTACAATTATAATGTTATACAATACAATAACACCTGACTGTGCAAATTTAATAAGATGGGCCCATCTCAAAGGCAAATAGTTGACTTGTAATCAGTTGTAATCAAGTTCACTGAGAAAAATCGTCGTAACAACATTCAATGCACACAGATTTTCATCTCATTTCTAAAATACAAATAATAGCAGTAAAACGGGATCTGGAAGGTGGCCCAAAGTCAGGCTAGTTTCCCCATATGTAAAATAGGGGTTTATTGACTTTGCCTGGTCAGAGAGAATACTTATGTATTCATCTGGGGCATCAGTGGGGAAGATTTATTTCCATGGTAATGGTTACAAACAGATTCCAACATCACTGATATGGCCAACCATAACTCTGGAGTGACATAAATGTGATTAAAACTGATGAGTGCCAGACTGATTTTCCCAGGGATTTTTTTTTTCATCTATGGCAGTCTGGCATCCAGGGAACTGCATTGATGTCCAACATTGTGCACTAAATGTATAGATTTACACCCTGTTAACAGTGTAACAGCAATGGGAGGTATGAGAATAGGTATAGATGAAGTGTAGATTTACAACAATGTAACAGCATGGGAGCTATAACAATGGACATATTGAGCAGCTAATAACACACACTAATAACTGCAATTGCTGAACACATGTATAACTTCCCTGAGATAGACAAGGAGCAATGTGAACCTCATGTAGCTACATTATGATCTCGATTCCACTGGTAAACATTTTCCACCACTCAATCTAATGTAAACATTAGAAAACCTGTGCTGTTATACCATTATGTTGGTGCTTGCCTGGGCCTTCACACAAACGCACTAGCACTATATAATATATGCTAGTCTAGTGCATTGTGCACACATGCACAATGGGCCAGATGTCCCTCTTTGCGTGGGACAGTCCCCCATTTCTTTTTCACGTGAATTTTCAGGTGTCCCACAAACTGAGGCTGCCTGTCCTATAACAATTCCCAGCCAGGAATGGATTCACCCTCCTGTGAAAACTTTCACTCATGTCAAGAGCCTCATATGTTTGATGCTATATGCATCCTCAGCTAAATAGCTCCACCTGGTGTAAAAAAAAAAAAAAAAAAAAAAAAAAAAAAAAACAGAAAAAATGTAAGCATACAACCACGCACAGATCTTCCTGCTTGATGTTGACAGTTGGTGTGGATGAAAAGGATGAGGGATCAACCAGCCCCTGGCGAATTAATTATTAATTTCATATGCACACGCAGACCTTATGATTCATCTGCAAGTTTGTGATGGTGGTGGATTTTTGAATGCTGTTGGTATTGGTCCGCCCCCGGGACAGCAGAGGGCGATATACACGCGTTTATGGTTACAGACTGACCGAGACGAAGAAGTAAAATCCGTCAGAATCTGTTGCCATGTCTGCGGCTTATGGGCTTGATACATAAAAAGAGGTTCCCAAAAATGTTCATATTTCGAGGACAAGGACACCTCGAATTATTATGTATTTGTCTACAGCGTGCAGACCCACATGTGAAAATGTGTTGTACTATTAAGATTTGCGGGTTGTTGTTGATTATGGGGGGAAATAGTCCAGACCAGTGACGTCGCTTCTTTTGGGCTTGTTATATGTTTTCGTAGACCAGGTTGCTTGTTTCTCTCGCAAAACCTGGCAACACTGGAAGTGGTGCGTCTCCACCATTTTCTGAAATACAAGAGGAAGAACTGTCAGCAGCAGAGTCGGAAAAACACAAAAACAAACCATGCGTTGCGTGGTCGCGGGCTGCGGCAACTTCCCAAAAAGATTTCACATACACCAAACACCCTTCCACTGTTTCCCAAAAAACCCAGAGCTATGCAAGCGATGGCTGCTGGCCGTCCGCTTCCCGGGCTACAGCCCCGACAGTCCCGACACCGCCATAGACTTCACAAAGCTGCGCTGGCTGCGTGTGTGCAGCAAGCACTTCGAGAGGAGCGACTATCCAGAAACGGCAGCCTATAAACCGCACCTGAAACCCGGCTCTGTTCCCAGCGTGTTCCCCTGGTCCTCCACCACCACCACAGAGGAGGACTACGCCCAAACCGCCGGGTCCGAGCCCGAGGCTACGGGCGATCATAATGCGGCGAGCGCCTCGTCCGCCGGACCACAACAGGTAAGGAGTCGGCAGTGTCGACAGATGGATGTTTCTCAAACTTTTTAGTATAGGTTTCTCTTTAAGAGAAACCTTTTCGCAGTATCGTATCGTAAAAAGGTATTTCCTGAGATCTACGGATGATTGATGTTTTAGCGCCTGAAAAATAGTGTCGATTATGCATGCTGCAAGCACCTCTTGGTGCCATAGCACCACAAAGACCTAATCAAGGCATTCCAAACAAACTGGTGCAGGCTAGTCTGCTTGGCTATACACCTACACCTCATCAACCATTGTTCTAGGGGCGCGGGAGCACTGGGGTCACTTGGGTGCCCCAGGGTAGTAGGCTATTTGCAATGGGCCTTTTCTACAGGCACCACAAATCAAATCATCCTGGGCTGAAATATCTGTTCACAGATGCCAGAAGTTGGTTGACTTCATGCAACACAGATGTGAAGCAGTTCTCAAAAACAGTGGCTATACAACTGAATATTAGTTTAGTGATTCACAGGAATGCTGAATCCTGGATATTTTTCAGTTAATACAGTAAATATTTGAGTTTGTAAAGTAAAATGCAGACACTGCTATTTTTTTGAACAGCCCAATGTTCATTTTTCTTCATTTTCTGTAGAGTAATTAAATAATTTCTGCTTTTTTCTTCATGTTTTGATTTAGAATATAATGTGCAATGTTCCCAATGCATGGAAATAAAAAAAACACTAAGGATTTTGGACTTAACTCATTTTTTTTAAACAGACTGCTATTATTTTGAACACAACTGTATGACATATTTAAATGTAACATGTGTAATGGCTGCTTGAATTCCATTCTTTGAACTCTTATCTGTAGGAGCCCACAGCTGTTGGATGCCAGTGTAATTCTCTTGACATGTGTAGTTGTTCAACATCTCGACCCAATGAGCTGATGATGAATTCAAAGGGTAAGATCATTTTACACATGAGAGATTCTTTTGTGGGCCTAAACAGAGAAATTAGACTAATTCTGAACAGTAAATATTTTTCATTTTTTGTTCTCATCCAGCCATCCCAGTGATGCCAGAACAATGTGTGGTCTCAACAGATCATTCATATGCTGTTCCTGAACGGAGTCAGGATCAACAAGTTTTAAACAAGGAAAAGTAAGTCTCCCGTCCCCCCACGAGAACAACACTCTATGGCAAAGGTTCTCAGAATGTATAGATTTAACAGTTGTATATCACTAATCTGGCTGCTCCTGCCAATGTCACATGATTTTCCCTTAAGACAGGCTGCCGTGGCAGTGTTACCTTATCTGTGAAGCTGGGAATGCGTGCACGTCTCCTTTTTATTGTTTTACGGATTATGGATTTCCGGATACAATTCTGAAGTTTCTCAGAAAGGTTTTTAGGGCGACCTAAAGCTGCCTAAAGCTGCCTAGGCTTTTAGAAGTCCTTTTCAAAATCGGCCTCATGTCAGGTGTAAATGAAGATTAACAAACAACAAAAGTATTAGGTTCAGTGACAATCGAATCTGAAAACCTCACAGTTAAGCCACTTAAAAGAATTACTAACAATTATGGACGATGGCTGTATGGTCGGAATTTTAACCATGACCTGTACTTTTCCATATTACTTTCAGATTGCAACATCTGCCAACGAGAGGCAAGTATTTGTATGTGGTGGATGAAGACTGCCTCGAGCACAACTGCCCAATGTGTGGCAGCAGCTGTAGGTTGAAGAAGTTCCTGCATGGCTCCCTTCTGATCATCACCCAACAGTGCCCACAGTGTGAATACTGCAACCAGTGGAAAAGCCAGCCACACTCCTACTCCCCAACAGCCGATGGCCAGGAGCAAACAGCATGTACTATATTAACTGAACAACCGGTAAGAATTGTTACATGCATATAATTTGGAATAGACAGAGCATCCGGTGGACACTTAATAGACTGCAGATTTGTTATTGTTATTGTATTTATGGAGGGAAATACAGCAACACCAGAAACACAACAGATACAGGAAACGTCAAGGACCAAACCAAGATAAATTTTTTATTTATCTTGGTTTGGTTCTTGACCTTTCCTGTATCTCTTATCTGTGAAGCCGGGAAACACAAGTGAGGTAACACTGAAACAACGCAGCGTCTTAATTTTGCAGAGTTGATAAGCAGGAGTTGCCTTTCATTTGGGACAGAATGGGCGCAGCCATTTTGAAAAATTCTCCCATGCATTCACATGGAACACATGGGTAAAAGAATGTGGACGGAACGTCACTTTTAGGACTCATAACCCGGAGATTTCACAGAGGATTAAAGGACAGAATGGTCAAGACACCAGAAACACCATGATGTCATCATAAATCCGGTTTCGGAGATTTGGTGCTTCAAGATAAGGGTTTTGATCGAAAGCCGTGGCCAGAGCCGTGGCATATAGTATAGAGCAGAACATGACACCGTTGTTGTGGTGAGTGTGGGGTGGGTTAAGATGAGATGTAGACTTGCTGGCAGGCTCATATGCAGATCTAGTATCTAATGTGTGATGAAATGCAAATTTCTGTAATAATGGTCACAGCTTTCATGCAAGCTTTAACTGTTATCATTCACAGTCAGCGTTCTCAGGTGACACTCCAGGCAGCAGTGGCGTTCCGCAGCTAATTACTGAAATTACATTTAGTGATGAAAATGACTCCCCGGATGAGCGAGAGGAGAACAGACTGCTAGCTGCTGAAGAGCACCATTCAGACAGCATGTGGGGTCGCCTGGAGCAACACATAGACAGCGAGCGTACGGACAATAACTCGGACACAGATGAGGATGCACAAGTGGACTCAAAATTATGCCAAATCTGCCCAGATGGTGGAATGTCTTTCAATATTCTCAAACCACACATGTGCAAGCACAAAATCAAGCCCCATTGTTGTAATGTATGTGGTCTGAGATTTGCCAGAAAGGTTGATCTAAAAATTCATCAGACCAAGACCCACAAGGGAGGCTTAGTGCATGTGTGCAAGTACTGCCTCTCGACCTTCAAACGGACGCGAGACAAACTTGCGCACGAGCAGAGCCATCCCCCTGCGAAGAGGCCATATCAGTGTCCTGACTGTCCACAGGTGTTTTCAAGGAGCAAAGCACGCAATGACCACCTTTTGAGCCACAGTGGTACAAATCCAAAGAAGCTAATTTGTTGCACATGCAATATGGAATTTCCCAACACCAGTGGACTACAGAGGCACATGGCAAGGCACACAGAAGCAACGCAGTTTGTATGTGACTTGTGCGGCTGTTCATTCAAGCGGTCAGGCCACCTCAAATCGCACATGTGCGTTCACAGAGGGGTCAAACCCTTCCGGTGTCAGTACTGTAATAGGAGCTTTAATCACACTGTTAGCCTTAATAGTCACATGCAAGATTATCATGTGCACATTTGTCATATGTGCAACATGGACTTTCCCACTACTAGTGCACTGAAGAGACATATAGTTATGCATACAGGGGCAAAGCGTTTTGTATGTGAATTATGTAAGCAATCATTTAGCAAGGCAAGCCTTCGCAAGTCCCACACATGCATCCACACAAGAGAGAAACTCAGTCAGTGTCTGCACTGTGATAAGAGCTTTTACTCTAGGTCTAGCTTAAAGATTCACATCCAGCGTTACCATGGACAAGTCCCTGACCCTGGGATGAATTTGCAGCTGGAGAAACCAAGAAGGAGCGAGTCAGAGGTGGAAACAGATGAGACAAATGAAATGGACAACATTGCTCTTCATATGGTAGAAGCTGCAGGAAGTAAAGACAAATGGTGCAATCTTTTAGATGATGATGAAGACAAAAAGGGTACAAAAACATGGAAAAATAGGTTTGCAGGTAGACCTAAAGGAAAGCTTAATAACACAGTGGTAAGCTGGGCTGATATGAGGAACAGCAGTGATTCTGACTCAACAGATGAGGAAGAGGAGACTAAAGCAAGCAAGAAAATGACCACCTGGAGATCTAAAGGAAGACCAAAGAAACCTCCAGGTGCGAGAACCAAGAAAAAGGTTGGTGCCCAAACATATAAGGGCACAGGAGGACGTAGGGGAAGGCAAAAGAAGAATGCATGACTGTCCTGAAAATTAAGCTTGTAGACCTGCTATTTTCACTAGTGTGGGCCTTGGGCAATGATCTCTTTTCTGTTTTGGGTCAGTGGCTAAAAGGTTTAGGAACCAGTGCTGTAAGTGAACCTATGTGACAGAGGTTAGAAAGTCTCAACTATTCTGGCAGGAGACTGAACAATACGGTAATAGAATGGTCAAAAGTTTGATCTGATCCATGTAGAGTAGACTTATGATCCTCTAAATGAGACTACCCCTTGGATTAAAAAAAAAAAAAAAAAAAAATACAAATAGACTGTCACATGGTTGTTGTTTTTTCTTGTTGCATTTCCTTTTTATTCCACACCAACTTGTACATCAAAAACATCAAGATTTAATTCAGTGTGAAGGTTTTTACAATTTGCCTGATTCACTCACTTTAATACCTGGCTGGTTGTGCTTATTTTCTCACCTGAAACTCAAAGTTTTAACGTCAATTACAACTTTACAACGGCTAATGGGAAGGGACCGAAACATGTCCTATATCCCATGTGTAGATTTCAATTTGTTATAATACAAGCTACTACATGAGCCAGATATTCTGTACATGAAGGGACTATGACAAATAGTTTTCATAAAGTAACATACAGATTTAGCCAGTCAACACTGTAATGTACTGTCAGTATTGTAGATTGATCAATGTATAAATTTGTCTTACTGGTAAATGCAAAGCCCATCCAGCCATTTAAGGAACAGTTTAATTGTCCCAAAAGGAGTTTTGCATTTTATTATGTCATGTATTTGAAATGACCAGACAAACTGACTATTCATTTCCATCATTCCATATCACCACCTGGCTCTCTGTACCCCAGACATCTGATTGTGATCAGCTAGGTGACGGAATACAATACGGCTGAGTCGCCACCTGAGCTTTACTCCGCGGGGTCGAGAGGTCATCACACACCGGTTGCGTATCCGTACAGGGCAGCTGTCTCTGGGTAATGCGTGGATTTCTTTGTCTGCCACTTCCTACAAAGACAAAAATGCACAGCAGAAAAGTTACTTATGTTGCCCTACAGATTGTATCAATTGAACAGTTGAGATAAATAACAGTCCATAATCTGTCCCATCCCTGAAAATGTCTCTTTATCCAGTGTTTAGACATTATGGATTTAGGGTGAACCTAGACTTTAAGTGGATCTCAACTGAACCCTCCTCTTCACGTTCACTGCCAAATCAAATACTTTAGTAACTGTTACTATCCAGGTCGAGCTCCTACCTGAAGTTCTTTGGGCAGGATGGTGTTCTTCCTCACTGCATTTACACGAAGCCTTTCGTCTGCATATTCAAATGCCATCTGTCGTCTCTTGACATCCCGTACCATCCTCCAGTCAACATAGTAACCCCTCACCTGCTCCGCCGCAGCCCAGCAGCTCCGTAGTGCCTGCAGTCACAATCATCAATGGTAAAGCCATGCATGGTTATGGTAGGTAGTGGTTTTCAATACTAAAGTATATTTTTGTTATTGTTGGATCAGATTATCCACATTCACGTACTGTGATGATGTAGAGATTAACGGGCAAACTATCAAATAATTTATCTACTTAAACCAAACAGTTCCTCACTTAATTTAATGTACACTAACTATAAGGGTCGATTTGCATGGCTTACCAACTCCATTTAGCTGGAGATCACATCGAACCCCTCTCAATAACCACTGCACTGGTGGTCCACGTACCATTAATAGAAAACCACTGTGCTGGGTCATTAGAAGCACTGGACAACACAATCGGCACGATATGGCAAAGGGAAGAACACGAATTTTACTACCGTAAATTGACATGTTTCTTTCAGAAAACCTGTTATCAAATACATGCTGTGTCTATTAGCCTTAACTATAGAGCTATGGAGTGGATGTTTCTGCAATATTATTTATTTACTGATCTGAAAGTCGACCCCGTCGGCGGCTTCACTTGATGACTTCACTGTGTTGAGATGTTAACTTTGAATAGATCTATACACACAATTACCTGTTTTGGTGCACAGAATGAAGAATAAAGGACATTTAGCCCCGTACATGCTATCCTGCAGGACGCCATGTTGGATGCGATTTCCCCTCAACATCCAGGGAACGTCTCCACCTAGCGATTGGAGGTAGTGATGGTTTGGACCGATTTGACATTGCACAGCTCTGTATGTCAGGGGTTTTCAACCTTTTTCATCCCAGCGCCCACCATTTATTCAGCATTGAGGACATTTTAGACCCACAGACCCCAAAACTAAAGATTTAGACTAAAGATTTTGTTTCTCTCCATGACCATTACTGTTCTACTTGTAGATTACGTGTAGATTCGGACTAATTCACATGATGAATATTTGGACCCCTGCGGGTCCATTTGTTTTCATTTTTACGCTGTCAAGAGTTACATCTGGTTAAACAACTTAGCTGGGGACCACCTGGAACCCTATCAAAGACCACTGGTGGTCCCTGGACCACCTGTTGTTGGAACCCCTGCTGTATGTAACAAGAACTCAACTGTCTGAGTATTTTTTAAATCGCCGAAAAATTACCAAAGCTATTAGGCCTATACTATTATAATTTTCATTATACCAATAAAATAATAGTTTTCATTTTAATTAAGGCTGTTTATTCACCTGTGTTGATAACAATGAGGCGGCCTGCAGAGGGCATCATTGCCATGCGAACAAATGAACAGTTTGCAACTTTGCATGGCAAACTGTTCATTTCTGTCAGCAATTCTGGTTTGATTTTTGCTGCCTGGAGTTTTTGATTAACACATTGTTTTACTTGTTTTGAAAGATTTCTCAAATTAAATAATCTAGTTCATTCGATTGGCAAGCATATTTCTGGTGGTAATGGTGAAAACTCTAATTGCTAAATGGATGCCCTCAAGTGGAGGATCTCGGAGGGCCCTATTCTGGTGGCGATCCAAGGTTGTGCAGACTCTTTACGCTGGTTCTAGAAAGTTTGTGATGTATATGGCAGCTTTGTTCTATGCAGGGCTTTAAAAGTGATGCTGACCCCTCTTACACATTGTGCCCTTGTGTTTCTCGGTGTCTATTGTCTTCACTTGCCTAATTGAAGTAAAAAGTTAATGCACCATGGTTTCCGGTCAATTGAATCATTATAAGCCAAGCCTACTAACAACTACTTATAGCCCTACTAACTATATAGGCCTAGTAAGTAGTAGTAAGTAAGCCTTGCCAAGCCGAGCTAGGCAAGGCCCATAGGGCAGGAGCCTATCTCCTGTTTCTGTAGCGTGAGGCAGCTTGATGTACAAGTATACCCCCTGGACATGACGTTAGTATGTCGCAGGGTCTTACCCCCAATCCAACCCTTGATGCTGAGTGCCAAGCAGGGAGGCATTGGGTCCCATTTTTTGGTATGACCCGCCCGGGAATTGAACCTCGGCCTGCCAGTCTTAGGGCGGACAATCTAACCACAAGGCCGCTATAGCCTACCATATAGTAGACCTACATATTGATAGGGTACTCTATGAATATGGACAGTGATAAACATATTTGGAAAATGGAAAGGAAGTAATGCACATCTGGTGGTGAAAGACAAAATGGCTCATGCCATGTTTTAGCTGTAAAGACTCCTGCTGTTGCTGGCACAGTATCTGACAATCTCTCACAGACAACCACAAAAACTCTGCTATTTATTCAGCTATTTTAAATGGAGCTATTTATTTTGTAACAGGATTTTGTAGTATAATGAAGGTCAATGTTTTTCCCCATGTGATGCATGGATGGAAAGCAGCTAAACCATACATTCAAGTGCATTTACAACTCATCATTTATTTGTTTCTTCTCATTTGAGATTGTGGTTAGAGACAGCAGACGGCTACACAACCATTCATGTAAATTTTAAGATAGTGTGGTATGTTGCAGGCAAAGGGAAAGTGCTGTTTAGTTCCCACTATAGAAACTGCTTGGTGAATTAAATTCTTGCAGTACCCACTTCAACCCTTATGTCCCTGTAGGCTGCATATTTTTGCCAATATTATAGGCCTATAGCCTATTATAGGCAAAATGGCAAGGGATTTGCAGAGGGCAAAAGGAGTGGACCTAGTGTTGACCACTGTGTCAACTAAGAATAATCAATCTTGAATCGGTGTAGCTCATGCAATATTGAATTTGCCCAATTCAGTTTGCTCATTTATCTGAAAAAAAATGGGATGCAATTCTTAAATGAGCTAGTATCTGTCATTAGAGGCATCTGAAGTTCACTAATGTCCCCCCCTCCTCCAAAAGACTCTATCTGCACAAGATGCTTTAGGGGCAAATGAAAATTAATATTATAATTATTTGCTGGATGCCTAGCCAGTTGGCCATCTTTTCCCTGGTGGCGTTTGTGCTAGAAGTGTATTTCAGTACCAAACTGCTTGTATTCTGCTTGTTTGTACAAGTCACAACTTAATGTCCAGTCAGCTAGAAAATAGTCGAATAGTTGTTTCTGCACAGCAATGTGTTGAGGCCCGTGTGTGTGTGTGTGTGTGTGTGTGTGTGTGCGTGCGTGCGCGCGCGTTCGTGCGTGCGTCATGTGCCCGTGCGTGTGTGTGTGTGTGAGAGAGAGAGAAATTGCATTTCATTGGGCTGTCTGTTGACTGTCTACCTTTCCAGCTAAGTGGACTGGAAGGGTAGCCAGACCCACAGGACTTGTGGGTCAAATGGGGTGAGGTTCTCAAACTCTCCCCGGTGTCTGTCTTTATCCATTTGGATCCATGCGATTTTATGTTGTTATTTGGCAGAGGAAAACAAATGTGCAGAATTTCTCAGCCAGAAAAAAAGACAATCTTTTTAAAACTGGTTAACTGCGTTACCTCATTGACATTAGCAGAGCTGACCTGCTGTGCATGCGCCACAGTTTATATACTATATTACCTTTAATATTCGTCGACTAGTGCTAAAATCCCGAGTGTGTTAAAGAAATCAGGATGTTATACTGTGCCATTTACCAAAATACTCCTGCTGTGTACCCAGTTCTCTGCAATTTAACACAGGGGTTTTCATACTGTTTCTCAGGGGACCCACATTTTCAAAATATTTTTTCTTGGCTCCAAAAAGTATGGGGCCTATATACAGTATGTGCAAGCAAACCTCACATCTCACACAATTCATCCTGATTTATAGGCTTCAAATTAATAGGCTCTTAGAGTGTAGGACCAGGATATTGTATGGACCTTTATCAACTTTGGATCTTGATTGGATCTTTCTTACCTTGCAGCGACTAATTCTGATTGATGTTCCACAGACAGTACAGATACCTTTTATTCCACTCAGTACAGACCTGATAGTTGAGAAAGAGAAATGTATAACACACACACACACACACACACACACACACACACACACACACACACACACACACACACACACACACACACACACACACACACACACACACACACACACACACACACACCCACACAACCCACACATACCCACAAACCTTCACAAATGTTCTAGTGTATGTAAAGCAGCAGTGTGTGCCTGATGGCAGCTGAATTAGTGCTTTGTGGTCATGTCCCAGAGGAACACTGGCCACCCAGTGGCTGTGGCCACTGAAGCTTATTGGTGCAAACCATTCTCACACACAGTCACGAGAAACGCCTGACATGATCTCAGCTCAGTTCAACTTTTGAAATCAAGGTATAAACAGTGATGGCTAAAGGGGGTGGGGGGATAATTGAATCATTGTTTGCCCATGGTTTCCTGTCAATTAAGAAAGACAACAAACAAACTAACAATTAAGCAAGAAGTAAACAAACAGAGCCATAGAAGTTGTTCATTTATTTCATATTACATGACTGAGCGCTCTCATAAGCCTCCAAAGTTTACCTTCACGTCATTTTGAGTAGGATCAAGTTCAGTGCCTCAAAAAATAGGCCTGTATAGACACACTATAGTTGAAGCCGAGAGAAACCTTCAGAAGTCCTATCAGGCTGCTGGCTGCTCAGGGGCGGACATAACATTTCCCAATGGGGGGGGGGGGGGCATGGGGGCGCACCCATACCATTTTCAGTTACAGGACTTGTATTAGGCAAGTAAAACATCAATAATATCAGTTGTTATTGAAGTTGCAGCATGCATAAAGTCTGACTCAGAGAGTTTTCTGTTTTCAATGATGAAATGCTGTTGGTTTAGTGGTGAGACGATTGTAGTTATAGTTAGTAGCAGTAGTAGTGTTTCAAATCATTTCAATTTGAAATATATTTTGAAATATATTTGAAATTTGTTTTGCATGCCATCATGTTTGGTGGGGCAGTCAGGGCATTTAGGGGGGCTTGCCCCCCCCCCCTCCCCCATACCCATGCCTAGATCCGCCCCTGTGGCTGCTGCCGGGATGGATGGGGCCGGGGGCAGGGGGCGTGGTCCGCCGCGCTACGCATGGTTGAACCCAAATTTGGCATATAAACGAAAAAGAGCAGCGCTCATGAAGCCACAGTGCACTGAATGACCTGAGGAATTCAACAGGTACATACATACAGCTCTCTATGGCTGCATGTATGGTGGATGTCTACTATATAGGCTACTATAGCAAATTACATACTAGCTCTCTGTCAAACCGATGGGATGATTGATTTCACATGTTGATTGGAAAGCAGATGATAGGCTACTTTCCTGAATCAAGACGCGGTTGGAGGCTTTTGGAAATACATTTCAGTCCTGTGCGTGTTGTTTATGGGCGACACGTTGTCTTGTCACAGGTAAAGAAACCAATATTATTATTTAAATACAGTCGTTTTTTTTTTCTTTTAATAAATATATATATATTTTTTTTTGGCGAAAACAACCTCAATAAACACAAAAATAACTGAATCTTAAAACTTACCTGTGCGCATTGGACTGAGCCCCGTGCAGCCCACGCATGCGCATGAAATATTGCATGTGCCCAACAAAAAATATTTTCCCAATGACACAATGTGTGAAAACTGTATTTACACAGCCTGAGCACGGTGTAGAAATGTGTGGACCCGACCAGATATACTCCCATTGGAGTTTACGAGACTGCAAAATGTTTTATTTGTCATTTTGAAGTCGATAAAGGCGAGATTCCACCCATATATTTTACAGTAAAACGTTGAAAATGGGCGGGATTACCTTTTAATTTACAGAAGCGCGACTCTACTGGTGGCTCACCGGATAAACACGCACAAATTATCTCATCTCTCTCCTGCCAGCTTGTGATTGATTGACAGCTAGGCTATATAGAATAAATTAGGCTATACAATTCACCGAAATTGCAGTTCACAAGCTCCAAAAGTATCAGCAGGAGTTACTGTTACCAAAGGGACCTAGTCGTATTTGTTTACATGAGACTGTACATGATGTAAACAACTTGAAGTCTTGGAGCGAGCACCCTGTCACTGGTGATGATCACAGTGACAGGGTGCTCCGTTTAAAGTCGTTTGTCGTTGATTGCTTGCTACGTCATAATAACGAACATATTTTTTAAAAGCTATTTGGAAAACATGTTACTAAAAAGACACTGCTCTAGTGACACAAAGATGTATTGATAATTTATTATTGTTGAAAAGGACAATATGTGTGATACTGTGATGATGACCAATTAGTGTAATTATTCACATTGCATGATATTCCACAAACCTCATTGTGGAATGATATGCATTCCGCAGTTTGAAAGTGTTGTACTCTGCATAATGTCCCACCAACTTTCTGTCTTGTATTCATTTCAGGTAACAACAATAATTAATAAGCATTCAGTCCGGGATCAATCCGATCCCAACTGCACACCTGAAGTATGAAGCGTGTTCCTCGTCTTCACCTGGGCTGCTGGAGGGTGAGTGGGTTGCTCCTGTGTCTGGCCCAGGTTGTCTTCCCCGACACCACGCAACTGGAGTCCATCTTGGACAAGTACAAGGACAAGGACGATGAGTGGTGGAGGGCCAGGTCCAGGGGGAAGAGGGCCATCACCGAGGGAGACATGCATCTCATCCTAGACCTGCACAACAAGCTCCGTGGCCAGGTCTACCCCCAGGCCTCCAACATGGAATACATGGTGAGTCATTTCTGTCATTAGGTGTAGTCCGATGGATGGTATGGTGCAAGACACTACTATAACATTTTGTTGTTATTGTTATGTTATAGAACTGTTCATCATCATACAATACATCCTCGTACTGCCTGGCATCAATGTCATGCCATGTATTAACACATTAATAGAGACCCCTGAAGATCTTACAACTGCAAAATCAGAACTAGATCATCACTTGGTAGAGTGCAAACTTGTGCGTTGTGCAAGAGCAGAGCGAGCGACATGCAAGTACCCTGACACCTCCGGGAGATGATACTCATGACAATACTTAATTACGTCACCATAACGTCATCACCCAAACCAGCCAATCGGAATGCTTCGAGGGACGACCACAAACCGATCGCTTAACGTGCGCTCGCTCTGCTCATGCAAGTAATGACTGGACACAAGGCAACACATGAAAAGGGAAATGGCCTCTTGTGCCAAAAAACACTCTTGTGTGAAGTGAGGGGTGCTCCTATCATCATATATCAAATTCCTTGTGCAGCAAATCAGGTCATCACAAAGGTAATTTCTATTCAATCATGTTTGGCGCATTCACTTTCCTGCACTCACTTTTGTACTTTGCTCAGCCAATCAAATCTTTGGTGTGATCAGCCAACGTTTGTGTTCACACAAGCAGACAAAGCTCAATGTAGGAGGGGCTACCCCCCTCAAAAACAGTGCTATGAAGAAACTCAGACACAAGATACACATCACACAAACCATCGTCCAGTGAATATTCTTAGCAAAAGAACAGTAAATGTCTATATAAATCACAGAACATGTTTAATTTTGAATATGTTCATATGCATAGTGTAACTACAGGTAGCAAGAAATGGGCGGCAAGAGGGGTTCGAGGGATGCAAAGGAAGTGCTTTGTATTAACAGATTTTTATCAGCTTAATTTAAAATAACATTTCTTCATTAAAATAAGCCCAGGATAATAGCTTTAAGGCTATAAGAGAGGATCACATGTCAGCATCACTTCAAGCCTATGTTATTCAACCAAACAGACATAATTCATTGGTTCACTTGAGGATAACCAGGTCCGGTGAAACGCCCCTTGCTTGGTGCTTGGACAGCTGTAATGTTAAGCCAAGCTGCTATTCTATTCTACTATTCCCTCTTTCCTTTCAGAAATAGAGTCCAACTCTATAGCGCTGCTAGAGAGGCATGACTCCTGCCAGATGAGGCAGGCTTGACTCTCTGCCCTTAGAGCACATAGAGCTCAGATTGATCAAAGGCATAAGATTCGCTGCCAAGCAAGAAAACCACAGTGCCTCTACCACCGCTGAGAAGGAGGGGGGGGTGACTGAGTGTCTTACAAAGCAAATCCACTACTCCTCTCCATGGCTGTCTGCATGCCCTTGCTAAACCTTGGCCCAGTGCCAGCTCTCACCCCCGCAGTGTTGGCCTGCCCTTCACCTCAACCATTCGTCCCACCTTTGCTATCCTCACCCTGGCTTTCGCTCCAATCTTTTCTTGCTCTCTGGTTCTTTCCCCTTCTTAATTTTCAGCCTCCCTCACTCCTGCATGCTGCCCTTTCACCTCTCACCACTCTCTCTCTCTCTCTCTCTCTCTCTCTCTCTCTCTCTCTCTCTCTCTCTCTCTCTCTCTCTCTCTCTCTCCTTGTACACCCATCCTCTCTCTCCCCATCCATCCATCCAAACTCACTCAAACCTTGGCTGCGGAGAATGTTATCGTTTATTTGATCCGACATGGATTTCATTTGGCTGCCGAGGTGTTGAATCTATTTTGGCCACGTGTAGCATTATGCTACACACACTAATCCAGTGTTTCTTTTGCAAAGGTATACTATTACTGATGATAATGTGGTGGTAAGGTGGGGTTATGCTAAAGTAGTCACTAGAATATTTGGTTTTCAGGGTTCATGATGTGGAAAGCTAGCCTGGCTCTTGCCAAACTCTCCACGAAGGAGAGTCTGGGACTCTCTGATTGGAATCCCTTTACCGTGACGTAGGTTGTCTGTTTGACAGACAGATTCCTCTAACTAATCACTAGCCATCAGCGCACCAATCAGGAGCTAAATCAGGAGACATGGGGTGGGTTTACTCAAACGCAGCCATTTGATTGGTCTCCAACTTTGAAAATCAACAACTCGGCGAGTGAGTTCTTTGTAATGAGAGTCAACGGGTGGGACACCAGACCCAGATGGAAGCAAAATTTGTTGTGATGACGTGCTGGGGCGGAAAGCAGGATTCTATACCTCACCTTGCCTACATGCATTTTTCCTTCATTTTTGCCTAGACAGTTGGCTTACTATTTTTAACACTTAAGCCCCATTTTTACGTTGCCATGTCATTAGTCCTTCATTGTTGAGGTTCATTGTTCCAAAATTACTAACCCTAACCTGAACATAACTGCAAGCATGGGAGCAGTGGACTTCAGATCTATGGGCATCCCCATTTTGACTTGAACAATTTAAACTATAATATTGTAAATGTTTTGCCTTACACCTCCCTTGTGGCAATGGTGGTTGGGGTGGAGGGGGGTTTCTTAATGCTCTGTGGAATGCAGGGAGATCTTTTCTCTAGGCAGGTGGGCACTGGCAGCGCATCTTTCTCTTTGCTGGATAATTGGCCATGACTAGTAAGGTCCGCATGGAGAAAATAATGGGCTATTACAATCCACACTATTTTGCTGGCAGTCAAAGTTGGAGCTTTGAATACTATTGGCAGTAGCAATGAAGTCAAGTCAATTGTAAAATACAAATGTAAAAATACAAAAGTTTGGCAGATTTCAAAGAACAAATATACAGTATTTCCCTATGGCATATACTGTACAGTATATAGCAAACTCTAGGCCCGGGGGCCAAATCAGGCCTGTGAAAGTACCAACGGTACATTCACAGGCCTGATTTGGCAGATTTGCTGATTGGATCAGCAATATTTGTCAATACTACGGTACAATGTACTGTAGTATTGCTGATCACTTGTTGCCGCCATTGCTCATCTTCATCTCTGTAAATGGATAGTTGAATGGATGGTAGTTTATGCCATTAGTTACTTAATACTTGGTTGTCTGGAGTCCCCCGGAGGTCTGTACTTTGTCCACAAATGTTTACTCCTGCACTGGTCTGTAACTCTTTGAAGAAAATAACAAATTGGAGGCTCATAATTGTCGCGATGTGTTGGGAGCTCTTAGATTGTCTATTTTTGCAGAATGGTTTTACCTATATTTTCAATGTTCATCCACCACTATGTGACATGCCAGGCATAGATACAATAAGGCCCATGTGGTTAGCAAGCGTGCATAACTATTACATACAGAAAAACACCTAATGTATCTTGATGCCTTGTCCTGTTGGATTTTGTCCAAAGCACTACAGGTGCAAATATCACTCACAAGTATGTGACTATGAATGAGCAGGGAACCAGGAGCAAGGCCATAGCAGTGAATGGGCAACAGTGTGTTCTGTATTTTGCTTTTTACCAAACATATGGGACACATTATAGTGGCCATTCAGCATTATTCTATTAGTTCTGATGTGTGATAGGTCTAATGCAACTGAACAGCATGCCAACAGCACACTGGGCCTATTCTTTGCACCCCCAGCGAATCAGCAGTAACTTACCTGTGCAGCTGCATTAGAATTCCTAAAAGCCTCATAAGCATGCTAGTCTCCTTTGTCTGAAATCAAAACTGTGCAAATAGTTTCCAGGTCTTTTGACTTCAATTGCATTTGATTTTGTGTACAGTTGACGCATAAAAACTAGTGGTTTTTCCTGTAAAGATGGACTGATAACAATGAGTCTCTGTTACTTTTTTCCCCTTAAGAGAGCAAAATGTAATGGTATGGTGAAACCACCATGGTTAATAATGACATGCATGCTTCAATGGCAAAGAAAAACGGATTTACTGGAAAACAGGTCTGGATAAGATATTGCAGTGGAAAAAGTTATTTGGAGTTGAAAATGTCAAAATCTCTCTCTCTCTCTCTCTCTCTCTCTCTCTCTCTCTCTCTCTCTCTCTCTCTCTCTCTCTCTCTCTCTCTCTCTCTCTCTCTCTCTCTCTCTCCATCTCTTTGTGGTTGCAGAGCACAAGTGTGTGAATCTGTATCTGTGTGTTTGATAGGCGTAGCCTAGATTTAACTATACTGTGTTAAACTTGTGGGAGGCATGTGTTAAATTACAGCCACCATGACCATACTTCACTGAACATGATGTGCGTTGCTTTATGGCACTGCCATAACTTGGCAGAGCCAAGTTATGGCCAAATGGCCATTTGAAGTGTAGTAACACTGCTGTAACATACTGTAAAGTAAATATTCTTATGGCAAAAACCTCAACAGTGTTTATTTTAAGTTTGGTATAGACATGTGCAATATTGCGCCTGAAAAATCTGGATGTTATGTTCCACTGTCTAACCCAGGGGTGTCAAACTCAGATACAGAGTGGGCCAAAATTTAAAACTGAACAAAGCCGCGGGCCAAGTTTGCACGAACTAACCTTTTAAAGGGGAATTCCACCCATTTTCAAAAATTTCCTGAGAGGGAAATGGGAAAAATGGGTCTGAAAGTAAAATCATTAACATGGTGAAATACATCTTGGTGATGTCATCAGATGTATTTCACCAATTTAATGATTTTTTCAGACCTCCATTTTTAGGAAATACAGAATTGGGGGAACCTTTTTTTATCATGTCCACACAACATCTCTAAGGTATATTAATGACATATTAAAATGTTGAAAATGGGTGGTCTTCCCCTTTTAATTTGACAATGTCTCAAGGGCCAAATGAAATTACACGGCGGGCCAAATTTGGCCCACGGGCCAGAGTTTTACACCCATGGTCTAACCACTTGAAAATTTTAATATACCTGTATGTCTTGTGTTTCAAGTATACACTATTCCACACCCAGGGATATGCACACAGCACAAACAAAATATATGCAGCCTTGACAACTGGCACTAAAGATCCCATCATCCACTGCAAAAAAGAAAAAAGAAAAAACTTCAACCGCTTATCCATAGTCCGATAGCAGGGCAACAGCTGCACCAGAGAGCTCTGGTTTTCTCTCTCCAGAACAACATTAGTTACTTCATCCTGGACGATCCTGAGGCGTGGGCACATGCTCGACACGCTCAAGAGGCAACCCAACTAGATGACCAAAACACAAACAAGCAAAAAACATGGACACAAGGAAAATAAATGCACAAGGATGCATGATAGGTTGAACTTGTCCCCCAATTATCCTTATGTTACTGTAGCATGTTGTAATGTGTGCCACACACATTACACATGGTACACCATGCTACTACAAAGAGGAGAGCTCAGTAGACACGCTCGACGCTCCCATACATGCCACATGTGTCAAGCCACAATCATATAGAATTCATCATTGTTAAAAGTGTGTGTGTGTGTGTGTGTGTGTGTGTGTGTGTGTGTGTGTGTGTGTGTGTGTGTGTGTGTGTGTGTGTGTGTGTGTGTGTGTGTGTGTGTGTGTGTGTGTGTGTGTGTGTGTGTGTGTGTGTCTAGGTGTGGGACTATGAGCTGGAGAGGAGTTCGGAGCACTGGGCACACACCTGCCGGTGGGAGCATGGCCCAAGTCACATGTTGACACAAATAGGACAGAACCTTGGTGCACACTGGGGCAGGTCTGTATGTACTGACGCTGTAGGCAGTCTAAAGTCAAATGAGTAAATACCACAATGTACAAACACTGTGTTACGAGTAAATGAAAATGTTTTGAGTAAATTGAGTTACTTGGCATCAAAATATACTTATGGTATACCAAATGTACTAATCATTATGCAGAATGTCCGGTATACCAAATGTACTAATCATCATGCAGAATGGCCTATTTCTCAATCATATTATTGGGATAGTAATTAATGTCAGTACAGTACTAGTTACTTTTCCACCACTGGTACATTGTTGTATTTTTCCTTTCCATTCTGTTTTTTTTTGTTCCTTTCCTTTGCGTTGCTTTACTTTATTTTGCTTTAGTTTCTCTATGCCCTTCCTATCGAGCAACATCCTGACAGTTAAATGAACATTCAGGATTTCACTGTGTAATTCCCGTTCCTCTCCACTATCGGATCAGTTCTCTTAGATTTCATCAGTGTTCCCATTCTTCTCCACTAGGGACCGTCCTCCTACATTTCATGTACAGGCCTGGTACGATGAGGTGAGGTACTACAGCTACCCATACCCTCAGGAGTGTAACCCCCACTGTCCCTTCAGATGCTCAGGACCCGTTTGCACTCACTACACTCAGGTAATGACTGCAATGCAAAGCCACAATTTGTTATTGAGAGCCCATACATACATCCACAGAAAAGTCCTACCTGATTCTATTTAACCACGACAACCTCACCGACATTGCAGCTGTACTTACAAATCTATCTGCATAGTGTTTGTTTAATGTCAAGAAATGTATTGCAGATGATTAGTTGGATTGTTGGGAATTCATAGAAAGTGTCAGAAATTCATTGCTGAACATTATTTTGAGTTTTGGGATTTCAGAGAAAGTAATTAATACAATAAGATAGGACTTTTCTGCTGGTAACATAATGGCAAGATGGCCACGTTCTACATAAGGTAAATTATCTGCATCTGGTGTCATCATGTCATCATTGTTGGGCAAAAATCTTATTTCTCCTCACTCAAGAATGCAGCCAAACTCCCCAATGTGCAGTTTGTTTCATAAGAATACGGTAGATAGTGATACTGTCTATATAAGTGTTGGAAATCACTTAACAGCCCTGTGTTACACCTGTTTTGAATTTGCACATAATGTAGTTGGCACCCGAAGTAACAATATTGATAGACATGCCTACATGTTTTCTGCCTGACACGCTGACAAAGTGTGAAATCCACAGAGAAATGTGAACGGACTGACGTTTAAACTGTTGAATTTCAGATGGTGTGGGCAACCAGCAATCGCATCGGCTGTGCTATCAATGTGTGTTACAACATGAACGTATGGGGGATGATTTGGGCCAAAGCTGTGTACCTGGTGTGCAACTATTCCCCACCGTAAGACCTGGCTTTCCTATCAGTAGATCAAACAAAATGTCAACCTCCTCCACATCACACAAATCATATACTGTGTTTCAGAAAGATACAACGATTAGGAATTTGTATGACATCTACATTTTGACTAAGTAATGATATAATAGTAACAATTATTATATCATTACTGGTCAATAAGGCACATTGTGGGTAGGACATGAATGCGAGATCTACAGATCTAGATGCATTGTTAAAATCTCTTGCCATCTTGCACCAAAAGGGTGCTGCTGAGAGTGCTAAAATTCCTGTTGTGGTTGTGTGATTCCAGTGGGAACTGGTGGGGTCACGCCCCCTACAAGCATGGGGCACCCTGCTCTGCCTGTCCATCCAGTTACGCAGGAGGCTGCAGGGACAACCTCTGCTACAAAGGTGGGTTTGGGTCAAGCCAACTATAACACTCAAGGACGTTGCAGTTAAACATACATTATTTCACAGTGTCACAGTGTCTTCACATCACAACACAAACGTAAAAATATTGGGGTTTTTTGGGTTTTCTTCATTTCCTGGAAAGAGTATTAATTTCCTGGAAAATGTATATTTTTCATTTCCTGAAAGATGAACATTTTGGAGTTCGGCTGTTTCTTTACAACAGCAGAGGTTTTATATTGGCACCCCAAACCACTTCTTCTGTGAGGAAGAACCCAAAAAACTACAGAGTGATGTAAAACCTGCAAGAAGGGTTTAAAAAATCAGCACAGCAGTTTTCTGTCCAGTGGTAATGAATAATGACACATTGCACAGAAGTCACTTCTGGTCAAACACAGCGGGAGCCACAGAGTGCCCAGAGCCTCCTAGTGTCGCCAACACCCGCCGCTAACAACACCTCACCTGCCACCCTAAGCCTCAACAGACACTGGGGTCAGTAGCATGGACAGGTGGTCGGGGTCTGATCAGCCTTGGTCAGGTCACTGGGAGGAGGGTATCTGTTCTGTTACAAGAATGTTTCAAGTGACTCCAGGAAATGGTGACACAGATGAGTCCAATTTGTCCTACTATTAGGCATTTCAATATGGCAAGGAATAAAGATTGACTAATGAATTACTGGTAATTATAATGATGTAGAGTGTAGATAATGTTTTTTATGGCTTAAAAAAAACAATTTCTCATGTCTCTATTTAAAAATATCCTTTAATGGTGGAACGATGTGGAAAAAGTAGTATCACAAGATTGAACATAAATTCCAAGTCTCACCAAATAACACAATATTTGGTTTAAGGATAGCTTTTGCCCAGGATCACATTAGGTGATTGACAAAGTGGTGAAAAATGGATTACAAAAATCATGGGATGAAAACATATATATTTTTAAAGGTATTCAATGACATTTTATTTTAGTTTGACCTCTCTGCATGCATTTCATCATCAGACGGGGGTGTTGAGAGGCGCCCTGCTCCAGAGCTGGAGGAGAACAATTTCATTGAACCGGAGCCTGACCCAGTGAGGGAGAGGGATCAGGCTCAGCCCAGGAGCCAGTCTCCAGAGCCCTCAGCTAACCAGAACATGGAGAGGAACCAGGTGGTCAGCACAGAGCAGATGTGTAAGAATCAGGCTCACAATGCTCTGTCATCAAAGAGGGAACTGGCAACTTAGGCATTTGGCAGATCACATGGCAATACCGGTATATGAAATACATAGAAATAGTCAACCAGAATTATATTTATATTATATTGAACCTGACATTTGTCTAACAGTGGAATTGTATTTAAAGGAACTATGCTATCAAATCAACATTTAATGTCATGAAAATATGTTTGTTACTTCAGGCCAACAAGTGGAATGTGACACAAAGCTGCGAGATCAATGCAAGGGGACAACATGTAACAGGTACGCTCCGATGAATACTTTTAGCCAATATGTGACCTGCATCTAATTAGGATTCACTTTAATATGCACTGTACATCTGAGATTGTGTCAGGTAATGTTGAATCACACAGTCCCAGTGTTATTAAGACCTGGTCCTAAATGGGCTGGCCCGAGGCCCCTTCTGGCCTTACTAAATAGCACACATTTTACGCCCTACCCGACCCACAAAAAAGAAGCTCCTCACCTGTGTCTTACTGGTAGCTATTTTCAAGCTAATATAGTCTAATACAATTACAAGCATGTATACTGTACGTGCATTGAACAAATTAATTCAATTACAATGTATACAAAACCAAAACTTTATTGTATACTAATGATTAAAGGACCCGAAAGAAATCAACCACATAACAGTAGTTTATTCAGAATGCTCCTGCGTAAGTACTTACGGGTTATAATAAAACTAAGGTTCTCAGAGATCTTTATACTGACTTCCTGTCTGTCAAAGAACAGACTAGTAAATATAAAGCAATCAGTGGGTTTGGGGCAAATATGTCTGACCTTTTGCTACATTATGAACCATCCAGACCTGTCTGGTCATCTGGGACAGATCTGCTGTACCCAGAATAAAAATGAATCAAAACTATGGAGAAGCAGCATTTAGTTTATAATCACCACATCTCTCAACTCCTCTGAAAATTTTGTTCTCTTAACTGGACAGTGTCCTTTTTAATGTGATACACAATAAGCACTCATTGACTTCTCCTATAATCTCTTTTAATAGGTATGAATGTCCACCTGGCTGTTTGGACAGGCCAGGAAAGGTTGCTGGGACTGGATATTATGACATGGTAAGTTATCATTTGAGATTAAATGTCAATAAATGAACAACCTTATGTGAGACCAATGAGACCAAGCAAGACAAGCATTTACAGCTATGTGGGGACATGCTGGCATCCATTTTTATTTCTAGAGGATTTGGTCTATGTACCTGTATATAATGTAATATCATACACTGGGTGGATTTGGTTTGATTGAAAATAGAATGTCTGTAGTCTAAACCCCCATTTACTTGCCAATTGAAATGGCGAGTTACTGTATTTGTGGCAAATCTCAAATATGCTGTATTTGACATTGCTGACAAGACAACAACCACAATATATTATTAGACAGCCTTACAATTGCTAGACAATTTGGAATTGAAAGCATGAAAGAAAACACTAATGTTTTGTTCTTTTTGGAAACCCTTGCACTTGAAAAAAGAGCCATTGCTTGTCAGTATATCAAACTGTCTAATTTGTAAATCTCTCAACAACAGAGAAGATTAGAAATAGCTATACTATAATGAAACTAGATCAGTAGTGCCAACTTGCACATTGTGCACAAGTAGGCCATGGCCTATTTGTCTGCAAGCAGCGGCCCAAAAACAGGCTAGTAATAAACTGTAATTCAAACTATATACTGTACATTACATTCAACCAGGATGATTGTTGCCTACATGCCTTAAGTTGCTTATGGGCAGAAGGGTAATGCAAGGCATTCATTCCCCTAATAACTCTCTGCCATCACCTTCAGCTAGCACAGGGAATTTAACCACCTTGTGTTGTTGTTTGTCCCTGTCTTTAGCAATCCAGTGTGTGTGGAGCTGGGTTACATGCTGGTATTATCGACAACGATGGTGGCTGGTTGGATGTGACCCGACTGGGCAGAAAACCATATTTCACCAAATCATACAAAAATGGAATTCAGTCTATTGGGTGAGGAGGCTACATTTATTTTACATTTTTGGATCATTTTATTTTACTTTTTAAGCACCATTTACCTTTTTGTTTTTCATTTACAGGAAAAACAGAAGTGCAAATTCTTTCAAAGTAGCCACAGTGCCTGGTAAGAAGGCAGTTGCATTGCATTAGAACAACCTTATTAATGGTATGAAATGTATATACATTATATATAATCATTTTTTTCCGGTATTTCCTTTCCAGTCAAGGCAGTGACATGTGAGACGACTGTGGCAAGTTTCTGCCCTTTCAAGAAACCTGTGCGGCACTGTCCAAGGTATGAATCTCTTATCTATTCAAAAGAAATAATTGTGTTTCTACTTCACTATGTTATTCTTGAACCTTGAAAAAATGCCATGTGATGCTTTCGAGTAGGATTTTTCATTCCATTTCTTTTCACTCTCCTCTCTTCTGTCTCTCTTGTCTGCTATATCATTTTTAACTGTCTGCATTAAATAAACTGATTGATTAAAAATTGATTGATTGAAAAATGTACTGCATTTTTCCCTGTCTAAAACCCTTGTCTATGTTGATTCGTTCATGTAAAGTGGAGATCGTTATATCATATATGATATGATATGAGTAATTACCTCCTGGTCTGTTGTAATATTTAGGTTGTACTGTCCCAGGAACTGTTTGCATGAGAGCCGAGCCAGGGTCATTGGAACAAAATTCTATTCAGATGTAAGTTCTTTCTTGTTGATTGAGAATCCAATCCAATGATCACGATTGATACTCAATGAATTATTACCTATCTGCTTTTGTCCGTCAATTTGGCGTTAAATCATTTGATATAACCTTAGTATGAATGATACCTGATAAACAACATACCGGTAGCTGTTAAGTTGAGAATGTGATATATTGGGATTGCCATTGTATTACCGCGATATATTAAACTAGCAGTTATAAACAACAATCAGTCCTATGTAACACCAAAATTGTGTTCAAATGGAGAGTTTCTTTTTGTGGAGGCGAATTTGTCATTAATAAATTTCAAGCAAAATTTACATTGTATATTTTGTCACATTGTCAATCTTGCATAAAATGCACTGTACTGAAAATGTGTTTTCCAGAAATCCAGTATATGTCGAGCAGCCATCCATGCTGGGGTGATTCAGACTGAATCCGGAGGTTATCTAGATGTGATGCCAGTAGAGAAGAGGAGCCAGTATAGTGGCAGCCATCAGAATAGTATCACCTCAGAGAGGTACCTCAAAAAAAGAAATATAATTATTAATATGGCAGTCCAATAAAATGGCTGCAATTTTCAATCGCTGTGGTGTAGCCAGGTACGGTGTAGTGTTCTCATTGGCTGCATGGCAGCAAATCAGGTGTGGGGCCTTGGGGTATGCTGAAAGCCTATACCACCTGCAATGGGCCTGGGCTTACCAATAATTACCCAGAAAGCCTATACCACCTGCAATTCAAAAGGTCCAGAAATCACCTAACCCTTCAATTAAAAATGTTACTGTATTCCCCTGCTTTGTTCATTATTATTTGGTAGACCCAGGCCCAGTGGTATAGGCTTTCGGCCTACCACAAGGCCCCAGACCTGATTTGCTGCCATGCAGCCAATGAGAAGACTTAAACCATACCTTGCTACACTACGTTACGCTACACTACTAAGTTAATTTATTTCTCCTGGGCCCTATCTCTCACTCTCTCCCGTCTCCAGCCTGGTGAACCCGACAGGAGGAAAGGCCTTCAGAGTGTTTGCGGTCATCTGAAAAGTCCAACTTCTGGCAGCCCATCAAACATGGCTACTACACATTCAGCAAACCTGTTCATCATCATCATCTCACAATCTGCAATTACAGTACATGCACGACGGAATATTTCAGCCTCTGACAGTAAAAGCTGTAGCCTGGACTTTATTCAAGGTCTCTTATGTCACTTTGGCCAAAATATGTCATGTATTTGGTCATTTAGATAATTCTACAGTGCTGGTTTTAAATCATTTAAGCTTTTTAACAAACAAACAAAAAAAACATTTGATGTGTCCAGATGACCCCAAAAATAGTGAAATAGCACTAGCAGTCCTGTCTGAAGACCAGGAGCCTCATAGCAAAGGCTCTTCAAGACTTCAGGTAAGCAGTTCTAAATGGCCAAAGTTTTGGGAGATGCTACATCACTGGGCAGTAAATGGCCAATGTTTTGGGAGATGCTACATCACTGGGCAGTAAATGGCCAATGTTTTGGGAGATGCTACATCACTGGGCAGTAAAGTGAGACATAGCTCATTATTTATCCAGGTGTCATCTGGTTGACATGATGTTGCACTGTGATTACAGTAGTAATGCTAATGCCCCCAAAATTCCCTGGCGTAAAATAATAGTGCAAAGGAGTAATACTATATCTATGCACAACACACCAGTCCAAAGACACCATGTATATTTTTGTACATACGGTTGTTGTAAATAATATTACCAATACTGTATTGCTGCTGTTGCTCTTTTCATTTAAAGGATGAATATCTCTATCTTAGTTTCAGTAACATCACAATCGGAGGATGGCAACACGACTTTTGCATGCACATGATATGTTCTTCATTCAAGCTTTTTTAAAGTGACATTCTGTAATGTTTCAATACATTCATATTTATGTAAACACTGTGTTTGTAACATAATGATTTTGTATTTTATGGTACATGTGATCACTGATCAGTTTTTATCATTGGATTTATACAGGCTGGCTGGCCAGGTCTGTGCATGGCAGAATTACATAAAATAACTAATTCTAAATATGCTTTATTTATTTTCAGAAACACTGAAGGCACATTGATCAGTGCGAACAGGTCAGTTGTGATATTACAGGTGGCATTATTATAGCCTATCAAACAACGCAGCTTTTTTCGTGTTTCGTTTTAACATAACAACTCTCTAGATCATAAAGTACTACCTCACACAATATTCAATAACGTTTATGTTCTGTCCATCATTAAAGACTTGTACAAAAATATTCTACTGTCATTGAATGATGTAGCAAGTAGCATAATAGTCATCTAAAATGCTGGCTCAGACTGTTTACATTGTTCTATGTTACAGTTGAGGCGTGTGGCAGAACCTATTTTAATATCTGCTCTACTTCTTCCGGAAAGGCCTCAAGAGGAATTTTGGCTTTCGCATTTCAACAACATCTCAAATTCGGCTGTGAATCAAACCTCCAAATTAAATTTCTTTCTAGAAGCCTCTGCAGTAGACGTTTCCAGGAATTGGGAGAGGAGGGGGGGCTTGTGAGGAAGAGAAAGCTGCTTGTTTTCAGCTCCAGGGACAGGGTCGATGCTAAAGCACTTAAACCCTATATACGTACTTAGTAGACCAGGGTCCCTAAGGGCACGATTCAGCCTGCTCCTTTTTGCCTCAACACCAGCACTCCTGAAAATAGCCGATCTACAAGTTCACAACACATTGCCAACTGCTATATTTGCAGAATGTTTGTCCCAGAATTGGGTCACTAGGGATCATGTGGTTGTTCAAGTGGTTGACTCTGTGTTGTTTCAAATTTGACCTATGATGTCAAATTCATCAAAGTAATTGTTACTACAGTAGACCACAAATAGACAGACTCATTTTGCCCCCTCAAATGTCACAGACAAATGGCATTTTTAAATCTCACTGCTGACGAGTATTTTTGAGCAATCAATTGCATTTTAATAGGAACAATGTCTCCTTTGTGCCATACAGAACACATCTAACATCTATACCTTCTCATAGCAGCAAGAATGCTGACTCAAGGTTATATTTTGCATCATCACATGTTGGGAATGTAGCAGAACCTTCGGTCAGAAATGCAAAGGGCTTCTTGCAAGTCGAGAGCATGATAGTATAGTTTAGTGTATCACAGGCAGACTGTGTCTGTTTTTTGATTGATTGATTGATTGATTGATTGATTGATTGATTGATTGATTGATTGATTGATTGATTGATTGATTGATTGATTGATTGATTGATTGATTGATTGATTGAATACTTTGTAAAGGTCATAGGAGTCTTGTTTCCATTGTGGATTATGTTTTCTGGCACTAAACACATGCATGCACACACAGGTGAAGAATCCATTTCAGAATGAAAAGGAATTGGATAATGTCACTTGAAAGCATTGGAAAGGTTTTGACCTCGGGCCTGACTGTATATCACACAAAGGAACTATGAACCGAGGGTTAAGGTGCTAAATGAGTTTGGCCAAGGTTGCTTAGAGCGAAGAGGCATGCATCGCAACGCTGTCAGAATTCACAGGCTTGTGTTGTCGAGGCATCCTTTGGCACAGAACTCCAGTGTGCTGCTAAAGTCAACCAGTCAGAAAGTCAGCAGGGAGCCAGCTACCTAGAAAGACATGTGTCTTTAATCAATTTAAGCTCAAGGTTCAAGGTTTACTTTATTTGTCTCCCGAGGGAGAAATTTGTCTTGGAGACAACACACAAAGTTACACAGACAGATAGAGAAAGCAACATAAAACAGAGCAACACAAACATACAGTACACCTTAGTGCGTTCCATGTCCCTAGGCAGGGTGCATCCGGTTATCGTTAAGTAACTTAATCAAGAGAGGAACAAACAAGTGCTTCTATCTGTTATATTTAAATTTACATATATTTAGGAGTTCTGCACCTTCTACCATTTGGCATCAACACATATTCATGGTTGAGAAAATGTGAGGGATCGGAAACAATGTTACGAGCCTGTCTAATGACTGCCTGTTCAAAGATGGTTTTAGGGGTGATCAGGGGGGCCGACATGCCCCTGATCTTCCCGGCCATTTTTGCAACCCTGGCGATCTGAGATTTAAATTTTACGGTAAGGTTACCAAACCAACTGACAATAGCATATCTCAGGATCGACTCTCTAAGCTGTATTTAGTGAACCTTGTTAACCAATATCCCTCAGGGATCTGTGCTTGTTGTGGTCCTTTTTTCCTCTATGACGGATAAAATTTCTTCACCAAATAACAGTGGAACTGTAGAATCGAGCATTGTCAAGTGGTGTATCTGGGTGGTGTCATTGGTTTAACCAGTGTTTCTGATGAGGTGCCAACCACTTCCAATGAGTGACTTGCAAAATTTGTAACTGCATACTGCAAAATTTGTAACTGCATGTGTCTTTCTTCTCATTTTTTGAAAATCTTCAAAAACAAACAGCATACACTTTTTGAAAATCCTCAAAAATTATAAAAAACAGCATACTATAGTATGTTGCCCAAGACCATGTACTGTAGCGTGTTGTTTTTTTCCCAGCTCATCGACATTTTTTGAAAATCCTCAACACGATGAAAAAAGGCATGCTGTGCAAGACTGTAAGGCTATAGCCTTGCGTTTTTGCCAGTTCCATCATATTTCAAAAATCCACCAAAACTCCGAAAAACGGTAAGGCTATAGCCTTACGTTTATTTATTTTCGAAATTTTTCAAAAATCCTCAAAACTCAAAATGATGAAAAACGGGATGCTGTACAGGGCCGTAAGGCTATAGCCTTGTGTTTTTTGCCAGATTTCGTCATTTTTTGAAAACCCTCAAAAAGATGAAAAACGGTAAGGCTATAGCCTTGCGCTTTTTCAAAATTTCGACATTTTTCGAAAATGCTCAAAATAGCTCAAAGCGATGAAAAACGGCATGCTGTGCAAGACCGTAAGGCTATATAGCCTTGCGTTTTGCCAGGTTTCGGCATTTTTTGAAAATCCTCAAAAATGCTCAAAACAATAAGAAACAGCATGCTGTGCAAAACCGTTAAAACTATAGCCTTGCGTTTTTGAGCGTTTTCTAAAAAAATGCTCAAAAATGCTCAAAACGATGAAGAATGGGATGCTGTGCAAGATGTAAGGCTATAGCCTTGCGTTTTTGCCAGGTTACGACATTTTTTCGAAAATGCTGAAATTGCTCAAAGCGATGAAAAACGGCATGCTGTGCAAGACCGTAAGGCTATAGCCTGGCGTTTTGCCAGATTTTGTCATTTTTTGAAAACCTCAAAAAGATGAAAAACGGTAAGGCTATAGCCTTGCGCTTTTTCAAAATTTCGACATTTTTCGAAAATGCTCAAAATAGCTCAAAGCGATGAAAAACGGCATGCTGTGCAAGACCGTAAGGCTATATAGCCTTGCGTTTTGCCAGGTTTCGGCATTTTTTGAAAATCCTCAAAAATGCTCAAAACAATAAGAAACAGCATGCTGTGCAAAACCGTTAAGGCTATAGCCTTGCATTTTTGAGCGTTTACTAAAAAAATGCTCAAAAATGCTCAAAACGATGAAGAATGGGATGCTGTGCAAGAATGTAAGGCTATAGCCTTGCGTTTTTGCCAGGTTTCGACATTTTTCGAAAATGCTGAAAATTGCTCAAAGCGATGAAAAACGGCATGCTGTGCAAGACCGTAAGGCTATAGCCTGGCGTTTTGCCAGATTTTGTCATTTTTTGAAAATCCTCAAAATGATGAAAAACGGTAAGGCTATAGCCTTGCTCAAAAATGCTCAAAACGGTGAAAAACAGCATGCTGTGCAAGAACGTAAGGCTATAGCCTTGCGTTTTTGCCAGGTTTCGTCATTTTTTGAAAATCCTCAAAAATCCTCAAAATGATGAAAAAATGTAAGGCTATAACCTTGCAATTTGTCAAAATTTTGACATTTTTCAAAAATGCTCAAAACGATGAAAAATGACATCCTGTGCAAGAACGTAAGGCTATAGCCTTGCGGCATGCTGTGCAAGACCGTAAGGCTATAGCCTTGCATTTTTCGAAAATCCTCAAAAATTATCAAAATGATGAAAAATGGCTTGCTGTGCAAGACCATAACGCTATAGCCTTGCGTTGTTGCCAGGTTTTATCATTTTTCGAAAATCCTCAAAAATGGTAAGGCTATAGCCTTGTTTTTTCTTGTTTATTTATTTATTTATTTAAATTTCAACGTTTTTTTTTAAATCCTCAAAAATTCTCAAAAATGCTCAAAACGATGAAGAATGGCATGCTCAAAATGATGAAAAACGGTAAGGCTATAGCCTTGCGTTTTTTCAAAATTTCGACATTTCTCAAAAATGCTCAAAAATGCTCAAAACGATGAAAAATGGCATGCTGTGCAAGAACGTAAGGCGATAGCCTTGGGTTTTTGCCTGTTTTCGTCATTCTTCGAAAATCCTTAAAAATCCTCAAAATAATGAAAAACGGCATGGCTATAGCCTTGCGTTTTTCAAAATTTCGACATTTTTGAAAATGCTCAAAAATGCTCAAAACCATGCAAAATAGCATGCTGTGCAAGACTGTAAGGCTATAGCCTTGCATTTTGCCAGGTTTCATCATTTTTCTCAAAATCCTCAAAATGATGAAAAACGGTAAGGCTATAGCCTTGCGTTTTTGTTTCTCAAAATTTCGAAAATGCTCGAAAATGCTCAAAACGATGAAAAACGTCATGCTGTGCAAGACCGTAAGGCTATAGCCTTGCATTTTTGAGCGTTTACTAAAAAAATGCTCAAAAATGCTCAAAACGATGAAGAATGGGATGCTGTGCAAGAATGTAAGGCTATAGCCTTGCGTTTTTTGCCAGGTTTAGACATTCTTCGAAAATGCTGAAAAATTGCTCAAAGCGATGAAAAACGGCATGCTGTGCAAGACCGTAAGGCTATAGCCTGGCGTTTTGCCAGATTTTGTCATTTTTTGAAAATCCTCAAAATGATGAAAAACGGTATATAAAGTGCCTTGCCTCAAAAATGCTCAAAACGGTGAAAAACAGCATGCTGTGCAAGAACGTAAGGCAATAGCCTTGCGTTTTTGCCAGGTTTCGTCATTTTTTGAAAAATCCTCAAAAATCCTCAAAATGATGAAAAATGTAAGGCTATAACCTTGCAATTTGCCAAAATTTTGACATTTTTCAAAAATGCTCAAAACGATGAAAAATGACATCCTGTGCAAGAGAAGTAGTAGGCTATAGCCTTCGCGGCATGCTGTGCAAGACCGTAAGGCTATATAGCCTTGCATTTTTCGAAAATCCTCAAAAAATATCAAAAATGATGAAAAATGGCTTGCTGTGCAAGACCATAACGCTATAGCCTTGCGTTGTTTGCCAGGTTTTATCATTTTTCGAAAATCCTCTCAAAAATGGTAAGGCTATAGCCTTGTTTTTTCTTGTTTATTTATTTATTTAAATTTCAACGTTTTTTAAAATCCTCAAAATCCTCAAAAATCTCAAAAATGCTCAAAACGATGAAAAATGGCATGCTGTGCAAGAACGTAAGGCTATAGCCTTGGGTTTTTGCCTGTTTTCGTCATTCTTCGAAAATCCTTAAAAATCCTCAAAATAATGAAAAACGGCATGGCTATAGCCTTGCGTTTTTCAAAATTTCGACATTTTTGAAAATGCTCAAAAATGCTCAAAAATGCTCAAAACCATGCAAAATAGCATGCTGTGCAAGACTGTAAGGCTATAGCCTTGCGTTTTGCCAGGATTCATCATTTTTCTCAAAATCCTCAAAATGATGAAAAACGGTAAGGCTATAGCCTTGCGCTTTTGTTTCTCAAAATTTCGAAAATGTTCGAAAATGCTCAAAACAATGAAAAACGTCATGCTGTGCAAGACCGTAAGGCTATAGCCTTGCATTTTGCCAGGTTTCGTCATTTTTGGAATATCTTTAAAAAATCCTCAAAATGATGAAAAAAGGTAAGGATTCAGCCTTGCATTTTTTCAAAATGTCAACATTTTTTGAAAATGCTCAAAAATACTCAAAAAGATGAAAAATAGCATTCTGTGCAAGACCGTATGGCTATAGCCTTGCATTTTTGACAGGTTTCGTCATTTTCCGGAAAATCCTCAAAAATCTCAAAATGATGATGAAAAACGGTGTTAAGGCTATAGCCTTGCGTTTTTTCAAAATTTCGACATTTTTCAAAAAATGCTCAAACGATGAAAAATGGCATGCTGTACAAGAATGTAAGCCTATAGCCTTGCGTGTTTGCCAGGTTTACATTTTTTTGAAAATACTCAAAATGATGAAAAAAACATAAGGCTATAGCCTTGCGTTTTTTTTTCCCCCCAAATTTCGACATTTTTCAAAAATGCTCAAAACGATGAAAAATGGCAGGCTGTACAAGAATGTAAGCCTATATAGCCTTGCGTGTTTGCCAGGTTTCATCATTTTTTGAAAATACTCAAAATGATGAAAAACGTAAGGCTATAGCCTTGCGTTTTTTGTTTTTTTTTCAAAATTTCGAACATTTTTCGAAAATGCTCAAAAAATCCTTAAAATGATGAAAAACGGCATGCTGTGCAAGAACGTAAGGCTATAGCCTTGCATTTTGCCAGGTTTCGTCATTTTTTGAAAATCCTCAAAAAAATGATAAGGCTATAGCCTTGCGTTTTTTCAAAATTTCGACATTTTTCAAAAATGCTCAAAAATGCTATAAAACGATGAAAAATGCCATGCTGTGCAAGAACGTAAGGCTATAGCCTTGCGGCATGCTGTGCAAGAGCATAAGGCTATATCCTTGTGTTTTTTTTTTATTTCGACATTTTTCAAAAATGCTCAAAAAAGCTCAAAACAATGAAAAACTGCATGCTGTGCAAGACCATCAGGCTATAGCCTTGCATTTTGCCGGTTTTCGTCATTTTTCGAAAATCCTCAAAAATCCTCAAAATGATGAAAAACGGTAAGGCTATAGCCTTGCGTTTTTCAAAATTTCGACATTTTTGAAAATGCTCAAAAATGCTCAAAAATGCTATGAAAAATGGCATGCTGTGCAAGAATGTAAGCCTATAGCCTTGCGTGTTTGCCAGGTTTCGTCATTTTTTGAAAATCCTCAAAATGATGAAAAACGGTAAGGCTATAGCGTTAAGTTTTTTTTCAAAATATTGACGTTTTTCGGAAATGCTCAAAAATCCTCAAAATGATGAAAAACGGCATGCTGTGGAAGAACGTAAGGCTATAGCCTTGCATCTTGCCAGGTTTCGTCATTTTTGGAAAATCTTTAAGAATACTCAAAATGATGAAAATGGCATGCTGTGCAAGAACGTAAGGCTATAGCCTTGTGTTTTTGCCAGGTTTCGTCATTTTTTGAATATGTTTAAAAATCCTCAAAATGATGAAAAACGGTAAGGCTATAGCCTTGCATTTTTCAAAATGTCAACATTTTTTGAAAATGCTCAAAAATACTCAAAAAGATGAAAAATAGCATTCTGTGCAAGACCATATAGGCTATAGCCTTGCATTTTTGCCAGGTTTCGTCATTTTCCGAAAATCCTCAAAATCCTCAAAATGATGAAAAACGGTAAGGCTATAGCCTTGCGTTTTTTCAAATTTCGACATTTTTCAAAAATGCTCAAAACGATGAAAAATGGCATGCTGTACAAGAATGTAAGCCTATAGCCTTGCGTGTTTGCCAGGTTTCATCATTTTTTGAAAATACTCAAAATGATCTTAAGGCTATAGCCTTGCGTTTTTTTCCCCAAAAATTTCGACATTTTTCGAAAATGCTAAAAAATCCTTAAAATGATGAAAAACGGCATGCTGTGGAAGAACGTAAGGCTATAGCCTTGCATTTTGCCAGGTTTCGTCATTTTTGGAAAGTCTTTAAGAATACTCAAAACGATGAAAATGGCATTCTGTGCAAGAACATAAGGCTATAGCCTTGTGTTTTGGCCAGGTTTCGTCATTTTTTGAATATCTTTAAAAATCCTCAAAATCCTCAAAATGATGAAAAAAGGTAAGGATTCAGCCTTGCATTTTTTCAAAATGTCAACATTTTTTTGAAAATGCTCAAAAATACTCAAAAAGATGAAAAATAGCATTCTGTGCAAGACCGTATGGCTATAGCCTTGCATTTTTGCCAGGTTTCGTCATTTTCCGAAAATCCTCAAAAATCCTCAAAATGATGAAAAACGGTAAGGCTATAGCCTTGCGTTTTTTCAAAATTTCGACATTTTTCAAAAATGCTCAAAACGATGAAAAATGGCATGCTGTACAAGAATGTAAGCCTATAGCCTTGCGTGTTTGCCAGGTTTCATCATTTTTTGAAAATACTCAAAATGATCTTAAGGCTATAGCCTTGCGTTTTTTTTTTTCCCCAAAATTTCGACATTTTTCAAAAATGCTCAAAACGATGAAAAATGGCATGCTGTACAAGAATGTAAGCTATAGCCTTGCGTGTTTGCCAGGTTTCATCATTTTTTGAAAATACTCAAAATGATGAAAAACCGTAAGGCTATAGCCTTGCGTTTTTTGTTTTTTTTCCAAAATTTCGACATTTTTCGAAAATGCTCAAAAATCCTTAAAATGATGAAAAACGGCATGCTGTGGAAGAACGTAAGGCTATAGCCTTGCATTTTGCCAGGTTTCGTCATTTTTGGAAAGTCTTTAAGAATACTCAAAACGATGAAAATGGCATTCTGTGCAAGAACATAAGGCTATAGCCTTGTGTTTTGGCCAGGTTTCGTCATTTTTTGAATATCTTTAAAAATCCTCAAAATGATGAAAAACGGTAAGGCTATAGCCTTGCGTTTTTTCAAAATTTCGACAATTTTCAAAAATGCTCAAAAAGCTCAAAACGATGAAAAACTGCATGCTGTGCAAGACCATCAAGCTATAGCCTTGGGTTTTTGCCTGTTTTCGTCATTTTTCGAAAATCCTCAAAAATCCTCAAAATGATGAAAAATGGCATGCTGTGCAAGAATGTAAGCCTATAGCCTTGCGTGTTTGCCAGGTTTCATCATTTTTTGAAAATCCTCAAAATGATGAAAATCGGTAAGGCTATAGCCCAGGGGTGGGCAATTATTTTTCCCAAATGAGATACATAAAATATTGTGGAGGGCCAAGACTAAAGGCTGAATTAAAGTCTGCATAATATCAATTTAATTTCAAGATAAAAGTAAGTATAAGGCCAACCATTGTGATGACATTTTAGCCCCAAATACCCCAAAACTAAAGATATATTTTGTCCACAATTCCAGGCTGGATTTGGGAAACAAAACAGTCCAACATACAGATCAAAATGACCATTAATCTCTTACATTCTCTAGTTGTGCAGACTTCACATAATTCACATGATGAATATTTTAACTCTTGAGAGCGTAAAAATGAAACCAAATGGACCCGCAATGGTCCATTTGGTTTCATTTTTACGCTCTCAAAGAGTTACATCTGGTTAACCAACTTTCCATATTGGAACTCTCTCAAGGTGGTGCCGGAACACTGGTTTAAAAGCCTTTCATGGGCCGGTCAGAGTCAGCCAAAGGGCCACATCTGGCCCCCGGGCCGCATAATGCCCAGATATGCTATAGCCTTAAGTTTTTTTCAAAATATCGACATTTTTTTCAAAAATCCTCAAAATGATGAAAAACGGTAGGCTATAGCCTTGCGTTTTTTTCAAAATTTCAACATTTTTCAAAAATGCTCAAAACGATGAAAAATGGCATGCTGTGCAAGAACGTGAGTATAGCCTTGCATTTTTGCCAGGTTTCGTCATTTTTTGAAAATCCTCAAAATGATGAAAAATGGTAAGGCTATAGCCTTGTTTGTTTTTTTTTGTTTTGTTTTTCTTTTCGAAATTTCAACATTTTTTTAAAATCCTCAAAAATTCTCAAAAATGCTCAAAACGATGAAGAATGGCTTGCTGTGCAAGAACCTAAGGCTATAGCCTTGCGTTTTTGCCAGGTTTCGTCATTTTTTGAAAATCCTCAAAAATCCTCAAAATGATGAAAAACGATAAGGCTATAGCCTTGCGTTTTTTCAAAATTTCGACATTTTTCAAATATGCTCAAAAATGCTCAAAACGATAAAAAACAGCATGCTGTGCAAGACCGTAAGGCTATAGCCTTCGTTTTTGCCAGGTTTCGTCATTTTTTGTCATTTTTCGAAAATCCTCAAAACAATGAAAAGACGTAAGGCTATAGCCTTGCGTTTCTTCGAAATTTCAACATTTTTTGAAAATGCTCAAAAATCCTCAAAATGATAAAAAACAGCATGCTGTGCAAGACCGTAAGGCTATAGCCTTCGTTTTTGCCAGGTTTCGTCATTTTTTGTCATTTTTTGAAAATCCTCAAAACGCTGAAAAGACGTAAGGCTATAGCCTTGCATTTTTCCGAAATTTCCACATTTTTCGAAAATGCTCAAAAATCCTCAAAATGATAAAAAACGGCATGCTGTGCAAGACCGTAAGGCTATAGCCTTGCGTTTTTGCCAGGTTTCGTCATTTTTTGTCATTTTTCGAAAATCCTCAAAGTGATGAAAAGACTTAAGGCTATAGCCTTGCGTTTTTTATTCTCGAAATTTCGACATTTTTCGAAAATGCTCAAAAATCCTCAAAAATCCTCAAAATGATAAAAAACGGCATGCTGTGCAAGACCGTAAGGCTATAGCCTTGCGTTTTTGCCAGGTTTCGACATTTTTTGTCATTTTTCGAAAATCCTCAAAATGATGAAAAGACGTAAGGCTATAGCCTTGAGATTTTTTCAAAATTTCCACATTTTTCGAAAATGCTCAAAAATCCTCAAAATGATAAAAAACGGCATGCTGTGCAAGACCGTAAGGCTATAGCCTTACGTATCCACGGGCAAATCAACTGGCGGGGGGGTATGTTTATATGTGAATGAGCGTTGGTGTAATGCGAAATCTGTTATCGTCCGTGAGAGAAGGTGTTGAGCTACTTGCCGTCTCCTTGAGACCACCTTATCTGCCTAGGGAGTTTCCCCAGATATTTGTCACATTAGTGTATATTCATCCAAGAGCTAATGAGAGCAATGCATGTGAGCAAATATACCAGGTTACTCAAAAGTTACAACTAATCTCTCCGGATGCACCTAACATCATTCTTGGTGACATGAATCACTGCTCATTGAAGAATACACTAAGGGATTTCCATCAGCACGTTACATGCCATACCAGAGGTAGTAAAATTCTAGACTTGTGCTACAGTAATGTAAAGGACGCATATAAATCACTACCCCTTCCGCCCCTGGGGGCGTCTGATCACAATTGTGTACACCTTATTCCTATGTACCACACTGCCCTACAAAGAGGCAAAGTGCAGTGTTTCCGTTATAAAAACTGGAAGGATCAGGATGCCTGTCAGACCCTCCAGGGCCTTCTTGATTCCACAGATTGGGAAATGTTTGTTGAATCTTCTTCTGATATCGATGAGCTGACGGAAGTGGTCACTAGTTGGATTTCTTACTGTGAAAACATTGTCATTCCTGTGAATAGCGTTAAAGTGTATCCTAACTCCAAACCCTGGGTTTCTAAGTCTCTTAAGGTACTGATAAATAGGAAAAACAAAGCTTTCAAAGAGGGTAATCTTGTTGAACTTCGTAATTTACAAAAAGAAATCAAGAGGGAAGTCAGAGCTGGAAAAATGAAGTATAAAAGCAAAATTGAAGCTCAGCTTAAATCAAATAACTTGGGTTCTGCCTGGTCGGGCATGAAAACAATTACCGGAGTGAATGAACGGGAAAAGAAAAGGGTTGAATTACCCAATTTTAATTCCGATCACCAACTAGCTCTGAGCCTGAATGATTTCTACAACAGGTTTGATGTCCATGACTTTGCTGAGAAACACGATGAGATTAGAAATAATCTTAAATCAGTAGCTCTCTCGAGACCTTTCTTTGATGAACAGTGTGTTGTTTGTTCCTTTAAAGGCTGCAAGCCTAAGAGTCCAGGCCCTGACAATTTGAGCGGCCATTTCATTAAGACAAGTGCTGAGCAGTTGAGTCCTATTTTCAATTATATTTTTAACTTATCTATATCTCGCAGCAGAAAGTCCCTTCTCTATGGAAGCAGTCCACTCTAGTTCCGGTCGCTAAATGCAGTAAGCCGCAATCGCTGAATGATTTTAGACCTGTTGCCTTAACTTCCCTAGTCATGAAGCAATTTGAAAGACTGGTGAAGTCCGAACTTATGGCTGTAACGGACCACCTGCTGGACCCCTTCCAGTCCGCGTACAGGACTGGTAGGGGTGTACAAGATGCACTTGCTACCTTACTTAATCTGGTGTACAAGCACCTGGAAGGTAGCAAAACACATGCCAGGGTGCTTTTTGTTGATTTTTCCTCGGCATTCAACACCATACAACCCCATGTTATGGTAGAGAAATTAATTAATTATTTTGGCATCGACCCCTGTTTGGTGGGCTGGATTTTTGATTTTCTGACCAATAGATCACAACGCGTTAGGGTTAATGAGTCTATGTCTGGTCCCCTGTTGTCTTCGACCGGCTCATCCCAGGGGTGTGTCGTTTCTGCGTTTTTATATATTCTCTATACCAATGACTGTTGTAGTGACTTAGAAAACCGATTCATCATCAAGTACGCTGATGATTCGGCCATCGTCAGCCTGCTTGATGATGATGAGGATTGCCATGGGCAAGTGCTGGATGACTTTCTATCCTGGTGTGATGATTCCTTTTTGCAGCTGAACGTCTCTAAGACTAAAGAGCTATGCATTGATTTTAGACGATCTTCACAGTCTCCCCAGAATAGTGTTCATAAATGGGCAGACAGTGGAAATTGTCTCCAGCTACAAGTATCTGGGTACAATTATTGACGATAAGCTAAAGTTTGATCTCAATACAGATGTGATGTGCAAAAAAGGACAACAACGATTATACTGTCTGCGGAAACTAGCTAAGTTTGACATCGACAGGACACTAATGAAACTACTGTGCGTATATTGAGTCCATCATTTCTTTCTCTATTATATGCTGGTACGAAATCTCAGCATCAGAGACAAAAATTCTCTAGGGAGAATTGTCAAAGTTGCCTCTAAAATAATTGGATCACAGGTGAGCAGCCTTGACCTTATATATAACAGACAGGTCCTCAAAAAATCCCTGTCTATCTGCTCTGACTCTGCTCATCCTCTTCATGGGGAGTATGTTCCTCTTCCGTCTGGCCTTCGTTTTCGTGCCCCCCGTGCCTCGAAAAACAGATACAAGTTTTCATTTGTACCTGTCTCCATAGGCACATTAAATGCTGCTAAGGGTAGGTCTTAGCCCTTCTGGTCCAGCTGTAACTCTTACTTGTCTTTTACTTTTTTATCTTATCTATTTATCTATTTATTGCTGTCTCCCAGTACATCATCCCATGTGCTGGAAGGCTTGAGCATCTACTTGCCCGTGCACTTTGCACTTTGACTAGCCATATGCCTAGTACTGTATCCCAGCACTTTAGTTGTGTATTTAAGGTACTGTGTATACGTAAAACATGTACTGTTTTTTGTACTGTCTCACTGTTTTTCTTTTGTTTTCGTTGTTTTTCTGTTTTAACTGCCCTGTCTTCTTGTGTTGCACACTACTTGCCCTTTAAGGGACTTAAATAAAACTGAACTGAACTGAACTGAGCCTTGCGTTTTTGCCAGGTTTCGCCATTTTTTGTCATTTTTCGAAAATCCTCAAAGCGATGAAAAAATGTAAGGCTATAGCCTTGCGTCTTTTCGAAATTTCCACATTTTTCGAAAATCATCAAATATCCTCAAAACAATGAAAAATGACATGCTGCAACAGAAGCAAGCCTTTGGTGTTCCTGCCACTTTCTATTTGGCATTTCGTGAGCTCACTGAGCAGCCATTGTGGTTCACTGGATAAATATTGTGCCTGGGAATTTGTGGGCCTGGGTTCAAGTCCCAGGCTATAGTCTTGCGTTTTTCTGAAATTTCGACATTTTTCGAAAATGCTCAAAAATCCTCAAAATGATAAAAAACGGCATGCTGTGCAAGACCGTAAGGCTATAGCCTTGCGTTTTTGCCAGGTTTCGTCATTTTTTGTCATTTTTCGAAAATCCTCAAAGGGATGAAAAAATGTAAGGCTATAGCCTTGCGTCTTTTCGAAATTTCGACATTTTTCGAAAATCATCAAATATCCTCAAAACAATGAAAAATGCAACAGAAGCAAGCCTTTGGTGTTCCTGCCACTTTCTATTTGGCATTTCGTGAGCTCACTGAGCAGCCATCGTGGCTCACTGGATAAAGGTTGTGCCTGGGAATTTGTGGGCCTGGGTTCAAGTCCCAGGTGTTGTACTGTGTTCATTGTCATCCGGTGCATTTAACAGAGAAATAAAACCAGTAATTCTAGTATTTTTTTTCTTCTTTGATTTTCATTAAAACGACTTAATATAGTACCGTACTATATGTCATCCAAACCATAAACTATAGTATATCTTTCATTCACTTTTTTACTTTGAAATGTTCTGTAGTTTCTGAGTGTTTTTTAACCTCAACGCCCAATGCATTTTCAATGGCAATAGTACAAACTCTATAATGCTATTCGTCCTACATACTCATACCTAGAAGCGCCATTTATGGCTATTAACGCTCATCTTACGGTGGACATATTTGCCTGAAAAGGAATCTTTGAAATGTTTCATCGTTTCAGAAATATAGTGCTTCCAAATTTGAGACTTTTTATAATGGGGTCAATGGGAGCTACAAGGGGGTTAAAAAAATCACGTTCACGAAAAAACTTCATTCACACTTTTTTAGATTCAGCTTACAGTGGAGATACATGCTGGAACTTTTTACTTTGAAATGCTTTGTAGTTTCTGAGTTATTTAACTTAAACGCCCAATGCATTCCAATGGAAAACTTTATTATGTTATTGGTCCTACATACTTACACGTAGAAACCCCATTTAAAGTTATTTAGGTTCATATTACGGTGGACATGTTTGCCTGAAAAGGAATCTTTGAAATGTTTCATCGTTGTAGAAATATAAAGCTTTATAATTCATAATGGGGTCAATTCAATGTTATTCCAAAATTAAGTACTTGAGTGGGGTTTGAACTCCCAAATAAAGGGCTATTGTCTTGAGCCAAAGCCACTGCGCCACCTGAGACACTTGGAGGTCAGTCTTCACTTGCCTTTGAGTAGCACCACTCACACAAAAAAATGACATCTATCTCTGCTGTTTATTTATTCGTATTATAAAGTATGTTTGCCTGAAAGGGAATCTTTGAAATGTTTCATCGTTGTAGAAATATAAAGCTTTATAATTTATGATGGAGTCAATTCAATGTTGTTCCTAAAAGTAAATACTTGAGTGGGGTTTGAACTCCCAACCTCCAGGTATTAAGGCCGATTGTCTGGAGCCAAACCCACAGAGCCATATGGGCCATGTGGGTGTTTGTGTTCAGTCTTCATTGTCTTTGAGTAGCACCATTTATACAGTAAAATGACCAATCCTTGCTGTGTTTTATTTATTTCAATAATATCTCGATTTTTTTCCTAGATTTCGATATTTTTCAAAGGTCGATATGAAAGTCATACTATAGCATGTACTATAACTTGTCGTCGTTCTTCAATTAGTCATTTTTTTGAAAATCTTCGAAAATCCTCAAACGATGAAAAATGCCATGCTGTGCAAGATCATAAGGCTATAGCATTGCATTTTTGCCAGGTTTCGTCATTTTTGTCATTTTTCGAAAATCCTCAAAACGCTGAAAAGACGTAAGGCTATAGCCTTGCGTTTTTTTGAAATTTCGACATTTTTCGAAAATGCTCAAAAATCCTCAAAATGATAAAAAATGGCATGCTGTGCAAGACCGTAAGGCTATAGCCTTGCGTTTTTGCCAGGTTTCGTCATTTTTTGTCATTTTTCGAAAATCCTCAAAACGATGAAAAGACGTAAGGCTATAGCCTTGCGTTTTTTCGAAATTTCAACATTTTTCGAAAATGCTCAAAAATCCTCAAAATGATAAAAAAAACAGCATGCTGTGCAAGACCGTAAGGCTATAGCCTTCGTTTTTGCCAGGTTTCGTCATTTTTTGTCATTTTTCGAAAATCCTCAAAACGATGAAAAGACGTAAGGCTATAGCCTTGCGTTTTTTCGAAATTTCGACATTTTTTGAAAATGCTCAAAAATCCTCAAATGATAAAAAACGGCATGCTGTGCAAGACCGTAAGGCTATAGCCTTGCGTTTTTGCCAGGTTTCGTCATTTTTTGTCATTTTTCGAAAATCCTCAAAACGATGAAAAGACGTAAGGCTATAGCCTTGCGTTTTTTCGAAATTTCAACATTTTTTGAAAATGCTCAAAAATCCTCAAAATGATAAAAAACAGCATGCTGTGCAAGACCGTAAGGCTATAGCCTTCGTTTTTGCCAGGTTTCGTCATTTTTTGTCATTTTTCGAAAATCCTCAAAACGATGAAAAGACGTAAGGCTATAGCCTTGCGTTTTTTCGAAATTTCGACATTTTTTGAAAATGCTCAAAAATCCTCAAAATGATAAAAAACGGCATGCTGTGCAAGACCGTAAGGCTATAGCCTTGCGTTTTTGCCAGGTTTCGTCATTTTTTGTCATTTTTCGAAAATCCTCAAAACGATGAAAAGACGTAAGGCTATAGCCTTGCGTTTTTTCGAAATTTCAACATTTTTTGAAAATGCTCAAAAATCCTCAAAATGATAAAAAACAGCATGCTGTGCAAGACCGTAAGGCTATAGCCTTCGTTTTTGCCAGGTTTCGTCATTTTTGTCATTTTTCGAAAATCCTCAAAACGCTGAAAAGACGTAAGGCTATAGCCTTGAGTTTTTTCAAAATTTCCACATTTTTCGAAAATGCTCAAAAATCCTCAAAATGATAAAAAACGGCATGCTGTGCAAGACCGTAAGGCTATAGCCTTGCGTTTTTGCCAGGTTTCGTCATTTTTTGTCATTTTTCAAAAATCCTCAAAGCGATGAAAAAATGTAAGGCTATAGCCTTGCGTCTTTTCGAAATTTCGACATTTTTCGAAAATCATCAAATATCCTCAAAACAATGAAAAATGCAACAGAAGCAAGCCTTTGGTGTTCCTGCCACTTTCTATTTGGCATTTCGTGAGCTCACTGAGCAGCCATCGTGGCTCACTGGATAAAGGTTGTGCCTGGGAATTTGTGGGCCTGGGTTCAAGTCCCAGGTGTTGTACTGTGTTCATTGTCATCCGGTGCATTTAACAGAGAAATAAAACCAGTAATTCTAGTATTTTTCTTTTTTCTTTGATTTTCATTAAAAACGACTTAATACCGTAATATGTCATCCAAACCATAAACTATAGTATATCTTTCATTCACTTTTTACTTTGAAATGTTCTGTAGTTTCTGAGTGTTTTTTAACCTCAACGCCCAATGCATTTTCAATGGCAATAGTACAAACTTTATAATGCTATTCGTCCTACATACTCATACCTAGAAACGCCATTTATGGCTATTAACGTTCATCTTACGGTGGACATATTTGCCTGAAAAGGAATCTTTGAAATGTTTCATCGTTTCAGAAATATAGTGCTTCCAAATTTGAGACTTTTTATAATGGGGTCAATGGGAGCTACAAGGGGGTTAAAAAAATCACGTTCACGAAAAAACTTCATTCACACTTTTTTAGATTCAGCTTACAGTGGAGATACATGCTGGAACTTTTTACTTTGAAATGCTTTGTAGTTTCTGAGTTATTTAACTTAAACGCCCAATGCATTCCAATGGAAAACTTTATTATGTTATTGGTCCTACATACTTACACGTAGAAACCCCATTTAAAGTTATTTAGGTTCATATTACGGTGGACATGTTTGCCTGAAAAGGAATCTTTGAAATGTTTCATCGTTGTAGAAATATAAAGCTTTATAATTCATAATGGGGTCAATTCAATGTTATTCCAAAATTAAGTACTTGAGTGGGGTTTGAACTCCCAACCGCCAGATAAAGGGCTATTGTCTTGAGCCAAAGCCACTGCGCCACCTGAGACACTTGGAGGTCAGTCTTCACTTGCCTTTGAGTAGCACCACTCACACAAAAAAATGACATCTATCTCTGCTGTTTATTTATTCGTATTATAAAGTATGTTTGCCTGAAAGGGAATCTTTGAAATGTTTTCATCGTGTAGAAATATAAAGCTTTATAATTTATGATGGAGTCAATTCAATGTTGTTCTAAAAGTAAATACTTGAGTGGGTTTGAACTCCCAACGTCCAGATATTAAGGCCGATTGTCTGGAGCCAAACCCACAGAGCCACATGGGCCATGTGGGTGTTGTGGTTCAGTCTTCATTTGTCTTTGAGTAGCACCATTTATACAGTAAAATGACCAATCCTTGCTGTGTTTTATTTATTCATATAAATGATGTCGTTTTTCCTAGATTTCGATATTTTTCAAAAGTCGATATGAAAGTCATACTATAGCATGTACTATAACCTGTCGTCGTTCTTCGATTTAGTCATTTTTTTTGAAAATCCTCGAAAATCCTCAAAACGATGAAAAATGCCATGCTGTGCAAGATCATAAGGCTATAGCCTTGCATTTTGCCAGGTTTCGTCATTTTTTGTCATTTTTCGAAAATCCTCAAAACGCTGAAAAGATGTAAGGCTATAGTCTTGCGTTTTTCTGAAATTTCGACATTTTTTGAAAATGCTCAAAAATCCTCAAAATGATAAAAAACGGCATGCTGTGCAAGACCATAAGGCTATAGCCTTGCGTTTTTGCCAGGTTTCGTCATTTTTTGTCATTTTTCGAAAATCCTCAAAACGATGAAAAGACGTAAGGCTATAGCCTTGCGTTTTTTCGAAATTTCGACATTTTTCGAAAATGCTCAAAAATCCTCAAAATGATAAAAAAACAGCATGCTGTGCAAGACCGTAAGGCTATAGCCTTCGTTTTTGCCAGGTTTCGTCATTTTTTGTCATTTTTCGAAAATCCTCAAAACGATGAAAAGACGTAAGGCTATAGCCTTGCGTTTTTTTCGAAATTTCGACATTTTTTGAAAATGCTCAAAAATCCTCAAAATGATAAAAAACGGCATGCTGTGCAAGACCGTAAGGCTATAGCCTTGCGTTTTTGCCAGGTTTCGTCATTTTTTGTCATTTTTCGAAAATCCTCAAAACGATGAAAAGACGTAAGGCTATAGCCTTGCGTTTTTTCGAAATTTCAACATTTTTGAAAATGCTCAAAAATCCTCAAAATGATAAACAACAGCATGCTGTGCAAGACCGTAAGGCTATAGCCTTCGTTTTTGCCAGGTTTCGTCATTTTTGTCATTTTTCGAAAATCCTCAAAACGCTGAAAAGACGTAAGGCTATAGCCTTGCATTTTTCCGAAATTTCCACATTTTTCGAAAATGCTCAAAAATCCTCAAAATGATAAAAAACGGCATGCTGTGCAAGACCGTAAGGCTATAGCCTTGCGTTTTTGCCAGGTTTCGTCATTTTTTGTCATTTTTCGAAAATCCTCAAAATGATGAAAAGACTTAAGGCTATAGCCTTGAGTTTTTCAAAATCCCACATTTTTCGAAAATGCTCAAAAATCCTCAAAATGATAAAAAAATGTAAGGCTATAGCCTTGCGTCTTTTCGAAATTTCGACATTTTTCGAAAATCATCAAATATCCTCAAAACAATGAAAAATGCAACAGAAGCAAGCCTTTGGTGTTCCTGCCACTTTCTATTTGGCATTTCGTGAGCTCACTGAGCAGCCATCGTGGCTCACTGGATAAAGGTTGTGCCTGGGAATTTGTGGGCCTGGGTTCAAGTCCCAGGTGTTGTACTGTGTTCATTGTCATCCGGTGCATTTAACAGAGAAATAAAACCAGTAATTCTAGTATTTTTCTTTTTTCTTTGATTTTCATTAAAAACGACTTAATATAGTACCGTACTATGTCATCCAAACCATAAACTATAGTATATCTTTCATTCACTTTTTACTTTGAAATGTTCTGTAGTTTCTGAGTGTTTTTTAACCTCAACGCCCAATGCATTTTCAATGGCAATAGTACAAACTTTATAATGCTATTCGTCCTACATACTCATACCTAGAAACGCCATTTATGGCTATTAACGTTCATCTTACGGTGGACATATTTGCCTGAAAAGGAATCTTTGAAATGTTTCATCGTTTCAGAAATATAGTGCTTCCAAATTTGAGACTTTTTATAATGGGGTCAATGGGAGCTACAAGGGGGTTAAAAAAATCACGTTCACGAAAAAACTTCATTCACACTTTTTTAGATTCAGCTTACAGTGGAGATACATGCTGGAACTTTTTACTTTGAAATGCTTTGTAGTTTCTGAGTTATTTAACTTAAACGCCCAATGCATTCCAATGGAAAACTTTATTATGTTATTGGTCCTACATACTTACACGTAAAAACCCATTTAAAGTTATTTAGGTTCATATTACGGTGGACATGTTTGCCTGAAAAGGAATCTTTGAAATGTTTCATCGTTGTAGAAATATAAAGCTTTATAATTCATAATGGGGTCAATTCAATGTTATTCCAAAATTAAGTACTTGAGTGGGGTTTGAACTCCCAACCGCCAGATAAAGGGCTATTGTCTTGAGCCAAAGCCACTGCGCCACCTGAGACACTTGGAGGTCAGTCTTCACTTGCCTTTGAGTAGCACCACTCACACAAAAAAATGACATCTATCTCTGCTGTTTATTTATTCGTATTATAAAGTATGTTTGCCTGAAAGGGAATCTTTGAAATGTTTCATCGTTGTAGAAATATAAAGCTTTATAATTTATGATGGAGTCAATTCAATGTTGTTCCTAAAAGTAAATACTTGAGTGGGGTTTGAACTCCCAACCTCCAGGTATTAAGGCCAATTGTCTGGAGCCAAACCCACAGAGCCACATGGGCCATGTGGGTGTTGTGGTTCAGTCTTCATTTGTCTTTGAGTAGCACCATTTATACAGTAAAATGACCAATCCTTGCTGTGTTTTATTTATTCATATAAATGATGTCGTTTTTCCTAGATTTCGATATTTTTCAAAAGTCGATATGAAAGTCATACTATAGCATGTACTATAACCTGTCGTCGTTCTTCGATTTAGTCATTTTTTTGAAAATCCTCGAAAATCCTCAAAACGATGAAAAATGCCATGCTGTGCAAGATCATAAGGCTATAGCCTTGCATTTTGCCAGGTTTCGTCATTTTTTGTCATTTTTCGAAAATCCTCAAAACGCTGAAAAGATGTAAGGCTATAGTCTTGCGTTTTTCTGAAATTTCGACATTTTTTGAAAATGCTCAAAAATCCTCAAAATGATAAAAAACGGCATGCTGTGCAAGACCATAAGGCTATAGCCTTGCGTTTTTGCCAGGTTTCGTCATTTTTTGTCATTTTTCGAAAATCCTCAAAACGATGAAAAGACGTAAGGCTATAGCCTTGCGTTTTTTCGAAATTTCAACATTTTTTGAAAATGCTCAAAAATCCTCAAAATGATAAAAAAACAGCATGCTGTGCAAGACCGTAAGGCTATAGCCTTCGTTTTTGCCAGGTTTCGTCATTTTTTGTCATTTTTCGAAAATCCTCAAAACGATGAAAAGACGTAAGGCTATAGCCTTGCGTTTTTTCGAAATTTCGACATTTTTTGAAAATGCTCAAAAATCCTCAAAATGATAAAAAAACGGCATGCTGTGCAAGACCGTAAGGCTATAGCCTTGCGTTTTTGCCAGGTTTCGTCATTTTTTGTCATTTTTCGAAAATCCTCAAAACGATGAAAAGACGTAAGGCTATAGCCTTGCGTTTTTTCGAAATTTCAACATTTTTTGAAATGCTCAAAAATCCTCAAAATGATAAAAAACAGCATGCTGTGCAAGACCGTAAGGCTATAGCCTTCGTTTTTGCCAGGTTTCGTCATTTTTTGTCATTTTTCGAAAATCCTCAAAACGCTGAAAAGACGTAAGGCTATAGCCTTGCATTTTTCCGAAATTTCCACATTTTTCGAAAATGCTCAAAAATCCTCAAAATGATAAAAAACGGCATGCTGTGCAAGACCGTAAGGCTATAGCCTTGCGTTTTTGCCAGGTTTCGTCATTTTTTGTCATTTTTCGAAAATCCTCAAAGTGATGAAAAGACTTAAGGCTATAGCCTTGAGTTTTTTCAAAATTTCCACATTTTTCGAAAATGCTCAAAAATCCTCAAAATGATAAAAAACGGCATGCTGTGCAAGACCGTAAGGCTATAGCCTTGCGTTTTTGCCAGGTTTCGTCATTTTTTGTCATTTTTCAAAAATCCTCAAAGCGATGAAAAAATGTAAGGCTATAGCCTTGCGTCTTTTCGAAATTTCGACATTTTTCGAAAATCATCAAATATCCTCAAACAATGAAAAATGCAACAGAAGCAAGCCTTTGGTGTTCCTGCCACTTTCTATTGGCATTTCGTGAGCTCACTGAGCAGCCATCGTGGCTCACTGGATAAAGGTTGTTCTGGGAATTTGTGGGCCTGGGTTCAAGTCCCAGGTGTTGTACTGTGTTCATTGTCATCCGGTGCATTTAACAGAGAAATAAAAACCAGTAATTCTAGTTATTTTTCTTTTTTCTTTGATTTTCATTAAAACGACTTAATACCGTAAGATGTCATCCAAACGCATAAACTATAGTATATCTGTCATTCACTTTTTACTTTGAAATGTTCTGTAGTTTCTGAGTGTTTTTTTAACCTCAACGCCCAATGCATTTCAATGGCAATAGTACAAACTTTATAATGCTATTCGTCCTACATACTCATACCTAGAAGCGCCATTTATGGCTATTAACGTTCATCTTACGGTGGACCAAATTTGCCTGAAAAGGAATCTTTGAAATGTTTCATCGTTTCAGAAATATAGTGCTTTCCAAATTTGAGACTTTTTATAATGGGTCAATGGGAGCTACAAGGGGTTAAAAAAATCACGTTCACGAAAAAACTTCATTCACACTTTTTTAGATTCAGCTTACAGTGGAGATACATGCTGGAACTTTTTACTTTGAAATGCTTTGTAGTTTCTGAGTTATTTAACTTAAACGCCCAATGCATTCCAATGGAAAACTTTATTATGTTATTGGTCCTACATACTTACACGTAGAAACCCCATTTAAAGTTATTTAGGTTCATATTACGGTGGACATGTTTGCCTGAAAAAGAATCTTTGAAATGTTTCATCGTTGTAGAAATATAAAGCTTTATAATTCATAATGGGGTCAATTCAATGTTATTCCAAAATTAAGTACTTGAGTGGGGTTTGAACTCCCAACCGCCAGATAAAGGGCTATTGTCTTGAGCCAAAGCCACTGCGCCACCTGAGACACTTGGAGGTCAGTCTTCACTTGCCTTTGAGTAGCACCACTCACACAAAAAAATGACATCTATCTCTGCTGTTTATTTATTCGTATTATAAAGTATGTTTGCCTGAAAGGGAATCTTTGAAATGTTTCATCGTTGTAGAAATATAAAGCTTTATAATTTATGATGGAGTCCAATTCAATGTTGTTCCTAAAAGTAAATACTTGGAGTGGGGTTTGAACTCCCAACGTCCAGATATTAAGGCCGATTGTCTGGAGCCAAACCCACAGAGCCATATGGGCCCATGTGGGTGTTGTGGTTTCAGTCT